>CM076682.1:23388339-23988339 GCA_038501925.1 Xenopus petersii
GTAGTAGTACAGACTGGGATCTGGGCAAATTGGACAGCTCAGTAACAACTGGAGAGTCAGACTGGGATCTACATCCAGGGATTCTTCCATTTGTTATTATTGCCTAGTACAGACTGGAACCTATATCCAGGGCTTCCCCACTTGTTACTATTGCCTAGTACAGATTGGGATCTGGACACATTGGGGCCTATTTATTAACGGTGGGCAAATTTGCACCTGGTCAATAGCGCATAGCAACCGATCAGTGATTAGCTTTTTCCAGCCAGCTGCAAGTTGAACACTAAAAGCAACAATCTGATTGGTTGTCATGGGTTTTACTGCCAAGATGAAAATTTGCCCAGTGTTTAAAAATGACCCCCATAGACTCTCCAGCGGTTATTGGACTATAGTTGGCAATATTGACTAGACTGGGATCTATATCCAGGGATCTCCGGGTTGTTTCTATTACCTAGTACAGACTAGAATCTACTGGGATCTGGGCACACAGACTCTGCAGCTGTTACTGGGCTATAGTTGCCAATATTGACTAGTACAGACAGGGATCTATACAGAGGGATGCGCCCAGTTGTTAGCATTGCATAGAACAGACTGGGATCTGGGCACAGTGGGGGTCATTTATCAATACTGGGCAAATTGGGCCATGGGCAGTAACCCATGGCAACCCGATTGCTGCATTCATTGTTCTACTTGCAGCTGGCTTCAAAAAGCGAATCACTGATTGGTTGCTATCGGTTACTGCCCATGAGCAAATGTGCCCAGTGTTGATAAATTAGCCCCATTGACTCTGCAGCTGTTACTGGGCTATAGTTGCCAATATTGACTAGTAATACCCACTGACATATACACAGCGAGGCTGCCCATGTGTTACTCAGCAATGTCTCCCATTAGCTCCCGGTACAAGCGGTGACTCTCTGAAGCAACGACTGCGATTTGCCAATAGTCCTTCCCAGACAGACGCTACAATACAGTCGCCTGTGGACTGAGCTCCACCGATCTCCGCACAAGTCACCGGCGAGACCAGAGTCTTTATGTCCAGAGTGAGACTCGCGGACTGATAAAGCCGGAACATTAGTGTAAAGCGCAGGGCAGAAAGTCCCGCCTGTAACATAAGGTCACACCTCATCCCGGGCATCTCCCCCACTGCAACCCCACAAGCCCCGTCGCTTTTTCTCTTTCTTACCGCGAACACGGCAATTCCAGCTGGCCGGTGAGCCCGCACTACACAGGGAGCTCAGCACCCAACAGCGCCCGTGGACAGAGAAAGGAGGGCGGAGCAGGAAATTAGCTATATCCGGGACTTGCGCCAGAAAAAAGTTCCACGCCCACCGCTCGCTGTACGCGCAAGCGCAGTGCTTACTACAAGCGCCAAGAAACCAAGAGAGCAGACCCCGGTGGCGGCGGCGTTAAATAATTTGAACAGAGCTGCACCAATGGGAGCCCGAGGCGGTGACGTAGTTCGATTTAGCCGGAGCCATTTTTATTGGGCTGTATGCGGAGAAGGCTGCACTTAAACCTACTTGTACATGATATCACTGCGCACTGGTGTCCTTGTCTGCACTGAAGCCCTGACCTGAGAGTGGGTTCACGCTTGAAGTCGAGATGTTTCTTTTATTCAAGATTAATAGAACTTGAATGTTATTCGTTATATTGTTCTGTAATAATCAGCCACACACTGCGGCACAAACCAGGTCTGCACTGTATGTAGCTAACTGCCATGGAACATAAAGGGGAACAATTGTGAAAATGAAAATTTAATATAAGCTTCAGCATAAGAAACTTTCTAAATACAATCAATTAAATATTCTGTACTGTTTCTTAAATAATCAAGTTCATCTTCACTATTCCTCTCTCAGCATCTGTTTCTCTTCATTCTGTCTTCATGCAGGAGTTGGATGTCAGATATTCATTGACAGTTAGATCCAATATATCTTATAGGGTGGGTCCTTTTGCCTAGAAGATGTATTGGAGCTCACTCTATTAAAATCACCAGACATCATGTCTCTCTACATGCAGGATTTGTGCAAAAGGCAGTTATTTGTTAGATTTTGTTTGTACTGGAATCAGTTATTTGAGTGACCTCCAGGGCCGCCATTAGAAATCAATGGGCCCCACCCACCCGCCCACCCTGGTGCCCAAGACCCTGGTGCCCAAGACCCACCCCTGCCCACCCTGGTGCCCAAGCCCCACCCCAGACCCGCCCACTCCACATCACAGTTAAAAGACCACACAGACATCAGCGTTTAAAAAGTAACCCCTCACGCACACAAGTTATAAAAAGCCATTGATGGTCAGGGCCCCCTTATAAGTTAAAAAAAAAAAAACATTGGCTCCAGGGCCGCCCATAAAAGTTTTTTTTAAAAACATTGGTGCCAGGGCCCCCCTTACAAGTAAAAAAATTGGGACCCCAAACAAATATTTTTTTTTAAAAAAAACATTGGCGCCAGGGCCCCCCTTACAAGTTTAAAAAAATTGGAGCCCCAAATATTTCTTTTTAAAAAAACATTGGCGCCAGGGCCCCCCTTACAAGTTAAAAAAAATTGGTGTTCAGTAGAATTGAACTCGTGGCTTCAGGACAACTTCGCCTCCTTTCGTGACTTTGGGTCTTTTCGCCGCTTCAGGACTTCAATTTCGCCTGTTTTCACGACTTCAGGTCTTTTCGCAGCTTCAGGACTTCAATTCCGTCTGTTTTCGTGACTTTGGGTCTTTTCGCCGCTTCAGGACTTCAATTTTGGCTGTTTTCTTGACTTCGGGTCATTGTTGCAGATTCAGGAGTTCGGCTTTGGCTATTTTCGTGGCTTTGGGTCTTTTCGCTGCTTCGGGAGTTTGGATGTTCGGCACTTCCGCATTTTCAGCTGTTCGGCTGGCTGCAGATCTTCGAAACTGGCAAGGGGGGCCCGGGTCTTTCTAAACTGCAGCACTGCCGGGCCCCCCTTCATGCCGGGACACTTGTCCCCCCTGTCCCCCACTGATGGCGGCCCTGCTGAGCTCTAATTCATCTGCTAGGAAAGGAAGCCCCTAGCTCCCCTTTTAAAATGAAGGAGCAGACAGCACCACAGAAGCACGACGTGAAGCGCTGCTTTTTTGCTCTTTGTTAGCAGTGGGTAGGGTGGCAGTTGTATCTACTACAGCTGCCCAGAGACATACAGATTTTATACTGTGTAAAACAAAAGATCATTTCAACAAACAATCTACAACTAACCAGATTAAATAGTAGGAGAAATAATCAGACAATGTTGTGGCCATTAATTGACAGCGATCATAATTGACAGCAATTCTATGACCGTTATGTCAGACAAATACTAGTGACCATTGAAATTGTCACATAGACAATACACGCAGAGATATTCTCATTAGCCAACAGAAATCTTCTCACCTGACTAAATGTACGATTGCCATGGAATGAAAAATCTCAGATTGTCATTCTGTATCCACACACGGCCTGAAAATGTGTTTCATACCACTATATCTTTGTGTCTATGGCCAGATTTAAGATGCCCATAGACGTGCAGATTTACCTTCACATCGGAGGAACGATCATTCGGTGCAATCTCCCGACCTGCCACTAACCATTCAGAACAAACCTGAACAATACGGGGCCGATTCACTAAATTCGAGTGAATTCGAGTGAAGGATTCGAATTTAAAAAACTTCGAATTTCGAAGTGTTTTTTGGGCTACTTCGACCATCGAATGGGCTACTTCGACCTTCGACTACGACTATCGAACGATTCAAACTAAAAATCGTTCGACTATTCGACCATTCGATAGTCGAAGTACTGTCTCTTTAAAAAAAAATTCAACCCCCTAGTTCGGCAGCTAAAAGCTACCGAACTCAATGTTAGTTAAGTTTTTTTCATCGAAGGATATTCATTCGATTGTTGAATTAAAATCCTTTGAATCGTTCGGTTCGAAGGATTTAATCGTTCGATCGAATGAATAATCCTTCGATCGATCGATCGAATTTCCTGCTCTAAATCCTTCGAATTCGATATTCGAATTCGAAGGATTTCAATTCCTAGTTAATTAACTCTCGATATTCGACCATTGGTGAATCGGCCCCTACATGCCGAGATATATCATCAGCAGACAGAAACCTTTTAACCTGACCGATCGTCCAAACGACCAATCTCCATGGGACGAAAAATGTTGGGACTCTCCACACACAGTCCGAAAATCGTACAAATCCTCGATCGGATATTTTCGTCTATCCATTGGTGACTCTGTAATGATATACAGGGCTATATTTTCTAGATGAACTGTTTTTTTCAATGAACGGCCAGTTACCTCTGGTAACTTTTAATAGCTGGATTTGTATGTATATTTATTTTTGTTTATATAGTGCTGCTTATGTACACAGCACTGTACAGTAGAACAATAAATTCATAGAACAGACAGGGGTCATTACAATAATACAAATAAATACAAAGTACAGTTTCATTCAAGGTTGCCACCCAGCCTAAAATACCGCCTGGGGTCGGTATTGCAAATTTACTAACTATGTACTTGCCAGTAAATTTGTAAACCTTATTTGTTCTGCCTATGACCAGCCCCTGATCCGCCCCAATTTCACTCCCTACTCCCCCCTCCATTAACTCTTTCAACCCATTTGGACACTAGTGCCCCAGCTCTGCCCCCCATTTGCGTCATAGTCCTATCCCCGTCATGTCATAGCCCCGCCCCTTCTCGGTCCCGCTCCAACCTCTAGGCATGGGGTATAGGTAAGGGGGCCAAACAAAAGGTGGCAACCTTAGTTGCATTAAAGATTAAAAGATAAGTATTAAAGATACAAAATTAAAGAGTTTCCTGCGGCTTTGAATTTACAATCAAAGTGAATTTCTGTTTTTCTGGTACAGCGAGTGCAACACAGCCCACCTGTTGACCCCCATTGACACCAATGCTTAAAGGAACAGTATTACCAAAAACTGAAAGTGTTTTAAAGTAATGCAAATATAAAGTACTGTTGCCCTGCACTGGTAAAACTGGTGTGATTGCTTCAAAGCAACTATAGTTCATATAAACAAGCAGCTGTGCAGCAATGGTTGAAATTGAAAAAAATGGCACAGTTTAAATAGTGGATAACAGATAACACCATTATGTTCTACAGAGCTTATCTGCTGTGTAACCTGAGCCTTTTCTCCTTTCAAATAGCTGCCCCCCATTGCTACACAGCAGCTCATTTATATAAACAATAGTAGTGTTTCTGAAGCAAACACATCAGTTTTACCAGTGCAGGGCAACACTGCATTATATTTGTATTACTTTAAAACACTTTAATTTTTTGATGTTACTTTAAGCACAGAGCTCTGTAGGTGGTGGGGGGATATAGGTGCTGCTGCATACTCAGAAACATTCCTGTCTGGGGGAGGCAATATAGAAATACAATTCTGTTTATCTTTTTGAATACACTAGTCTTCTGCCGGACACGTGGGTAGTGTGGTTACCTGTCTTCTACACAATGACATGCACATACAGTGGCTTGCACGTGCACCATTCCTGTTTGCCGGTTGGAATATATAGCAGTTGGTCTCTTTTTTAGGAAAGCAAAGTTTTCTTAAATCGTTATTATTCTCCACCTATGTTAGCCAACGGATCCAGATTTCCAGTTCTGCCTGCTCCTGTGTCACCTCCTCATCCTTCATTTCTCAGAATGGTTTGTAGTTAAAGGGGACCCGTCACCGCAAACAAAATTATCCAAATCCTATTTTATCATGTTAGTCAAGCAAAATAAACTTTAATTACACTGTATAAATTATTTGAATCTTGTTTCCATCAGTCTGGGAACTCATAATTATAGCAACCAGAAAGGAGCCATTTTGTGGACACTGTTATTAAGGCAAGTCTTGTATCATCTCAGAATCTTGTTTGTGCATCAGGGGACAGGGACCCAATGTCCATCCCCATGCACTGGTTACACAATTACATTGTTAAGAGAGCTGGGGGAATGTGGGGAGAGTGGTGACATCTAGGAAGTGCTGAATGGAAAGTGAAAGTAATTGCTTGCCCCGCCTCTATGCCTAGGCATAGAGACGGGGGTAGGCAATACTTGATTGACAGCTGATATTTTTAAATGAGTTTACAACAGCTATGAATGCTTTAATAAAAAAAAAATTGGATTTCATATTTAATTTAAGAAGGACTTTTATTATACAGATTTTTATGTCTGGGTGACGGGTCCACTTTAAGGACAAGCTAGAACCGTCCAATCTGCTGTCTGTAAATATTGTGAACCATCTGAGAATTGTTATTATTTTAGAGTCTGCTTGCTAATACCTTCATAAACACTAAGGGGCCGATTCACTAAGGGTCGAATATCGAGGGTTAATTAACCCTCGATATTCGACTAGGAATTAAAATCCTTTGACTTCGAATATCGAAGTCGAAGGATTTAGCGCAGATAGTTCCATCGAAGGATAATTCCTTCGATCGAACGATTAAATCCTTCTAATCGAACGATTCAAAGGATTTAAATCCAACGATCGAAGGAATATCCTTCGATCAAAAAAAGTTAGCCAAGCCTATGGGGACCTTCCCCATAGGCTAACATTGACTTCGGTAGCTTTTAGATGGCGAACTAGGGGGTCGAAGTTTTTTTTAAAGAGACAGTACTTCGACTATCGAATTGTCGAATAGTTGAACGATTTTTACTTCGAATCCTTCGATTCGAAGTCGATGGTCGAAGTAGCCCATTCGATGGTCGAAGTAGCCCAAAAAAACCTTTGAAATTCTATGTTTTTTAACTTCGAATCGGCCCCTAAAGGTGTTTATGAAAGGTCTGCATAAACACCTTTAGTGAGAGTTAACAAATCTTCCTATTCCAATATACATAGGTTAGCATTATTGCCAATAATTGAATCAGTTTCCTGACCTTCAGAGTTAAATGAATTATGATTCAGGTAGGGGTGGCCCACGGGTATTTGTCTGTTGTGATTATTACATTTTGCTGAACGTAGGACACATGACATTATGAGATGCTCATAATATGCCATGTTTATGAGCCCATTACTGTCCATTCACTCATTTCTTTCAAAACATTTTTGAGACATAATTGAGACACAGCCGAGACTTTCAGCAAAAAAAAACCCAAAAAACATTTTGGGTCACCCTCCACATAAAGCTATTGTGATGACCCATAAATTTGTCCCCATGCTTTCTCACATTGGACAGCACTCAGCAAGGCGAAAGGGAGCAGGGACATAGATAGCAGGCTCCGGTGTTCCGGTGACCCCCCCCTTTTGTATAGACATTACACCATTTTCTTATTAAAGGGTTTGTTCACCTTAGTATAATGTAGGGCCCAATGTGCATAGGAGAGGGTCTGAATAGAAAGATGAGTAATAACAATTAGCAATAACAATACATTTCTAGCCTTATGGAGCATATGTTTGTAGATAGGGTCAGTGACCCCCTTTTGAAAGTAGGGTAGCCACCTGGCTGGTATTTTACCAGAATGGCCGGTAAAAATGTTGCTTGATGACAACGTTTTTTATAGGGAAAATCCATAAAAATATAGAAAGAAAAGGTGGCAATCCTATTTGATAGCTGGAAAGAGTCAGAAGAAAAAGGAATATCTGTTTTTCAAAAGAGCAAACTGATTTTGTTATAATTCATTTTGAAATCTGACATGGGGCTAGACATATTGTCAGTTTCCCAGGTGCCTCCAGTCATGTGACTTGTGCTCTGACAAACTTCAGTCACTCATTACTGCTGTACTGCAAGTTGGGGTGATATTACCTCCTCCCTTCCCCCCAGCAGTCCATCAACAGAACAATAGGAAGGTAACCAGATAACAGCTGCCTGGTGGATCTAAGAACAGCACTCAATAGTAAAAACTCTGTGTCCCACTGAGACACATTCAGTTACATTGAGTAGGAGAAACAACAGCCTGCCAGAAAGTACTTCCATCCTAAAGTGCTGGCTCTTTCTGAAAGCACATGACCAGGCAAAATGACCTGAGATGGCTGCCTACACACACCAAAAAAATATACACTAATTGGTTCAGAAATTAAATTTTATATGGTAGAGTGGAGTGAATTATTTTGCAGATACACCGCAAAAATCATGACAGAATCTCTTTAAAGGCGAGCCACCCCTTTAAAATCTGGTGCAGTGTTTTTCTGCCCTTTAAAGGTGTACGAGGATAGAATAAGTACGATTTTTAGCGCAAAGGAATATTATTTGTCTGAATTGTTTTGTTTGTTCATGTAAATAAGATCCAGTGATCAGTTAAATACAGTTCCATACACATATACACACAGGGCTGCCATCAGGGGGGGACAGGGGGGACAAGTGTCCCGGGCCCGGGCATCAAGGGGGGCCCGGAAGTGCTGCAGTTTTGAAAGAGCCGGGCCCCCTTGTGAGCGTCAAAGATCTGCGGCCACAAAAATAGCTGAAGCTGAAGTCCCGAAGAGGCAAAAAGACCCAAAGTCACGAAAGGAGGCGAAGTTGAAGTCTTGAAGCCATGAACACCAATTTGTGTTTTTTTTTTTACCCTGTATTATTTTAATATTCTATAGGCCCCTGCCTATGTTTTTTTAAAAAATATTTTTTTAACTTGTAAGGGGGGCCCTGGCGCCAATGTTGTTTTTTTAAAAATTTTATTTTGGGGCCCCAATTTTTTTTATTTGTAAGGGGGGCCCTGGCACCAATGTTTTTTTAAAAATTTTATTTTGGGGTGAATCTGCCTGTGTGCCACTGCCCTAACAAAAAAGCCAGATTTTCCACTCTACTGCACGTGTCTGCCCAGAGCACTGAAGAGAGAAGAAGTGGATCGCTCGGTGGTGCTCTTTGTGAAGAACCCCGGGCTGGTGCAATTTTCTTTTAGCAGAAGCACCAGCCCAGGGTATCAGGTAAGTGGGTACAATCACATGGGTTTATTACTAGACTTGGCTCCCCCATTTATGATCATGATAATGTTTTTCATAGGCATTTTTCTCATTGGAGCCTGTTGCCATTCTTCTGCTAAAACCATTGAGACTTGCAATTTGCATTATTAGACAAACTTAATAAGCAATGAAAATAGCATTAAAGTTGGAGCCTCAGTCAGTGAGGTTTGTGGTTGCCAAAGTCGGTGACCCTGACAAGTAGACAGCACTTTCAGTTGCATGCTGAATAGAAGCACCAAGAGTGCTTAGAATATGAGCATAGAACATAATAAAACGTCAGCTAATTTAAAGGTGATCATTTAATATGTGTTTAAATTATCAATTTTGATGGCCCATGCTCTCTTATGTTTTTTATGCAGATAATATGGTAGAAATGCTTTTACAATAGTCATATAAAGTGAAACAAGAAATGCAGTTTTGGTATTCCAAACAGAAGTGTGATTCAGAGAATATACTGGCTCTAATCCAGCAGCCAATCCCTTCTAATCGAATCCATCTATTTGGAACAGGCATTGCTGATTGCGAAAGAATTGAGAATTAGGGTGTGAGCAAAACATATGAAACGTTCACACCCTACAGTGTCGGCAGGATCTGCTGGGGCCCACCCAAAAAACTTACATTGAGGGACTAGATATAGACAGCGCTAAATGCAATAAATGCCATATTGAATTATGGCCAATATAAAATAGGGACAATTACATTTTCTTTGGGAGGGGTCCACTAGGTTTGAGGCCACGAGGTGATATTTTAGTAGTATGGGATTACAGGTATAGGATATGTTATCTGGAAACCCATTATTCCAAAAGCTCCGAATTACGGGAAGGTTGTCTCCCATAAACTCCATTTTAATTAAATAATTAAAATAATAAAACACATTTCCTTTTTCTCTGTATTAATTAAACAGTACCTTCTGCTTGATCCAAACTAAGATATAAATAATCATTATGGAAGCAAAACCAGCCTATTGGATTTATTTAATGTTTAAATTATTTTTTTATCAGACTTAAGGTATGCAGATCCAAATTACGGAAAGATCCCTTATCCTGGATAACTGTCTGTCTCCCATGGATTCCATTTTATCCAAATATTTTCAATTTTAAAAAATTATTTCCTTTCCTCTGTAATAATAAAACAGTACCTTGTACTTGATCCCAACTAAGATATAATTCATCCTTATTAGAGGCAAGATATCAGATTAGATATGGAGTTGTCCTTATAGTGGTCATCTGTGTATTTAATGCTTCTCAACGAGCCGCAGACCCCGTGCCGGAGTGCAATGATTCCAAGTAAAAGAGAGACTAGCCGGAGAGCATTGGAGGCAAAACCAGCCTATTGAGTTTATTTAATGTTTACAGGATTTTCTAGTAGACTTAAGGTTTGAAGATGCAAATTACAGAAAGATCCCTTATCTGGAAAACACAGGTCCCAAGCATTCTGGATAACAGGTCCCATACCTGCAATGGAAGTACCATGGCTCAGTCAGCAGCACAAGCATTTTTTCAATTGATCATATAATGAATTTTTTATTTGCAACCTTGTGTATCAGCAATTAATAAAATGTTTATCGCTGATCCTCTGATACCTTGATATTAAATTGGGGTACAAAAAAACAAGTTTGATTATGAATTATTTTAAAAAGTTATCATGCACCCCACTTTAGAAATAGACTGGTTGGAGGTTAAACATTAGAAACATGACCATTCATTTCATTGAAACTGTATTGAATTGATTGGATGTAAGATGTTTAGTGAGTTAAAGCTGCCTAGAGTTCCTATAACATGTAAATGTGGCACAGATATTTAGTCTGGTGTGATGTGCAGATTGCAGTGCTGCCCTTGATACAAGTCCAAAGTGAATGAGCAGTAAAGGGCACAATTTTGCACCAATAACTGCTTGTGCACTTGCAGCAGAGGCAGTAGTATATGAGGCCCCAGATTCTAAGCAACTTGGGGAGGCACATTTATCAAGGGTCAGATTTCGACTAATCGAAGTTTACTAATAAAATCAAATTTTATATACTCGGACGAATTTAAACGACCCAAAAATTCTAATCCAATTCGATTTGAATTCGACCAAACTCGAGTTTTTCCCCTGAAAAAAACGCAAACATCTCCACATTGATCTCTGCACCTCTCCCATTGACTTAAACAGTAATTCGGCAGGTTTTAGGTGGCGAATAGTCGAATTCAAATTCTTTAAAGGGCCATACTATGATAAATATCAAAAATCAAATTCATTTTTAAAAAAAACAAAAAAAAAAAACTCTAATCGAATTTGAATAACTCCCTAGTCGAATTTGACAGTTTTGACCATAAAAAAAAATTTTGAAAATTGGACCCATGATAAATCTGCTCGTTACTATTTGACCAGGGTGCTGCATTTGTCCTGATTTCTTTTGTAAATTAAAAGCAAGTGTGTCCATAGAGTCCTGCATCATTTAATGCAGCAAGTTTGTGAATAAAGAATTGGGCACACAGGTTATTTTGATACCGAGTACCAGACATACTAATATACTTTTCTGCATATTTTTATTCAATTTTCATCGCTGCAATGGAGTCTGAAATTGCACTTTTCAAATTGCATATTTATATACATAGGTGCTGGATGGACACATTTTCACTTGTTACTGGTCCTTTAATAAACTTGACCTTAAAGGGCACCTATCACAGCCAAAATCAAACACATATTAACAATCTGACCAGTACAAGCTAAACACGTTTAATCAAACTACATATATATTTTTTTGAAAAAACTGCAGGTTTTAAAAAAATCCCTTACTTTGTCAAATGGGTTCTTTCACTGAGTGAGGCCATATTGAGACTCTAACAGAGACTCTAATGTGCAAATTTCAGGAGCATGCTCAGATTGTAACACTGCTTTGAGTATTCTACCCAGAATGCCTTCCTCCACTAGAAGTATCCACTAGAAGTGCTGCCACCTGCTAACTTCCAGCAGGTGGCAGCACTACTGTACAGCAGCTAACACACAGGTTTGGCTGATTTGAAAATAGCTTAGAAGGGTTGATAAGCAAACAAGGAATTTGAACTGAGCATGTGCGATTTCAGAGCTACAGTTGGCTGGGAAGATATAGCATACCTCCCAACATTTTGGAAGTAAAAAGAGGGACAAAAAATTTTTTCCTGCATGTATCGCAGCAATTTTTTGACCACACCCCCTAATTACCATGTTTGTTTTACAAAATTTGGCAGGTTATGAAAGTTTGAAAATATTTCTCCTTATCTAAACTGTGTTTTTGTGTCTCAAAATTGTTACAAAGTATCTTAATTGCACCTGTTAGCTGTTCTGGGCTGTCTGCTAAAAGCCAATTAAGTGAGAAACTTTGTTTCTTTTTCTGGCTGTTCAGTGCAGAGAAAAGAGGGACTTTTCAGTACAAATGAGGGACTGCGGGTTGAGCTGTCAAAAGAGGGACTGTCCCTCCTAAAAAGGTACAGTTGGGAGGTATGATATAGGTAGGAGGAGCCAGTGAAATCCAAGATGGCTGCCTCAGCTAGAACTGCAGTGGAGATAGGGGAGATCTTGCAGAAGGAATAGTGAGCTGATCATTTACATTATACATACAATTCTGTTTTAAAAATCAGAATTTTTTGAACTTTCACATAGTGTATTTACTTAGTAAATTATTTTGGTCATGATTGGTGCCCTTTAAGGACACCAGGAGCCAAAGAGGAAGATCCACCCCTTTCCAAACACTATATGGAAGTGTGGCAGGAAGTGGTCACTACACCCTTTGGCCAATAAATACTGGTTATGCAAATACTTCATAGAAATGCGATTTTAAACATTGCTTGCGATTTTAATTACATTCCCCCTTGTGAGTTTTATAACACTATCATTTAAGCCTATATAGGATAGCCTGGTCATAATAAAATTAGGGTATAGTTACAGGTTCTTGCCATTAGATTTACACAAGTGATAGTTAAAGTAAAATGAAAACCATAAAAGGCAATTAGAGAACCCTAACAAAATGAAATATTTGATTAATAACCACAATGCATAGCTGCAAAAGGCCAAAAAGGAGTCATAATATTCCTCCTATTCGTTTATCGTAGTGCCGTTTAGCAACCATTTTCATTATATACATATCATTAACGTAAAACAGCAAATGTGTTTGATACCATTTCCCAGGAATATATATTCCAAAACAGCTCTGGAGTTCTTTCTTTATAGTTTCTAATGCACATCCCGGGGGAGCTTCCATCACTGCGGTTATTGAACATGTTCTGCAATTATCGCTCATTTGAAGGGTCCCTAGGTCTGAACTGAAGCAACAGTGCCACCCGGTGTATAGAATGAAGTATCCAGGTACAACAATCAATTTCCAGTTTGCTCATAAGTTTTGTATATTTGTGCTTGCTTCCGCCAAACATTGCAAAATAATGAGGTGGCAGAATGTGTACCACACAGTTCTCCCGTTATACACATAGCTCTGTAGCAATATAATAATTTATGCAATGGTTTACTCCAGATCTAGGAACCCACCTAGGGTTGCCCCTGTTCAATTTTGACCCAGAGAGCCGGTTTTTGAAGGTCTATCTGGGTCAAAAGAGCTAAGTATTAGTGCACCCGCCTTCTCCCCTCTATTTATAGGCCTGTACCACACCATCCCGCCAATGACATCACAAAAGGGGCGGGTTGAGCACAAGCCTATAAAATCAGTAGCAGGAAGCTGGCAGTGTAAGGACTCACAATTGGAGTGTTGAGGTCATCCTAAATTCGCCTAATCCGCGGGTTACTGGCATGTCCGCAGATCACTACTGAGTATGGTTCAAGCTGTACAAACAAGAGCACTGGACTTTAATAATGTTAATAATAAAAGCGCCTCTTCTATTCATATTCCAGTCTCTTATTCAAATCAATGCATGGTTGCTAGGGGAATTTGGACCATAGCAACCAGAAACTGCAAAATGTAGAGATGCTGAATAAAAAGCTAAATAAACCAAAAATAATAAATAATGAAAACTAATTGCAAATATTTTAGAATTTCACTCTCTACATTATACTAAAGGTTAACTAAACCAAACCGTTAAATAAATTCCATTACTGTTGCCATTAAATGGGCACTCTCTGTACATCTCTTCCAATTATTATATAGTGTTCAGTGCCAGGTGAATCTCCCCATTGAGTGCTGAAACAAACACTGTGGCATTCAGTAATACATACTTGTGCCAGCAGATGGCACTATTGTAGCATTTCTGTTTTTCATCTGTAATGTCATTTTGAATAATTTTCTCTAGGGCTGAGCCACTGTGTTTGTTACCGTTTTATTTTTGTTTTGATCAATAACTGTAGCTACATAGCTTCTCTTCATTTTCTCATTAATAAAGCGCTGGCACAATGCTTATCTTTTTCACATTTTTCACAAAGACTACCATGTCTATTATTAATACGTGATTTCAAATTTGAATAAACTGTAATAAATCAGCCCATGCGTGACTCTTTCTGCTTCTTCCATGCTGTTATAAAAAAAATCCACAAAACTGTAGCGTTTGCTTATTAAAGGGATTGTTCACCATAGATTGAAACTTTTTGGGTTTCTGACTCGGTTCTTAATCAGCCCGATATCGCCCACATATCGGGGAAAGATCTGTTTATTTGGCGAAATCGCCAAACGAGCAGATCTCTCAGTGTGTGGCCACCTTAAGTTAGGGATCACCTTTATATCACCTTTTTGTTATTTTTTTGCTCTGTGACTGGCTAACACTGTACAACAACTTAACCTGGGTTGAGAAATTCACAAAGAACTGTTAAACAATGGTAAGAAAAATAAGTATTTGTGAAACAGATTTATTACAGTTTAGAAGATCACACCTTCTGAGTAAAATGAGTCACATTTATTTCTGTTTGTATTTCAACAGCAAGAGGACCAATCCCCATTTTTTTCAGACTGAGCTTTATAGCTTTTATCCTTCTGACTCATAAGATAATAGTGTTAGGTAATAGTATTGGAATAAATGTTACGGTGTTCAGTTTGCTCGTTTCATTCATTGTGTGGGGTGGACTCTTGTTGGGAGCTTGAAATTTCCTTAAGTTCTTTTTCTGTGGCTTTTGTAGCTATATTATGCCTACCATTGCCAATAGAGTTAAAGGGGTGCTCTCAGTTAATAGTGCTGCTCCAGTAGATTTCTGCACTGAAATCCATTTCGCAAAAGAGCAAACAGATTTTTTTTATATTTAAAGGGATACTGTCATTGGAAAAAAATTTTTTTCAAAATGAATCCGTTAATAGTGCTGCTCCAGCAGAATTCTGCACTGAATTCCATTTCTCAAAAGAGCAAACTGATTTTTTTTATATTCGATTTTGAAATCTGACATGGGGCTAGACATATTGTCAATTTCCCAGCTGCCCCAAGTCATGTGACTTGTGCTCTGATAAACTTCAATCACTCTTTACTGCTGTACTGCAAGTTGGAGTGATATCACCCCCTCCCTTTTCCCCCCAGCAGCCAAACAAAAGAACAATGGGAAGGTAATCAGATAGCAGCTCCCTAACACAAGATAACAGCTGCCTGGTAGATCTAAGAACAACAGTCAATAGTAAAAACCCATGTCTCACTGAGACACATTCAGTTACATTGAGAAGGAAAAACAGCAGCCTGCCAGAAAGCATTTCTCTCCTAAAGTGCAGGCACAAGTCACATGACAAGGGGCAGCTGGGAAATTGACAAAATGTCTAGCCCCATGTCAGATTTCAAAATTGAATATAAAAAAAATCTGTTTGCTCTTTTGAGAAATGGATTTCAGTGCAGAATTCTGCTGGAGTAGCACTATTAACTGATGCGTTTTGAAAAAAACATGTTTTCTGAATGTTTTCTGACTACAATTTACTCAGAGCCAGGCCAACCCCTCTTGCATTTGCCAGAGCCCACAGATTGCTAGCCCGGGCCTGGTTGGGGCCACCTCTAGGGGGGTATTTCTGTCAGGGGCCTCATAGTAGAGGGAACCACAAATTGAAAAATTACCATTTGCAGATTAGAAAAAGGGGAGGGGCATGGACGAAGAGGGTTGTGGATGGGTTTTGACATCATTGGCAAATGACCAGAGTGTATTGGGTGCGTGTGGGGGAATTTTTTTCCATTGGGGCACAATTATTATATATACCACCCACTGGCCACTGGTCTAATAATTGTACACCATAAGGGAGGGCCCTTCTAGTATTAAAGGGCAACTGAAGTCTAAAATACAATAATGTTATAAATGCTGTATTTTGTATACTTAATATAAACATGAACTTACTGCACCAGAAGCCGCAGGGGGCTGTCATCTTGTAATTTTGTTAAACATCTTTGCAATACCAAGACTACACAAATGCTCAGTGTGGTCTGGGCTTCAGTTGGGAGGTTAAGCTTAGGGGTCGTCATAAATGATCAAAACAGCACAAGACAAATAATATCTGCCATAGATGCTGATACAGGAAGACTGATTAATAATCAGAATATACAGACTGCACTGGGTCTGCGGATACAAATCTACACAGTTGTTATAGGGAAAAAAACAAAGCTGCTCGAGTTCTGGGAAGAAAGGAGGGAGGGGGCTCCCCCTGCAGTTTGAAAGTATGATTGTTTCCCTGCACAATAGTTAGGGGCCGTCTCAAGTAAATGAAGGGGGAATTTCCATGCAAACAGTCATGTTTCTTATAAAAACAGTACACGTTTTTTAATTAAAGTATATTGGAGATAGATTTCTTTTTCATTAGAAAGTAAAAATGGGATTTTATTTTTTTGCCTTTAGATCCCTGTTAAGGGGTTTCATGATTACTGATGGCAGCCCTGTTGGACACTATGAGGTCTAGTTATTAAAATTAAAATTTGTAAATTTTAGATTTTTTTGTAAATTCAAATAAACTCAAAATTTGACCAAACTAGATAAACTATCTATTTATTAAAGGGTTAATTCACCTTTGAGTTAACTTTTAGTATAATTCAGAAAGTGATATTCTGAGACAATTTTCAGTTTTTATTATTTGTGGTTTTTGAGTTACTTAACTTTTTATTCAGCAGCTCTCCAGTTTGCAGTTTTAGCCAATTTGAAATTAGGTCCAAATTACCCTAGCAACCATGCAATGATTTAAACAAGAGACTGAAATATGAATAGGAGAGGGCCTGAATAGAAAGATAAAAAAGTGCCAATAACATTAAGGGGCAGATTTACTAAGCTCGAGTGAAGAATTAGAATGTAAAAAAATTCGAATTTCGAAGTATTTTTTGGGTACTTCCACCATCGAATTGGTCAAATTCGAATGATTTTAACGATTCAAAGTAAAAATCGCTCGACTATTCGATAATCGAAGTACTGTCTCTTTAAAAAATACTTCGACTTCATACTTCGCCACTTTAAACCTACCGAGGTACAATGTTAGCCTATGGGGACCTTCCACAACACTTTTCTACGTTTTTTCAAATAAAAATCCTCGATCGATCACTTAAAATCGTTTGAATCTTTATTCGATCGTTTGATCAAAGTTTTGAGCTAAAATCCTTTGAATTCGATATTCGAATTCAAAGGATTTTACTTTGAGGGTCGCATTCGACCCTTGATAAATCTGCCCCTAAATGTGTAGCCTTACAGAGCATTTGTTTTTTTTAGACGGGGTCAGTGACCCCCGTGTGAAAGCTGGAAAGTGTCAGAAGAAGAAGGCATTCATAAATGATGAAGACCAATTGAAAAGTTGCTCAGAACAATTCTGAAAACTCAAATTGAAAACTTTTTGCCCAGGATAACTCCCATTGACTTCTACATGAACTCGCAAGTTTTTAGATGACAAAAGTTTTACATCTGAGTTTTTCTTTTTGCTTACCGTATATACTCGAGTATAAGCCGACCCAAGTATAAGCCGAGGTACCTAATTTTACCTACGAAAACTGGGAAAACTTATTGACTCTAGTATAAGCCTAGACACAACTACAGCCCTGTCTCCCAGCAGCGCACATTCTGCCAAAGTGACCCCCACCAGGCGATCAACCGGACTTCTTTGCAAAGTTGATGGTGACAGAGAATTGCCAAACGGATTACTGTGTGCATTGTCCCACTGTCCCACTACCATGTGCAGAGGGTGCTGTTTGATATTGCCACCACTGTTAATCTTTCGTATAACCAACAGAGGCCACTGTGTGATATTGCAGTCACTGTTATTCTTTCATATAACCAACAGAGGCCACTGTGTGATATTGCAGTCACTGTTATTCTTTCATATAACCAACAGATGGCACTGTGTGATATTGCAGTCACTGTTATTCTTTCATATAACCAACAGATGGCACTGTGTGATATTGCAGTCCCTGTTATTCTTTCATACAACCAACAGATGGCGCTGTGTGATATTGCAGTCACTGTTATTCTTTCATATAACCAACAGAGGGCGCACTGTTATTCTTTCATATAACCAACAGAGGGCATTGTGGGATATTGCAGTCTCTCCCCAAGTGTACTGTTGGTATAGGAATGATTAAAAGTGACTGAAATCTCAGCTAGTCAGGTCCGGTACCGCTGACCTGAGTATAAGCCGAGGAAGACTTTTTCAGCACATTTTGGATGCTGAGAAACTCGGCTTATACTCGGGTATATATGGTAATTAAAAAAATGACGCTCTCTAACGTGCACCTGGCACAACAAGTAAACAAGTTGCAGAAGAGAAACGGCTTGTCATGCTCATTAACTAGTAGTCAAATTCCTACTGAAAATCTCTTGAAAACAAAAAAAAAATCTTTGTAACTGTAGGGCATTATAGGACATGAGATGGGATTGTCCACCTGGGGTCTCTAAATAGAGAGAATACATTGGTGCATTGTTGTACACATATGATGAACAGAATACTGAATATTTTTCTGTTTCTTACACATTTCTGTGTTACACACTGTCTTGTTGGCATTGTTTTGACATGTTTGAGCTGCTGGAAATGCAAAGAGAATACCAGACTGATTTTATCAGATTATTTCTGTCTTCTTATATTATAGATTGATGAACAGAAAGAATTTGTGGTCTATTGTCTCTATCAGAGGCATTTTTGTATGCATTTTTCAAATTTGCCATCTATATCTTCATTTATTTTCACATAACCAGTGTCTTGTCTGTCACTGGTAATAGTTTGCCAGTATCTGTTAATAGCTACATATAATGCAGTATTATAAGTCAAATGAAGAACAATTTAATGATGCCCATTAAAGGAGAAATATCTGTAAAAAAATGAATATGGCTGGAAATGCCATGTTTTATATACTTCATTTAAAGGTTCAACATCACTATAGTAGTAATGATCCAGGCCTTCAAAGTTGTCACAGGAGTTCAACATCTTGGATTTTGTTAGGAGTGTCAGTGGCACTGCACATGCTCATTCTTCAAATTTCCTGGGGAAAACGCACGTATAGTTGAACGAAATAGCTGGCTTTTTAGTTAAAGTTCCGCTTTTCCTTCTACTGCACATTCGCAGCCGCACAAAGAAGGAGGAAGACGGAGCTCCATGGTGCTCACTGGTATATCCCCGGGCCGGTGCAGTTTTCTGCTGATAGGAACACCAGCCCGGGGTTTCAGGTAAGTCAATACAATCACTTGGGAGTGCCTAACATTTGGCACCCCCAAGTGCACCAAACCTTTCCTTCTCCTTTCAGTATGACCTCATACTCCCTACTAGTGGTAGATATGAGAACAGCTTCCAAGCAGGAAAAAGCAGGGTTTTTAGCAATGAAAAACAATCCTTCAGCAGAGGTGTTAGATAGCTGCTATCAGGTTAGCTGCCCACTTTTCTGCTGATGGGCTGCTGGGGAGGGAAGGGAGGGGGTGAAATCACTCCAACTTGCAGTGTAGCAGTAAAGTGTGACTGAAATCTATCAGAGCACAAGTCACATGGTTGGGGGTACCTGGGAAATAGACATTATGTCTAGCCTTATGCCAAATTTCAAAGTTAAATATAAAAAAAAAAATCTGTTTGCTCTTTTAAAAAATTTCAGTGCAGAATTTTGCTGGAGCAGCACTAGAAAATTAGAAAAAAACATGTTTTCCCACAACAGTATCCCTTTAACACAGATCAACACAGTATGCTTTCTCCATTTTTGAGCCTCCGTACCTTGATCCAAATGCAATGTTATGGTGGGAATTACTTCTACTCAGTAATATGTGTTAACTAATCCCAACTGGCCGCTAACAACAGGTGTAATTGTAGAGGTATAGATATCAAGTAACTTGTCAATGAGTCATTGCGACACACAAAAACATGGTTCTGGTTACATCTACAGATTATTCTACTATTATCTTTTATATGCATACTTTCTAACTCTTATATATTCTGTACAGGTTGCCATATGCACAAATGTACTAATAGAAAAGCTGCTGCAGATGCAACAAAATTTCAGATGTTCATTTCTCAATAACCATTGCTGAAATAGGTCTCTGTATGCGAAGCAGTGTTTTTGTTTTGATATATTGCTCTTGCATCATTGCAACACTGACTGTATATAAATTCAGCAATTAATATACCTTTTGTCAATCACATGACTAGTATTATACTACTATACCTTGTGCTTAATTACACCAAGCTATTTTGTACTTGTTTAACAAAAAATCAACAAGACAGGGCAGGCAAACAAGAATAAGTCATTTATTGTGTCCTTGTGTGACCTTGGGTGAGTCTTTTTTTCTCTCTTCCAATTTACCTTCATCATCCAGCCATTCCCCTTAATGAGACCTCTCTCTCTTTCTCTCTTACGTATTTTACATATGGGTGTTTTGAGCAGGTTTGAGCACAAATAAAAGCATTCACTAATTGATTCCATTATATTCTGCCTGGTTGTACTCATGAGCATTCTGAGTTGTGTTTTACTCTGTTTTATTGCGTTTGTTTAGATGCAGCATTTTATTGCGCTTGATGCACGTTCAGTAGAACAGAGGGCTGTGTTTGGAATGGAAAAATGCACTTAGTTGCTCCAAAAAATGCATTTAATCGCAATACAGGTATTGGACCTTTTATCCAGAATACTCGAGACCTGGGGGTTTCTCGGGAATGGATCTTTCCGTAATTTAGATCTTCCTACCTTAAGTCTACTAGAAAATCATGTAATCTTTATATAAACCAAACAGGCTAGCTTTGCTTCCAATAAGGATTAATTATATCTTAGCTGGTATCAAGTACAAGCTACTGTTTTATTGCTTTAGAGAAAAAGAAAAATTTTTTAAAATGTGGAATATTTGGATAAAATGTCAGGTTTCCGAATAGCAGATCCCATACCTGTATATGTGTTTTTTGCGCTCAGCATGCATCTAAAAAAAAAATGGATAAAACACACTTGTGTGTAATAGCCCTTAGATCGTTTCTTTTCACCGACAGTGATCGTAATCGATCAATTTTGAGATTATGTTTTTTATTTTTGTACAAAAATAACTTTGTATAGTATATACATAATTTAGTATAAGAGAATTGACTTTTTTCTCAGTCCTACAATGATGATGAATGTTCTCTGTTACGAATTTCTTAATGAAATATGAGAAGTCAACAGTGACTTGCGCCTGTGGAAATTGGCTGTAGTTAAAAAGAGGATGTTTGCATTCTCCCTGTCCTGCTCAGGCTGTATACATTAGACTCTGCAAATTATGTCAGCAACAAACTATTTACTTATTATGTATTTGTTCTGCTGCAAAGTATCTATCTTTATTAGAGGTTCTGTTCAGAGGAGGTACTTACTAAGTTGTTGATGTGTCTACTTTGGTGTGGAAATCGTTAGATGCCGCATAATGTGTTGACAATTCTGCTAATGTGCAAAATATGCAGATCACTAGAACTGCGATTATATATGAAATAGATTTGAAGTTGAATTTTAACTATTAACAAAGGGACTTTCTCTTAAACAAGCTCCATATAGTGCACTAATATGCCTGTTCATCCTGCTCTGATGAGTTGGACACTACAGGGAGCACAGATGCATGGAGACCTGCATTGGTATTATGTCTAGGGTTCTCTTAGAACAGAGGTCCCCAAACTTTTTTACCTGTGTGCCGCATTCAAATGTAAAAAAGAGTTGGAGAGCAACATAAGCATACCAAAAGTACCTGGGCTGTGAATGTTATTGACTATTGGTAGCTCATATGTCTATGTGCAGCCATTGTAGGGAGTAGGGGGCACATTGTTTTTCTGGATGGCCAAAGCAAGTCTCTCTATGATAAAGGGTTTCAAGGTAGTAATATATCTAGGAATACTGGTAATCCAATAATCTGAAGAGCTACATGTATGGTGTGTTTGCCTGGGGACTGGTATGAAACACAACAGTGCAATTATCATCATTGAGGTGTTGGGGTCTCCACATTCCAAATACACCTTCTAGACTAGTCCAATGCACACCTTAGTAAATTTAGCACATTGTGGTATATGCAGAAGTAAAAAAAAAGCTTTCAAATGCTTGAAAACATGTGTGCATGAAACAAATAACAATAGAATAAACTATATACTCACCTTTTTGCACAACATGTCTGCTTTAAAATATTTGCTAATTTGTACTGTGAACATTGGTGGTAGGTATATGCTATTGTTTGTAATATATATAAGTGTTACTTTATACATGTTTTAAACATATTAAAGGAAACGTTCAGTGTAATTATAAAAGCTGGGTAAGTAGATAGGCTGTGCAAGATAAAAAAAAGGTTTCCAATATAGTTAGTTACCCAGTTTTTATTTCTACACTGAACTGTTCCTTTAAAGCATTTTTATGGCTTCTTTTATATACCACGGTGTGCTAAATTTACTAAGGTGTATTTTAGGTTATTCTAGAAAACTTTTTTGTTCCATTTTGGTCAGGATTGGCAATAATCTAAGGAAAAATGGCACCCATAATAATATATGTATATGTTAATATAAAATATAAAAAAGAGATTTTCTGTATAAGAGTGGCCTTTTTGCTTTAGATTTTGTCTCCGCACTCCAAAAACATGGGACTGATGTTGTAAATGTTTAATCCTATAAAGCATTCTGGAATATAATGGCTCTCTATAAAGAATACAAATACTTCAGTAAGGTGCTGGGCTTGGAGTCAAAATAGGTCAAAATAGGCCCTGGAATTCAAAGTACACAGAGGTCCAAACAGCCCCCCAACTAGCCCATTAAATAGTGAGTGTCTATGGCATCTTACCAGAGCCCATAGATTACTAGTCCGGGCCCAAGGCAGTGAGCATGGGGTGGAAAGGGGGTACATGAATTAAGGATGAACATACAGCCCTTAAGCTCTTGTTGTACCATAGCTTCCAGCATATTTGCAAATCATCTCTCCAACGTAAGCAGAGACACTCTGGAGTAGGATCAGAATTGAAAACCATGCAGGGTGGGAATCAGGGGAGTAACTACATAGGAAGCAGACTCTGCGGCTGCAGGGGGACCAGGAGGTATAGGGGCCCCATGTGGCCCTAATTCATATATAGTTTCAATAAATATTGGTAAAATAAATCAACCTCTAATTAAGCCCAGGGTTGGTCTCGGCCCACCAGGGCTGCCACATCAGGGCCCTCACACCCCCCAAGGGCCCCAGTCGTAAACCTCCCAGTCAAAAACCTCCCACTCCTGCCCCCCCTCGCCGGCGCACACCTGCTTCATGTCATCATTTTTATGCGATCGGGTGGGGGGTGGAGGTCAGGAGCGGAGGAGGTCAGGCTCTGTGTAGCTGGTCTGCACTGGCGCTGCATCACGTCACACCTGAATGGCGGGTTCAGGTTACGCGTGAGCAGACGTAGCACAGGCCAGAAACAACCATCAGCATCCACTTCCGGGTCAGCTTCACTCTCAATACAGTCTGGCTGGGCAGTCACGAATGTTTCAGGATGTTAGATTGCTCCTGCAAGCACCGCATTTAGCAAGAGTAGAGTAATGCAGGCGGGAGGGCCGGGTGGGCCGTGAGTGGGCCCATTGGTACTGAGCAGCTGGGTCCTCTGGCACATAACACTAGTCATGCAACTAGAGGGCCTAGGGCCGACCAATGCGGTGGCCCACCGGGTTTTTTCCCAGTGCCCCGGCAGACCAGTCTGACCCTGATTAAGCCACTGGTGGGAATGTTAAGCACGGAACAAGATATGGACATATACATTGCTCTCTTACGAAAGGAAAATAAATCAGTGATAAAAATAATTAATCTGGTTTAAAAATTGAACAAGTGTATACAATTATGGACAAAAGCCTAAAAGGGCAACTGGAAATACAGCTTTTCTCTAATACTGAATAAAGCGCATTTATATAAGATCAACTTGTAACTTTGCGTTAGTGCCTAACACAACAAGTCACTCGGCAGACAAACACAAGGCCAATTGTGTGGCACATCTTGTGTGAATAAAAGTATGAGGAAACAAACTGTGACATTTAAGGCAAAAATGTTCCTGTTTACTTGGCCGTTTGACTAATGCAACCTAATCCTGAATACTCGGAAAGGCTTATAAACATGAACTTATTTGTTTGCTTTTTGTTTGTTACCTGCAAACTTTATCTTTGATTTTGAATTTCAGATATTTGTTTCATAACTAGGCTCAGGTGCTTACAGATAGCTGAATGGATTATCCTGCATCAAGAGAACTAAATGGACTTTCCAATGAAACAGAAGTATATATATATATATATATATACAGATCCAGTATGGTGCACTCGGTAAACATTCATTCCCATGTCTGTGTGCTGGTCAAAAAAGCCACATTCACCACAATAACAGACCGCACCAACAGGTCTTGAAAAAAGACCTCAACCCACTCTTGGTCCTGGTCACTTTCTGCTTCAGGCAACCACAGGCAGCACTTCCAGCTCCTCTGGTAGTTCTTTAAACAGCCAGGTCTCCCACCTGCTATGCCCTGCTGAGAGACACACTCTCCCATTCGAATTAACTTTGAATCTTTGACTCTTTCCACAGGACAGCTTTTCTGTGGAAGGTGAACTCCAATGTCCAGACTGGATCCGTGGAATGGAGTACCTGGCTACTAACGTTTTTAAACACAGAACGGATTCTCTGTTTTACAACTCCCTTCCTGGAGCCTATATACATATATATATATATCTATATAATTGATAAAGGCCCCAAAGAGGGCCGAAACGTTGGAGACACTGTGAGTTTTAAAATAAATCATTGAACTTTTTGGAAAACGGAGTGCGGGTCCTTTCTACAATTATATATACTCAATTTTTAACCAAGCACCCGGCAGAGTGAGATGTGAAGGAGTGCGGGTATCATTTGCAATTTTCAGGACTGAAGACGGCTCAAGTGAGGAGCCGAAACCTTCCCATTGTTGGTTACCTTCCCATTGTTCTTTTATTTGGCTGCTGGGGGGGGGGGGAAGGGAGTGGGGTGATATCACTCCAACTTGCAGTACAGCAGTAAAGAGTGATTGAAGTTTATCTGAGCACAAGTCACATGACTTGGGGCAGCTGGGAAATTGACAATATGTCTAGCCCCGTGTCAGATTTCAAAATTGAATATAAAAAAATCTGTTTGCTCTTTTGAGAAATGGATTTCAGTGCAGAATTCTGCTGGAGCAGCACTATTAACTGATTCATTTGAAAAAATGTTTTTTTCCCATGACAGTATCCCTTTAAATTTTAAAGAAAAATCTCACATTTTTAGATTTGTGAAAAAAATAGACATTTGATTGTTAGTAAATGTAACATGTACACAGTCAATTAATACTCCTGTTTAACTAGGGGCAACAATATGTTGCAGCTGAACATCCAGATATTCCAGAACAAAGTTATTCAAATCCTTGTTCCCTTTGTCTACATAAACTAAGAATAAGCCCAACTTGTACTGATTGTGCAAATAGTGGCAGCACTGAACTCTAGGGGGTTATTTAATAAAGCCCGAATGCCAAATAACCACTTTTAACCTCAGGAGGAGCCCTCAGCTACTTGGATGCCACCAGGTCTTAAACGAGAGGTGCAAGGCTAGGGGTTCTTGATAGGCAGAGGGGCGCGACTGTTAGCTAGAGTCTTTAGGCCAAAGGTACAAGACGTAAGGCAAAAGAGTAGTCAGATCAGGCCGGGTCGGGGCAGGCAGAGAATATACGTAGTCAGGCAGGCAAGGGTCAAACCAGGAAGTCAATCAGAAGGGTTAAGCAATATCGAAGTCGGTAATCAGGCAAAAGGTCAGGATACAGAAGTCAGGATAGTCGAATAGCCAGGCAGGGGTCACAACAGGAATCAAAATACAGATTAAACAGAAGCTCTAAAGCACAGAAGCACCAGGAACAAGATCCTATAACGGGCAATCTGCAGAAATGCTTTGTGGCTTTAAATACTTTCAAATTTCGTGCCACTGCGAGCTGACGTCACACGCCAGCGCGCTTGCGCAAACAAACCAGGAAGCGGTGCGCCACGTGCACGCCCTAATTATTACTCTTTTGCGGCCCAGAGGAGCGGGAGCGTGGTGGGCGTCCCCACCGAGGAGGCTGCAGGCGTCCCTGCAGACCTCCTCCCACTAGACCACCAGGGTGAGTTGTCACAGTAAGCTTTATCAGATAGGTCTATATAAATACAGATACTTTAGTCTGTGCTACTGCCACAATAGAAAAATCTATAATGCCACCTCACAAAAATAATTGTGAAATACAAAAATAACAAAAAAATAAATAAATATGAAAACACTCACAGTTCACCTCAGTCCCAAGGTGCAAAAAGCCAAGAACACTGTATCACAGAGTTGTGAGGGTTTCCAAAAAATGAAGAAGTCAGATGTAAAAAGTAAAAAGTCTTTATTAGGACATGGAGACCTAACGCGTTTCGTGCCTGTGTGGGCACTTACTCATAGGCTGTATATAAATACACCAGTAAACCCTCAAAGTAATGCTGATCTGAGTCAAAAGAAACACCACATTTCTTTCCTTCTATTGTGTACACATGGGCTTCTGTATCAGACTTCCTGTTTTCAGCAAAATCCAGGGCTAGGGCTTGAGCATGCTTAGTTTGCTCCACTCCCCCTCTCTCCTCCCTTTCCCCTTCACTTCTCCTCTCCCTGCTGTAATCTGAGCTCAAAGCTATGAGTGAGCAGGGAGAGACTCAGACAGAAAGTGATGTCACACCAAGCTAATATGGCAGCTGCTATCTTAAAGAAACAGAAAGAGCTTTTAGAGCTGTTTTCTCAGGTATGATAAAGCATTCTACAGAATAAATATAGCATTATAGCTTGCAGTATTGTGGCTAATCTACTGGCAATAAACTTAAACTGCTTTGCTTTCTTTACTTCGCTTTTAAAAGTCCAAATAAAAAAGTACTCCAACTCAGACCTGCTGAGCTCATGTAGAAGTCAGTGGGAGAAGTCCCGAAGATATCCTGTAATGCGCTGGGTTTCGTGCAAAAATCCGAAGATTTTGCGGTTTTCGGGCAAAAATCCGACAAAATCTGAGTTTTCAGGCGGAAAATCCGAAAAATTCGTAACATTTTTTAGAGTTTTTTTCCAGCACAGGAAATTTTCAGATAAATGTATTGACAAATAAAGGGAATACACCTTTGGTCGGAGTAGTTTTCAGAAAAAATATTTTCGGATTTTGATAAATAACCCCCTAGGTTATTCTATGCTTGTTCTTTTCTACCCATGGTTGTCAGCAGTGCTAAAGGGACAAGGTTTTGTACATCTCACCACTGTTATTTACGTACTTTTAATAATATGCTCTAACGTGAGTTTGCTACCTAAGCTCAAAAGAAAACAATGTTGAAGAAAAACAGTAAAAGCATAATCTTTATATCAACATTATGCCTCCGCTCCGGTTTATACATATCTTTATAACTAACCCTTTTTGCCCTGCAGCGATACCAGAGAAAATAATTGTTGGGAATGTTGAGCATGCACATACATATTTGTGCATTGTGAGGCACACACCTGCCCAGCAAGTCAAGCACATTCATAATGCTGAGCCCCTTTAGAAAGATTCCAGTTTGGCAAGCTGTTACTCTTTAATTGTTAGTTGTCAAACAGGTAAAAGAAGCTTAAACTGCACAAGCGTTCATTCTCATGACATTCGATACCGGGAAACCTCTAACAATTTCTATAGCGCTAAATAATATATAGTATTTGAAAAGAAAAGAAAAATCTTTCTGAGAATGGAGATCAATAGACACTTTTGCCTCAAGAGGAAAAAAAATATACGGTATTTTCTGATTCTATAACAAAAAAGGCAAAACTTCTCTCTGGATGAATTTAATACCCCTGATTAAACTAATACTTCCTATGGTGTTCTACATTTATAGACCCGGTAAAATGCCCTAAAAGCATTTATACAGAATCCATGTTTTAGGAGACTGTGGCAGATTTACTAATGGGCGAAGTGACGTCATTTTGGGACTTCGCCGATTTACTAACGGGCGCTGGTGTGAATTCGCTAGTGAAGGAGATAGACTGTAGCACTACTTCGCACTCTAACGCCAGGTGAATTTTCGCTCTGGCGAATGGACGTAACTACACAAATTCACTAAGATTCGGATTTTACTGAACATTACATCTTGCGCCAGACTTGCCTTCTCCACCTCAGACCAGTCGAAGTGCAATACTGCTTGTCACAGTAACGCTAGTGCTACTTCATCAGGGTTCGGCGCCCTGGATGCAACTTCGCATTTTAGTGAATTAGCGTTGTCCTGGCAAATTTTCGCCTGGCGAAGTGTGGCGATGTGAGCGAAGCCGTCGCTGGCGAATTTCCGGAGGTTAGTGAATTTGCCTCTATGTCTAAAGTGGTTGCCTCAGGGTTCTCGGGTGTTTACTAAGAAAAGGCAGGCTGGATACATTAGCAACTGAATGCATGAGTGTGTTGTATATGCAAGTTTTGGAGATATTGGTCCCACATTTTTGGGCTACAAAAAACACAGTGGACAAAAGCCCAAATTTTTTTCCATTGCACATTAAAAGGGCCAACTGCATTTATGTACAGGTATGGGATCCGTTATCCGGAAACCCGTTATCCAGAAAGCTACAAATTACGGAAAGGATTTCTCCCATAGACTCCATTTTATCCAAATAATCCAAATTTTTTAAAAAATATGTCCTTTTTCAATGTAATAATAAAACAGTAGCTTGCACTTGATCCCAACTAAGATATAATTAATCCTTATTGGAAGCAAACCCAGCCTATTGGGTTTATTTAGAGGCACATTTATCAAAGGTCGAATTTCGAATTCATGCGAGTTTTTAAAAACTCCCCTAAATTACATAAGTTCTAATATTTGACCAATTGAAATTTATTAAAAAAAATGACTTTTTTAAACTCGGATGAATGGAATCGACACAAAAAAATCAATTTGAGTTGTTTCTCCAAAAAAAATGTGAATTTCAGGAAGGCTGCAAATAACTCAAAATTGATTCCTGGACCTCTCCCATTGACTTAATCAGCAATTCAGCAGGTTTTATGTTCTTACCCTTAGGGGCTGATTCACTAAATTCGAGTGAATTCGAGTGAAGGATTCGAATTAAAAAAACTTCGAATTTCGAAGTGTTTTTTGGGCTACTTCGACCATCGAATGGGCTACTTCGACCTTCGACTACGACTATCGAACGATTCAAACTAAAAATCGTTCGACTATTCGACCATTCGACCATTCGATAGTCGAAGTACTGTCTCTTTAAAAAAAAAATTCGACCCCCTAGTTCGGCAGCTAATAGCTACCGAACTCAATGTTAGCCTATGGGGAAGGTCCCCATAGGCTTGCCTAAGTTTTTTTCATCGAAGGATATTCCTTCGATCGTTGAATTAAAATCCTTCGAATCGTTTGATTCGAAGGATTTAATCGTTCGATCGAATGAATAATCCTTCGATCGATCGCATTTCCTGCGCTACATCCTTCGAATTCGATATTCAAATTAGAAGGATTTCAATTCCTAGTCGAATATCGAGGGTTAATTAACCCTCGATATTCGACCATTGGTGAATCGGCCCCTATATGTTTACATGATTTCTAGTAGACTTAAAGGGGTTGTTCATCTTTGTGTTAACTTTTAGTATGATGTAGAGAGTGATATTCTGAGATAATTTGCAATTGGTTTTTATTTTTTTTATTATTTATGGTTTTTGAGTTATTTAGCTTTCTATTCAGCAGCTCTTCAATTTGTAATTTAATAGTTATGAGCGATTCACGTTGAAATTCAGCACTTCGCCATCTGCACATTTTTTCATGAAACTGCAGCAAAAATTCACAGTGGAAAAACTTCTCGTGAAAAAAGTAACCAAGACAAAAATGCATCTGAGACAAAAAAAAAAGTTGCCATAAGAAAAATGGCCATTGACTTTAATGCATTTGGAGCGAGAAAAATTGTCGCACACATGTAAAAATTTTTTACTCCCCTTGACATTTTGCGATTTATTTCCCAGTTTTGCTCATCAACACTATTTAATCAATCTGGTTGCTAGGGAATATGAATAGGAGAGGCCTGAATAGAAGATGAGTAATAAAAACCAGCAATAACTATACATTTGTAGCTTTGCAAAACATTTGCTTTTAAATGGGGTCAGTGACCCCCATTTCAAAGTTGAAAAGGGAAGAAAAAAGGCAAATAAAAAAAACTATAAAAAATAAATAATGAAGGCCAATTGAAAGTTGCTTAGAATTAGCCATTCTATAACATACTAGAGTTAACTTAAAGGTGAACCACCTCTTTAAGGTATGAAGAAGATCCAAATTACAGAAAGATCCATTATGCGGAAAACCCTAGGCCACGAGCATTCTGCATCACAAGTCACATTCCGGTATAAAAATGATAATGGTAGATAAATATAGTCCATTTCATGGTGAAGTGGCTTCTCCAGCCACACAGATAAGAATGCGGAATGTTTCCTTCTAACTACTCAGTAGTACAGAGACCGCAGGTAATGCAGCAATAAAACCTACAGTGCACGTGCTCTGGGCTGTGTCACTATCTCATTCTGATTTTCTAATGTGCATGAAAGTGATTAGCCTGATAAACAATTAAGCTCGCTAAATAGGAAGGCGGGTTTATTGCTTTTTGTTAACAGAATGGAATGTGCCTAATGTATTTTGCCTATGATAAGTTACTTATTAACCTATTAATGTAGCTAAATAATATAAAGCTCTTTTGATTGTTCTTCCTTTGGGAAAAAAAACACATTTTATTCTTCCAGTATGGTAAGGTCTTACAGTGTATGCTACACTTAAAGGGGTCATTTGATACAAGTTGCTAAGGGCTCTTCCTCATGAGCGGTTGTAGCTGCGCTCCCCTGTGTTCCGTTTTTCTGCGTTCAGTCGCAGGGAAGCGCAGGAATAGATGAATTACATTTTTTCCAATGGGGCTGTACTCACACAGGCGCGTGTAGGCGCCGAACGCAGCAAAAATGCAGCATGTTGCGTCTCAACCTGCAATTGCTTAACAAACAGGGTTGGACACCTCATGGGCCCTCACTAGCCTAGGCCCGCTCCACCAATTGGCTGCCCCCCCTGAAGAAAAGGAGATTACCAGTGCATGATTTGATGCAGCGCAACTGCGTTTGCAGCCTTTTAGCAGCAAAGATCTGAACCTCTGATGATGCCCCAGTAGCTTCCCATCTTATTTTCTGATAATTTATAGCACGTGCTCTGTGCTGCTGTCAGTTACCCGAGCTTAAGGACTGACAGTTTTCATCAGAATTGAATAATCAGCATCAGCTTATATGATATGATATGATTAACCTCTGTCTGCGTGATTATTTGCAGTGACCCATAAACTTAGCTGCACACTCCTAAACTTAGCTGACACTCCTAACAAGATCCAAGACCCCTGTGCACAACTGCTTGGTTTTCATTTTTTTATTATTTGTGTTTTTTGAGTTATTTAGGTTTTTATGCAGCAGCTCTCCAGTTTGCAATTTCAGCATTCTGGTTGCTAGGGTCAAATATACTCTAGCAAACATGCATTAATATGAATAAGAGACAGGAATAAAAGTAATAAAAAGTAGCAATAACAATAAATGTGTAGACTTACAGAGCATTTCTTTTTTTTTAGATCGGGTCAGTGACCTTATTTGAAAGATGGAAAGAGTCAGAGAAAGAAGGCAAACAATTAAAAAACGATTAAAAAATAAAGTAATGAAGACCAATGGAAGCGTTGGTTAGAATTAGAATTATTCGCAAAGTTTCGAAAACGACACCAAACGATTTGTCGCGCATCAAAAATTTGTTGCACAATTTATCACGCAAACAAAAAATCGCAAAATAGTTTTCACTATTTTGCGAATCTGCAGCTAAGTGAAATGGGTCACATTCGCCCATCTTCTTCGAACTGGATATTATTTTAGCTGCAAAAATACCATCACCTCTAAGCAGGTAAAAATTTGAAATGAGCAATTAAAATTCACCATGCTATAACTGTCAGATGAAGAATATTATACAGATTAATTAGATTTTTTTGTTGTTGTTTCCCCTGCATTTGCTACTTGCTATTTGCTACTGCAAATAATATATGAACTGTATGGGGCAGATTTACTAAGCTCGAATGAATTTTCAAAGTTAAAAAAAGTTCGAATTTCGAAGTAATTTTTTGGGTACTTCCACCATCGAATAGGCTACTACGACCTTCGATTCGAACGATTCGAAGTAAAAATCGTTCGACTATTCGATAATCGAAGTACTGTCAAATTAAAGCTACCGAAGTGCAATGCTAGCCTATGGAGATTTTCCACAGCACTTTTCTAAGTTTTTTTTTGATCGAATAGAAATCCTTTGATCAATCGCTAGAAATTGTTCGTATCGTTCGACTCAAACTATTTAATTGTTTGATCGTATGATTTCTATTCGAATATGCTAAAAATCCTTCGACTTAGATATTCGAAGTCCAAGGATTTCAATTCGAGTTTTTTTAACTTCGAAATTCGACCCGTAAATCTGCCCCTATGTGTGGGTGTTTTGAGGAGGACAACAAGGTCTGTGCCAATAAATGATTGTTCAGTGTAAGTTCCTCAGTCCCTCAGAAGGATCATTACTATGTTTATACAGTGTCCAATTGATACACGACTTGTCTGTTCCAATGAGCTTCTCTAACTGACTTGTTCTACAAATGTGAGTGGCAGTCTTTATCACTGGGTAAACATTTCTGAACATAAAGACTTATCTTGATAATATTACCTCCAAGCAGGAAATAAATATTAGTCTCTGCGCAATCTCTCTCATCTGCATGCAGTCATTGTATCTACATTAAACAAAAAACAATGGCTGTTCAGCTGAAACACATTATTAAAGGGACACTGTCATTATCCTTCTCCCACTATTAAAGTCTTTCTAAAGCAAACACACCACTTTTACCAGTGCAGAGCAACAGTACATTATATTGTCATTCCATTAAAACACTTGAATTGTTTTGGTGTTACTGTTGCTTTAAGTCAGCATGGTGCTTTTTAAAGGGGTTGCTCACCTTTAAATTAACTGTTAGTATGATGTAGAGAGTGATATTCTGAGACATTTTGATTGGTTTTAATTTGTTATTATTTGTGGCCTTTGAGTTATTTCACTTTGTATTCAGCAGCTCTCCAGTTTGCAGTTTCAGATAGCTGGTTGCTAGGATCCAAATAAACCTGGCAACCATGCATCGATTTACACACGAGAAAGATGAGTAATAAAAAGTAGCAGTAACAATATATTTTTAGCCTTTCAGGGCATTTGTTGTTTAAACAGGGTCAGTGACCCCCCATTTGAAAGCTGGAGAGACTCGGAAGAAAAAGGCAATTCATTCAAAAACTATAAAAAAATAAATAAATAATGAAGACCAATTAAAAAGTTGCTTAGAATTGGCCACTCTATAACATAATAAAAGTTAACTCGAAGGTAAACCACCCCTTTAATAAAAGGAAATTGCTGATTTTATGAGCTATGGCACATTAGAGGTCTCAGGTTGCTGTGCATGCCTTTTCCAATGTACAAGTATAGGATCCATTATCTGGAAACCTGTTATCCAGAAAGAATCTGAATTACAGAAAGGCCTTCTCCCATAGACTCCATTATAATCAAATAATCCATTTTTTTTAAATGATTTCCTTTTTCTCTGTAATAATAAAACAGTAGCTTGGACTTGATCCCAACTAAGATATAATTAATGCTTATTGGAAGCAAATCAGCCTATTGAGTTTATTCAATGTTTACATGATTTTCTGGTAGACTTAAGGTATGAAGATCCAAATTACAGAAAGATCTCTTATTCGGAAACCCCCAGGTCCCAAGCCTTCTGGACAGCAGGTCCCATACCTGTATTAGTGTTGGAATGACATCACTTCCAGTGACTTTGTACAAATCAGTTGCGGCTACTGGTGCAACCTGCTAAGGGAACCCTGTATCTACCATAGTCTTAAATGGGTGGTTCACCTTTTGGATCACTTTTAGTATGTTTTAGAATGGCCAATTCTAAGCAACTTTTCAATTGGTCTTCATAATTTCATTTTTATCGTTTTTTTAATTATTTGCCTTCTTCGTCAGACTCTTTCCAGCTTTCAAATGAGGGTCACTGACCCCATCTAAAAAAACAAATGATCTGTAAGGCTACAAATGTATAGTTACTGCTACTTTTTATTACTCATCTTTCTATTCAGGCCTCTCCTATTCATATTCCAGTCTCTTATTCAAATCAGTGCATGGTTGCTAGGGTAATTTGGATCCTAGCAACCAGATTGCTGAAATTGCAAACTGGAGAGCTGCTGAATAAAAAGATAAATAACTCAAAAACCATAAATAATTTAAAAAAAAAATGAAAACCAAGTGCAAATTGTCCCAGAATATCACTCTCTACATCATACTAAAAGTTAACTCAAAGGTGAAAAACTCCTGTGAACAACAGCTTTATCCAAGTAATTGTGAAAGGTTTTGTTTGTCTTGGTTTGTTTTTAACAATAGAAGCCTTTAACATTTTAACCATAAAACCAAAAGCGGTAGATTATGATGCAGAGGGTTTAGGCCAGGGTTCTCCAATAAACAGTTTTTTTAACTGTGACTCATGCATTTTTTGATTACCTCTTAAGACTGGGCCCACCTGGCTGCAAAACAACCTATGATCAACGACTTAAAGGAGAACTAAACCCTAAAAATGATTATGGCCAAAAATACCATATTTTACATACTGAACTTATTGCACCAGCCTAAAGTTTCAGCTTGTCAATAGAAGCAATGATCCAGGACTTCAAACTTGTCACAGGGGGTCACCATCTTGGAAAGTGTCTGTGACACTCACATGCTCAGTGGGCTCTGAGCAGCTGTTGAGAAGCTAAGCTTAGGGGTCGTGGCAAATTATCCAGCAGAAAATTAAGGTTTGTATATCATATAGGCAGGGGTGATTATTACATTCTCTGCTTAATTACTAATCAGCCTTATATTGTGACATTTCTATTCTATGTGTACTGTATATTGTGAGTGGGTCTTTAATCTCAGTAAGTGATAGCAGCACAGAGCATGTGCAGTGAATCAGCAGAAAAGAAGATGGGGAGCTACTGGGGCATCTTTGGAGACACAGATCTTTACTGCTAAAGGGCTGTGGTTGCCTTGGGCTGGTACAGAAGCCCAAAACCTAATATACAACATTTTTAGCTATTTCTTTACTTAAGCTTTTTATCCTTTAAAGGAAAACTATACCCCCAAAATGAATACTTAAGCAAAAGATAGTTTATATCAAATTGAATGACATATTAAAGAATCTTACCAAACTGGAATATATATTTACATAAATATTGCCCTTTTACATCTCTTGCCTTGAACCACCATTTCGTGACTCTATCTGTGCTGCCTCAGAGATCACCTGACCAGAAATACTACAACACTAACTGTAACAGGAAGAAGTGAGGAAGCAAAAGGCAGAACTCTGTCTGTTAATTGGCTCATGTGACCTTACATGTGGTTTGTATGTGTACACAGTAAATCTTACGATCTCAGGGGGCGGCCCTTATTTTTTAAAATGGCAATTTTCTATTTATGATTAACCAACGGCACATACTACTAAAAAAGTATATTATTATGCTAATGGTTCATTTACATGAAGCAGGGTTTTACACATGAGCTGTTTTACTCAGTATCTTTTAATAGAGACCTACATTGTTTGGGGGGTATAGTTTTCCTTTAAGGATGGGGTTAGTGATAGGTGAGAACCCAGTGCTGTTAGGCTGTCAGGCTAGGGCATGCTCATGTAGTACAAATAATAAGCCAAAGTAGAGCTTAGCTGGGTGTTGTAATATCTGGCACAATAACTGCCTGGGTGCCACTGCTTTAAGATAAAGGGAGCATGATCCCTGACATCTGTCACTCGTTTTGTAAACCTCCTGTTTCATGTTCCTATAGAGATATATAGTTACAGGGCAAAGCTTGTTCTAGGTCTGCTAACCCATAGCAAACAACCAAATACTTGGTATAAGAACCAAATTCTAATCATGGCATACATACCCAGTATGGATGGTAAAATCTCTTAATACCCATCTCTTCTGGTTGGATCCTTTTTCCGGAAACCTGTTATCCATAAAGCTTACAGGAAGGCCATCATTAAAAAAAGGTTTCCCTTTTTCTCTGTAATAATAAAACAGTACCTTGTATTTGAATCCTGATTTGACACTAAACAATCCTATTGGGTTTAATCAATGTTTCAATGCTTTCCAAGAACGATCGTTCATTTCAATACACAAGTGTAGAGCTGAATCGTCAGATTTACAGGTAGATATACAGACAGAAACAATAGAATTCCACCTGTATCTGACGATTCAGCTCTAACAATGGCCGATATTCAGGTTCCTTCAAAGGTGCCCAATCAAAATTTTCCGTCCAGCCCGATCGTCGAGCCGACTAATATCCAAGTCTTCTGCCGATATCGGTCGGCTCTTTTTCCTAGCATACACGCACCGAATATCGAACGAAAATTAGTTTCGTACAATATTATATTTTTCGTCCGGCGGAGATCGGTCGTTTGGTCGATCGGACAGGTTAAAAGATTTCTGTCAGCTGCCGATAATATCTCTGCGTGTATTGTCGATCATACGATTTTCGGTGGGAGACTGTCACCAGCTTTGTCGGAAATAAACTTTCATATGATTGTTGTCAGGGGCAGGACATCGGCTGATCAGTTCTTAGTGGCAGGTCAGAAGATGGGGAAGTCCGATCGTACGTTGATTCGTACGATCGGATCTTTGCATTTATGGCCAGCTTAACTGAACCTGGGGAGATTTGCCCCTGTTGTTGAAAACCCTTTAAAGTATCTGAAGGACAGGACAGTTGTTGAAGTGGGGAAAAAGGTGAGGTTGGTGTACACACACATTGACCCCAGAATTTCATTATCTCTTCTCTCACCCATAGCAGAGAAGCGTTAGGAGGAAAGCTATGTGATGCAAAACTGCAATTTACCAGAAACAAGACATTGGTGGGGTGGAATCCAGTTGCCTTCAGTTCCACTTCCAGCACTCTGCATGGAGTATATCATAAAGTACATGGGAGTGTGATGGATAAGACAAAATATATGAAAAACAAAAAACAAATAGTAAAGTAAATGGCACAAAGACAATGAATTCAGTATCTTCTGCCAATAAAACTGGAATAAGTAAATATTGTTATAAATGGGACACACAAATCAGATCTTAACTCGTTCACACACCAACAAAACATTGGATGCCTAAGGCTGACCTATGAAAATGTGCATAATGGGCTGCTTAAACAAAAAATAAAATGAAGCTTAGAAGTACATGACTTTTCCACCCTTACCAAAGGCTGTTTTCTTACAAAAGTTAAAGGGTGGCAGACGGGGAAAGAATAAGAAGTTAAAAGTTTACAACAGAAGTCTCACTACCACACCTAAATGTACTGGCAAAACAAAACCATCCTGTGCATTAAAGCAAAAGCAAAGCATTTTATAGGCTGTGGGTGATCATCGACGTCAACTTTGTACGCAAAAACTGATTCAAGCTCCTCGTATCCTGCTTCCATTTCAGGAAATAAAAAAGATTTTTACTCAGTATGATACAAACAGACATAGCAAGCAGTAAGAAATATAAACTGACCACATGTATTGGTGAAAAATGCCTGATTTAGACCGAATTGGCAGTTTATCTGCCTTCAGCCATAGGTCAATTGGGCAGGATTGCTTTTCCCTTTAGATCAGGGACTGCATCCGCTAGTTGATACCGTCTTCATTCCCATTTCCAATCGGTGAAAGATCCGCTTGTTTGGTGACTTTGATAAATGAGCCTGGGCACATTAAGGAGAAGATTTATCAAAATGTGAGTTTAGAGTAAATAAAAATTTACCCACATTGTATTCATTCATATGGGATTTTAGAACCATATTTATCAAATTGTTCTAACTTTCAGCAATGATAAATACAATTTTAAAAATCCCATTCGAATGAATAGAACGTTAAATGGGTTTTTATTTATTAAGCTGTAAACTCACATTTTGATAAATCTACCCCTTAGCGTACATCAAGCAGCAGATTTATCAAGGGTTGAACTGAAAATTCTAATTTTCAAATTTTTTTATGGTCAAAACAGTCAATTTCGACTAGGGAGTTATTCAAATTTGCTTAGTTTTTTAAAAAATTAGAATTCGATTTATCATGACTTATCATACTCTGACCCAAATTCGAATTTGACTATTCACCACCTAAAACATGCTGAATTGCTGGTTGAGTCAATGGGAGAGGTCCAGGGATCAATTTGGAGTTGTTTGCAGCCTTCCTCAGAGAAGAATTCGAATCGAGTTCTTTAAGTTCTAATCGAATTTGATTCGAATTCAGTTCAGGTTTTTGGGTCGATTTATTTCATCCGAGTTTTCAAAATTATATTTTTTTAATATATAACGATTGGTCTAATAACAACTTTATGGGAGTTTAGGGGAGTTTTTAAAAACTCACATGAATTGAAATTCGACCTTTGATAAATGGGCCACCAAATGCTGTCACGTGGAGTATCAGAGTGCTATGAACCCTGCTAGATGTCTTCTCTGAGGGTGAGAGAATGAATTAGTTTAACTTCTGTTTTACATTAAGTTTCACCCTTCTGTCACGGATTACACACGCACCTTTGTTCCCTGCAAAGAATCTGCAGCTCTGGACCTGAACAGGCTTGTTATCTTGCTTTGTGCCAATGCAAGTTCTAAAGCCAGCGCCTGTACTGGCACAGCATAGATATATTATATACAATTTATTATATACAATTACATAAAGATTACAAGCTCTGTTTCTGTACAGTAGTACCAACACACTTTGGACGTGCCATAGCAAGGTAACTTGGACCTTTTAATATGTTTTAAGAGATTATGCAGAAATTAAGGGAGTATCTATTATTAAGTACAGGTATGGGACCTTTTATCCAGAATGCTCGGGACTTGGGGTTTTCCAGATAATGGATCTTTCCGTAATTTGTATTTTCATATCTTAAGTCTAATTGTGTAAAGATTAAATAAACCCAATAGACTGGTTTTGCTTCCAATAAGGATTAATTATATCTTAGTTGGGATCAAGTACAAGCTACTGTTTTATTATTATAGAGTAAAATTTTGGATTATTTGGATAAAATGGAGTCTATAGGAGACAGCCATTCTGTAAATTTAGAGCTTTCTGGATGACGGGTTTCCAGATAACGGATCACATACCTGTATCTCTAGACATTAACATACACACTACAGTGGTAAATAATATCATGGTTTTTGGACTTTTTTTGTTCAAGCACCAGTTTAACATCCAACATTTGGACTGGGCTCGTGTCAGGGCTCTTACAAAGTTTGGAGTCAAAACCAAGGAGGAAGCAGTAGTACAGATTGGCAGGAAAAGTCCAATATGAGGTACAGAAGGGGTTAAGATGCACAAGGTCAAAATCCAGGCAAAAAGGTCAGGGCAGGCAGCAAATCAGCATCAGACTCAAGAAGAAGAGTCAGGAATCAAGAATCAGTCAGAAACTTAATTTTGTCTGACACAGGAACTCATAGAAGTAAGACCTATATTTGAGCATTGAACCCAGGACTTTGGCATCTTATTTACAATATGTCACATATCTGTATGATGAAGTCACCGTGCCAGCACCACGTCCCACTTGAGCACTTTGGAGAAGAAAGGAGCGTCGTACACCTCTTACAGCTCATAACCATTAGCTCATAACAAGTTTATGGATGTATGAAAACATTATGGCTTCAGCCATTCAGCAATAATATTATGGAGAATTAGGACAGGAAAAAAGGGTTGGTTTGACCCAAAATCTCACTTTAGTTAGCCTTCAAACTGGGCTTCCAGGAGTAAATAGCAGCAAGGGGTGAGAAACTTGCCTCAAATGGCAGCGACTTACCATGGATGACAAAAAGCCACTCCTGGTAACTTAAAGAGCTGAAATTCTGATATTTAAATCAATTTCAGCTCTTCTAGAGCAGAGCATGCAATTACTAGCAATGCAACCCCTGACCCACTCCAGCACAATAAAAACTAAGTGTGGAGGGGCAACACCCAATAGGCTGTCTCAGGGCTAGGGTTGCCACCTGGCCGATATTTTACTGGCCTGGTCAACGGCTTGATGCCAATGTTATTAATAGTAAAAAAAGAATATAGGAAGGCTGGTATTTTTTTCCAGAAAAGGTGGTAACCCTACTCAGGGCGGCAGCTACTCCCGAAATGCCACAGATTTGCAGAGCAAACATACATTTCCCCAAAAGTCAACCCAACTGATCTTTAGACTGGGCCCCTCCAACCACTTCTCCAGGTCTCCATATAGAGACCAGCCCCACAGATAAGGGACCATTGTTGTAGAATAGATAATGAAAACAATCAGTGGCGTAACTACCAGGGGTGCAGAGGGTCCCCATTGGGGCCCACAGGAGCCATGATAACAGTTATTGTGGTAGGCTGGGCAGGGGAGATTTTGCAGCATGCATGCCAACAGCACAATTCATAGGGGGTAGGGCCTGACAGGGTCCCTGGTGCCCATCTGGTACCAGGGCCCACTGGCAAGTAGTTACGCCACTGAAAACACTTATGATTTTATTTGTTACTGAATCAGCCCAGACTCAGTAAAGCATAATAAATAATTTTGCCTTGCCTTCCATAGGGTAGTGATCGGTGAGACAGTGAAACCCAAAGTATTGCTATTAGGGACAGAGGGTCTCTTGCAGCTACAGGAATGGCCGTTATGTGTCAGTGAGGGAGGAGTTCGGCAGCTACCGCTTATGTCTCCACTGCATCATTCAGGAAAGGACAAATCTGGGCAACTCACAGCTCATACACTGACAATTGAGCGCACAATAATAATCTGTGGCACACCCATTAGCAGTGAGGCTTTATGTAATGCAGTAATCTGCCTCCCCTCATTGGAGTCCTTTTACTAAAGCGCGGTAAATTTGACTACATGTTTTTCCGTCAAAATATTCGCAAAGACTAAGTTTACTACACAGCAATGTGCTCTGAAGTCATTGCGATCACTTGCGGTGACTACAGTAACAAACCAGCTTACGTTAGCGGTAATTTTAGCGAGTTGCGAATTTTCTGGCAACAAATTATGTTTGTGAATATTTATGCTATAAAATAGTCTTGTTTTATGGCGGCAATTTTTACTGTGACATTTATGGCCAGAAATGCATCTTCGAAACTCATAAACTTTATTTACTGATGATTATACCATCCAACAACATTACCAGAATAACACCAAACAAACATGTCTGCATCATATAAACCGATACTTCATCCATCCACTCACAAACCCTTCAATCAATAGAATCATATGAACAAGAAATCATACCAGTCAATCTCTTTGCTTCATATAAATGCACAATTTAATGTAACCAATCACAATTAAACTGAAACCCCTGCCAATAGGATCAGGCAGTAACCAATCAGAGACTTGAGGGGGGGGGGCACATGGGTCATATCTGTTGCTTTTGAATCTGAGCTGAATGCTGGGGATCAATTACAAACTCACTGAACAGAAATGTCTCATGTGGCCCCCCTTCAAGTCGCTGACTAACTCAGAGTTATAGAGCTGAAAAGCAGGAAGTAGTGTTCTGGCTATTATGTTACACATCCAGTAACTCCAGTCTTTATACATTACATTTTTGCCTAACTAACTATATTAGAAACATAATTTTGCACAACCTATTTACCCAGTTTTTATTTTTACACTGAACAATTCCTTTAAGAAAGATGCCACATATCTTACAGACCTACAGGTATTCCTACAGCAGTAAAGCTTTAAGCATTTGAACCATGAGCTATATCAGACTGAAAGTTGGAGGATTGAACTAAAATAACCACTGATAACCACTTTTTTAAACAAGGATAAATGATTTTGACCCCCAGAACCAATTTCCCTGTATATTTAGCACTTTGAAGGGGTTGTTCACCTTCAAACAACTAGTTGTTTTCAGACAGATCACCAGAAATATTTTCTAAGCATCACTGTTTCATTTTTCACATTCTAAAGCAGCTCTGGGAGGGGGGGGTCGCCGACCCTGTAAACTGTTCTAAATTAATACATTTAGGGGCATTTTTATCAAGGGTCTAATTTGAAAAACTTTGAAATTCAAATTCAAAAAGACCAACCGAAATGAAGTCGAAGTTTTTTTTGGCAGAATAGGTCAGTTTTTTATCGAAAAGGTCTGTATTTGGCTGAATTAGAATCATACGAATCGAAGTTATAGCGCATTAGATCGAATTCGAATCAAAGTTTTTACCAAAAAAAAACTTTGATTTTTCAAAGTCCACCAATTGACTCCAATTAGATTCTAGGAGGCTAAAACAGCAATTTGGCAGGTTTTAGATGGCGAATGGTCGAAGTCGAATGATACAGTACATGATAAATTTCAATATTCGAATTTTCGAATGTTTTTCAAATTCGAATTGAATTTGGACTATTTCTGGGGAACAATCTAAAAACAATTGAACTGAAAAAAGTTTATGGAAGATGTTCACCTTTGAGACAACCTGTATGATGTAGGGAGTGATATTCTGAGACAATTTGCAATTGGTTTTCCTTTATTGAAGGTTTTTGAGTTATTTAGTTATAGTTTTTTTTATTGAAAGCTGGCAAATAGCTATTAAACTATAAAAAAATAAATAATGAAAACAAATTGAAAAGTTGCTTCGAATTGCTCGTTCTATAATATTAGAAAAGTTACCTTAAAGGGACCATAATTAACTATTGACACTGGGTAAAATTACGTATTTTCTTTTTAAATTTTTTTGTGTCTGCTGTCTTTTATTTTGCATTCATTTGCACACAATCCTGCCATAAAGGTTCACGCCAGCATCTATTAACAGAGAAAACACAAAGCATTGCGTTCAACAAAGACTTGTTTACTTTATCTACTCTAAACCAAAGTGAATTCAGTGCACAATCCTTTTAGAGAAAGCTTTTTGTTCGACTCCATTGTAGGTAGCAAACAAGGTTCCATTTACGCTGGGGATTAAAGTGAAGGAAATGTGTGTAAATCAATACACTGGATAATAAAATTTTTTTTTTTGCATTTATAGAAATACATAAGTACATTGGCATATTTCTTAAAGGGGGTGTTCACCTTCTAGTTAACTTTTAGTATGATGTAGAGAGTGATATTCTGAGACAATTTGCAATTGGTTTTCATTTTTTACTATTTGTGGTTTTTCAGTTATTTAGCTTTTTATTCAGCAGCTCTCCAGTTTGCAGTTTCAGTCCAAATGACCCTAGCGACCATGCATTGATTTGAATAAGCAACTGGAATTTGAATAGGAGAAGCCTTAATAGAAAGATGAGTAATAAAAAGTAGCAGTAACAATAAATGTGTTGCTTAAGGGTATGGGCACACCTGGAGATTCGGGGAGATTTAGACGCCTGGCGACTAATCGCCTCTTCTTTGGGCGACTAATCTCCCTGAACTGCTTCAATGAAAAAAATGCCTGCGGCAATACACTTGCGGATTCGATATCGGAAGTCGCCCGAAGTTTACTCGTTCGTAAATCAAAGCGCCGCGAGTGCCATGCCGCAGGCAGACGGAAGAAACGGGGAAGCAGTTCGGGGAGATTAGTCGCCCCAAAGAAGAGGCGATTAGTCGTCGGGCGACTAAATCTCCCCGAATCTCCAGCTGTGCCCTTACCCTTACAGAGCATTTGTTTTTAGATGGGGTCAATGACCCCTGTTATAAAGTTGGAAAGGGTCAGAAGAAAAAGGCAAATAATTCAAAAATGATATAAAATAAATAATGAAGTCCGATTAAAAAGTTACTTAAAATTAAAAACGTCCAGGTGAACCACCCCTTTAAGATAATAGAAATAAAATGCTAATGTTTCTAAATCATTTTCCACACTGTAATAAACTCATCAAATACTCAATAAAAGGCCCAAATGTTTGACACTGATAGTTAAATCAACTTTTATATTATTGATGTTATTGTGTATTGTTTTATATCATATATTAATTTTAAAATATATGTTTCAACCTTTTGCCCGACAGCCATGAGAGGTTCCTATTCGTATCACGCATTTTCTAGCTCTGCAACATTCACAAGAAATAAAGTTTGATCCAAGGCCCCTGGCATTCTAGTCCTTTGCTACAAACAATGTTGATTTTTGCAGTCTATGGCCATTACATGGTTAATTAAAAATAGAAATGGGAAATGAAACTTCATTTTAATTTTTAAAAAACAAGGAAAGCCTCGTTCACTGGGGTGTTTCTAATTGTTTTCCTTTTACTTCCTCTTATTTAAAAAGTACCCAGAGCAGTTTTCTGTATGGCTGGCTGCCATCATCTATCTCCAGTCTCCCATCTAGTCTCCTAGGAGCAGGGAACAACAGGGGGACGGGGATGGTCCTCCTAGCCAAAAATATTATATATTTTAGAATGTTATAGAATGGCTAATTCTAAGCAACTTTTCAATTGGCCTTTATTTTTTCATTTTTTTATAGTTTTTTTAAATTATTTCCCTTCTTCTGATGCTTTCCAGCTTTCAAATGCTCTGTAAGGCTGCACATTTAGGGGCCGATTCACGAAATTCGGGTGAAGGGTTAGAATAAAAAAAAATTCGAATTTCGAAGTATTTTTTGGGTACTTCGACCATCGAATTGGTTAAATTCGATCGAATTCGATCGAATTCGAACGATTCGAACGATTAGAAGTAAAAATCGTTCGACTATTCGACCATTCGATAGTCGAAGTACTGTCCCTTTAAGAAAAACTTCGACCCCCTACTTCGGCAGCTAAAAGCTACCGAAGTCAATGTTAGCCTATGGGGAAGGTCCCCATAGGCTTGCCTGTGATTTTTTGATCGAAGGATCTTCCTTCGATCGTTGAATTAAAATCCTTCGAATCGTTCGATTCGAAGGATTTAATCGTTCGATCGAAGGAATAATCCTTCGATCGATCGATCGCAGGATTTGCGCAAAATTGTTCAACTTCGGTATTCGAAGTCAAACGATTTTAGTTCCCAGTCGAATATCGAGGGTTAATTAACCCTCGATATTCGACCCTTCGTGAATCGGCCCCTTATTGTTATTTTTTGTTTTTTTATTTTTTATTACTCATATTTCTATTCAGGGCCTCTCTTATCCAAATCAATGCATGGTCGCTAGGCTAATTTGTACCTTAGCAACCAGATTGCTGAAATTGCAAACCGGAGAGCTGCTGAATAAAAAGCTAAATAACTCAAACACCACAAATAATAAAAAATGAAAACCAATTGCAAATTGTAAAGGAATATCATTCTCTACATCATACTAAAAGTTAATTTTAACTTTTTAATTGTAATTTTAACTTTAATTGAATTTGCAGAAGCAGTGAGAACGCTGAATATATGGCAGAACTGTGCTGCTTTCTCCCAGCCGGTTTAATTAGAAACCTATCCAGACTATAAACTCTAGAGCTCCCAACTTCCCAGTTTGATTGCATAACCTGTTTGCTATAATATGAGCACAGAACGTTTACGAAAGCTTTAAACCGCACGTGACGCGAGTTATTGGCTGCTCTATTGTCCCTTTTCTATGCAGTATTCTCTCTGTTTGCTAAGCCCAAATATTTGTTAAATATTACTTGTTCTCTGGAAATAAGAGTACACTCCTTTATAGCTGCTCTGTGCCATTCCCTTTACTCCTTTCCTACACCTGATTGAGTATATCCTATTAAACCTGAACTTTGCCCCTATAGCATGAACTCCATAATATCTGGAGTGGTCTGTAACTAAAGGTGGCCATAGATGCAAAAAAAAACCGAGCGGATCTTTTCCCGATATGTCATTTACGAGCATGGCTATATCGGGGGAAATCTGAACATTCGGCCGTATGGCCAAACGATCCAATTACGATGCGCAATGGGCTCTGGCGGGATCGGTCGGGTCAAAATCAAACCTGTCCAATCGACCAAACGACCGATCTACGCCGGACGAAAGATGTCGGGACTTGATTTGTACGATACGGTCTGTGCATCTATGGCCATCTTAACAATGTCACATCACTTTACTTTTGTTTTGTTTTTTAATTATTTTTGCATTATTTTATTAACACAATTATTTCCATTAGTGATGGGCGAATAAATACGCCTGACGCGAGTTCACAGCGAATTTCCGTTAAACTCCCTTGAAAATTTGTCAGCATCAAAACATGTTGGACGCGCGCGTTGACTGTCGTCAACACTATTTGGATGCCCATTGACTTTAACACCGGTGTCGAAATTGACGCGAGCAACTTTTGGGACGTGATAAATGATGCGGGTGTCAAGTTTCATGTATCACAAATTTTTCGCTGTTTTTTCGGCGAGGCGAAACGGGAGAAATTCGCCCATCGCTGGTATCAGCTGCCGATAGCATGTGCCTGGTAGAGTGGATTGTCCTGAGAGCATCCGAAGATGTGATTTACACCATTCAAACTCTGTGTACTTGCTGGCTATAGTACAAAACCTTACCAATAAATGTGTCTCCCTGAAAGGACCAGTTTTTATATTATAAATTTAGAATAACAGTTTGTATCGCATTAAAACTGTTTCTGCAGGAAAACATCTGATGTTGGAACTTGCTGGAAGTAAAGAACACCATACACAGACAGATTTGATTGTTCAGTACAGGTATGGGACCGGTTATCAAGAATGCTCGGGACCTGGGGTTTTCCAGATAATGGATCTTTCTATAATTTGGATCTTCATACCTTAAGACTACTAGAAAACCATGTAAACATTAAATAAACCCAATAGGCTGATTTTGTCTCCAATACGGATTAATTATATCTCGGTTTGGCTCAAGTACAAGCTACTGTTTTATTATTACGGAGAAAAAGGAAATAATTTTTAAAAATCTGGCTTATTTGGATAAAATGAAGTCTACGGGAGAAATTCAGAGCTTTTCCAGATAACTGATCCTGTACATAAATGCAGTTGGCCTTTTCAATGTCAAACGGAAAAAAAATTGGGCATTTGTCCACTGTGTTTTTTGTAGTCCAAACATGTAGGACTACTATCCCCCAACATGGATATGGAGTCTATGGGATATGACATTTCCATAATTCGGATCCCTTTTGTATGATTGTGGCCAGGCCCGGATTTGTGGCAACGGCCTAGGGGCACCCCGTTTGTAAATCTGGGCCTAATTGTTGGGACACATATGTTAAAGGGGTGGTTCACTTTTAAATTAACTTTTGTTATATTATAGAACGGCCAATTAATTTATTTTCTATAGCTTCTGCCTCTTTACATCAGCATTAGGTGTGACATAGGCCTAATCCAATGTCTACAGAGTCTTTTTATCTTTCAGCTCATTGCTGTTTAGCAAATGGCTGTACTTTTTTGTATGACTTCAAAATGCTTTTTTTGTTTTTTAATTATAGGTGAACAGAATTTTTGAAAATAAGCAAAATGGGTGCAATAGTCTTGGAAAGGCTTATAAATCACACAATTTTGTAATTGTAAGGGCCTGGCCACACAAGCAGATTCGGGGAGATTAGTCGCCCCAGTGACAAATCTTCTCTTCTTCGAGGCGACTAATCTCCCCGAACTGCCTTCCCTCTGCCCTCCGGCGGCTAAAATGAAAATCGACATGGGGGAAGGCAGACGCGGTTGTGGAACTTCGGACTACCAACTTTGGGCAACTTCCCCCCAGGTGATTTTAATTTTAGCCAGAGGAGGGCAGGGGGAAGGCAGTTCGGGGAGATTGTCGCCCTGAAGAAGAGGAGATTTGTGGCTGGGGCGACTAATCTCCTCAAATCTGCTCGTGTGGCCTGACCCTTAAGAGGAACAAAACTAAAGTGTTAGCAGAACTTGTAATAGTCATGCAACAGCTTATCTATTGTACGCCCTTTAAAAAATAGGGAAACAATGCCCAGCTTGCAGTACAAAAGCGTCTCACAGGGGCATATATACAGCTTTTTGTTTCGCCTTCATGCCGCACAATGGAAAGGTTCACATTACACGTATGTTCCCCTCCTTTGTGTATTTGTAAACCACTGACCACCAACAGCAATGCAAATGCGGATCCAGGTGTAGAACAGTACACAAGCATTATGCAAATATTACAGATTTTGTATACCCTCTTTATATATAATGCTTAGTTTAGGTTTATTTTCCATGTAAATGTATAGTACAAGAACAAAGTTTTACTAACCTTCTCTACTGCACTTGCATTCTACTTAGAGAGAATTAGGGATGTAGCGAACGTCGGAAAAAAAGTTCGCGAACATATTCGCGAACTTGCGCAAAAATGCGAGCGGTTCGCGAACGGTTCGCGAACCCCATAGACTTCAATGGGAAGGCGAACTTTAACATCTAAAAAAGACATTTCTGGCCAGAAAAATGATTTTAAAGTTGTTTAAAGGGTGCAACGACCTGGACAGTGGCATGCCAGAGGGGGATCAAGGGCAAAAATGTATCTGAAAAATCTGCCTGTGTGTGCTTGGAAGAGATAGTGTAGGGGGAGAGCTGTTAGTGATTTCAGGGACAGATGATAGTAAGTTTGCTGGCTAGTAATCTGCTTGATACTGCTCTGTATTGGAACAAAAAAATAAATAAAAGCAGTCCTTACAAGGACTACTGTTATTGCAGCAGTCAGCAGATGAGATCAGAAGCAGGACAGCTGCCCACTGCAGCTACATACAGAGCACTGCAGTAGAAGGTAGATTACTAGCCAGCAAAGCTACCTAAACTTAAATGTCCCTCAAACCCCTGCAGACTTCTGTCCCTCCAATAACAGAGCAGTATCAAAACGATTACTAGCCAGCAAACTTTCAACTGTCCCTGAAATCACTAACAGGCAGCAGCTCTCTCCCTACACTATCTCTTCAGCACACACAGGCAGAGTGAAAAAACGCTGCAGGGCTTCGGTTTTTATAGGGAAGGGGAGTGGTCCAGGGGAGAGCTTCCTGATTGGCTGCCATGTACCTGCTGGTCTGGGGTGAGAGGGCAAAAAAAAGCGCCAACAATGGCGAACCCAAAATGGCGAACGTCGCGCGACGTTCGCGAACTTCCGGCGAGCGCGAACACCCGATGTTCGCGCGAACAAGTTCGCCGGCGAACAGTTCGCGCCATCTCTAGAGAGAATCCCCCTATGTGTAATAAAAAGCACTAAATTTGCCCAGTAGCAATAACTCATTGAGACCAATAACATTTTTGCTTTTGAACAGGTGACCACTGAATTCTGCCTGCTGATTGGTTGCTATGGGTTACTGCTCCTGGGCAAAATTAGTGCATTTTATTACATAACCCCCAAAGTGAACATCCCCACCCAGTGGTCATGAATATACTGTTCTGTATAATTGTCGCCCATGGGTGCTTGTTAAGCAGGTAGCCATTTATAAATATTTTAATTATCATTTTTAAATTAGCAGAATGAATGATATTTCAGAATATTTGTTATTACATATAAATATGTATGTTTCTCTCCATACACAGATGATGGTCAAGATCCAGAATGTACTGTGTGTTTGTAATGTGCTCGTCCATTAGTAACCTTGGAAGCAGTGGGTACACTTAGATTCACAGGGAATCCCTGTGGATTCCGGTGTTCACCGACACCCTTTTGGGGCCCCGGGCTTTCTGCTGCGGAACCAACAAGGAGTTAGTGCGTGAAATAGTATCAGTCTGTAAACGAGGTACTGGCAAGGATTAGGCAAGACGTAGTCGGGAAACAGGCAATATGGGTCGAGGCTAGGGATGTAGCGAACGTCGGAAAAAAAGTTCGCGAACATATTCGCGAACTTGCGCAAAAATGCGAGCGGTTCGCGAACGGTTCGCGAACCCCATAGACTTCAATGGGAAGGCGAACTTTAACATCTAAAAAAGACATTTCTGCCCAGAAAAATGATTTTAAAGTTGTTTAAAGGGTGCAACGACCTGGACAGTGGCATGCCAGAGGGGGATCAAGGGCAAAAATGTATCTGAAAAATCTGCCTGTGTGTGCTTGGAAGAGATAGTGTAGGGGGAGAGCTGTTAGTGATTTCAGGGACAGATGATAGTAAGTTTGCTGGCTAGTAATCTGCTTGATACTGCTCTGTATTGGAACAAAAAAATAAATAAAAGCAGTCCTTACAAGGACTACTGTTATTGCAGCAGTCAGCAGATGAGATCAGAAGCAGGACAGCTGCCCACTGCAGCTACATACAGAGCACTGCAGTAGAAGGTAGATTACTAGCCAGCAAAGCTACCTAAACTTAAATGTCCCTCAAACCCCTGCAGACTTCTGTCCCTCCAATAACAGAGCAGTATCAAAACGATTACTAGCCAGCAAACTTTCAACTGTCCCTGAAATCACTAACAGGCAGCAGCTCTCTCCCTACACTATCTCTTCAGCACACACAGGCAGAGTGAAAAAACGCTGCAGGGCTTCGGTTTTTATAGGGAAGGGGAGTGGTCCAGGGGAGAGCTTCCTGATTGGCTGCCATGTACCTGCTGGTCTGGGGTGAGAGGGCAAAAAAAAGCGCCAACAATGGCGAACCCAAAATGGCGAACGTCGCGCGACGTTCGCGAACTTCCGGCGAGCGCGAACACCCGATGTTCGCGCGAACAAGTTCGCCGGCGAACAGTTCGCGCCATCCCTAGTCGAGGCAGACGACTAGAGTCAAAAACAGGCAGGAGTCAATAAACCAGGAAATTCCAAATAGTAGCAACGCTTCGGCAGGATCTGTAAACAGAAGCCAGCTTGGGCACTGTCAAAATGGAGAATTGGCGCCAAAATTAAAATTCCATGCCAAATGATGACGTCTCGACGCTCAGTGTCGACACTGGCGAAGCGACGTCAGCATCACTGCGCCCCATTACCTTGGAAGAGACGCGCCGGGAGACCTCCTGGTGCATCTTACAGTGTTGGCATTTGGCTAAAAATTTTTGTGAACAGCCAATTAGAACAAGCCTGATAGACTGTCAATGGCAAATGACAAGTCACCTTGAGCCTTAAATTCTCCATGTTTGGCTCTAGTCTAGCCCATTGGTTGTCAGACTTTTTCCTTTCAAGTCCCACTTGGAGGTCCAGCCTTTGGTCAGGGTCCCTCCTATCTCATAACAAGGTTGTAGATATAGGGACATTTATGGTATCAGTTGTTCAGCGTAATTCCAATATCTTGGACAGCAAATACAATTTCAAACCCAATCTTACCTTTATTAAGCTTGTATCTAGTTATCCCTGTTACTTCAACAACCCCTTATCCCACACTCCTCAGGTCCCATACTTGTGTTGGAATTTACTTTTATTTAATTGAAGTTGTTTGAGCATCTGGGACAGTTATATCTGTTTTAGTTATCCATTACACAGCAATGTGCAAATTGTTTAATCCACAAACCTTGTGTTTCACACCCCTTCTCCTTTCTAGATTGTAAGCTCTTTTTGGCAGGGCTGTGTTTAGTCTTGTATTGGTTATTTTTTTTTAATGTAATCTATATGTTCATTGTATACACCAATTTATTGTACAGCCGCTTTATAAATATGTGGGGCTCCAGCATAAAGAGGCCGTAGTGTTAGCCCCATTGGTTCTACTTTGTGGCTGGTTCTTTGATCTAGGCTGCTCCAGTGTTTACAAGGCAACACACAGCATAAATCAAAGAGCTGACAACCAGCAGTGAAAGTGTTAAGGAACACATTTTGTAAGCAAATGTAAAAACAAATCTCAGTACAAACAGGCTTCAGTGGATATGAACTGGAGACTTGTTGCTATGTACCTTTGTACACTATAGGGTGATGACACGCTAAGATTCCGGGGAGATTAGTTGCCCAGCGTCAATCTTCGGGCAACTAATTTCCCCGAAAAGCCTTCCCGCTGGCTAGAATGTAAATCGCAGGCAGGATGGCACTCGGATCGCTTCATTTTCCGAAGTTGCCCGAAGATGTCTCACGAGGTGAGATTAGTTGCCCGAAGAAGAGGAGATTTGCCGCTGGGCACCACCCTTATCTATCACGTGCAGAGAAGAATTTCATCATTGTTTGGAGGGTCCCAGACTGGATTGTCTGATTTTAAATATCAAGCAAGCTATTAATGTCCCTGTCAGGTGTATGTTTGCTCTTCACTTTACACTAAAATACAGATATTTTATAAAGGGAGTTGTTAAAGGATTTGCAAATGCTACCAGGTCCCACAGTCACGTTCTTTTTATGACCTTAAATGTGTTCTTCAGTTAGTACCCACAATATGCTTACTATTCTTCTAGGACCTGGGCAAGCAATGGGTCTGCTGATACAGTCATTCTGCTTGGTGCAGAGATAATTGTTATTCAATCAAACTTTCCATCCATGACCCTAGTAGAGCTGCTTAAACAGACAGTGAAAACGAATCAGTTATGAAAAGGTACCATGCCCTACCTTTTTTTGTGACTCCTGCCTGGATCTGTTGAAAAAAGTACCTTTCCTATATTTTTATGGGTTTTTCCCTATTGTTAATATTGTCATTAAGCAATATTTTTACTGGCAAAGCCTGTAAAATGCCAGCTGAGTGAGAACCCTACCTCTCAAGTTTATTAGGCCCTGCTTCCACAACACACCAAAAATAAAACCGTGAGGGCTTCACAGTAGTGATGTGCGGGTCAACAAAAAGTTGCACCCGACCCTAACGGCACGCTTTCATATTTATAGACCTGCACCAACCCCGCTATGACATCATGAAAGGGGTGGAGCTCTATAAAAAGTGCTCATTGGACGCGATCTAGCAATCTGTGGGTTTTAGGCCAGTCTACTATCACTACATCACTGGGTTTTTCGAATATTATCTTATTTATTTCAAATGTCAACTACTTGGTTTCAAATAATATTGTTTAAAAATCTTCTGAAGTGTCCTTAGGGCAGGTGTGGACTGGGAGTCAAAATAGGCCCTGGCATTCCAAGTACACAGAGGCTCAACTAGTCAGGCCTGGACTGGGAGTCAAAATAGGTCCTGCCATTCCAAGTACGCAGAGCCCCAAACAGCCCCCTACCAGCCCAAACAGCCCCCAACCAGCCCACTCTATGGTAACTTTCTATGGAACCCACAGATTGCCAGTCCGGGCCTGCAACTAGTCCTCCACCAGCCCACTAAATAGTGACTGTCTATGGCACCTTACAGCAGCCCCTCTGGCATTTGCCAGAACACACAGATTGCCAGTCCAGGGCTGCCTTAGGGTTATTTATACTGTATTGTGGGAGCGGCCTATTGAGCATGATAGGAGGAACAGCAGGCGGAATTAGAAAGAAAGTTTATGCAACAAAGTTAGGATTCTTTCCAGATTTGGCTGAATTCAAGCATTTTATGCAGGATTTACCCAAAATAAACCCCATAACAATTCAATGTGATCACAATTGATGCACTTTTTTTTCTTCAAATTTGAATGTGTAAATTAGGGGTTGAATTCATTTCAGTATGTGAATGGTTATTTGCAGTGGATTTAGTATTCATCCAAATCCAATATGGATTTAGCTACTACATCCCTAGTTTATGGCATTTTGTAGTCAAACCATTTACTCTACAATATCTCAAATACTGTAGGTGGTCCAAGATTGCAGAAGTACGGTACTTGATGACATTGACATCCTCACTATAACTAGTCACCAGCAAATATTAGTTCAAAGCACATTGTGTCAATAAAAAAACTGCCAGCTCAGCCCGTTCAGACCCAGTCGGCAGCTTTGGGGCCTTCTCAACCTCACACTCGGCTTATAGCTGAGTCAATCAGATGTCAATTAGCCCGGTTAGAATTAGGGCCGTATTTATATATAGCAACGGCGATCCGTGGGCTGCAACCCCGATGCCGCCCCCCCTCTCCCACTCCGCGCTTAAAAGTCGGAGCGGGTCAAAAGGGGCGGCATCGCTGGTGCAATGAGCGCATATTTTTCTGCACTAGCAGAGCCGAATTTTCGGTTTAAATACTGGAAATTCGGCTCTTAAAGTTACAGGAGGCGGCTTTTTGCCGCCCCTGGTAACTGGCCGCTCACTGTCGCCTGAGGCAAGGTGCTCACCTTGCCTCATGACAGGAACGGCCCTCATATATAGGCCCCCGAGGGCGGCATGGTTTTGGGGTGCCTATTTTTTTCGGTTTTGTTTTTTTTTTAAAAGAAAAACCCTCCCCATCCTCCGCCGTGGGTTTCCATAGGAAATACAGTGACGGAGCTGAGGGGGTGAGGGGTAGGGGGTCTGAGGAAGACTGCGGAAGAGACGTGATGTGCACGGCATGCTGAAGTCACTTTGGCTGAATGCGCCACATGAAGTCATCGCACACGGAGAGTGATGTCAGCACGGCATCAGACCTAAATACTGCCTTCGTTAGAATATGCTGTCGGATGAAGACCACAATGATGTCTTGATTCAGTCCTTTAGTCCTTCAGTCCTTTAGTGATGGATCTTCATAGGCCCCCATTACGATCTGATCCATGGCTCGCTCATTTGGATACGTCATGGCTCATAGATGCCCAGTTTTTCTTCCCAATACAGATCAGTCCCAAACCAGGGAGCTGAGTTGAAACGCTTAATTTGCCTTTAGGAAAATGTCCTTGTAAATGAGTATGCTGATTTAGCTCCTACAAGTCACAATTTATTATTCCATGCTGTGCTGTGCATCTGCCCCATATTATATATATTGTGTCGGTTATCAGTCCTTCTCCCATTCAGCTGATTTTGTATCAGTCAATAATAATGGATTCCCTAAGATAGGACCTGTAAATGACAAGGCTGTTGGTAGAGCTCACAGAGTAAGATTAGGTGCTGGATATTCTGGCAGCGGCAGGAGCTCATATATCGCCAGCCAACATTTTATCTGGTTACGTGAATGTTGTTCTAAGTATTTATTGTTCTCACGTAAGCAGGGCTAGGGATTATTATTCAGGAGAATGCAGGTGGACTCAGTTCCCTCTCTCTGTCAGGTAACACCACAAGTGTCAGTGTGATATTCCCCAGCACACAGGCACAGCCTGAAGGAATGAAGGGTGTGTGAGAGGATTATTTGTCGGGGGGGAAGGGAAAGCGCTGAAGGGATGACATTGCAGGTAGATTTCTCTACATCCTTTTAACCATTTGCCTTCACAGAGGACAGATACCACAACAAGCCATTATTACAAAAAAAAAAAAAAACCATCATGATGGGCAGCGGGGAAATCAATGCACCAACATATTAGGCTTTTTTTCACAAGTTTGTCATGGCTAGGTGGTTGCACACAGGCCACAATTCCTGTTATCTATCAGGCAACATTTTGGATAATTTGTCAACAGAATTAATCATCTCATTTAGCCAACGCTGAAACCAGTGGATCAAAACAGAAGGGAGAGTGGTGGAAGCTCTACCAATTCCCCATCCGCCTTAAGCTGGCCATGGATGTAAAGATCTTTAAAAGACCTTTTCATTATCGTGAGACCACGATTATCTCGAAACGATCGTTTAAATGTACGATTTGTCCATCAACTAAAAAGACCATTTCAGGCGATATTGCCAGGAAAACAAAGGGGAGTTGCCTGCTTGGCCCTGCAAACATAGCTACATTGCACTGGGACTGGTAACATTTTTTTTAACCTGGCCAATCAATTTTCTGTCGAAAAATCGTAAGATGTACGACCGTTCGATTCCCACTAACTTCACTATAATTTGACGAATTGGTCGGATTGCACTGAAATCGGTCTTTCACCGACGAAAGATCTTTGCGTCTATGGGGACCTTTAGATAGCAGAGCCTTAGGATTTTCTAGTTGCTTCACTGCCACTTGCCCATCTAGTGCGTTAGAGTCCCAAAAAGTCTTATTGTATCCATGTACAGGCACAAGTTGCATGGGCCACCCAGCGTTGGCACAATAATTAAATCCTAATTGAAGAATAGAAATCTGAAGGTGCATGCACAAACATACTTAACTGATAGTCTATAGCCAGTGTAAAGAACAGCACTTCTTTGCACCAGTGGTGTAACTAATGGGGTGCATCCCAGTAAGGATACATGACCCAATAATCGCCCACGACGGCCAAGCGGCATACAAGTCAGTTGGAAGCATGCTGTGGGCATCTGCTTTGGGCTCTCCTAATCAGAGGGGCTCTTTGAGGGGAAAATATATATACAAATAAATATTATATTGGGAAATAGTAGCTACACTAGCTGTCAGCAGGATTGTGGAAGTTGTAGTTCAACCTACAGGAGGGCTGCAAGTTGCACATGCCTGATTTATGTATTTTATGCCCCTCTTAGATGGGTAGCCCAGTCCTGCCAGGGCCAAGCTCATCTCTAACTCCAGGCTTTGTTAGCAGGGGGCAAACGGGCAAATACCCTTGACGCAAGAGGCATTTTTCATGAAACTACTCATCGGTTGTGGCTCCACTGCTACCCCAACAGCAGTCACAGTGTCTGCTTCTCCCCCTGGCAGGGAAACGGGTTGTGTACCTGTCCCATAACCTCACACAGCAGCCAGGCACAAGGCACAGGACTCTGCTCATTTCTGCAGCCCAGGAGGTGTGCAAAGGGGAGTGTACAGGGGAGGGGAGGAAGGTGTGGCCGCCTACCTGCTTCTTACCTTTCTGGCTCAGCAGGAAAGAGAAAACTTTAAGGGGGGGGGGGAAGGGTTGGAAGGAAGAAAAAAAAAGAAGAATTACCAGTAGCTCTAGTTCTGCCATCTCTTTCCCCTTGCACACTCCACACACCTTTACCTGCACAGACTTGAAAGTCCAGTTCCACCAGGGGAGCCTGGAGAAGATAAAGAGGGAGTTCATTGGATCAAACATGTCACAAGAGACGGACAAGTAAGTGATCATACTGGTTTTGGGATCTGGTGGCAGGAGCTGGGAAACTTTTTTTTTTTTTTTTTTTTTTTTCCTGCTTGCCTCCCTTTCTTTCCTTGTTGTTGGACTGGAAGAGGTCAGAGGCAGCCCTGGAATCCTGCTGATTCAAACTTTTCTGCAATCAACTTTGATTTTTTCCCTTTATTTAATTACTGTTTTTTTCTCCCCCGCCTTGGACTATTGTGCCTTGCAGAGGCTGCGTGGAAGCTGGGCTGCTCAGTCTAATCTGTTGGGTCAGGCCTGAGAAAAGAAAAGAGATTGGCTTTTGTGTGCAAGGAACAAAGGGCTTTTTCTTTTGAAACGGCCATGTTCTAGGGGTTTTTGTCAGGTTCCTGGGGTAGCAGATGGGTTGATGCTTCCCCTTTTGTTGTTGTTGTTGTTGTTATTGTTGGTCGGCTATATCTGCACTGACTAGGATTGCTATAATACATTGCCCTGGTTCACATTAGCAACTTGTAGCTGCTTGACATTAAGCAAAGTCCTACGTGCAACCCTTTAGCTGTTTTGGAACACCAAATCTAGCAGGGGATGGTGGGAGTTGTAGTTCAGCAAGAGTTAGAGGGCCACAAGTTGGACCCCAGACAAAGCAAGAAAACGTTGTGCTTCCACTGAGAGTAGCCGCGTATAGCAATAAAACCTGCTTCTCGCACTTTAGTTGTCCTGTCGCTGCATCTCTGTTGTAGTCACAAGGGTGGACATAACCCTAATGCCATCTGGACTTTATATAAAAATATATCCTTACTTGCATTATGTTGTATATTTTGAATCTGGCTCAAATGTAAGTGTCCATTTATTAAGTCATATTTATTTTTTTTAATGTATATAACAGCAGGACTGAGTACCACACTAATCAGGACTATGTGCAAATAGATTTATTAGAGAAAATCCAATGTTTCGATCACTCCATGGTGATTTTTCTCAGGGAAAACAAACATCTACAATTACAATGCGACTAAATCATTGTTATATACTTTATAGATTGCAAAGGTCAGTAATGCTACCGATCCACCCTCATGTACTTTATAGCCCTTATACTGTATATATAGTAGTGATAGACTGGGGTTGCCAACCCAAGTTGCATATATATTTAAATCCATATGGGACATGGCTAATTAGCTGTTCATTTACGTGGATACTGCAGTCTGCACTATTTTCTGTGCAGCCATGCAGAACACTTCAAAGCTAATAGCTCCATTCAGAATGTAGAACTTATATGTGCTCAGTTTTGAAATTGGTGGAAGACCTTTAACGACCATGTGTGAAATGTTAAATATTAAAATATTAACTCTTATACCTTTCCCACTGATATCTGTGCTCTGTTATTATATTTTTTAACTTAAGGCCCATACACGGGCCGATAAAAGCCGCCGACAGACCGAGTTGGCAGCTTATTGGCCCATGTGTGGGGTCATCCAACGGGCTTCCCCGATCGATATCTGCCTGAAAAGTCACTGCCAGATCTGTGCGTTTATGTGGCCCCACGATCTGACCACCCCCATTTCGGATGCATTATGATCTGATCGTTGGGCTCTAGGGCCCACGATCGGATCAGCCCACTTCAATGTGGACATATCGGGGAGAGATCCGCTTGTTTGAAGACATCGCCAAATGAGTGGATCTCTATGTCTATGGCCATCTTTATTCTACTAAGCAAACTGAAAGCTATCCTGTGATTTTCTAAGTGGTAGACTTCTTTGCCAGAGCCGCTCCAGTCAATGCTCTTCTCTATTGAGAGTATGAAGATTTGAGCTGCTCGTTGACATTCAATATCCTGTCCCGGGCCCCTCTGTCTTTCTTAAGTATTGTCCTCAATTTAGTCCATGGAAACCCATTGTTCTCCACCAAGTAAATGCACATTGATCATTGACTTTTGGAAGACGCATTTAATTGTGTGGAAAACATCTCCTTGTGTTTGGTAGGCTAAATGCAAACGAAAATTAACTTATCCTTTGAAGTCGTAATGTTCTGATTAAGCTGTGGAGCCATTCCAGGGTTTTCCTTTAATCTGCAATCTGTATGGTCTTTCTGTTGTTGCTGTACGATGCCCAGAGCTTTCAGACTTGAGACTTCTGCTTTTGAAACAGCGGCAAGTCGGGACAGGCTTATAGTGAAGTCAACATTTCTGGAATGACAATAGTGCAGAGGTAGCCGGGATGTTATTATTATTATTACTGAGAGAAGGGGTCATTAATGTGACCTCTCAATGTAGATATTTGTGCCGTGAATACAGAACTATACGTGTGCCAAATTGACATTGCAGATTTGGAAAACTGATCCCTACTGTCATTCACCCCCCCCCCATATTTATGTTAAAAGCATTATGTACCTTATTCCTAATTAGTGTAGCTTCACTTTACCTTCATTTAATATTTCAGTCGAATACTTGGACAAGATCATTCTAACCAGAGAGCCTTATTAATCTATACAGTTAAACAAATGTTCAGCTCTAAAATGTGATCTTCACAATCAAACGTCCAATTTCCATTTAGAATAGTGAATAGTGATGTCATCAGTTATAAATGGCGAGTAGTGATGTCATTTTTGTCACATGACTCACTAAAACTTGTATATTTTAACAAATAAAGTACCCGTTGTTGGAAAATATGAAGATATTAGAAGTAACCTCGGAGTTCTATGTCCTGTATAAGAAACACTCAGCCTTCAGCCTCGTGCTTTTATATGGTTATGGAACTCCTCGGTGACTTATAATATCCTTATATTTTACAATAGGGGATACTTTATTCACTATATAGTGTAGTAAGTTATTCAAATTGTGTATACAGGTATTGGACCTGTTATCCAGAATATGCTCTGGATCTGGAGTTTTCCGGATAGTGGATCTTTCCATACTTTGGATCTTCATACAAGTTTGCTAGAAAATCATGTAAATGTTAAATAAACCCAATAGGCTGCTTTTGCCTCCAATAAGAATTAATTATATCTCAATTGGGATCAAGTACAAGCTACTGTTTTATTATTACAGAGAAAAGGGAAATCATTTTTTTAAAATTTTGGATTATTTGGATAAAATGGACTCCATTGGAGACATCCTTTCTGAAATTCTGAGCTTTTTGTATAATGGGTTTCCGGATAATGGACCCCATGGGTGAAAAATGACCAATAAAATTCACTTTAAGTGACTTGTGCACTTGTTTAATCTCTCCTTTACCGCACAAGCAGTGAGTCAGCCTACTCACCAGATATGGACCAGTATTATGCCGAATGGTAAGGAATAAAGGGGCATGTAGTCCTGCAGCAGATCTTCAAATGCCACAGCAGGAAAAAAAAATGTTACAGTGTTCAACAAGTTGGACATAACACATAGAAGACAGTGGATAGTGTAGCAAATCTAAATCTAAAACACTAAACATATAATCAATATACAATAGGAAAGCACATAGAAAAACAGATGAATACAATTCAGTCCAACACATTCCACATGATTAGACATCACGCTTCCTCAGGAACAGTGAAACGCATAGGACTGAATTGTATTAATTTTATTTACATTTAAGGGGACTCCCTACCGTGTCTTTACTTTTTTTTTCACCGAATTCATAACATTTTAGCCTGTGTATGGTTCTAACATCAGCCTCTCCAGGCCAATATCAGACTGGGAATTGGTAGTGGTGCCATGGTACGACAGGGTTTCATAAACCAACCCAGATCTAATACTATTGCTACTAATTGTCAGCACTACAGGGCACATTTATAATACAAACATACACTTGCAAGACCTATGGCCATTGTGCTACCCATTTGGCCCACTTTAGCCCTTTTCCTGAGCCCCTCAGCTCAGGTTATGATTCATTGTAACCTCATCTGGAGTATGCAGTTCAGTTTTGGACTCCAGTCCTTAAGAGGGATATAAATGAGCTGGAGAGAGTGCAGAGACGTGCAACTAAATTGGTTAGAGGGACGGAAGACTTAAATTATGAGGGTAGACTGTCAAGGTTGGGGTTGTTTTCTCTGGAAAAAAGGCGCTTGCGAGGGGACATGATTACACTTTACAAGTACATTAGAGGACATTATAGACAAATGGCAGGGGACCTTTTTACCCATAAAGTGGATCACCGTACCAGAGGCCACCCCTTTAGACTAGAAGAAAAGAACTTTCATTTGAAGCAATGTCGGGGGTTCTTCACAGTCAGGACAGTGAGGTTGTGGAATGCACTGCCGGGTTGCATGCTTGACAAAGGGGCGTGCCCCGAAACGTTGCACTTCCGGAGGTTTTCACCTGCAATCACAGACTTGTGTGCCAGTGTGCTTTCTTCTTATGACTGCTCAAGCAATCAGGATGGAAGCCCCATGTGCTTAAGGAACCTAAAAGCTTTTTTTTTTTTTTTTTAATTTCAGTAAGCCCACTTGGGGAAACAAACCTCAACTAATAAGGATTTTTCCCCGAAACCTTTCGTGAGTTACTTAACTCTCATGGGGTTTCCTTCCTGATTGCTTGAACTGAAAGGCTTGAGCAGTCATACATTGAGCCTAAAGATTTCCCATGGTCATACCCACTTGTGACCTTACAGACTGATAAGTGTCACTTGGGGAAATACCCCACTCAAGATCTCCTTGATGGACCACAAAGCTGTAATTAGTAGCTCACTTGTCTATCTTGCAGCTGTTAGCAGGACCGCCATCAGAAATCGCAGGGCCCCATACAATAAAATTTCCTCGGCCCCCTGGGCTGCACCCACGCAAGCCCCACCTACAGGTCTGCCCTCCCCTATCCACAGATCTGCCCCCCACCACACAATAAAAAACAAAAAAAAATATTGGTGGCTAGGGTTCCCACATGTTAATAAAAAGATATTGGTGGTCAGGGCCCCCCATAAAAAAACCATTTGTGGCCCATTAAAAAATATTGGTGGCTAGGACCCCACATGAGAAAAAAATTGATGTCCAGCCCCCCCCCCACACACACATTATAAGAAAATTGGTGGCCAGGGCCCCTCAAACATCCATGCCTTCCCGAAATCAGCAGCTCTCATAAAGATGGAGGGCCCAGCTAATCAAGTAAGTGTGGTGTGGCTGGGCCCCCCTTACCCTCGGGCCCCCTACAACTCTCCCCCCTGTCCCCCGCTGATGGCTGCCCTGGCTGTTAGAGTGAGTTAGAGTGAGTTTTAAAAGGCCACTAACTGGAAGCCTCACTCTCAAGTTGGGTCCCTTTCCACAGCTTTACTTTGGCTTGAATTACTTTAGGGTTCAATCCAGCACATCCTTCATACAAACTTGGAACATGAAATAATGACACTACCCCTTGGCCTATAGGAACATATCCTTCCTCACAGGGCATACTGTAGGGATAGTTACCTCCTTAAATCCCCTGAATGATGCTTCCCAAAAAATTTCTGATATAAGCCACAACTAGGGTTGCCACCTGGTTTGTATTTTACCGACCTGGCCAGTAAAAATGATGCTTGATGCCAATGTTATTAATAGGAAAAAATGTCATGAATATAGGAAGGCCGATATTTTTTTCCAGAAAAGGTGGCAACATTAGCCACAACAAGAGATAATCCAAAAAGAGAGCGGGAATGGAGTAAAGATTAGGGATGTCGTGGACTGTTCGCCGAATGTTTGCGAACGTCGCGTGACGTTCGCCAATTTGGGTTCGCCTTAGCTGGCGCTTTTTTTTGCCATTTCTCCCCCAGACCAGCAGATACATGGCAGCCAATCAGGAAGCTCTCCCTCCTGGACCACCCCCACACCCCCTGGACCACTCCTCTTCCATATATAAACTGAAGCCCTGCAGCGTTTTTTCATTCTGCCTGTATGTGCTTGGAAGAGCTAGTGTAGGGAGAGAGCTGTTTAGTGATTTGAGGGACAGTTGATAGTAACTTTGCTGGCTAGTAATCCACTTGATACTGCTCTGTATTGTAGGGACAGAACTCTGCAGGGATTTGAGGGACAGTGAGTTTAGGTTAGTTAGCTTTGCTGACTAGTAATCTACCTTCTACTGCAGTGCTCTGTATGTAGCTGCTGTGGGCACTGCTTCTGATCTCATCTGCTGACTGCTGTAATAACCCAATAGTCCTTGTAAGGACTGCTTTTATTTTCTTTTTTGTTTTTTTTACTTTGCTACTGTAAGAGCCCAGTGCTATTAGTCTAGCTGTGTTGGGGAGTGGGACTGGTGTGCTGCTCCTCCTAGTAGTTCACCACTACCAGCACCAACCAGAGTCAAAATTGTTACAAAGTATCTTATTTGCACCTGTTAGCTGTTCTGAGCTCTCTGCCAAAAGCTAATTAAGTTAGAAACTGTTTTTTTTCTGGCTGTTCAGTGCAGAGAAAAGAGGGACTTTCCAGTACAAAAGAGGGACAGGGGGTTGAGTGGTCAAAAGAGGGACAGTTGGGAGGTATGCAAGTGCCACCTAGCTGTGTGAGCTTTTTCACATTCTGTCTAAATAACAATAATAATTCCGTGTCCGTAAACATCACCTGAGTGATGTTTTTACAGCAGCAATAATATATTCCGTATCCACTACTGTATACGTTGCCCTTGCAGGCATTGTTTGCCCAGTCTTTAACCAAGTGCCACCTAGCTGTGTGAGCTTTTTCACATTCCGTGTCCAGAAACATCACCTGAGTGACGTAGTGTGATTTCTGCCCTTTACAGCACAAAACGCATCGCTGTGTCAACAATGTATTTTTCAGATACATTTTTGCCCTTGATCCCCCTCTGGCATGCCACTGTCCAGGTCGTTGCACCCTTTAAACAACTTTAAAATAATTTTTCTGGCCAGAAATGTCTTTTCTAGCTTTTAAAATTCGCCTTCCCATTGAAGTCTATGGGGTTCGCGACGTTCGCATTTTTGGACGCAAGTTCGCGAATATGTTCGCGAACATTTTTTCCGACGTTCGCTACATCCCTAGTAAAGATGAGCCCAGAAAGGAGACTAACTTGCAGGTGTACAAAAACCTATGCAATACGCGTATGTCAAGCCACACAATAGAGTGAAGGATATAGGCAACATCCCTCCAGCAACTCATTTGAGTTTATGATTTCTACTACTTAGTTTTCTATTTTAAGTCCAGCAAGGATTATATAGGCAATAATGTACCCCTTTCAGTAAAATATACAATAAGGATATTAGAGGAGTGGCTTTTATGGAGGTCAAGAAACGCCAAAGCGACTTCTAAAATCCTTATATTTTACAAAAGAGGGTACATTATTATTTATAATACCAAGTTTGTGAATCATGTGACACAATTACATCATTAAGATGATGACATCGCAATGGATTGTTTACAAAGTTATATTTTTCAGGAAATACATGACTGTGTATTATAAGGATATTCAAAGTCTCCAAGGAGTTTATACAGGTCAAGGAATTTCAAGGCGACGTCTAATATCTTTATATTTTCATGAAGGGGGTACACAATTATTATAATACACAAATTTCAAGGAGTTGTGTGACACAAGTGACAAGAATATTTTACAACAGTAATGGCTTCTGTGCACAAAAGGACAATCATGCTATGTTCCATAGTCTAGGTGAAGTTTTAAATGAAAACTAAACTCCACAGTGGATGCCGGAATTAAACCATAGTAGTTTAGTCATCCCTAGTCAGCATGTCCCCCCAGATCGGACCTTGTTTTAAAGGCTGTCTCTCCCTGCTCTTGTAACACTGCACTCCTGTGAGGTGTGAGTTCCCTGTGCGTTTCATGGAAACTTGATAAGTTGATGTCATTGTAGAAAAACTAGCCTGAGAATATGATATAGTTGTAGATGGTGAAAAAGTCTGTTTACCATGCAGCAATTTGCATGTCTAGCTATACTTATGTACTGAAAATGTCTACGTTTTCTTTCTAGCTGCCATATTGCTTTCTTTGACAGAGGCAGAATATTTTTGTGTCACTCTGAGAATTCTAAAGTGGTGGCAGACGGGTAGATTAGTCGCCCAGCGATAAATCTCCCTTACTTCTGGCAACTAATCTCCCTGAGATGCCTTCCCGCCAGCAAGAATACGAATTGCGGGCAGAATGGCATTCATTTCCAAAGTCGCCTGAAATTTCCTCACAAGGAAACTTTGGGCGCTGTAGAAAACCGAAGCGATTCATATGCCATCCTGTCGGCGATTCACATTTTTGCTGGCGAGAAGGTATTTCGGGAGATTAGTCGCCCAAAGAAGAGATGATTTGTCGCTGAGTGACTAATCTTGCATCTACCACTACCCTAAAGCAACTGTACAGTTTCAAATTCTCAAATGAAACCACAATATGTGATTTCTTTAATTGTGATTATAAGAAAACAGACATGTTTTCACTCAACCATAATTAACCTGTAGAATGCAGGATCTGTCAATCAACTGCAGTAACCACTGCCTGATGATGAGCAATGGCAAATCTTGCACTTTACCACGGCAGAATCTCACTATAGCCACATGCACATACATCCACATACATCCATACAATAACATGTAATTACTCTTGGCTAAGACAGGAGGGCAAACTTTTTTATATGTATATTTTGGATAATGCCCCCCTCTGAGTATTGAACCTTTGGTGAGGGCTCCCCTTAGCTCATAAATACAGTTACAGATATAAGAATACATTGCTATATCAACCATTTAACCGTAGTTCCAGTAATGGAATATGGAAAATCAAATATAGACCCCCCATATCTAAGCTTTATCAACCTTCTTTATAAGCACTTCTAGCCATTGCTGCAATCTCCTCTTCAGTAAGGGAACTACTGTCCTAAAGAGAATTAGGTTCAGGTATAGGAACAGTTACTCAGAAGCTCTGAATTACAGAAAGGCCATCGCCCATAGACTCTATTTTATTCAAATAATCCAATTTGTTTTTTTAATGATTTTCTTTTTCTCTGTATTAATATAATAGTACCTTGTACTTGATCCAAACTAAGATACAGTATAATCAATCCTTACTGGAGGCAAAACCATCCTATTGGGGTTTAATGTTTCAATTATTTTCTACCAGATTCAAATTCCATTATCCAGAAAACCCTAGGTCCCAGGCATTCTTGATAACAGGTCCCATACCTGTATAGTAAATTAGGAAATAAAACCTTCACTGTGCAGATAACTATCTGGAAGGTAAAACAATTTGTTTTCCATGTAGCATTTAACTACTAAACACTTCTGATAAGGAACCCTACACCTCTCCTCCACCCTCATTAATCATCCTTTTTTGCCAAACTCCTAGCAGCTGTGCCACACGTGACTTCCAACGGCTAGCAGCCCACTATCCATGCCAAAGCTGTTATCTTTGCCCTGTAGTGTGCCTGATCTGTCCAGCGTTTTTCTGTTTCATCTTTGCATTTATCTAATAGATTGAAGACTATAATGTAAAATAATTGAACTCTTTATTTTATACAAGCATAGCTAAAGCAGGAACATTGCCCTGAATGTGCTAATACCAAGTAGGTAACAATATGCTGTGGAGCCCACGGAGTGTAAAGGGTCCTATCGAGTCCTTATCCGTATTCTTGCCAATTTATTCAGGGGACCTAAAATGATTTTGTCACCTAGTTACTTGTAATTATGGTCTAATGGCACTGTGTAAAGATATGATTTTTATTTGAAATATATTTGGCATATCAGAAAGAAAATTGAGATCTACTGCTTTAAAAGCTGTAGTTTTTTTTTCAAACCTTCCAGTTGCCATTCAACTTCTTGTTTGTAGTAAAAACACAGTGAATGGCCAGACTAGGTCTGCTGCAAAATAGTACCAGGCATTCTGTCACTGGGTGCACCGTAAGTATTAGCAGTAGAATAGTATTTGACACAATATATTGTTATAATAAATTAAAGTATCATGCTTAATGCTACATACTGTAGGGACAAGAGATGGACAGCACATAGGCATCCCCTGGCATGTCCACATCATTCTGAGCGATCATTTCCATGGGACACAAGCAGGCCCGGACTGGAAATCTGTGGGTTCTGGCAAATGCCAGAGGGGCAGCTGTAAGTTGCTATAGACAGTCATAATTTATTGGGCTGGTGAGGTGCTGTGTGGGCCTCTGCGTAGCTGAAATGCCAGGGCCTATTTTGAATCTCAGTCCAGACCTGGACACAAGGTGCTAGAGAGCCCTGTATCTATTGCCTGTTTATGGCAGGCTTACTTGTGCCTCACAACTTTGCCCATTTCACCCAATGTTGTATCTGGTACAAAGCCCAAATGGTGTTGCTAGAAGAATCTAGAGCAATTTTGTACCCCTTATTAATCTTGGCACCAAAACCAGGACACTAGTTGATTATTCAAGTGTCCTGGATAAGGTACCAGGACTCATAAGAGGTGAAAAATTGCTCCTGGTCCTTCCAGCACCTGGATATGAGGTCACATGCATGCTCATGTTGAGTGAGAGTCCTGGCTAAGGGGCACTTGCCCAGAATTCACCTGCTTGTGACCTAACCAGTCATTCCCTCTCGGTATAACATGTGCATTCTGTGCAGCCCATTATTGTAACGGGAATTAGATGAGTTTTGATTTGAAGCCAGCTGGCAACCTTTGAATGTGCGGCCCTCCTCCAGCTCAAAACCTTATGATCTTCAATCCTCTTTAAACCACACTCAGGATAATTTATAATGAACACAGACGCTTGCATTTTATCTACTTCTCCTGCTTTATCAAAACATTAAACAACCACATTAAAATGATGCTTAATGGTGTTGACTAACCTTATAGTGGCACTTTGTGTGGCTGTGGTGCTGGTTGATGCTGCACAGATCTGAATAATTCCCAATAATTTGAACAAAATAATCCTTTAATGTCATTTACCAAGATCCTCTGTCTATTCCCTGCAGATGCTGTGGAACTACAAATACTAGCATTCTATTGGTAGCAGTTGAGGGTTGCTGAGTTGGTTTGTATAATTCTATGTTGGCAAAAAGATAGTGAATGCATTATAATTAGTGATGGGCGAATTTATTCGACAGGCGTGAACTCGCTGTGAATTCCCGTGATTTGCCGCTGTATAAATTTGCGAAACCGATGCGAAAATTCGGCTGAATTTCGCCAAAAACAGACGCTGCCGCAGTTTTGCAAATTTTTCACCATTTTGCAAATTTCGTGGGAAATTTGCGAATTTTTTGGCGAAACGCCCCAAATTCACCCATCGCTAATTATAATTAAAGAACTTCAGTGGTTTAACATTTGATAATGAAATTGAAAAGAACAGTAAAACAGACATTACCTTTGTATTATTGCAACTGGTGTGTATGTAGATGTGTCTGTAACCTTTCAGCTGAGTGTTTAACTGGGATGGTGATAGTACAAAGGTTAAGACTGCCCCACTGGTGATTTAGATGCTGTTCTAGGTTCAATGGGTCAATGGCTTGGTCAGTAGTTGCGTGTTGGGAGAAGGAAAGAAAAGTCAAATAATTAGACAGACACAGAGAATGAGGTTAACTGAGTATGATTTGGAGTTATGGCTGGTTTTCAGTTTTTGTAAAGTTTCAGGCATTGCTCTTCCAGACAGTTTAACATTTTGGGTCACGTTTTAAGCTGAGACTGAGTTGAGGTGAAGCGTTAGGTCTCAGTAAATAAAGTCCAAAATAGCTGTAGCACACAAATCCGTTTTGGTAATGCAAAAAGTGACTTTTATTGGCTCATTGCAGACTTCAAAACATGGCAAAGTTTCGGGCCACAAAGGGCCCTTTCTGGCCCGAAACGTTGCCATGTTTTAAAGTCTGCAATGAGCCAATAAAAGTCACTTTTTGCATTACCAAAACGGATTTGTGTGCTACAGCTATTTTGGACTTTGTTGTAACTGTGCTGGCTCTTCGCAGGGGGCCTTATATGCTGTTTAGCACCAGACACTTGAAAAGGTCTATGGAGTAGCAAGTGAGCACTCTAATTTCTGTGAGGTCTCAGTAAATAGACTTGAGTGGCATCAGCATAATGATAATATTGTTAGCCAAATTAACTAATGAGTTTACCAAGGGAGTGTGGATAGAGACAGAAAAGTAGAGGCCCCAGAACAGAGCCTCAAGGCACATATACAGAGAAGGTCAACATTGGAGGTGGGAGAGTTGCTGACTCCTAACCAAGCCATTTGCATATTGACCAGTGTGTAGAGCCAAAACAAAGGCATCTCTGATTGGGGGTGGTCAGATATCATTCAGGAAGGATGAGGAACACATCAGGCTATGGATTTGGTCCACTTGCAAGAGAATTGTATATGCCAACAACTTGATTGATTGACTTAGGGGCCACTTGCGTGGTCAAATTGTAAAAAAAAATCCATTTATCTGGCAATCGCTGGCTGTGTGTTCCCTGTTATAGCAACACTGACCTATGGCTAATAATTGACATTCTACTTTAACAAAGACCCCAAATAGACCAACACTGATGTAGATTGTCACTGTCAAGCCCTGTTATATATGCTGTCCCTCTTTTAAAGTTTGTGAATCGAGTTTATTTCAGATTTATATTTTTGCATTTAAAGTTAGCAGGGGCTATAATTAGTCATCTATTTTGATAGTTGAATGCTTCCATTTACTTGTCATTGAAGCATATCAATTCCAGGAACACTATCAACAATATTGGCATCAATGTCCAAGCAACACTTTATTGTAACCGTAATAATAAAGCTATAAAAAAAAAGTTCAGAGAACCCTTAAAATTTTTATATAGATATTAATGGATAGCCTCATAAGGTCATGGGGATTCAGTTTGGGGAAACTGCCTTATGTTAAATTGCTGTTCTCCTGATATTCAGTCTATGCTTGAGCTGAAGGAAAGGCTCATTTGCCAACCCATGTTGGTTTCATCTGTTCACCCAGTACATTGCACCTTCTGCACAATTACATGCATTTTATTCAAGCAGGCTGAACTGGCACATTGGTGCTCAAGGAGTAAATAGTAGACGAGTGCAAGTACCTCCGTTACTAGCGTTTTTTCCTATTTGGTGCTTTACACCATCAGCCACTGCTAGTGAATCTTTTCCTCCAATCAGCGCTGTCTTTTACCCCTTCCAAAGTCCTATAGCTGAGTAGCTTTCATTCACAATGCTTATTTCAATCTTTGGTTTGTTATAGTCTTGTGTGATGAAGAGTACTTTTTAAATAAAAGCAAATACTTTTTTTTTTTACAAATAAATCCTGCTTTTTAGTAAACGGCTTGTGGTCTTGGTTCCAAATGACGCTGTGTTCAATACTCGCCGCGCCTACACCAGTGAAGATGAGGCCTGGAAGTCATACCTGGAAAATCCCTTGACAGCTGCAACAAAGGCAATGATGAGTATAAATGGGGATGAGGAGAGTGCTGCAGCCATTGGACTATTGTACGATTATTACAAGGTTAGAGGCCTTTTGAATGGTTTGTACAATAGATTTTAAAATTTTATTCAACCTCAATTTCGCAGTGCCATGTGGTTAAACCGCAAAATACCCATCTGTTAGGGCTGCTGGACACTTGGCCAGATAGCCCAAAGATTGTCGTACAACCACCTTGACTCTTCTTCATTTTGACAGAGTTGCATGACTGCAAGACACTGCTCATACGCAGGCTAATTCAACTTTCCGTATTGCCCCCCCACCTTTTTCTTGCTGCCATCATGCCCTTCCGGTAGTTCCAGTTACTGACTAATCTCTGCTGAGATCTGAGATGTAGAATCCACTTTCTCATGTAATACTCCGTGCTTCCACACAGGAACAATGATGGCATTTTAAAGAAGCATTAAGCAATTGACTTAAAGGCAAGAAAATATTATATTCCTGTTTGGTTGTTGAACTCAGCCTTATATAATGCTTACTGGGGACTTTAAGGGATTCTTCAAAATACTTTTTACAGAATTTCTGTATAATGACTATCAATCGATGTTCATAAAATCCTGTTGCCTTTCTTAGGTTCCAAGAGAGAAAAGGTTGTTATCTTTAAATAAAATAAGTGAAGGCCAAGAAGATCAGGATAAAAGGTAAAGATCCCCATTGCAAGGCCCTAATATCTTAGTTATATCCAATTCTAATTGGTCACTTCATTGCATGTTTTTTTTTGGGCTGGTCTGTCATTTCAATAAATGGCTAGCAAATGTGTACATATATATATATATATATAATATATATATATATATATATATATATATATATATATATAAGTATATGAGTCAAATCTAAGCAGCCGCACTCCAATCCGGACTTCTTTAGGTAAATTCGGGTGAGGAGTCAAAAGTGTTGCATACAAATTTGTTAAAAAATGCCCACACTCCAATTTGTGATACATTAAATTGCTTTTATTGTGTACATGTCATACATCCAATGTATGACATACACAATAAAAGCTATTTCATTTATCACAAAGTGGAGTGCGGGTCCACAAAATTTCAACAAATTTATATATGCATATATTTATATATACATTTATTGTCAGCATTTTTAGCAAAGATATTTATTGTCAACAGTTTGTAACAACCACCAGTATTCTGCCAGCAGCTCTTGAACTTACTGTAAATATGATCTTAAAGGAAAACTCTACCCTCAAACAATGTAGGTCTCTATCAAAAGATATTGCATAAAACAGCTCATATGTAAAACCCTGCTTCATGTAAATAAACTATTTTCATAATACAGGTATAGGATCCCTTATCCAGAAACCCGTTATCCATAAGGTTCCGAATTACGGAAAGGCCGTCTCCCATAGACTCCATTATAATCAAATAATACAAATTGTTTTCTTTTTTCTCTGTAATAATAAACAGTACTGTGTACTTGATCCCAGCTAAGATATAATTAATACTTATTAGAAGCATAACCAGTATATTGGGTTTATTTAATGTTTACATGATTTTCTAGTAGACTTAAGGTTCTAAATTATGGAAAGACCCGTTCGGTCCCAAGCATTCTGGATAATAGGTCCCATACCTTTTAATATACTTTTTTAGTAGTATGTGCCATTGGGTAATCCTAAATAGAAAATCGCCATTTTAAAAAATAAGGGCCGTCCCCTGGGATTGTATGATTTACTGTGCATACAAACATAGCAACAAACCATACATGTTAGGTCACATGAGCCAATTAAAAAGTTGTGTCTTTTGCTTCCTCACTTCTTCCTGTTACAGTTAGAGTTGTAGTATTTCTGGTCAGGTGATCTCTGAGGCAGCACAGAGACCATCACGAAATGGTGGTTCAAGGCAAGAGATGTAAAAGGACAATATTTACTTAAATACATATTCTAGTTTGGTAAGATTCTAATATGCCACTTAATATAATATAAACTATCTGTTGCTTAAATATTCATTTTGGGGGTTAAGTTTTCCTTTAAGAAGATATGAGCAGCTTAGTCTGTGTGTCCTTCCATGAGCCGTTACCCACGCATGGAGCTGATATTCACACCCTTTGCAAATAACCAACTGCAAGTAGCCACTCCACTCCATTCTCCATGCTTGTGTAGTGTATGTTGGAAGTACAATAAGCACAGGCAGCACAGTGGGAGGAGGGATCATGTTTATGGTATTGGTAGTCTCTACCAAGGCTACGGGTTTATTTCTGCTTCAATTTATGCCAGATGTATAATCCAACATCATTATTCATTTACATTTTGTTAGAATATAAAAAAAAACCTAACCAATAAAAGAATGAAGATACAGTGGCTTTTTTTCCTCATCTGACACTTTAGCACTATACCTAAGTCATTAGGAGGGGTAGGGCCATGGAGCTGTAAATAAGTGACACACTGCCCCGTTAATTTCCATATCTGACACTCTATTTACAGCCCACGGCACTCTCTATATCCTGTTTAGGTTTTGGAGATTTCACTTGCTACAGATATGGCAATTACCATTTATGTCTTCATATCATCCTGTGCTTATGATAAGGAGACTCATAAAACACCTCAAGGCTGATCCATTCACAGATTCATAGATAAAGGCCAATAATAGAACATCTGTACAGTTAAAGGGAAAGTGTCAACTAAAGAAGGCATTTAAAGGATTAGTATTAACAGATATAATCAAAACAGATAAATTATTAGTATATTGTCTGAATGAATTTATTTAATGCATGCTTATACATATAGGTGCTTCCTTGTTATATTTTTATAAATATTTATGTTTTAAAAAACACAGCTGGCACATGTTAGATACCTAGATACATTTATACGAGAGTATACTGTATTTTCATTGGTAAAGAGTGCACCTACAGAGATATACATATACACTAAAGGTAGCCATACATGGGCCCAACCAAGCATGGTATCCAACCACCAGAGGGACAGACACTATATGAGGGGCTGTACATGTGCATAGCCACCTTTGCATCAATCTTTACATGGGTTGTTGAACAGAAGTGAAGAGGAGCCACAGAGATGGATGCAATTTTTCCATTCTACCGGACTTGTAGGATTATCTGTCAAAATGATCCTATGAGCATATATGCCAGGATGGTTGAGCAGTATGGTTGAAATCAGACGAAATGTCATATAGTCTAAGGCATTGATCCCCAACCAGTGGCTCTTAAGCAACATGCTGCTCTCCTACACCTTGGATGTTGCTCCCAGTGGCCTCAAAGCAGGTACTTCTTTTTGAATTCCTGGCATAAAATTGCATAAAACCTTGTGTACTGCCAAACAGAGCCTCCTGTAGGCTGCAAGTCCATGAAGGGTCTACCAAACAGTCAATCAAATCCCTGTTTTGCACCCCTATGAACTTTTTGGATGATTATTTTGCTCCCCAATGTTTTCTACATTTAATCGTGGCTCAATGGTAAAAAAGGTTGGGGATCCTTAGTCTAAGGACAAGAATCTTCCATAGTTAATTGATTTGAACCATTTAATCTACTTACGTTTTATCCCAAATGATGGCATGTTTATAAAGCAAACATGACTAAACAAATACAGCAAAATGTAGAGTGGTAATGGCAGAGTTCACCCAGACTCGTATCCCCCTCTGATCGCTGCTCCCGCGTGATCTCGGTTTCTTTTCCACAGGCTTTTAGAATGTATCATCTAACTCGCTTACGAGCGCTGATTCGAAGGGGGGAGACGTTTTAATATTAAATTTAATATCAAATTTGGCATTTATGCTTTTCGCTTATCCGCTGGACACTAATTCTAATTTCCTTGTTATTATACAGAAATTGCCTTCCAGCCAATGAAACACCAAGTAACTTGAGCACAGGGGAAAATCGTGTACAGGTCTTGAAAACTGTTCCTGTAAACCTGTCGCTCAACAATGATACCGTTGAGAACTCCAGCAGAGAGAAATACACCAACAGTCTGTCTGAAAGCCCCCAGCCTGCCCCTGCATCAGGTGTAACTGTAGTGAAAGCAGAGGAGTTCACGCCAGTTTTTATGGCCCCTTCCGTACCTTACAGAAGTGATGGAGAAGAATCCCGAGGGGTAATCTTTGAGCAGACTCACTATGGAGTACATAGTATTACTACTCATTCGGACTACCTCAAGGATGACCAGCGCAGCACTCCAGACAGCACTTACAATGAAAGCTTTAAAGAAACCACTGAGGTCAGTGCCCATTTTAATGCCATTACTATGGATAAGGCTGGCCAAATATTGTATATTTAGTAACAGCTAAATGTCTGAACGAACAATTAAAAGCCACTAAATGATAAAAACCTTTATACATAAAGTTGTTTTTAGTGGCATTTATTTTAAGCGTTTATGTCTGTTGTAGCCATGAAATTATGCTAGAGGGAGGGGCAAAGTCCTGATAGGCTGGACATAGCACATATAAAGTGTCTCCAGCCTGTCAAGTCTTCGCCCAACCCTAATTAAGAGAATGGCAGAATAGATGCCAGAGCATCAAGCTTCTGGGTCGCGGCAAAGCAAGAATAGTTCCAGGAAAGTTTTTAAGCTGACACCTCTAAAAAACTGGAACTTTAAGGACATAGGGCAGTGATCCCCAACCAGTAGCTCATGAACAACATGTTGCTCTCCAACCCCTTGGATGTTGCTCCCAGTAGCCTCAAAGCAGGTGATTATTTTTGAATTCCAGGCTTGGAGGCAAGTTTTAATTGAATAAAGACTAAGTATAGTGCCAAGTAGACCCTATTGTAGGCTGACAGTCCGCATAGGGGCTCCCAAATAGCCATTCACAGTCATTATTTGGCACCCCAAGGGACTTCATGCTTTTGTTGCTTTCCAACTCTTTTTACATTTGAATGTGGCTCATGGGTAAAAAAGGTTGGGGATCCCTGACATAGGCTATTCCATGTTGTGTATCTATATAGGTTGGGAAGTAATTGGTCAGGGCTGTGCCAGAGTCTGGTATTGGCAGAGGGTTTCCCATTCTGGGAAGTGGTACCAGACATGGAAAGACATTGTGACTGTTGTAAGTCCCATGCCAACCACCATAGGCCTGAAACCGCAAGCCAAGGCAATAATACCATCACATAAGAGAGATAACATGAAAACACATTTAGCTATTATTATACCCTTTATGAAAATCTGTAGAGAAGCTTAAATTGATAAATTGTCACTATAGCTTCAGTTTTCTAAAGCTTATCAAACAACTGTTGGAAGTACACTTCATTCTTCATTATGGATAGCATTGAGCACATTCTCAAGAAACTTCTCTGTGAGCTAGGATAAGATTTGAAAACAAAGAGAATTTAATATTCCTACAAGCCCTGAATGAAGGGCATTGTTGTGAAAACATGTTTGTTGCCCTAGATAGTGTTAGATATCAAAGCAGAGCTTAAACCAAGAAATTAGCAAACAAAGAGAACACAAAAAACACTAGTCTAACTACACTAGATATATTTTTTTTTTAGTGTGTAGACAGGCATGTAGACAGGCATCTCAGGCTATCGTGCCTGGTCATATTCTTTCAGAAAGAGCCAGCACTTCACAATGGAACTGCTTTCAGATAAGCTATTGTTTCTACTCAATGTTAAGTGAAGGAGTCACAGTGGGATTTTTACCATTCTCATATATACCAGGGAGCATTTTGCTACATTCCCATTGTTCTGCTGATTTGTTGCTACCAACTTGCAGTGTAGTAAAGAGTGACTGAAGTTTATCAGAGCACAAGTCACATGATTGAGGGCACCTGGTAAACTAACATGTTAAGCCCTATGTGAGATTTCAAAATTAAATATAAAATAAATCTTTTGAAAAACGGATTTCAGTGCAGAAGTCTGCTGGAGCAGCATTATTAATGGATGCATTTTGAAAAAAAATGTTTTCCCGTGACAGAATGCACAGTTAGCTGCTTGGATGCTATGACATGGCGCAGTAAAGGTGAGGTTTGTACCTTTTCTAAATAAAAATACTGGCTTTCCTATATTTTCCCCCTCTCTTCCCTGTTAAAACCATTGGCACCCAGCACATTTTTTTATGAGATAGGTGTCAACTTTAAAGGGCACCAATCATAACTAAAATCATTTCCTAAGTAAATACACTGTATGAAAGTTCAAGAAATCCGATTTTTAAAACAGTTAGAATTGTATGTATAATGTAAATCATCAGCTCACTGTTCCTTCTGCAAGATCTCCCCTATCTCCACTGCAGTTCTAGCTGAGGCAGCCATCTTGGATTTCACTGGCTCCTCCTACCTATATCTTCCCAGCCAACTGTAGCTCTGAAATCCCGCACATGCTCAGTTGAAATTCCTTGTTCCTTATCAACCCTTCTAAGCTATTTTCAAATCAGCCAAACCTGTGTGTTAGCTGCTGTACAGTAGTGCTGCCACCTGCTGGAAGTTAGTGTGTGCCCTTCATTTGCATAATAACATCACCAGCAGGGGACAAGATAGGGAAATCTCCTGATAGTTCCAGTGGAGGAGTTTACTAACACAAGGCATTCTGGGTAGAATACTCAAAGCAGTGTTACAATCTGAGCATGCTCCTGAAATTTGCACATTAGAGTCTCTGTTATAGTCTCAGTATGGCCTCCCTCAGTGAAAGAATCCATTTGACAAAGTAAGGGATTTTTTAAAACCTGCAGGTTTTTTTTCCAAAAAACTATATATGTAGTTTGATTAAACGTGTTTATGTTGTACTGGTCAGATTGTTAAATGTGTGTTTGAGTTTGGCTGTGATAGGTGCCCTTTAAGTAAAAGCAAATGTGAACTATGTTGCTAAATATGTCCAATAATCTTTCACTGAGTGACTCCTGTGACTATATTTGGTACTGGGTTAAAGGCAACTCAACACTGGTAAACGTTTGTGTGTAATACGCACCCACCATATTTCTGTATGCTGCCATGTGCCTTTTGCATACGGTAAACCTGTATAACAGCTGTATGTAATATTTTTCTGTCTTTTCAGAAATACCGCACTCCTTCAGTAGGAACAGAGGAATTTCTGTACGAACAAACTGCAAGGTAGGCTTGGATCTCTGCTCTGAAATGGGGTGTAGAAAACTGTTGACTTTTTTTTCAGATCAGAAATGTTTACATTACATTTATAGTTTTCAGATGTGTCACAAGAAGAAAGGGGGTCCCGTTTCATCTAAATATTCGGAAAGGTTTTTTTTACAGTAAGAGCTGTAAAGATGTGGAATTGTCTCCCTGAATCAGTGGTACAGGCTGATACATTAGATAGCTTTAAGAAGGGGTTGGATGGTGTTTAGCAAGTGAGGCAATACAGGGTTATGGAAGATATCTCATAGTACAAGTTGATCCAGGGACTGGTCCCATTGCAATTTTGGAGTCCCCTTTGTCCCCTTTGAGGCAAATTGGAGAGACTTCAGATGGGGTTTTTTTCCTTCCTCTGGATCAACTGGCAGTTAGGCAGGTTATATATAGATTAAAAGGTTGAATTTGATGGACCTGTGTTTTTTTTTTTTCATTCCCACTTACTATGTTACAATAGGGGGTTATTTATCAAGGTCCAAATTTATCTCAATATCGGCTGCTACAAACTCTGATCTAAGCTGCTCGGGTTTTTAAAACTTGTCTATTACATTTTCCCGAAAATTACCTTTGCGGGAAAAGCTCAGATTTTCCCGATTCTTTCGGGAATTTCCCCCGAAAACGCCGAATTTTTTTGAGTTTTCATCCGAAAGTTCTGAAAACATAGTGAAATTGCCCGACACCCCCAAAACAACCAAAAATCGTTGGGACTGTTCCCATTGACTTTTATGCAACCTCGACAGGTTTGAGATGCCGTGTTTTTATATTTGGGCTTTTTAGCCCTCAGGGTTTAATAAATTCCAAAAAATTCGTGATTTTTTCAAAAGCCTATTATAACAAAAAAAAATAACAACACATTTTTCGGATTTCGGGGAATTTCGGGTATTCAGAGCTTAGTAAATAACCCCCTAGGTGTACCAGTCCAAGCAAATTCCGAAGAGCACCTAGGGAGGCCTTGAATGATGTATTATTTCAATATATGTCTCCAAAATGTAGAATTGCCCTAAAATATTTTGCTGCTGGCCCCACAAAGTGGCACTCTTCTTGGACCAAATGTGCATGGCGTCATCATCCATGAAAAAACATATCTCCCAATTCAGTTGAAAAATTTCCTTTAGATTTTACTTTACTGGGGTTTCCACATTCTAAACCATGGGGAATATATTTCTCATCCGATTGAATCTGACCCTGTATTTGTGAGAATAGAAAGTAAGCGAGGAATCTTATGAATTCAAATTAGGAATTTATTTCTGGTGGTCAATTATTTCAATTTTAAAGAGCCCCTGTGTTGACGAAAACGTATGATCTTCCCAATCATTATCTGTTTGTCGGATCAATTAGATTGCATTCGGGTTCAAGGGCCATATCTCACAGAATATCAATGCATATTATTGTCTTAGTTACTCTGTAAAGTTTACAAGATATGCCTGGCATACAGTCTGTAAATGATTAATATGTTTATATTGTCTATTGAATTGCCTACAGCAGCACCTTTCAGTATACACTAGAAGCCACAAAGTCTCTACGCCAGAAACAAGGAGAGGGGCCTATGACCTATTTAAACAAAGGACAATTTTATGCCGTCACTATGAGTGAAACTGGAGCCAACAAGTGTTTCCGACATCCCATCAGCAAAGTCAGGGTATGCAATATAATTACTCAAAGCTTTTTTTCTCAACATTACTTAAAGTTACTCATTTGTAGTAAAGCAAGCTTTCCAAACTTGCAGCAATGTATTTACTGCTGACCTACACATTCCAGTGTCCTCCAACACCTTTCATCTCTCAAAGAATTCGGGAGTTCAATTTCCGCTTAAGTGCAAGAGGTCGGACATCTTTAGGGCTTGGGCTCACAGCAGTTTGGCTTTCACACTTCACTAGGAGAATTAGTGATCAAAATAACCTTCCCTAGTTGCAGCTGCTGCCTTTTCCTTTGAATTGGACATGTATTGGCAGATAAGGATTATTCTGGAATATAAAAGTCAAGGTTTAGTATTTTAACATTAAGCATAATAATAATATTCCATACATGATGGAACCCGTGTTGTCACAGACCGTACATATGCAATTTAAATTAGGGATGCACCGAATACACTATTTTGGATTCGGCCGAATACCAATCCGAATCCTAATTTGCATATGCAAATTAGGGGTGGGAGGGGGAAAACATTTTTTATTTCCTTGTTTTGTGACAAAAAGTCAAGCGATTTCCCTCCCCACTCCTAATTTGCATATTCAAATTAGGATTTGGATTTGGTTCGGCCAGGCAGAAGGATTCGGCCGAATCTGAATCCTGCTGAAAAAGGCCGAATCCTGGATTCGGTGCATCCCTAATTTAAATTAATTGGAAGAAGTACGTCCATATACAGTAGGGTGCCATTATCTCTTAATGTTGTTACTTGGGAATTCCCAATGTCTTTTCTTACTAAAACTTTAACAAAATTTTGAAACAAGGGGTGCCACAGATTTTGACAATAATGAACATTGCAAAGGGTTGAGTGTGAGCTATATTTGTAATAAATAAATATATATATGTGTGTGTGTGTGTGTGTATATATATATATATATATATATATATATATATATATATATATATATATATATATATATATATATACAGGACCGCCATCAGAAATCGCAGGGCCCCATACGACAACATTTCCTGGGCCCCCTGGGCTGCGCCCACCGCAAGCCCCACCTACAGGTCCGCCCTCCCCACCCCACAGTAAAAAAACAAAAAAATATTGGTGGCTATGGTTCCCACATGTTAATAAAAAATAACAAAATATTGGTGGACAGGGCCCCCCATAAAAAAAACATTTGTGGCCAGGGCCCCCCCCCATTAAAAAGTATTGGTGGCTAGGACCCCCCCCCCATATTATAAGAAAATTGGTGGCCAGGGCCCCTTAAACGTCCATGCCTTCCCGAAGTCAGCAGCTCTCAGAAAGATGGGGGGCCCGGCTAATCAAGTAAGTGTGGCGTGACCGGGCCCCCCTTACCCTCGGGGCCCCCTACAACTCTCCCCCCTGTCCCCCCCTGATGGCTGCCCTGTATATATATATATATATATATTTGTGTATTAACATAATGTTACAGCATATTCTGACCCTGTTATCAGTATCTGTACAAGATATGATTTCTTCTGAAGTATAAGCAGAACATATATACCAGTGTAATATGACTCTTTTTCTTTTTTCTCAAAGTAATGGCCTACAGAGGAATGTTGGGTCTTAGCAGTAAGGAATTCAAGGAAATGTGCTTTTTAGATAGGAGTGGCTGTAGATTCTTCTCATAAAACAGTTTGGTGCCAGTGCAGTGGCAGGTTAGTACAGGCATACACAGGAATGGTTGGAGGCTCGGAATTTAGGAGAAACGGGTGGGGTACTGCTGGTGGAAAAAACTGATGGGAAGACGAGTGGGAGCAAGCACAGGGAATTATTGTACAGAAAAATATATGTTGCACATCACAATAGCACAAATTTTGGGGCATCAGAAGATTGTAAATGTAGCCCTAGTCCAAAAAATTAGTCTGCTTACAATATCTAGTAGAATTAAATCAAAGGCAACTGGACATTTTAAAGTTTCAATGCCCGTGACTTTACTACACTCAAGGGTTTAAATGCCGGGGAATTCCCTGCCACTTCTGTTGAACTGAGAATCCACTCTGATGAGTGATGAAAGATTTTCAAGAAAAACTCTAAATGTCCAATTGCCTTTGATTTAATTCTGCTAGATACTGTATACCATGAACTGGATAAGTGAGAATCTTCATAGACAATAGTCTGCTTGTGTCTCAGGGAGGTTTGTTGGCATTTTTTTCGAGCCTAAAATATAGAGAAACGGTGGCCTTCCTTTGGCAACATTGGGATTAAGCAGCGTTTCTGTTGCTTCGAAATGGTGTAAACAGAAACTCTGAAACCATTGCCTGAAAGATACTGATTGATATTATAGCACAGTTTGCACATAGTATTTGTATTTTATCAAACTATATAAATATTACTTTACAGTTTGTAAAAATGGGGGATTTGATTTATTAGAGCAACTAGCATTTCCAGAGAAGGCAAGGTGGAACTGAGCTACACAAAATTCCTTGACCTTCAGCAGGTTTAGCTATTGAAGTGTCTGGGCTATGCTCTATTGAGGAGAGTATTCTCCAGCCATGTCTCCAGTGGCCTATATCATTTTAAGGAAGATGACTATATACAGGGTGGGGTGGTGTGTATTGTAAAAGCTGGCCCTCGTGACTTGTGCTATTAATCAGCCAAATAAATGTCATGAAGGGTCAACACAAGGCCACATCATAATCCAACAGAGAATTACATTGATTCTGTTGTATTGGCAGTTCAGTCTACATTAAAATAAGAGACTTATTCTTATAACCTATTTTATAGGTTGAAAATTTGAACTGTACATGCAATATTTGTTTGACCTAAATATTCCACATTACTTCTTGGGCACACGTTTTTGTTTTTTTTTTACTATTGTCTATTGTATCTAAAACAGGAAGACCGGGAGTAAAAGAGGAAGCTTGTTTTGTAGCAGAAGTTTCCCAGCTAAATGGCAGGGACAGCGGCATATGAGAAGGGCAGATGGCAGACTAGGATAGCTAGAGTAAGAACCAACATCAGATTTTTGGCAGATTTCTATGTGAAAGGCTGGGGGGCAGGGAACAATGTAATTAGTTGAGAACACCGCAAGTTGAGTATTATGGAAGCAGGTGATTTCAGAGCAAGTGAGAAAGCAATGGGGGAATAAGGATCCACCAATTGCAACAGAGATGTAGGATAAGCGCTTAGCTGAACTATTGTACGAACATGAAAGAGTCAGTTAGAGGAGAGGGGAGGCCACTGACTTTCCAGAGTAGCTGAGACCTCATCTGTGGGCATAAAATGCTAAAATCTAGGATAACGACTGGGAGTTCACAATTTTATCCTTCCCTGGATTTCTCATTACCCCCCATTTCTCCTGTAATGGCCAATATCTTTTGCAGCAAGTTTAGCTCTAACAATTAGGGTTGCCACCTTTTCTTGAAAGAAAATCTGGCTTTGCTATATTTTTATGCATTTACCCTATTAATAACATTATTTTTACCGGCCAGGTGGCCACCCTACTTACAATGCCTGCACGTCACACAAATGCAATGTTTTGGCCTAATGTCGAGGAAGCTTGAACAAAAAAAACATGGCAGCACATTATCATAACTGCCTAATTTATTAGTGCACAATCCATATTCATTTCATACACACACATGTATGTATTTAATATATATATATTTTATTTTTAACTGCAGAGTGTAATTATGGTTGTATTCAGTGAGGATAAAAACCGTGACGAACAGTTAAAATACTGGAAATACTGGCACTCGCGACAGCACACAGCAAAGCAGCGGGTTCTGGACATTGGTAAGTTTTGGACTGATGACTGTTGTTGGGCATCAAATACAGATGAGTGTAAGAGGGACCTGCTTTCTGCAGCTTACAGTATATTCTAGTATAGGATCGTTAGTGAATGGAAGTGTTCGGTGCATAAACAGACTATTTCTTTGTGTAAAATAAATGAGGTTAACTTAACTAGGGGTCAGGTGGGAGTCTGTTGTATCCCTGTTCAGGCTGTAGAAACTTTCTAACCTGTCCGATCGACTGAACGAGCGATTGGCATGGCACGACAGATGTCGGGACACTTCATACACGGTCCGAAATTGAAGGATTCGTACGATCGGATCTTTGCGTCTATGGCCAGCAGCTTTAAGCTGGCCATAGACGCAAAGCTCCAATCGTACAAAGTTAACGTGGAGCAGTAGTAAAACGTTATGTTGAATTCTACGTATAAATGTATGTTGTAAACGGCCAGTCTGAACTGTATATTTACTGGATAGTTCACAGATTGATCGAGTATAACTTTAACTCAATATTCTTTTAATTATACTTTTATTATATGACATGGCGTGGGTAGGTTTGTCCATAAAATGATGGCAATTTCTATACACATTCATCACATAAAACAGCTTGAAACGAGTGAACATCTGGTTTATTGAGCTATATTTACGATACTACCATGGATTTTATGGGTTTGCAGAACCCTTTCATTATAATCAGGCCTAGTATTTATTGCACATTGGATGACTGACCTAGTACATAAAAACAGCACTGCTCTAAGGGTATCTCTACTAGAGTTGTTAATAGAGCTTACTGCATGTACAGAATTATAAACAAGTGCATCATATGTCTGACCTGTATCTTAAATTAAGATTTTGTAGAATAGTTGCCCCAATGTAATACAGGTATGGAATCCATTATCCAGAAACTCATTGTCCAGAAAGCTCTTAATTACGTTTAGAGCACTTCACACCTGAAAGTGGCCCTCTGGGCCTGAAAATGTTATCGGCAACAGTAAAAAAAGAACATTATTATTCTTCTACTATATAACAGATTATTGGGGGCAGATTTATCAAGGGTCGAATTTCGAGTTTATGGGAGTTTCTAAAAGTTTTAAACTCAAATCGAATTTGGACTATTCCCTAATCGAATTACACTAAAATATACTCGAAATTCGAATTTTAAAATTCAAATTTTCGATCCGACCCTTAAATCTGCCCCTAGGTGTTCAAATATTTTATTGGGTTTTTCACAATGCAAAAAGAAAATAACACGACTGCTACAATCCTGCAGTCTCAGAAACATGTTACAGGGAACAAATGTGTATGCTAGTTCAAAATTAACAAAAACATGAAGTGAAAAATATTCAAATAAAACAATAAAATAAATAATCAAGTGTATGACAAAGGAGAAGAAACATTGTTTTTAAGTCAATTCGAACCACAGACTGACATATGCTTTACATATGGAGAAACTTAAATATTTGATCCCTGTTTCATCTAACAGATTCTTAAATGTGTTCTCAGGAATATCCAACCTAAGGCCCTTTTAGCTGTTAAAGGGGAACTATCACGGAAATAAAAATTCAATATAAGCTTCCTCCTACTGAAATAAGCAACTTTTTAAATACAATCCGTTAAAAATTCTGCATTGTTTCTGAAGTAGTCAAGCTTATATTTAGTCTCTCTGTCTCTCAGCATCTGTGTCTCTTCATTCTGTCTTCATGCAGCAGTTGGGTGTCAGATGAATGATCCAATATATCTTAAGGGGGGAGCTTCCTTTCCTAGCAGATGTATTAGAGCTCACGCAAATAACTGATTTCAGTACAAACAAAATCTAATAACTGCCTTTTGCACAAATTCTGCATGTAGAGAGACACGATGTCTGGTGATTTTAATAGAGTGAGCTCTAATACATCTTCTAGGCAAAATGAGCCTCCTGTAAGATATTTTTGGATCATTCATCCAGCTCCTGCATGAAGACAGAATGAAGAGAAACAGATGCTGCGAGAAGAATAGTGAAGATAAACTTGATTATTTCAGAAACGGTACAGACTTTTTAATTGATTGTATATAGATTGTACAGTATATAGACCGTTTATTATTTCAGTATGCTGAAGCTTATCTTAAATTTTCATTTTTTCATTGAAAACTTAGGACCCCTCTGCAGGCATTTTACTGACTGAGTGCAGGGATGCAGCAACTACATTCAATGGTGTAACTAGATTACTGGGCCCCACAGCAAATTACTTTTCAGGCCCCCAAAATTTCTACAGGTTGACCCGTTTTACCAATATTTATTGTAGTTGTATTTGAATTAGGGCCTTTTGGGGCCCCTATACCTCTTGGGCCCCCCCCTGTAGTTATGCCTCTGGCTATAGCCCAGTGAGTCATCTAAATGCCCATATGGAGACTCGTTTACCTTGAAGCCAGAATAGATTAGTGATCGCACAAAATACAAAGTCATCTGGATACAATATGGAGACAGAATGTCACAGTGTATGAAGCTGTTACTTTTAAGGATAAATAACCCCCAGAACTTTATTTTATAGAATTCTGACCTCTAGAGCTGAGCCATACAATGGAAGAATTATATATACAAAACCATTTTGTACACAGGGATTATCTGACCTAAAATTGTATACACAACATTGTAAAACTGCCATAAACACTTTGCAGAGGAGCAGCAGTGAGCTGTTGTCATTAACAATATATGGCTGTCTTTAAATTCCAGTGATTGAACCACATTTGTCTGTTATATATGCAACATAAAACATTCCCATGCATAGTATACAAAAGATATAGATACCTAAGAATGATTAGATACAACAGTACAAGAGACGTTAACATAGTTAACACATTTCAAAAGCTTATCCATTGCCATTTTTTGGTGAAACCTCTGACTGTACTGTTAAACCCTTGGTTTTCCAAAATTCTATCCATTTTGGGGCAAATAATAAAGCTATATTTCTTAAACACCTATACTATTGACTAAAATGTATTTAACATGGTATACTGTATTTATTTATTGCTATTGTATCCCTTTACAGCTGACTACAAAGAAAGCTTCAACACTATAGGCAATATTGAAGAAATTGCTTACAATGCGGTGTCTTTCACATGGGATGTCAATGAAGAAGCCAAGGTAACACGTTGTGTCTTAATGAGGACGTTCACTTAAAAACATAGACAAATAATGCAGTAATTGAAGACAGCGTGATAATATATCTGTACATCAATGCTGGCATGGTCATCTCCGTCCATATACATGTCAGACAAGTCAGAAAACACAAGATACAATAGTAAACATTTAATAAATATACAGTCATTAAAAATGACATCTAATGCCAAGATGCTTTCTACAGGTATTTGAAACTACTCTTTTTTTTTTTTTTTTTTTTTTTATATTTCATAGTGGGTAAGATGCCTCCATGATGAACGTTTGCTTAGTCCTGTTTACTATATCTGTCCATTTCAAGAGTCCTGTTAAAGATATAAACACCCAGGTGATTGGTTGCAGAGAACCCCACCTTGTTTCCAAGCTACACAGTGTTTTTTATTGTCTAAACACGTTCAATGTTTACTAATCACAGGTGCACAACCCCTTGTACATTTTGTCAACTTTGTGGTGCTCTCACTTTCTCTCTCTCTTTCAGAGATCTGAAATCTGATCCTGGTATTTTCATGTCACTTCATCTATGACTAATTATAACATTAATCTAGATAGTGTTGAGATGTTTTTTAGTTTGAGGTTTCTGGAACCAACATCTGTGATCTGTGGTGCCCTAGACCTCCTTTTGCCTGGGGGGAGTAATGGTGCTGTCTCATCTTCTCTTACCACATGCCCAGTAGGTTGGAGTTAGGGAAATCAACAAGGAAAGCTGCTCCCAGGAACTCTGTATGACCAGAATGTCATGTTTTTGCAAGCAGTGGGTTAAGTATCAATAAGATGTTTTGCTGAACCTAATTATAATTACTTCTTCCAAACACGAACCCTTGCCCTTTGTTTTCTTGGGATCAGTTTCTCTAAAGTCCATAAATGCATTTGTCTGCCTGACATATGCCTAGTTGCATGTATGGTAAGTGGACATTGGAGGAATCTTGACCACTCAAAGCCTGAGAAGTTAGAAACCATGTTTTTTTTCAGAGATGAAGTATTGGCCAATATAAGAAGTCACAAAGTTTGCACCTGGTCTAGTAACCCATACATCCAATCAGATATTTATTTTCAAAAGGTGATGAACAAATGCTTGGTGCAGTCCACATAAAATATAAGAATTTACAGGATGCCAAGCTGTACCTCTAGGGTTATATACAGTTGTGGAAGAGCCTGAGGCCAAACTGTTTTCAACATAGGCCTTTCGCTGATGGACCACTGGTAGAGCAATAATGATTTAAAGTGTTAGTGCTGATTTCTTGGTTTAGTGCCACCCGTTTGATCTCTAGCTGGTTCTGGTGTCTCTAGCTGGCCCTGCTGTTTCCATCTTTGGCCCATATAAAAAAAAAAGAATTTCTAGAAGGCCATACTGCCTCTCCACATATTCAGATAGCACAGGATTTAATGATTCGGTCAGATTAACAAAGTGCAACTTGATGCAACCTTTTTCCATTACAGTGAATGGTATAACTCTGGAACATGGTGACTCAATTATGACTTCATGTGGGATATTTGTACAATATGTATAAAAAAACCTACCCTAAGATCCTGCACTATTATTTTGTTTGCTGTTATTAAAATGGAGATATGGATTCATTCTGATACAAAAGGTTGTGTGTTTGCAGAGTTCACGTCTAGTTAATGGGGTGGGGCGCAGGTTACAGGTTCCTGTAAAGGTATGTAAACACTTACTGGAGACTTTGGTATTGTTGTAAAAAAAGGGGATAGTGTATTGCTGAGTTTTATATCCTTACAAACTGCTTAAGTGCCTATAAAATGGACTCACGTTCAAATAAAGTGACAGTCGGCACCTACCTTATTCTTGTTTGCAAGGTTTTTGGGGAGGGGTGTGTTGATCATAATTACTGTCCAAAAGTGAATTTTTTCTGCTGCTGAATGACAGATTCCTTTCTATCGTGCATTACCCATTTACATAAATAACTGCTGTTATAAGATTTTATTAGAAGCATGTAAAAACCTTTCAACTTTAATGACATTCAGGGGCAGATTTATCAAGGGTAGAATTGAAAATTCGAAGGAAAAAAAATAAATAATTGAATTTCGAGCTATTTTTTGTACTTTGACTGGGGAAAATTCGATTCAAATTTGAAAAAAATTTGAATATCAAAATTTGTCGTACTGTCTCTTTAAAACTTTGACTTTCACCATCTAAATGCTGCCAAATTGCTGTTTTAGCCTATGGGGGACCTCCTAGAATCTATTCAGAGTCAATTGGTGGACTTTTAGAAATTGAAGTTATTTTTTTAAAATACTTCAAATCGAATACTATCTTACTTCGATTCAAACGATCTAATACAGCCTATTCAACAGCAGGAAAAACGTTGTTTTTCTTTTTTTTAAATAAATTTTGTTTTTTTAGTTGAATTTCAAAGTTATGGGAGTTCAAAAAACTCTCATAACTTCGAAATTTGACCCCTGATAAATCTGCCCTTCAGTGTCACTAAATACTTTTTATGTCAGGGAGAGATGATCAATAGGCAGAAGTGATTTGGGAACCTCCGAATAGCTCCTTCCCATTTGGAATCATTTTACACTGGAGAGGCCTTACTCACTGTTATCTGTTTCTGTGGGATATTCGGGATTCATCAGAATCGGTGTCTTTTACAACAGGATTTGTCTGAAGTGTCTAGCTCACACACTCTGAATCTTTAAAATCACACAAATTTAGACTGCTGGACTTTTTGTTCCATAATTTCCCAAATTTGTATGTGCGAATTTGGATTTTGGTGTGTTTGGGGTTCGGCCAAATCCTGTGGGTTTATGTTGGATTTGACTTTTGCAGGTGGTCAACACTGGGGGTGGGGAGTCCCTAAAGTGGCAGCCATGTTGGTCCCAAGACACCCCTATACAACACCGTTGTTTGCTATAGGTTATTGCCCATGTGTGAATTAGCCCAGTGTTTATAAATTAGTCTCGCTGCACTGGGTACCTGGTGGGCAAGCTGGGATAACCTTCATACACTGGATGGTTTGTCTAGCTTTAAAGTGATATATCGTGCTGGCTATTATTATTATACTATTATTATTATTGGCTATTATTATTATTCCTTTTATTTTATTAGCACCTCCAGGTTTATAGTTAATTTTTTTAAAAGTTAATTCCTCAGACTGTGTCTATACATATAGGCACCTGCATCAATAAAGACATGTTTCTACCGAAGAATTTACACCAATGTGTTAGGCTATGGGCACACAGGCAGTTGTCAGTCTGCATATTTATGCAGGTTGAGAGAAGCCGATCTGCTCAGTGCCTCTGCTCCATTGATTTGAATTAGATCAGCCAGTGTGCGGTCACACACAGAGGAGCTGAGGTCAGTATTTGGGTTGACCTCAGCCTGTGTGCGACCACAATGGAACACTTACCATGAAGCTGGTTTACTGAGCAGATCTGCTTCTCTCAGCCTGCAAAAATACACAGGTTAAACAGCCGCTAACACAAGTCTGTGAGCCCATAGTTGGCTGAAGGCCCTGGCTGTTGTCAGGCTGCGTATTTTTGCAGGCTGAGAGAAACGTATCTGGATTCAAATCAATGAAGTAGAGGCACTGAGCAGATCTGCTTCTTTCAGCTTGAAAAAAATCACAGGCTGACAACAGCCGATGCCTTCAGCAGCTGATCAGTTCCAGTGCTAAGGAGGCTGTGTAGAAGGAGGCTGTGTAGATCGGCTCAGACTCACCTGTAGGCCTTCAGATTTGGAATCCCCAAGCTGTTAATAGTTTATGTCAACAGTGGTTGGGAACCTGAAAGTGCTTCTGCTCTAGTCTTGGAATGTTACAACATGTTTATGAAGGAAGAACAAGTTGTATAGTTAACAGCCTGCAACCCGCATTTGTTTAATAAACAGTGTCACATTTTTCTTCTATCATGGAAATCCCTGGTACGGCTGTTAGACTCTACTCATACCTTGAGCATTTGAGCGAATATTTATGTAAATGGGGCGACTTTCCCTTCCATCAGGAGCAGTGTTTATTTATGTTCTGCTATTATTAGATCTGTCTAATTTTATTTCTAACGAAAGCTGGTGCCATTCTGACAAATGTGTTTTAATCATCCTATTTAATGTTTGCACAGCCTTTAATACTTCTCTTACTTTTGTCCCACCCAAGTTGAGATTTCAGACATTTTTTTCAGAATCATTTGTTTAAAGGGGTTGTGCGACTTGAAATAATTATTTTTTTATTATGTTGTGGAAAATGGTATTCTACAAAAAACTACAATTGATCTTCATTTTATATCTATCCCAAGTACGTTTGCCACCTGGCCCATATTTTTCCGGCCTGGCCGGTAAAAATCATGGTTGATCCCAATGTCATTAATAGGGGAAAAAAAATATATAGGAAGGCCAGTATTTTTTTTCCAGAAAAGATGGCAACCCTAATCCCAAGAGATACCTGGTTTCTGGGTCCTAGGTATGGAAGATGGATAGGAGAGGGCCTATGCAGAAACATAATAAAAAGTAACAATAACAATAAAATGTAGCTTCACATAGCATGTTTTTGGTTGTGGGGTCAGTGCAAATTGTCTCAGAATATCTACAACATGCTACAAGTTAACTGAAAAATCAACATCCCTTTGAAGCTGCATTTTGGTAGGATACAGAGTAGGAAGGCAACTAATTCAAAAGCCATTAAAGATGGAGACCAACTAGAAAGGATATTGAGTAAGGTTCCTACTAACATAGGATATTAGGCCTTTACTGAAACTCTTACAGTGAATACCATGGGGGCTGCTGTAACCCATAGCACCACCCAGTCCATGATTTGGTCCCATCAGCCGACCTGCATCAAACTGATCAATGCTAACTAAAAATAAAGGAGCCGTAATATGTTTTAATTAAGTTGCTGCAATTGTTTGACATTATACCATGTCTTATTGTCCTCCTTTAGATTTTCATCACCGTCAATTGCCTGAGTACTGATTTTTCCTCGCAGAAAGGGGTCAAAGGGCTCCCTCTTATGATTCAGATCGACACATACAGTTATAATAATCGTAGCAACAAGCCAATCCACCGGGCATACTGCCAGATCAAGGTCTTCTGTGATAAGGTAAAGTTCGCTTTGTGCGTCTTCTGTCAGAGAATATTGTTCTTCTATCTCATGCTGGCTCAGTAGACCTCTGCTCAATAAGAGCCCAATAAACATAAAATATGTTTTTGTTTATTTTTATTTTAATAAAACCATGTTCATGGAGTAGAATACATGTATATTCCCCAGCTAGAATCTACATCAGGGGTCCCCAACCTTTTTTACTGACGAGCTACATTTAAATCTAAAAAGTGGGGGTGCCAAATGAGGGCTCCTTTGGTTATCTGGCAGCCCTTCTAGACCACCAGCCTACAAGAGGCTCTACTCCTGGTTTTCATACAACCAAAACTTGCTTCCAAGCCTGCAATTCAAACATAAGCACCTGCTTTGAGGCCACTGGGAGCAACATCCGAGGAGTTGGTGAGCAACATGTACAATAAAAAAGATTCCTGGCAAGGCATAAATGTTGGTCCCCCTTCAGGAAATCTAGCATACATTTTTTTTTCAAGGCATTTTTAATGAGCTTAGAAAGTTTATTGACGAACAAAAGTGCGTTGTGCAAAAATCAAGTGCAATTTCAGATGCAATTCACCGTGTTTTTTACCCACTTTATAGCATTATAGCCTATGAGTTGGGTTTGCATAAAATGAGAATTATGTTTGTGACGTTTGCTAATGAATCACTGGGCACAGGACCGCTGCATCTGTTGAAGTATGTGGCAGAGGGAATCCCAGAATTACCGGCAGATTATAGGAGGCAGTAGCTCCTGGGTTCCCTTTACACAACACAATTTTGACGATACTTAGTGCTAACTAAGTATAATGGATCTTTCTGTAATTTGGATATTCATACCTTACGTTTACTAGAAAATCACTTAAATAAACCTAATAGGATTTTTTGCTTCCAATGAGGATTAATTATACCTTCATTCAGATCAAGTACAAGGTACTGTTTTATTATTACAGAGAAAAAGGAAATCATTTTTAAAAATTTGGATTATTAAAATAAAATGGAGTCGTACCGAACATGCTATTGCCTTGTATTTTCTTTTTTGATGTGAAATAAAATATGTTACAAAAAAAATAAATAAAATGGAGTCTATGGGAGACAGTCTTTCCATAATTTGGAGCTTTCTGGATAACTGGTTTCCGGATAACTGATCTCATACCCGTATTCCAGCCATGGCTATATGGAAGATGCCTGGTGGTGTCTCTAGAGTCAAGTGGTGCAGTATAGATACAAGAAACTGTAGTAGACGACTGTATAATTACTTGTTAGGTAAGGTCATGATTTTGCTGAAAGATGCAACCCTATTAAATCCTTGCTCCACACTAGTCCTTCTCTGCTACAGCTCATTTCTAGCCTGTGGCTTTCTGTAATGTATTAAAAATATCCCATAAAAAATTATGCATTTTATTGAAAGGGCAAAATACAATATATAGCAATATAATAGCAATTATACTGGAATTTTATTTTACTTTACTATTTAAGACTGGGCCAGTAAAGTTTTACAGTATTTGGTTTATGGCGTGATCTTCTCTGATGTTGCATAAGAAATGATTTGCACAAAACTCTGGAATGTTCATATCCAGAGTTTTTGCCACTCTTATTAGAAGGACACAATTTGCTATGCCATGTGTATATGTGTGAATGTTTAGGGGGGATTTCCAAGGTTTTCTTAGTAAGTAGTCTTTCCAAGCTCCCTCTCTCTCCACTCCCTTGAAAGCAAATTACATCCAGTAAAGGACAGCTGAACCTTTTTATCTAGCAAGAGTTTACATTTGCTCTACTGCTTTCAGTACAACCTCACCAAAACATGCCAAAGGTGCCCATTGCCGTACTTATCCATCCAGCTATATTATAATGCCCCCTAGTGCCTTTGCACAACATAGCATTTATAAGGATAGGTTATAATCAGACAATCGTGAAAGAAGAAGGCACTCAAATGAATGCACTCTTCCACCAGGTAGTCAAAGTGAAGAAATTTTATTCACATTTCTTCACTTTGCTTTAACAACCTGGTGGAAGATTGCCTTCATTTGAGTGCCTGCTTCACAGTATATTCAGTTTTTCCGCTTCCCATTTTGAGAGCTCATGGCAGTGCAACAGGGCCTCTTCCCTAATGTGGTGAGTAACAATCGTACTATTTGAAGACCCTCATTCAAGTTCATCCAGGGTCGGACTTGGGGCTTGGGGCCCACCGGGGCTACGGGCCCCCTCCGGCACCCCCTGCCGATCCAGCACTTCGGTGCCGAGTATGTGTATGCGTGTGACCGGACACATTAGTGTGCATGCGCGCTGTGCAACGCACGTGAAATTTTGGTTTTGCCGCGACCCCAGACAAAGAGGGGTCGCAGGCCACTGGGATGCGGATCTGGGCCGGCTGGGCTCACAAGAGCCTGGGGCCCACTGGGTTTTTTCCCGTTGTCCTGCTAGCCCAGTCCGACACTGAGTTCATCTATATTATAATTGGGAAAGAAGAACAAAAATGAAAGCAGAGGGTGGAACATTCACTCAAAAAGCATTGCAGTTGTTGAAGAGTGTTATTACAGGTGTGGCTTCTGTTATCTGGAAACCCATTATCCAGAAAGCTCTGAATTACAGAAAGGCCATCTCTCATAAACTCTATTTTATCCAAATAATCCACATTTTTTAAATATGATTTACTTTTTTCTCTGTAATAATAAAACTGTACCTTGTACTTGATCCAAACTAAGATAATTCCTTATTGGAAGGAAACCCTGCCTATTGGGTTTATTTAATGTTTACATGATTTTCTAATAGACTTAAGATATGAAGATCCAAATTGCTGAAAGATCTCTTATCCAGAAAACCCCAGGTCCTGAGCATTCTGGATAAATGGTCCCATACCTGTGTTTCACTTATCACACTGGATATTCTGCTTTTAGACCTGTTGGCCATTCAGTCGTTGCATATATTGTAGTGTCTCATTTGTAATCGGAAGTTTCTTTCTCTTTGTGTCTCCGGAACCAAAACCAATCCTGGAGGAACTGGCCCAATACTAATTGTTTAATGGCTCCCCACTATATAGGAATCTAAAACACTTTGCTCATTTACCAGTTTTGCTGTGGCTGTTTAATTCATTAGATTATATTGTGTTGGTTCAGGACACCAGGGAGAATATTTCAGTCTTTATCCTTTCTTACATTAAAGGAGAAGGAAAGGTTAAAACTAAGTAAGCCTTATCAGAAAGGTTCATCTAAATATACCAGTAAACCCCCCAAGTAATGTTGCTCTGAGTCCCCTGTCAAAAGAAACACTGCATTTCTTTCCTTCTATTGTGTACTCATGGGCTTCTGTATCAGACTTCCTGCCTTCAGCTTAAACCTCATTGCCCTGGGCAAGAGCATGCTCAGTTTGCTCCTCTCCCCCCTCCCCTCCCTTCCCTTCTCTTCTGTAATCTGAGCCCAGAGCAGGGAGAGACTCAGGCAGGAAGTGATGTCACACCACATTAATACTGCAGCTCCTAGTCTAAACAAACAGAGAGTTTCTAGAGCTTTTTACTCAGGTATGGTAAAACATTCTACAGAATAAATATAGCATTCTAGCTTGCGCTATTGCAGCTAATCTATTGGCAATAAAATGCCTCGTAGCTTTCCTTCTCCTTTAAAGGGGATTTTATCATCAAAACAGAGAGGAAGTTTTAATTGTGACTGGAAGCTCTGTGCCTTTGTGTCCTGTAGAGCTGTGCCAATAGTATTTACTTTTAAATTCTCTACCCTACTCCACTAGCAGAGTTGGTCTACACTGCTTAATTTCTTCTAATTTATTTCATACTTTACAACTCAATATACCCTACAATTCAAGACTGTGAAGCAAAGCACACCGTGCCATTTATACTAATTACCCAAACCTGTCTGTATCGTCTCGGCAAAGACTCAAAATCCTCAATCATTGGTGTAACTAGATACTAATGGCCAGTGGTGTAAGTAGATGTTACTGGGCCGACAGCAAATTACTTTTAGGGCCCCCTATATATCCAGAGATTGTCCTGTTTTACCGATATATGTTGAAGGTGCTCTTTATTTGGGCCTCATGGGGCTGCCTATACCTCCAGGGCCCCCCTGCAGTCGCAGGTCTGCTTCCTCTGTAGTTATGCCCCTGTTAATGGGTCCCACAGCAAACTATTTTTCAGGCCCACAAAATGTCTATAGGTTGACCTGTTTTACCAATATTTATTTAACTTCTATATGAATTAGGGGTTCATGTGAGCCCCTATACCTACTGGGCCCCCCTGCAGCCGCAGGTCTGCTTCCTCTGCCTTACACCCCTGACCTCAATATTTGCTCATAGGCTAAACAGTCACAGTGCTATCCTAGGTGATTAGCTGCTTATGATATAGATATACAAACTAGAGCTGGTCAGGGGTGCTTACATAAATTTATAAGCACATATGTGTTCATTTGGTGCACTTTATTTTATATTTTAACAGGTTACATAGCTATGGAAGCAGACATTTTAGCTGCAAAGTCCATAATTCAAAGACAAATGTTATAGGTGTGTCACACTGGTAGGATAGGATATTATCAATCAGTTTTGATTGATCAGAACTGCAGTTTGGGGCTCACACACAGAGCCAATTCATTAAAAAAACAAAACAACCAGTTAGGCTACAAGATATGTGTACAGCAATAGCACTAGATCTTCACTTCTTCATCTTCTGATACGCTGGCCAACACGGTCTACTGGCAGATAACATTTCCAAGGCTGCCAGATCCTCAAACTGACTGATATTCATAGTACGTGGATATAGGTTTGGCTCGGGGTCATCATGTCCATGTTTGGTCAGTTTCACCTGTTTTGCCAGACCATGGACCATTTCCACTAGGGATGCATCAAAACCAGGATTCAGTTCAGGATTTGGCCAGGATTCGGCCTTTTTCAGCAGGATTCGGATTCGGGCGAATCCTTCTGCCTGGCCGAACCGAATCCGGCGGGAAATCGCGTGACTTTTTGTCACAAAACAAGGAAGTAAAAAATGTTTTCCCCTTCCAACCCCTAATTTGCATATGCAAATTCGGGTTTGGTATTCGGCCGAATCTTTCACGAAGAATTCTGGGGTTCGGCCGAATCCAAAATAGTGGATTCGGTGCATCCCTAATTTCCACACACCATCTACTGCGATCACAGATGATTTGGAACGTTGACATCTACCTATGAGTTCATAGTTCATTGACAGTAGCTAAAGCTGGCCTTAATCTGAAAGATCAACTTCTTTGTTGAAGTCACAGAACTAGTAGATCTTTTCCTCATTTGGCCAATGATCATAACAGGATCCTATGCAAATCCTTCAGGACAGAATTACATCAATGACCAGATTTGACCCTGAGTTAATGGCGTTTAAATCTTTCTGATAAACATTTGCTGATTCTCTGTCAAATATTGTTTGTGCAGTTAATGTTGGCCTGTGCACGGCCACTTGGATTGGTTTGAAAGCATTTTGTGGATTATTGGTTTATTTTGGTGTCACTAGCCCTTTACTTACAGAGGGCCGGTAAATAAACCAATATAAGCGAAAGCAAAGTGCAATAGATCTGCAGTATTGTAAATATGTATATGTGCAATAAATTGTAAGGCTGAGCAAACTGATCAGTAAAACTATATTCCGTTGTCCCCTCATAGATGAAACAGCCAATATCTGAGAGCAGTCACGCTGCTTTTGCAAGAAGATGAAAGAAAAATGTATTTAAAGAGAAATTGCAGAGGGCTGTTTTTGAATTTCAATAAATCTCCTCTAAATATAGAATGGATCATTAGAAAGATGAGACAGGAGTCAAGGCCCAAATATAATTGAATATCTTCTCCAGTGCTGCTTCTCCATTGAAAAATGTATGAGCTTCGCTATCTGCAGATACTTTTATCCATCTCATTTTTTTTACCCTCAAGGGAGCAGAAAGAAAAATCCGCGATGAGGAACGGAAACAGAATAGAAAGAAAAGCAAAAGTCCGGCGACACAGGCTCAGTGCAACAATTGTGAGTAAAATTTTGGGTGAATTTAATATAAAATATCTATTTCATTTAGCTGCCAAGGTCTGTGCTTTTGGCCTGGACTTTTCAGAGGAAGAATGGTTATTGTTTTTCTACCAACGAGGGCTCTCCTAGACAGCTTATATATTGTATTCTTTCTTTAATAGTAAACTTTATTGCTCCTGTTACTAATTCTCTGCTCATGCTACAACATCCAAGATTGGCTTGATAACAATCCAATTATATTGTTTTATCAGATAAGGATTATCACTACTCTCCAGTGTTTGTCAAGGTCATTAATTCTTATAAGATACTATCTTGGCCTACAATATATATTTATTTACTGGTTTGACTTTCAAGGTGCATAAACCCTTCACAGAATAATACTCATGTTAACCGCAGATATATGGCGGCTGGCCTTTAGGCTATGCAACCTGTGTGACTGCACAGGGTACTGTATGGGATGAAGGGCACCCAATGAAGGGCATTATCTGGCAGGATTTTCAACCCTTTCTAATAGGTATCTATTTTTTTTTTGTCTTGGTGTAGGCTATGAGCGAACATAATGCCTTTTTTAATGAATAAATTATAGCTCATGGCTATTTTAAATGATGAGTCTGCTAAGAGAGTTTCATGGCTTATTCCATGCAGACCTTGGCATCCCAGATAAGTTCCAGCGGTGAGCTGGTCAACAAAACAAAAAACCCTGCCCCCAAAACTCACTCTATCCAACCTTCACCCAAAAAAGTTCAACGTGTCTAACCAAACAATGCTTTTTCTAGCCAAAAACAACAAATTAACTTTCACTGCATGTGGTTACGTATTGACTATTACTCAATATAATTTACTATCCTATTTCCACTGATATGTGCCACATAATGTTGTAGGTTAGAAAACATGAATGGTTTGCAGCATGTGGCTTCCATACCTTTAGTTTAATTGTTTATTTAATTATTGTTGTGTGTGCAGCAGCCGACAGCAAGTTATCAGCAGCGCCCCTACAGAAGAAAAGTGACATTACCTTCTTCAAAACAATGACCGACTTGGATGTCCAGCCTGTTCTCTTTATACCTGATGTCCACTTTGGAAACCTTCAAAGGACCGGCCAGGTATAGTTGGAAGGGGGAATCTGGCTTACACTGTCATGTACAGTACAGGCAAAAAGATTTTGCAAACAAAATGGAATGTTGGTTTGACCGTTAGAGGGGAAGACAGAGAACACGTCTCTTAGGCTTCAAAAGAGAAGCAAAATGAGCCAGTTTCTATTACAAATATATTTTCCAACATAGCTGGGCAACTTCTGTGGTCTCTAAGTTATGAAGCTTTATATAACACTGGCGCTGGGTCTGCTGTCTTTTTTTTTTTTTTTTTTTTTTTTTTTTTTTTTAAACCACTGGCTGAGGGATGCCCATACACACATGCCCTATGGTTTAAATAATGGCACCCATAATCTATTTCTGATCAGGGATCATTCAGCTAGTATTCAGCCCTCTGCAGAAAATTCAGTTGGCCTAGGACTTAAAGTGATACTGACACTATAAAATGAATTTTAGCATATGAATGTACATTAAATGTTACCTATAGGTAGTAGCTTGCAAAGCCAATATTATAATAGATGTAAAAAAAAAGTTTAATTTAGGTGTCAGTATCTCTTTAATTGAATGCCATCCAACTGAATGCCATGTGATAAGATCATTGAACCATGGTCAGTGATGGACATCAAGGCACTGGTGATAAGTTCACCAAGACACATTGCATTGCAGCCATTTGCTAGGATTGCTTGGTTGGTGCCCAACCTGAGCTAGCTACATCCAACTGGGCAGCTCTGAGACCTTTCTGAACTACCCTCCGTGCAAAGCCCATTAAGTAAATTTATAATGTTCTTTCTTAATAAGTAAAATGTATTTTTGTGCCTGGGTCCATTTTAATTTCTGATTTTCCTTATTCCTCTTACAAAAGCTAATAAAATGCAAATTGTTTAAAGGGCACCTATCACAGCCAAAATCAAACACATATTAACAATCTGACCAGTACAAGCTAAACACGTTTAATCAAACAACATATATATTTTTTTGAAAAAACTGCAGGTTTTAAAAATATCCCTTACTTTGTCAAATGGGTTCTTTCACTGAGGGAAGCCATATTGAGACTCTAACAGAGACTCTAATGTGCAAATTTCAGGAGCATGCTCAGATTGTAACACTGCTTTGAGTATTCTACCCAGAATGCCTTGTTTTAGTAAACTCCTCCACTAGAAGTATCCACTAGAAGTGCTGCCACCTGCTAACTTCCAGCAGGTGGCAGCACTACTGTACAGCAGCTAACACACAGGTTTGGCTGATTTGAAAATAGCTTAGAAGGGTTGATAAGCAAACAAGGAATTTGAACTGAGCATGTGCGAGATTTCAGAGCAGCTACAGTTGGCTGGGAAGATATAGGTAGGAGGAGCCAGTGAAATCCAAGATGGCTGCCTCAGCTAGAACTGCAGTGGAGATAGGGGAGATCTTGCAGAAGGAATAGTGAGCTGATCATTTACATTATACATACAATTCTAACTGTTTTAAAAATCGGATTTCTTGAACTTTCATATAGTGTATTTACTTAGTAAATGATTTTGGTCATGATTGGTGCCCTTTAAACCTTTAAAGCTATTTTCTATAGATAAATGCTTATTGCTGGACTGGGATCCCTTGCTTGTACCTTCTCAGCCTTTATCAAGGGGTTTAATTCAACCAGAAAACCACAGGCGGTCATCACTGTCACAGGATAAAATGTGTGTTGTCTGTTCATCTTGTTACCATTTGATAAATAAAGCTATTAAACACCTTGGAACAAATACTAACCTTATAACCCTGTCACAGGAATGATTTACCCTTCTCAGCATTTATCCAATTACAGTAATAAACCCAATCACCCTATCTAATTACATCATATCCAATTAAGGCTTTCTGCATATTCTAATGTGCTCTCAGCTGTTTTCCTTTTATGATTTGGATGTTTTGTTCATTTTCCCACAGGTTTTCTACAACACCGACGATGAAATTGAAGGGTAAGTTGGAAGAAATGCCCATGGAGCAGAGTCTTTTACTTTTATCCTACTTCTACTCACACTCAGACAGCAGTATAAAGTGAGAGAAGTGTTCTTAAATTTTCTCTACAATAAGATCTTCATCAGCACCTCTTTATATACACTTGTCATTGGTTTGCATGGTCTCTGATCTGAACAGCTTGGCCATGTGAGTAGAACAATGAAGGCCAACTGCCGCATAAGAGACCAACTGCCACATATGGTTATGCAGTCAAAATATCTCCTATAATAAGTAAGAGGTATTTTGGTTTTTAGAGTAAGAGCAGAATGCACTTTTGCATCTAAGGGTGAGTCTGTTAGTTTTTTTGTCATGGACCTAAAAACGAGGATATATTAAAGGGATACTGTCATGGGGAAAAAACATTTTTCAAAATGAATCTGTTAATAGTGCTGCTCCAGCAGAATTCTGCACTGAAATCCATTTCTAAAAAGAGCAAACAGATTTTTTTTATATTTAATTTTAAAATCTGACATGGGGCTAGACATTTTGTCAATTTCCCAGCTGCCCCCAGTCATGTGACTTGTGCCTGCACTTTAGGAGAGAAATGCTTTCTGGCAGGCTGCTGTTTTTCCTTCTCAATGTAACTCAATGTGTCTCCGTGGGACATGGGTTTTTACTATTGAGTGCTGTTCTTAAATGTACCAGGCAGTTGATATCTTGTGTTAAGGTGGCCATACGCAGGCCGATAAAAGCTGCCGACAGACCGTGTCGGCAGCTTATTGGCCCGTGTATGGGGCCCACCGACAGGCTTCACCGGTCGAGATCTGGCCGAAAGTCGGCCAGATCTCGATCGGATGGGACGAAAAATCCCGTCGGATCGCAGCCGCATCTATTCGTTGATGCGGTCCCGCGATCCGACCGCCCATTGCTATTAGTTAGGGTCCGATCGTTGGGCCCTAGGGCCCACGATCGGATCAGCCCGATATTGCCCACCTCAAGGTGGGCATATCGGGGAGAGATCTGCTCGTTTGGTGACATCGCCAAACGAGCGGATCTCTCAGTGTATGGCCACCTTTAGGGAGCTGTTATCTGGTTACCTTCCCATTGTTCTTTTGTTTGGCTGCTGGGGGGAAAAAGGGAGGGGGTGATATCACTCCAACTTGCAGTACAGCAGTAAAGAGTGATTGAAGTTTATCAGAGCACAAGTCACATGACTTGGGGCAGCTGGGAAATTGACAATATGTCTAGCCCCATGTCAGATTTCAAAATTGAATATAATTGCTCTTTTGAGAAATGGATTTCAGTGCAGAATTCTGCTGGAGCAGCACTATTATCTGATTCATTTTGAAAAAAAAATTTTTTTTCCCATGACAGTATCCCTTTAATTCGTTTGAGTCTTTTCTCATCATTAATAATTTGGTGACACGATCACAATCTATTAAATAAAAAACGGTTGACATAAACAGAGAGCGTGTTCCATTGGCCCTTCCTCTTGTGCCAACTTTATTACAGTCATGTTCTCCTCTGCCTGGTTCACCCATCTTGTTAACATCCTCACTGTAATTCCATGAGTACTGATTGTGTTTATTTTTGTACTGAAGCAGCGTGTTGGTGAAAAGGATGCTTCGCCCGGTGGATGAAGACTATGGCCCTCCTGCACCTAAGCAAATGAAAGAAGCAAGCAAGAAAGGTATGGAACCATTATTGTCAGCTGGTTCAGGCTACACAATTGTCAGCTGGAGCATTTACTTGCCTTTTTCTGGCCAACAGCTGAAATAAGTTTGCCAAGGATGAACTTTATGGATTTTCTTTGAATAATGCTATCTAGCTGTGCAATACCAATCATCTAAAAATGAATATAGAAATCATCCGCTTCCTGCTGCCCTGATAATGATACTCTTCTTTTTCATTATCTTCTCCGCAACTGTAGCTTTTTCTAGCCTTTAGCATGATTTTCTAAATGTTCATACATTTTTCCAGTGCTTCTATATGTAAGGAAAGAATCCGATGAAGTATTCGATGCCTTGATGCTGAAGACACCAACTGTTAAAGGGCTCCTTGAGGCTGTAAGTATTTGCTAATCTACTTCCAACAGTGGCAACCATCCTGAGCAGCATGATGCCTACGTTTCACAGACAGAATGCCATGAGGCTACTTGAAAGCCAGTGGATAACTTTGCAGCAGTTTAATTACTTGCTCAACTTACTCTTTACAAAACTTTCTAGAGCCTTTTAGGAAAGCAGCTCTTTATTATTGTACCTTGAGGCCTATTGACCAATGACCTCTATCTCTATTTCTGTTGCATGTGCAAAGTCTTTCTTATCATAGGTGGTGAATAATGAAAGTTTAAGGAGACAAACTGACAGGTATCATTTTCCAATGGAAATCCATTCATTGAAAGCCTTCCTTTGCCAAAATTTCACCCTCTATATGTTTCTTATATACTCAATTCTTGACCTCGATTCAGAGATTTAGATGCACCTGACTAACCGACTTTCGCTAGCAGGACTGTTGGTAGGCTAGAGGCAGCCATTCAGGGTTACTTTTGTTTCAACCCACTGACAAATGTGACAAATGCTGAAGGTCAAATGTTATCTAATTCAGTCACATGCCTCATACCATGATCCAGTGAATGGTTTATCCAAACTGCATCCACACCTCCATATACATCAACAGTCTGCCAATAATGGCTAAACTGCCCAACCATATAGGTTGTCCCACTTTAGTGGGCCAAAGCACCTAAAAATGTTATCATGAACAATGCCATGGTTCTATCTTACTGTTTCTTTTTAAAATAAATTTCTTAAATGATTCTGTTCTGCCATTGGGCAACGACACCGCCTACAGGTATGACAAGGTAATGCAGACTATTCATATTTTGAATGTCCAGCTTTGATTTTTGTTTATCCCAATGTTGCCATTCTAAATATAAGAAAATACTTTTTTTTTCCAGAAAATACATCTTCCTTCTCCATTTAGAATGTCTTATTGTAATGAGAATTATTTCTGCCCATGTGCAGAGATCCAGTCCTCCTTGGCCAGGTCTGGATTGAGAGTCAAAATAGACCCTGGCATTTCAGGTGCACAGAGGACCAAGCAGCATTCCACCAGACCAATAATGTGTTACTGTCTATGGCAGTGATGCCCAACCAGTAGCTCGTGAGCAACATGATGCTCTCCAACCCCTTGAATGTTGCTCCAATGGCCTCAAACCATATGCTTATTTTTCAATTCCAGGCTTGGAGGCAAGTTTTATTTGTATAAAAACCAGGTGTATTGCCAAACAGAGCCTCAATGTAGGATGACAATCCAAATGGGGCTATCAAATGGCCAATCACAGCCCTTATTTGGCAGCTCAAGAACATTTTTCATGCATGTGTTGCTCCTCAACTCCTTTTACTTCTGAATGTTGCTCACGGGTTCAAAAGGTTGGGCATCCCTGGTCTATGGCAACTGACAACAGCCCCTTTGGCATTTGCCAGAACCCAAAGATTGCCGGTCTGGGTCTGTCCTGGGCTCTTATCTACTCACTGATTGGCATTAAATTTACTCCCGTTACCCTGTAATTATTTTCTGACCTTTAGGGTGATAATAATCCACCCTCTGTGTTTTTGAGACTTGATTACATTTAAGAGTTAGGTTGTAAAAAAAGGTCTGGGCTATTGGAGTTAGTTGGCATCTCTGAATATGTCCACATAGTGAGCGCACTCTTTCCGTATTTAAGATATAGAGATGGGTGCGTTGGTCAAATCTTATAACACATCGTAGTAAATGGACACGCACTCCTTATTTATAGTGAAGAAAATTGATGTGCTTTATTCACAAATGCATTTCCAATGTTTCGGTCCTTACTGGGTGCGGGTCCATTTACTACGATAGAGATATATATATATATATATATATATATATATATATATATATATCTATATCGTAGTAAATGGACCCGCACCCAGTAAGGACCGAAACATTGGAAATGCATGCATATATATATATATATATATATATATATATATATATATATATATATATATATATATATATATATATATATATATATATATATATATATATATATATATATATATACAAACCCTGTGAGTGCCGATACCACGTGCAATTTCTATCTATTATTTAACCAGAGCACCCAGGTTTTTTTTGATGTATTTGAAGGTGTGCAGCTTGTACCCGTCTTTCCCTACATATATATACATATATATATGTGTGTGTATACACACACACACACACACACACACACACACACACGTACAAGCTGCACACCTTCAAATACATCAAAAAAAACCTGGGTGCTCTGGTTAAATAATAGATAGAAATTGCACGTGGTATCGGCACTCACAGGGTTTGCATGAAAAATCAATCGTTCAATATGGTTAAATAGGAAAAAAAGGGGTTTATTGAAGGTTTGCATGAAAAATCAATCGTTCAATATGGTTAAATAGGAAAAAAAGGGGTTTATTGAATCCAATGGATTCAATGTATGTATATTTATATGTATGTATATATATATATATATATATATATATATATATATATATATATATATATGTGTGTGTGTGTGTGTGTGTATATATATATATATATATACACACACACACATATATATATATATATATATATATATATATATATATAGGGTAATGGTTGCAGATACTGTATATATGTTATGTCCATAACAAAAAAAAAAAACTAACATTGGTTTATTGTATAAACCCTGAAAACAAATTCATGTAGCACTAAGCAATTTTACAATTTACATTCATTTTATGCCCAGTCTTTAAGATATTAGCATTTTAATTCAGTTAATTAGCATTTAAATTGCCAATATAATGATTTCGACACAACAGGGCCACCTACTGGTCATTTTGTTCAACAGAGAAAAGAAAGGTTTTGTGATGTTTTGTTCCGAACTGACCATAGAAACATCAGTTTAATTTCTTGATGTAATTTTCTAAACTTCTAAGAATGCTTTTTACATTGTTTGGAGGATTTTTATTTCCTTTAAATTTAATACTATATTAACTGGTTTGTTAAGGTTATAGACAGGGTCTGACTGTGGGGGATAATTTCCCAATGTGAAGGCTATTTTATTGCAGATTTTCTCTCTAGATTAACTGTGATTTATTCATAACCCCTTACAATATTACAGCCCACCTAAATTCTGGGGGGGGGGGGGGTGACGAAAAAAATATCTTAGACATGCTCCTGCTGATTGCTTATTGCAGTTTATATCTTTATTTTAGATATCTGAAAAATATGGCATCCCAGTTGAAAAGATGTTGAAGATTTACAAGAAGAGCAAAAAAGGGTAAGGATTATTCATTCAACTGCCATTATTGCACTGATATAGCCTGTATGAGATCTAGGAAGCACATTTATTCATATCTGACCCAGCCCTGAAGTGATGATGATAAGCTGGTCATAAAGTGAAAGAGCAGAACTTTGCCACATCTGGCGACCAGCTCGGTAGGACTGATCAGTCCTTACATAACAGGGAAAGCACCTGATCAAAGATATTTATATCCAAAACATGTTGTGAAATAAATTACACTGAATTTGCTGTGGGTCTCCAGAGTTCATTTAACTGACTTGCATAACAGGGTCCTTTGCAGACCTATTGGGAGAGGGTCGCTATATTTAGGCAAATGTTTGTGCACCAATCAGTTATCAGTATCCCATTAAATTGTGGGCTGATATATGATTGAGCTTGTCTGGCAAGCCAGAATATTTATTGAATATTGAATATTTATTGAATATGCATGCCTAGTGTTTGTAATACAGTAGGTGGCACTCAGGCACTCATGATTCTTGCAGAGAATGCCAGGGCCCTGTAAGGGCACAACTACTGTTTTACAGTATAAGAAGTGTAAGCTTTTGCTTCGATTCTGTTGTGAGCCTTTGGCTTTTAGTGGGATTCTGGGGAACTGCAAGTCAACAAAAGCAGGAAAACTCTAATGGCTCTGACCATATATTCAAGTCACAAAAGTCCAAGGTGATTTCTGTGTTTTAGTAAGAGCATTTCACAGTTTATCTGCACCACTCTTGAGACATACCAGCAAGTCCCACACCAGCAGCTTCATTGGTATGAACAACTCCAGCACCGTCACCCTCCTGCATCAGTCACCTCTGCACTGCCCACTACTGCCCATTCAGCCTGGGAATTCCCCTGCCCATGGCAGGCATTTGCTAGTTACGTTACTGTCACTGACCCTGGAAAAGGAAATAATCTTCCAGGGCTCACGAAGAACCACCTTAGGTGTCCAAACTAAGGGGAGACTGGGAAACCCTCTACACACAGGGTCAGACTGGCCCGGTGGGACAACGGGAAAAAACCCGGTGGGCCCTGACCCTCATGGGGCCCCGCTGGGCCAGACCTCCTCTCCTGATATTCGGTTCTTACAAAAAAAAATTCTTCTGCGCCACGCAGCTCAGCTGTGCATGCGCGCAGAGCTGGCGTACACACATGCGCATGGCACCATTCTCGAATGCGTGCTGAGCGTTGCGTCACAGTAGGGGGCCTGGGCAGCAGTCCCGGTGGGCTCCGTGCCCCCCAGTCCGACCCTGTCTACACATTTAAACTGTTGCCCCACTCCCTAGGGCCAGACTCCTTCATTCCTAGTTGTTTCACTAAGCATACTGCCAATACGCTGGCTTGGGAGTGGTTCCAAGCCCTTATAGGTTGCAGCACCAACGTAAAAAAAGTTTCTGGCCTATCATGTTTTTGCACCACAATACTTCCAGACTCTTGGCAAAGGCTTTTATTAAAACTGAAAGAACATTCAAATAAATGTATTTTATTTTAAATAGTTATTTCAGAGGAAGCCATTTTCTATTGACTACTAAACCTGGACTATACTGTGCTCCTGTTATTATATTTATTGTCCAGTTTTCTTACTAGACTCCAACTGCCTGTAGTCCTAGATGGGCAAATGGAGTGGAATTGGATGTTATTACACCCAATCCCGCTCCCTTTGCCCATCGAGGAATACAGGCAGTTGGAGTCTAGAAAGAAAAATAGACAATAAATGATCTGTAAATTCCATTCTCAAAGGACTAAACCAATTTCTGAATGAAATCTTTCCTAAATACTATTTAATATGTCAAATGTTTTTGCCCCACCTAAAAAAAAAAAATGTAGATTTACATGTTTATATCTCTTCTCTATTAGGATCTTGGTCAATATGGATGACAACATCATTGAACACTACTCTAATGAGGACACATTCATACTAAATGTGGAAAGCTTGACGGAACAGGGCTACAAGATCACACTGACAGAAATCTAAAGCAATGACGGATATTGTCCTTGATGAAAAAACATTCCAGCTCTTACCAGAGACTTTGCTCAGTACTAAGTGTGTATACTCCAGAGGTTTGGAGTAGAAAAAAAGAGTGGAAGACTGGACACAACTTATTTATTTTATTATCCCTCACTTATTAAGTGATGTCATTGAAGCTCCAGCCTACTGGTGTTTGAGATTACCAAGAAAAAATATATATTATGTTTATATTCTTATATTTGAAATGTTTGTAGCGTGATTATCCAGATGCTTCCCGACTAATATCAATGGTGATGCAATGGACAACTCATCTTCAGAGAATAACAACCAAAATATGAGCTGCACTGTCTGGTTTTGTTGGACCCTTCAATGTCACCAAACTCCAATCCACTCGAGCAATGATCTATGGAACTCATATCATGAGAGCCCCAAATCCTTTGCAGTCTTGTGATGAGGACACAGCATGCCTGAAATTAGCCAATACCTAAAACTTTTGTAAATAATTTCCTGTTACGTCCTGGGGCTTCAAACCAATTGTACAGATTATTTCATTTTAAAGGTATTTTTGTAAGTAATCCTGAAAAACATAGATGTTTTTAAGATGTACAAATGTTTTTGTAACGTGCAATATTTTGTTTTTACATTTTGTGGTGTTTACTGCCCCTATGGTGTTGTCCTTTTTTTAAAAAATATATATATATATTTCAACAAATCCAGGGTAAGGTAATCTATGTTAGAAAATGTAACTAGCTGGGATATCTCTATAAATAATGTGGAAATGATGGAACTACCTGGAGAAACAGATATATTTACCAGCTTGCACACCCTGGCTCTCCAAATCGTATATATTGCCCGGTGCCCGGCCGAGAGGGCTTCGGAAACCAACAAACTTCAGAATAATTCCACCGGCACACAGGTCTTAGTTGCAAGCAGGGACAACGCTTGCTGTATTTTATTTGCGTGATGCAACGTTTCAGGGTAATGCTTGACAAAGGGGATCACCCCGAAACGTTTCATCATGCAAATAAAATACAGCAAGCGTTGTCCCTGCTTGCAACTAAGACCTGTGTGCCGGTGGAACTACCTGGAGGGCAGGGGGAACATATTAGAAGCAGATCCCCTGTTTACACTTTCTAACAGTTTGAGAAAGAATCACTGCAAAAATTGCAGGACCGTGTTATGGGCCCTTGCTATGTGTTGGCAACATCAATGATTGCAGTTGCTCTGGAGCAGAATTCCACCAGTTAGTTTTTAACACTCTACTGTAGGCAGTAATGGTGTGTGGGTTGAGAAATTCTTGACCCGCACCAACCCTAACATCTCCCCTCCCAAACTGGGCCGCCCGCCCTTCACCCTCTTTTTATAGATGGGCTCCCGCCCCGCAGTGATGCCAGAAAAGGGGCAGGGCGGGTGCAAGTCTATAAATTTAGGCGCCGTAAGCCAGCAGTGCTAGAAGTCCTGAAGCGACCAGAAGATTTTGTACAGGAGCCAGCCCCAACCCACCTTACCTGCAGGTCCCGTGAGTTTCAGGCCGGCCCGCACATCACTAGTAGGCAGTAATAATGAAAGCACTTTTCTGGCTGCTATGGGTTGCTGCACTGGATCAAGTTTGCTTCCAGGTACAACATGGAGTTGTACTCCATGGGAGTTTTAAAGGAACAGTTCAGTATAAAAATAGTAACTAGGTAAATAGACAGGCTGTGCAAAATTAAAAAAAAATGTTTCTAATTTAGTTAGCCAAAAATGTCATCTATAAAGATTTAGCTCTCTAACTCTGAGTTAGTCAGTGACTTGAAGGGGGGCCACATGGGACATAACTGTTCAGTGAGTTTGCAATTGATCCTTAGCATGCAGGTCAGATTCAATAACAACAGTTATCTGCTAACTCCAGCCTTTATAGCTTGCATTTTTGGCTAACTATATTGAAAGATTTTTTTAGTTTGCACAGCCTTTATTTACCCATTTTTATTTTTACACTGAACATTTCCTTTAAGACAAAGCGTTGATCCTCACAGGGACCTTTCTCAAGACTCCCTATCAGAACTTTGTTCTTCCAAACCCCTAAAAAACACACCTTAAAGCATCGGGATCTACTACATTATATGCAGTTCTCTAACATGACCTAATTTCCCTAATTCATTTCCCTTTGGAGTCATGTTCTCCTCCTCTTGCTTTACAATACATAATAATTATGTCTCCCTTCTGAAAGCTTTCCTAAGTGGGGTGAAATTCTCACAGATATTGGTTCACTTCTTCAATGCAGAAACATTCTGGCCTCGTTCCAAGCTATGCAAGTTGCTATAATTCTGATTAAATATGCTTTTACAAGGCTGCTTTGCCGTACAGCCCTTTGTCATTCTCCTGCAAACATCTGGCTGCAGCTCGGGCAACAAATCTAAGTTGCTAACTGATATGCTATAAGCAACAAGCCTAGGCATATCTAGCTTCAGTTTAGGTTGCAATCATAACTGCCTAGTCTGACCATCTAGACCTGCATTGGCTTACCCTTTAAGTATTGGATCAATTTCCACTATATTAAATGTTTGGGAACCAAGTTGTAATAAAATGTCATACATAAGCGTTAAGGTGACCATACACAGACAGATATGAAACTTCGGTTCATATGATATTCAGTGCATGTTTAGCGGGAGACGAGGTGACCGATATTGGCAGAAGACTTAAGGTGGCCATACACGGGCCGATAAAAGCTGCCGACAGACCGTGTCGGCAGCTTATTGGCCCGTGTATGGGGGCCACCGACGGGCTTCCCCGATCGAGATCTGGCCGAAAGTCGGCCAGATCTCGATCGGATGGGGTTAAAAATCCCGTCGGATCGCAGCCGCATCTGTTCGTTGATGCGGTCCCGCGATCCGACTGCCCGTTTGTGAGAGCTGGAACCCGATCGTTGGGCCCTAGGGCCCACGATCGGATCTGCCCGATATTGCCCACCTTCAAGGTGGGCATATCGGAGGGAGATCCGCTCGTTTGGCGACATCGCCAAACGAGTGGATCTATCCGTGTATGGCCACCTTTAGATATGGATGGATCGGCCAAGGCGGATAATTTTGAGCTGACACCTCTGAAGGCACCAGAACATCAGCAAAGGTATAATGCTGAATCTATGCTATCTGTATACATTGACATACATTGTTCTAATCAATCCCTGAGAGTTTCCTGTATCTAAAAGGTTTAATGACATTTAACAGTCTAGATCAGGGCTGTCCAACTTTATATGGCCCTCCACATCAAAGTCTGCCTGCTGTGTCTGTTTACCATATGTAAAATTTAAAAGGTATCACTACAGAGATTAACTGCCCCCTGTATTGTTCACATTTGCGACACCTCTATTGTTCACACCTGAGACCCAGACTGAAACTGCCCATATTGTTCACACCTTATTCAAAATGCTAATGGGGCACCAGCACTGTGTCACTGTATGTAGTACATATTAGACTGGTCCTGATTTTCCTGTCTCCTGCTCTGTTCTGCCTTCCCTATGCTCCCTGTGTGTGTCATGCTTTGCCTGCTCTTTGCTCCCTGTGTTTGCCATACTCTGCATGACCTATGATCCCTATGGAACATAAGCCTGCTATTTATTCTGGGGGTTTGTTAGTATTTGAAAATTATTGTTAGGGGCCCCTAAGGGGGCTGTACTGTATTATACACAGGGGAGGAGGAGGCATATGGATTTAAGGGTATGTCTTAATATGACAACTTTTTTCAGATATGAGTGACATCCCTGCCAGTGCTGGGCCAAGGTAGTTTGGTACCCTAGGCAAGAGTTTCAAACAGTGCCCCCCCCTGTCCTGCATTACCATTTCCCTCCTTACCATGATGTTTTTTAAATAAAGAAAGCAAGAAAATGTACAACACTTTTTGATTTATATTACTGACCCCTGTACCAGCAAGCTCAGCAGCCAGCAATCATACAGCCCTCCAGCAGCCATCACATTGCCCCCAATCTTTACCTGTGCCAGCAGCAGCCAAAAATAAATATTTGGGGGCAATATGATGTGATCAGATTTATGTACCTGTGCCAGCGCCCAGCAGCAACAGCAAACATATGGCCCCAGCCCAAATCTGTACCTGGCTGTGCCAACAGGAAGCTTCAAACTTTCTCAGTAATAGAAAGAATGTCTTCAGTTCACTGCAACTGTGCAAGGCTGAGAGCAGCAAGCACTAGCCACACCAAGCAGCCCGCCGGCTCTCTGCCACCCATTATTACTATTACTTGCTGGCAAGAGGGAGAAGGTGAAGGAGGGAGATTCCACCCAACATAACTTAAAGTGATTTACCTTTATTGAATCAAAGAAACAAATCATTCTTAATGACTCATTCATTCATCCCAGCTCAGAGGAAAACCAGCAGCTCAATAAATCCATTTCACTCTGTAGAATCCCTTATTTACAACTGTGTCAAATAAATATACACCCATAATCCTCTTCTCCACTGATGCGCTGTCGGATGTTGAGGGGCACAGTATCATAGCAAAAGGTTGCAGCAGCCATCATCTCTTCAGATGCTCAGCAATCACAGGGGAGCAAGGGTTTACTGCTGATGGTTATTAAATTGCCCGTTGATAAATAAATGTCATCGTTCTTAAAACTGATGTTCTTCATAAACCACTTCGGCAAATACCAGAGTGTAAAACGCCCTGTAATAAAGTCATCAAACCTCAGCTGCTCCTTTCCTATGGAAGAGACCAACTAACTACATTTAAACTTGCCTTCCATTGTTCTGCATTTGCTGATGGTACAGCAATTTTGATATATAGGGTTGGGCAAAATAAAAGAAACGCCTAACAATTTATTAATATCAATAATTCTATAGGGCAGTGAACCCAAAGTGAACCCTCAAAATGGCATCAAAGTATATTCTAATTTTAAAATTCCTGGCTTGCAGGCACGTTTTGGAGGCATAAATACACAAGCTTACTCCAAACTGAACTTTCTATAGGCTGGTTGTGCAGGATTACACAGTGACTACCTGCTGTGGGGTATGTGTCCAGCTCCCCCAACCATTGCACCATATGTATGTGTCTCTAGGGCAGCGTTTTCATCTGTGAGCAACATTCAGATGTAAAAAGAGTTGGGGAGCAACACAAGCATGAAAAATTTTCTTCGGGTGCCGAATAAGGGCTGTGATTGGCTATTGGTAGCCCCTATATAGACTGACAGACTACAGGAGCCTCTGTTTGGCTGTACATCTGGTTTTTATACAACTAAATCTTGCCTTCAAGCCTGGAATTCAAAAATAAGCTCCTACTTTGAGCCACTGGGAGCAACATCCAAGGGATTGTGGAGCAACATGTTGCTCATGAGATACTGGTTTGGGATCAAAGCTCTAGGGGTAGCCCTAGTTCCGACCCTGTGAATTATATGTGTATTTTATTTAAAAAAAAAAAAAAGACAACTGGTAGAGTTGGAAACATTGATGAAATCTGCAAATGACTTTGCTGCTTTGAAACTTTGTAAACTGCACCCTTACAGGAACAGTAACACCAAAAAATTTAAGTGTTTTAAAGTAATGAAAATATCATATAGTGTTGCCCTGCACTGATAAAACTGATGTGTTTGCTTTAGAAACACTACTATAGTTCAAATAAACAAGCTGCTGAGTAGCAATGGCGGAAATTGAAAAATGGCTATATGGCACAGGTTAACAAATAGATGACAGATAACACAATTAGACAAACAGAGCTTATCTGCTATCTGCTGTGTAACCTGAGCCTTTTCTCCTTTGAATGGCTGCCCCCATTGCTACACAGCAGCTTATTTATATAAACAATAGTAGTGTTTCTGAAGCAAACACACCAGTTTTACCAGTGCAGGGCAACACTGCATTATATTTTGATATATTTATTTATTTTAAAACACTTTTATATTTTGACGTTACTGTTCCTTTAAAGTAGATATATCCTAATTTGAGCTTTCAGTTTGCTGTTTTCCATAAGACTCTAGTTTTTGTGTGAATAAAAATTCAAAATGTAATTATATTTGTGCTATATTATATGCTATATTATGCTATATTATATGCTGATTGTATTTCTGGGACTGACTATAACTTTAGTGATTGTAGATATACTTGATACATTGGTCTGTTATTTTAGCACTATTGTATGTTACTATAAAGATTATAGATCAGCTACTAGCATTATATGAGTAGACATGGTATAAGAAATGGTATGAATACTAGTACCCTGCAAAGGTGTAAGCTAATCGATTTATGGAGGTGGGGGTTAACCTCATTGATTGTTTAAGCGAGATAGGGTGGGACTACCCTGGTTTTAAATTCTGTGATTTATGTGATACTGCCAAAGACACCTATGACTAAGTACCTGAGGGTACAAACCACGTAAGGTGGATTATTTGCGGGTCAGTATGTAAGTATGCTAACTTAACAAAAATTTTTACTTTTTATAATTAGAAGTTTACAGGACAGTCTTTTTAAGTAACTATTTGAGAGTGCCTTGGAAACTGGGGCAAAATCCTGGAACTCCTAATGCCCTGTGTGGACTGGCATACCAGACTCCCCCTAAATCAAGGTACTTTCTCCTGTTTATTTTCTTAAATAAACATATTCTGAAGGTTTCGAGAATTTCTCAAACTAGAAAAGAAAATTTAAATTTCAAATTCAGATTTCATAAATCTTCCTCTACACATCGTGATCTTGAAATTAGTTATAGCTCAGGGGTATCCATTGCTTCAATAAATGCTTCTGACGGAAAAGCTGCTACACCCCATTCTAAGTTCTATCCATCTGGCTTCCCCATACTGAGGAATATGATCCTACCTAAGCATTGTACTGGTTATCAACAAAAATCTGATTTATATATGGCTGATAAAGGGAGCCACCCCTTTTTCCTTCAGATGCTACATTTTTGTTTTAAAAATGAAGGATCTCAGTCAAGTTTGGACTGAGATTCAAAATAGGCCCTGGATTTTCAGGTATTTCAGGTTCAAACAGTTCAACAGAGGCTAAAACAGTTCAACAGAGGGAAAAAATAACCCCACAAGCCCAATAAACAGTAACTATCTATGGCATTTTAAAGCAGCCCCTCTACAAATTGCTAGTCTGGGCCTGATCCCACTGCCATTATGCCTTATAGAGAAAATCTTATTATTTAGTCTGGCGTTCTTTCATTTTTTTATTTGCACATGATTTGATTTGGCATTCGCTTACTCTGGTCTTACAGAATCAATAATAAATTACTGGGCAACTGTGTTTGCCGGGATGTGTCAATGCTTCAGTGGTTTCTGGGTCACCCACTCGTGCTGACTCACAGCTTTTCACACTCTTTTCTTTATTCATTTACTTTCACATATCGTTAGTATCTTTAAAAAGGGGCTAGACCAGGACAGAAACTCTCATCAACTGATATCATGGTGTAACTATGAGGCCCCTTGTGTTCCACTGAGCAGCAAATTCAGAGGTCAATGACTGGCTTTATTGTGTCAAGATAAATCAGTTAACCACAGAAAGACACTTGCACTCTCAGATCTTGTGTGAATGGCCTAAAATCTTATGGGAAATAAACCAAAGTTATGGCCTTGACATAGGGCTTATAGTCTCTGAATACACAGGCTTGCAGCTTCTATGCAGCTCAATTTCCTCTCTCCTTCAATAGGACTTTGCATTATGGTTGTTTATGTGACTCCAGAGCTTCAATGATCTCTTCTGTATGGAGGGTAGTAGGGAAGGAGCTCCAGTTCAACATGACATGCATATTGGGTGTGCGTCTGTGTGTGTGTTTGGAAAAACTCCAGTCGCAAGATATATGTTGGGCAGGTATCCCGTTTTGCAGGTTCTAGGTGTGTCACATGACCCCATACATTACCATACCCTGACTGGTGATTTCAGTGGCCTGAGTTACCTTCTTATTGCAAAGACATCCCTACTGGCTATGCAGCTTGTCTGAAAGGTCCTGTTGCATTTATTTACAGTTCCAGGTATATGTAGGTTTTGGTATGTTCCAGCACAGACCTTTCCTCGTGAAGCAGGTTGCCATCAGGTGTATACAGGGGATAGTGTAATCAGGCTTCCCATTGCAGAGGGGCCACGAGAGACATAAAAGTGTTTTGCGGGTCGCATAAGAGATTAGACTTGCGGGAGAGCAGGTTTGGGTAGGTTTTTTTTTATTTTATTATGTTTTTATTATATTTTATTTTAGTTATTATTTTTTTTTATTATATTATAATATGACATAACCCTACATCTGTAGGTAACCTTTTTAATTAAGGCCCTTAGTGTTGGCAGGATCAGGACTAGGGGAACACACTAGAGCAGGGGTCCTCAACCTTTTTCACCTGTGAGCAACATTCAGATGTAAAAAAGAGTTGGGGAGCCAAATAAGTGTTGTGATTGGCTATTGGTAGCCCCTATGTGGACTGGCAGCCTACAGGAGACTCTGTTTGGCAGTACATCTGGCTTTTATGCAACCAAAATTTGCCTCCAAGGCCGGAATTTAAAAATAAACAACCATGGTTTAAAGCCACTGGGAGCAAAATCCAAGGGGTTGGAGAGCAACATGTTACTCACGAGCTATTGGTTGGGGATCACTGCACTAGAGGCATGTGCCTAGGGCACAACATTGAAAGGGCTCTAGGTATATATGATCGTGCGTTATTGTGTGTATCCATGCATGAGGCCCAGAACTGTGCCCAGGTGACCAATGGATTTGTAAATTAACTTTCAGATGATCTGGTAACCATTATTTATGGCCCTGTTTGCTTGGCTACTCCCCCCAATTACATCATGCAGCTTCTTTTGCACTGCTAGACCATAACCCATTTTGGATATATATATATATATATATATATACACATATATACATACTTTTTTATGCTTCTTTTTGTGAATTCACCATAAGCTTTTTTGGCTCATAGAATATGATGTAAGTGACAGAAGATTGAGGAAGATCTAGCTGCTTTATAGCACTTTACCTAGTCTGAGCTGGCGATGGCAAATGCTGGCAAAAGAGGTAACTTTCAGTAAAATCCGCATTTTAGTGAATTTGCAGAGTAGTGTCCGTTTGCCAGAGTGAAAAGTCGCCTGGAAATAGAGTGTAAATGACCGATGGCGACGGTCTATTTCCCTAGCAAATTGGCGCCTGTGCCTGTTAGTAAATTGGCGATGTCCCTGAGGGTGGCAATGCTTGACGAAAAGTCACTAGCGTTAGCCACTCTTTAGTAAATCTACCCCATAGAGTTTCAGCCAGAGAATATCAACCCTCAAATTACAGCAGCTTAAACGTAGAAACAAATAATTTTCTTGTCTAAAATATGTACATTAATAGCTAACAGTGACAAAACGCAAAAATTATGTTGAAAAAAACTGAATTGTTTAAGGCTGCAGGAGAAGTGTTTGTTTTCCTGCCCTGGGGCAGGCAGCTCAGTGAGTGGGAACAGGGCATGTACTTCAGCTCTTCTTGTGTAGAGAGAACAGTGGCATTTTTTATGCCAGTGATCTTCCCCTCTCTGCCTGGGTCCTTGAAGGAAGATAGGTAAGGAGCAGTGATGGGTGAAAAAAATTCAGAAAACACGAATTTTGACGCCTGCATCAATATGGAAAATTTTGATGCTCGCGTCAATTTTGCACCTGCGTTAAAGTCAATGGCCATCCAAATAATGTTGACGCGAGCGACTATTCCGAAGCGCATCCAGATTTTCGTGAATTTATTCGCAGGCGGCAAAACGCTGAACTTCATCACAAATTCGTGTCTGGATTATATATTCGCCCATCACTAGTAATGAGGTGAAGGGTAGTGGCACGTCTCTGGGGTGTTGGGTGGCAAAACAAAGTTACAAAATGATAGACATGAACAATCTGGGTCAACATTCTGCAGTAACATCGTCTTCTCCAGAAATTCTCTAGAAAACCTAAAATAAACCTGTCCAGCAAGAGAAAATGTAAATCCTCAAAACAATTTCATAAGAAATTGCCCAAAGTGCACTTCTAAGACCTTTCTAAGAAATCGACATTCATTCTTTTCTCCCCATTTTTTAAGATATTTAAACTGTTTTAATGATGAATTTAGAAAGACCATTACCACCTGCTGGTCATTTTGGCTGTCTGAAAATCAGTTTTGTGAGGAAAGGAGGATCTTGTGATGTTGACCACTTCTCTGTGGTCACTAACTTTATTTTCTAAGCAGAGCAACATCACAAGAAGTTCCTTTTCTCAGGAAATGATTTTTCAGCTGACTGTAGGCAGTTGGTTGAAATGAAAAGCAGGTGGCACTGTTGTTTTAAATTAATTTAATTAGCATCTTAAAAACTGTTAATATTTTGAACCAATATCTCAATGTAACTGAAGGAGTTACGACTTGGGTTAGCCAGATTTTTACTATTGAATGCTGTTCTTATGTCAACCACTAGGTGGGGGGGGGGGCATTTTTAGAAATGCAGGTGTCAGTGTGCAATTATCTTGTTACCTTCCCATTGTTCTGTTGTTGGGCTGCTGGGGGGGTGGGGGTGATATCACTGCAACTTGTACTTCAGCAGTAAAGAGTTACTGAAATTTAGCAGAGCACATTAATGAGGGCAACTGGAAAACTAACAAAATGTCTAGCCCGTGTTAGATTTCAATGTTAAATTGAAAAAATCTATTCTATTTGCTATTTTGAAAAATGGATTTCAATGCAGGATTCTGCCAGAGAAGCCAGAGAACCCCTATTGATTTATCAGCATACAAATTCTAATTTTTACCATGATTCAAATTTTTTGGAGCTAAAACTCCTAAATTCGAATTATGCTTTCAAAAACTCAAATTTATGATATTTATTACAAGCGGGAAAAAAAAATCAGAAAAAGTCTAATTTAAACTTCGGCATCTTAAAGCTGTCAAGTTCATGTAAAAGTCAATGGGGAGCTGTCTTTGGCAAATTTAAAGTGTTTTTTTCAGTGCTAATTTTTTTACTCAGATTTGAGGTGTTTGAGTTATTTTTCACAATTTTATTCAATCTGATTTTTTAATTAATAAGCAAACATTTGAATTGTTTTAAAAATTTTAGTTGATTCGAAGTAGAAAAAATTCAAATATAGGCCCTTGATAAATAGGCCATACAGTGTTTAGCATATACTGTGGGGGAATTTAACATTCCCATCAGTTGAAGCAAACATGGCCGCCCCCACCCATGAGTACAGGTATGAAATCCATTATCCAGAAACCTGTTATCCAGAAAGCCCCGAACTACGGGAAGGCCCTCTCCCATATACTTCAATTACAATCAAATGAGTAAAATTTAAAATTTTTTTTTTTTTTTTTCTGTGTTAATAAAACAGTACCTTGTACTTGATCCAACCTAAGATACAAATCATCCTTATTGGAGGCAAAACAATTCTATTGGGTTAATTTAATACTTTATTTTTAATTAAACTTATTGTATGGTGGTTCGGTTTGGCCAGGCACTAGGATTCGGCCGAATCCGAATCCTGCAGAAAAAGGCTGAATCACGAACCGAATCCTGGATTCGGTGCATCCCTAATGCATACCACAGATTCAATTTTGCCTATTGAAAGAAGATTCTAAGAATTTTAAGTAAACCAAGATCCAAATTACAGAAAGATCCGTTATCCTGAAAACCTCAGGTCCTAAGAATTCTGCATAACAGGTCCCATACCTGTACAAAGCAAATATGCTGAGGGCATTCCGTAGACAATAAAATGTGCCCTCCTACCATTCTACCTAATTGCCATGCATGCAAACCAGGGATGCACCGAATCCACTATTTTGGATTCAGCCGAATTCCCGAATCCTTCGCGAAAGATTCGGCCGAATACAGAACCGAATTCGAATCCTAGGGGCGGGAAAGGATATGTGGGGAAAAATGATTTTACTTCGTTTTGTGATTTCCCTTCCTGACCCTAATTTGCATATACAAATTAGAATTCAGATTTGGTTCGTCCAGGCACAAGGATTCGGCCAAATCTGAATCCTGCTGAAAAAGGCTGAATCCTGAACCGAATACTGGATTCGGTGCATTCCTAATCCAAAAATAAAATGTTGCCTATTGAAAGGGAATTTTTCCAATATTCATTAATTACAGATTTTCAGAAAAAAGCTTTCTTTCATTAGCAGCATTTTATTTTTGGGTTTATATCTCATTTATGGGTGGTGACAGTCTCTAGTATAAGGAGCAACAATGCAATGAATATGCTCCTGTTCCTCTGCTTACTGGAATTCTCAGCACCAGCAGATGATAATGAATTGTTGTTTTGTGTTTATTTTGATTGCTCAGAAAAACAAACACCTTCCATTGCCAGGGACCATGCTTACTGCTAATCCTGCTCAGGGAGAGTTTATGGCCAAGGTTGATTGACAGTGGGTGATTACAGGAGGATGCTGCAGTGGGTGATGGCAGCTTGAGGCTTTGACTCATTATCCTCCGTGCAATACAATGGTGTCACTTAAACATTTTTTGCATACAAACTGTTGCACTATATTTATTTATCATATTAAATTTATTCAGTGAGAATCTGTATGTAGATAGTAGTGTAGCTAAACCTTATTATATAAACTCAATAGGCTGGTTTTGCCTCCAATAAGGATTCATTATATCCTAATTTGAATCAAGTACAAGCTACTGTTTTGTTATAACGGAGAAAAAAAGGAAATCATTTTGAAAACTTTGGGTTATTTGAATAAAATGGGGTCAATGGGAAATGGCTTTTCTATAATACAGAGCTTTCTCAATAACGGGTTTCCGGATAAAAGATCCTTTATCTGCAATAAAATGCTTTAAGTTTGCATAAGGTCTATAGTAACCCACAGCAACCAATTAATAAGTATGAAAGCAAATGAATGGTCTATGTGTTGCACATATGAAAATTAATTGCGAGGGTAGTGTAGGAAAGAAGTAATTCCATTTATTTTAGGGAGCTGAAAGACAACAGGAACATTTTCTTAATCCTTCACATGGGAACTGGTGCAGCATGTAAACGTTTCTAAACTAAATAAACATATATACTTGTATACAAGTAATTCAGTATACAGGTGATATAACATTATGCTGTACTAATAAATAGCAATCAAAGTGTGGCTTTTATAAAACAGTAGACTTTATATCAGGCAAAATAAAGGATCTGTAATCAGCATAAACTACTGTGCAACATGTGCACTGATTCTGCAGGTGGAACTGTCTGTCTGCTTTAGTTCACTGCAGGCTGTATGTGCTGGGGACAGTATAAAACTAGTTTGCAGTGGCATATAAACATTTTTCAATAGTTTGTAAAACATTAGACTAAGGATTACTTCCTGAAAGACAACAGGAGCATTTTCTTAATCCTGCACATGGGAACTGGTGCAGCATGTAAAAGTTCCTACCTCAGCTGTGCACATTAGTTCCCTCTGCAGTAGCAGAGCAGGAAGTGTTCCTGGGAAATATGGTCTTACAGGAAACAAAATGTAAGTGCTAAACTGTTCTCTTGCACAAATTTTATTAGGGGGTGCTTAACTTTGTACCTCTTACATATGGGTTACTGTATCAGCTACGAGCTTAGCACCTTTTATTACATTACTTTGCCTTAGCTTATAACTAAGACATCCACAATAAGCATTGGCCATCGTGTTACTCTTATTAACCATCAGGCCATAATTTACAATTTGTTTGGGTCTTCCAAGGAGGAGAGCCCACGGATTTATGACCAGTTTTTAAAATGGAGAAAAGCAGCATTAAAGGAATTTAAGGAGAAGGAAAGGTTAAAACTAAGTAAGCCTTATCAGAAAGCTCTATATAAATACACCAGTAACCCCTCAAAGTAATGCTGCTCTGAGTCCTCTGTCAAAAGAAACACAGCATTTGTTACCTTCTATTGTGTACTCATGGGCTTCTGTATCAGACTTCCTGTTTTCAACTTAAACCTCCAGGGCTAGGGCTTGAGCATGCTCATTTTGCTCCTCTCTCCCTTCTCTACTGTAATCTGAGCCCAGAACTATGAGTGAACAGGGAGAGACAGGCTATTATGGCAGCTGCTATCCTAAACAAATAGGGAGCTTCTAGTGCTTTTTACTCAGGTATGGTAAAACATTCTACAGAGTAAATATAGCATTCTAGCGTGACCTATTGCAGCTAATCTTTTGGCAATCAAATGCCTCGTAGCTTTCCTTCTCCTTTAAAGAGTGCAATGACCCCCTTAGGGCTTAGCCACACAAGCAGCTATTAAGATTACATTTACTAGACCTTTATATTTTAAGGATGGGCACAGTATTGCCTCAAGTAATAACTTTTGCTCAGCTTTCTTGGCTTTTTAACTGAAGAAGAGATATCCCCCCCAAAATCATGGGAACTCAGTAATAAAATATGTGCTCAGGACTGAGTTTTAGCCAACACAGAATACACAGGATTGAAGCAAGAAGAGGAACCTCACCTTACTGTCTGTTATTTCACCTTTAAATTAATATTCTGAAACAATTTGCAATCGGTTTAATATTTTTCATTATTTTGGTTTTTGAGTTATTTAGCTTTTTATTCAACAGCTCTCCAGTTTGCTGTTTCAGCAATCTGGTGGTTATGGTCCAAATTAACCTAACAACCATGCATTGATTTGAATAAGAGACTGGAATATGAGTAGGAGATTGTCTGAATAGAAAAATGAGTAATAAAAAGTAGCAATAACAATACATTTATAGCCTTACAGAGAATTTGTTTTTAGAAGGGGTTAGCTGGAAACAAGGCAAGCAGGGTTGGTCTGGTGGGTGAAGGGCCCAATGGGGCTCAGTGGCTCCCGCAGCCTCCAAGAGGCCCTGTTGTACCCAACACCCCCTATATGGGCCTCCACCACCTTCCTCCACCAAACATGCGTAAATTAAACCAACCTTCAGTGCGTCGGGGGGGGAGATCAGTGGCCTGGGGAAGCGCCTGCAGGGTTCAGGTCTGGCCCAGTCCGACCCTGAAGGCAAATAATTACAAAACTTTATTAAAAAAAATAAAGACCAACAGAAAAGTTGTTTAGAAGTAGCCATTCTGTAACAAACGAAAAGTGAAGCACCCCTTTAAGAGACAAGGATATGTAACATTTGAGTGGTTACAGGTACAGCTCAACAAGTCCAGTTGCTTTAGATTGATCACTACTGGATAGTGTATATCATGACCAGAATGAATGAAAACCTTAATAGACATTAAATTGTATGTGCTTTGGCAGGCCAAGAGCCCATGGGAACAGCAAAGAAAGAATTCTTTTTTTTTTGAGTCAAATTTTTCCAAATACAGGAACGTTTACTGAACTATATGTAAATATCCTGCGCTTGCGGTTCCATTAACTTCTATCAAGTTACAGAAATGTTTTACATCTGCCGTGAATGATCTAAAATAATGTTTCTCCCTGTGAATTACACCATTAGCGTTCCTTTAATGTGGTCCGAGGCGGGAGTCATGGGATTGCCGAGAAGCCAAATTGTTATGTACTGCAGATAAAGTGGCACTACATGGCCATTAGTACTGGCAGTTAGGGAAATGCATGCTGTTACATAAATTGTATTCTGTTTGGAGTTAACAAACCTACACGCAGAGACAGCCACGCACACAGCCCTCGCAGTTACCGGGACACGGAGTTACAAATTGGGGAACGACATTGTGTGAGCTGTATAACCAATCCATATTCAGCCTCAATAAAGTCAACCAACTATTCCTTCTTTTTCTAATCGGTGTGACAATGGAGGGAATTTTAAGAAAACAAAGTAAATCATTATTGTTTTGGTGCAATTGTTTTCTCGATCAAGATTCAAGATTTAGAAAAAAAAAATCATGAGAAATAAAAAAGGAAAAACTAAACCCCGAAAATGAATATTTGAGCAACAGATAGTTTATATCAAATTAAATGACATATTAAAGAATCTTACCAAACTGGTCTATATATTTAAGTAAATATTGTCCTTTTACATCTCTTGCCTTGAGCCACCGTTTTGTGATGGTCTGTGTGCTGCTTCAGAGATCACCTGACCAGAAATACTACAGCTCTAACTGTAACAGGAAGAAGTGTGGAAGCAAAAGACAGAACTCTGCCTGTTAATTGGCTCATGTGACCTAACATGTATGGTTGTTTGGTATGTTTGTGTGCACTGTGAATCCTAGGATCCCAAGGGGAAGCCCTTATTTGTTAAAATGGCAATTTTCTATTTATGATTACCCAATGGCACATACTACTAAAAAAGTATATTATTATGATATTGGTTTATTGACACGAAGCAGGGTTTTACATATGAGCTGTTTTATGCAATATCTTTTAATAGAGACCTACATTGTTCGGGGGCTATAGTTTTCCTTTAAGATCTACCGAGGGGCAGGTTTTAGAAATTGCTTTAGAAAATGCTTAGATGAAAATGCCCCCCCCCAAAAAAGTCATTTAACTCAATCACTTAAGTTAATAAATCAGTCCCTAGGATTCCCATTTACCCAATATGCTGTTTACAGGGTAGATTAATGCACAGGCACCCTTGGCTATATCTTAGGGGCTCCATGTGATCAATGGCCCCTCTAGCTTATTTTTCAATTATTATTTCTATTTTCTTTTAATATTTTTTTTTATTTGCGCTGCTGGGTTCCAGATATGTACAGATCCAGTGGCTTCACTAGTGAGTGCTGAACCTGACCCGGTGTAGAGAACTCAGGTGAACTCAGGATCAGCACACATTCGGTCCCAGCAGTAGCAGAGAAGGGGCCCTGCGTGGATGTAGCCTAGGGGCCCCACGTTATTAATCTGCCACTGGCTGTGTACATGGTAAGGGGGCACTTGTTGATACAGTAGGCTTTGCAGCGCTAGGGGATCAGTAAGCTGGGGAGGAACACAGTCAGCATATTACAACTCTTGTATAATGGAAGGTCCCCCTAGTAACTGACCCGCCTATTAAATCTGCCATCTGCAGACAAGGAGGAGAGGCTTGGCCAGGGTTGGGTATGGTATGTGCTAGCACATCACAATGCCAGTAGGCTGTGCTGAAATGACCAAATATGAATGGGTCGATGATCTAGGTTCCACTAATGTTGACTGGCTTGTTGAGCACTTGTTTGAAAATGTTTGAAAATTTCAGTCTGGTTTGTTTAAAGAAGCAGTATGTGTATTTTGAATGCGACAATAACTCAATCAAAAGCTCTTCATGTTAATGTTACCATGTCTGACTACCAAACAATCTTTCCCACGACCGTCGACTGTGGGAAAGATGAACATTTATACGTGTCTGAGCAGCTGAACTGCTTTGTGCAAAGACAAAAGCTTGAACAAAGGAAATGCATGCGGCCAAACTGAAACAAAAAGAACTCTCTGCAGTAGATCAAGAGACCACAATTAGTTCATGTCTCAGCGGCTGCAGTGTGACATGCCTTCTGTTCTGCATTGGGACTAGTTCATACGCAGTCAGGTTAATTTGTTATCTAACATACTGGGGTAACATTTTGCTGAGCCAGTCTAATAATGCCAAACCTAGGGCATTCCAGCTGGTACTCACAACAGTTGTGATTTGCACTTTCGTTCTGAAATAGTGAACCACACTTTCACACTCCTGGCTTGCACAGTGGGCTGGATGCCAAGTTGTGGTACTTATGCTTTATGTGAAAAAAAACGGTGTTGTATTCAGGATGTATTAAACAGATATACGTAAATGTACAATAAGATAAACTGAAATCCTTTAAAACTGTGTTGCTGTGCACACGTACACCAGCTGTGACCCCACCACATCTTCTTCAGGGTAAGAGCGAGAGGGAACTAATGATGGTGGGTTAACATTTGGCCAACCATTGAGGGTTAAGGTTGGGTGCGGGTCAGACACTCTCTAAGGCTAGCGCCATGACATGGATCTCGGCCTGCAAAGAAACGTAGGCTGCAATTCTGCTGCGCTGCCTGCTCCCGGAATCATTACCTCCTCTAGGGTGAACCTGGAATCATTACTTTCGCTGCCTGCAGCCAGAATCATTACTTCTGCTCAGAGCCGAAATCTGCTGCGGGGCAGCAAATTCTTGGCCTGTGGAGAATCAGTGTTGTGTGGCTCTGAGGAACTAGAGGTGTGCACAGATGTAGCATAGAGTGCAACAAAACGTGGGTACAGTTTAGGTGCAGGCCCAATAAGGGCAAGGTTAGGGTTGGGTGGAGTTTTTCCTGACCCGCACATCACAACAGGGAACCTTTCTTCCTGCTCCAACCACAAATAGAGCTGCAATGGGGGCTGGAGATTTTTGCTGCCAATGGGTGCCATGCTACCAGTCTTATTATGCTACTGTACCCTAGGCCTGGGCCTTTGTGGCCTTCCCACTAATCCAGAACTGCTAATTATTGCTCATGCAGCTCTGCCCACAGTACTTCTCATACATGTCCCAGGAAACATGTGGTCAGATAGCTGCCATTTTGTTTACAGCTACAAGTGGTATAGCTGACAGAATGCTTGTGGGTCTTGGCTGCCTCGGGATTGACCATAGAATTTCAAGAATCAGGTTTATAATTTAATAATAGGTACTTAAGTACCTTGCACTTCTAGTAAATATATACAATTGTACACTTACTACTATTCAAAAACTAAGGCGTAGATTAGATGTTCCTCATATTTATTTATTGATTATGAGTGGTAATTCTGAATAGTGATTGGAATGCTGGTCAGAGCTCACCTAATATGCCCATAGTTTGCTCCGATTATGTTAACCAAGAGCAACCCATCAGCATTTATAATGTATTGATGTAACTTTTTGCAACCAAGAATCTGAACCTGAAGCCTGGACCTTGACATATTACTTGTAGTGAGTTTTAAAAACGCAAGAATGAATGCACGTGAGTTTGTAAAACAGACATTTATTATGTAATTGTAAATTGGCAGGAGAAAAAGACCAAACAACATATTCAGAGTGTGAGCATACATGAGAGGAAGACGATGTGCAACCACCGATTCAAGTCACTTTAGTGGCTTGGCCCAGAATTTACACATCTGATGTGATATTTTGTTGCATTTATTGTCACAAATGCTATGGTCAAAGTGAGCATTGGTAATAAATATATATATAAACACAAAATCCAACTCATGGTCAGATGAAAAATATTTCATGCAAGGGTTGACGTCATTATCAACAGGAGGGGACACACTGAAGATGCAGGGTAGTCACCATTCTCCAACAGAATGGAAAACTTTCAGGATCCCTAGAAGTGAATCATTGTAGGAAGCAGGGAATGAGAGAACAAAGTGCCCCTTTGGCTGTTGGTGGGATTCTGAGAGTTGTAGCACCACAGCTGGAAGCCCACAGCTTGGGCATTCATGATTGGAGAATAACAGTTGTTACAAAATGCATCTTTTTCTCTGTATTACCTCTATGGAACCCCCCTATAGTAAAGCTGCCTCTTGTTATAGGTAACATGACACAAAAACCTCTTTAAACCTCGGGATTCTGACCACCAAGTTTATCATGGACACAAAAATAAAAAGTTAGAAGCTCAGTCAATGGTCTACATCAATGACGTCCATTTTTTTCTTTGTAGTTGAGTTGATTGTCCATGATACCACCTACATGTAATAAAATTACGAAGTAGTGATCACATCACTCAAAGTATGGTTAGACCTGGCCCAGACTGAAGACCATAACAATCTCTTAAAAGGCCACTTCCAGTTGGACAGCCTATATGATATGTACATATAAGTGAAAAACTGCTCCTTTTATATTACAGATTGTACACAGAGTCCCTGAATACTAATAAACTAGGGCTTATTTTACTTGATGCTTTAGGGTGGGACCCATCCGGTGGTTGGTGGCAAGTTCACACACTACAGCTATGCAGCTCCTTGTTATAATCTATGATGTGAAGACTATAATCAGTTCACTGGAATCATTTAGCAAAGCTCTGTACTGCTTTAAATCCATTATTAAAGGAGAAGGAAAGCTACAGAGGCATTTTATTGGCAATAGATTAGCTGCAATAGTGCAAGCTAGAATGCTATATTTATTCTGTAGAATGTTTTACCATACCTGAGTAAAAAGCTCTAGAAGCTCTCTGTTTGTTTAGTATAGGAGCTGCAGTATTAATGTGGTGTGACATCACTTCCTGCCTGAGTCTCTCCCTGCTCTGGGATCAGATTACAGTAGAGAAGGGAGGGGGTGGGGGAAGAGGAGCAAACTGAGCATGCTCTTGCCCAGGGCAATGAGGTTTAAGCTGAAGGCAGGAAGTCTGATACAGAAGCCCATGAGTACACAATACAAGGAAAGAAATGCAGTGTTTATTTTGACAGGGGACTCAGAGCAGCACTACTTTGGGGGTTTACTGGTATATTTAGATGGACCTTTCTGTTAAGGCTTACTTCGTTTTAACCTTTCCTTCTCCTTTAATGGTGTTCTGTCCATTCACAAGTACCAGTAGCATACAGCCAATGGTTTGAGGCAAGGGATTGCCCATTTAGCAGAACCATTCTAAAGTGGCAAGATCTAATTTCTAATTGTGTGAGTGTGATTCGGCACTAGTAAAAAATTCAAAAAATGTTAAAGCAGGTGCTGCCATAGTTGTTCTACAAAGATGGATGGTCAAATGACTAATCTTATGTCAAAGGAATTTTATCTCAGGATTGTCAACCAATTCAAAGTAGAATGACAGTACAGTTGACCAGCGTGGAAGATGACAGTAGACATAAAATAGGGACTGTATGATGCTACTGTATAGGTTCACATGTCAAGACTGCTTTGACCATTGCCACCCATTATTCCCCTAAATATAGAGAGACACTGCAACAATGCAATTACCCAATGCAACAAATCCGATGTTTGCATTTAACTTTTCACTTGTTCTAGACCAATCACGTTTCAAGAAAGGAGGAGTCAACCTGCATTCTTATTTAGTTCATATAGGCGTGTTTATATTAAAGTGGTAGCTCATCATAAAATCAACTTTCAGTTTGGTATAGACAGTAATTTTCTAACCCAACTACATATTTTGTTCTGCTCTTGCTTAACTTGGCTTTGATGGATGGAAGTGGCGGTGATTGAACTACATATTTTGTTCTGCTATTTCAGGGGCTTGGAATTCAAACTGCTATCTGGGTGCTAGGGCTTAATGAGATCATAATAAAAGATACATTGCAGAGGGCCTGTAAGGAAAGATAAGCAATATAAAAATAACAATGAAATCAACGGAGGATAACAGCATATAACATGATTCTGGGCATCAAAGCTCTGGAAGGCCTGGAATCAGTCCTCCTTGATTTCAATGGTCATTGCCTAAACCCCCAAATGCCCTTAAATAAAGGAATCAGTTTTGAGCAACACCCTCACTCATGGGCTCAAAGATTGCCACTGATAGGGAGTGATTATGGCAATAGGAAGGTATTTAAGTGCTTGGGCGACAAAGAGCTCAGAATCATAGCATGTGCCATTACCAAGGCTTATCATTAAAAAAACCATAATGGAAACTAGTTTAACAGAATACAAATCCATTAATATAAAATACTAAAAGTTAAAGGTGAACATCTCTTATACAAGGTCTCCCTTCCACATATTCTAAATCTTCTCTGTGCCTGTACTCCTAGTTCCATTGGCCTGAACGCAGTGCAAATAAATCCACCCCCAATTTGCCAAGTTTGCTCCAATTCCCTAGGAAAGGGTTGTGAATCTACATGGGGGTGAATAATGCACGACAATATTATCTGCAACACATGACAAATTGCTGTGTGACTTAGGTCCCTGTCACTCACTCCCAGGGGTTGTCACCAAACTTTTCTTTGCAATATTTATGGGATTCTGCTGGAATATTATAAAGCAAAGCTAAAATAGAAAATATGCCTCCCAAGAGATAGAAAGTGGTTTTTGCAGGCAATGGGAGATTGTTTTGCTAAGAAGATGGGACATTGTCTTACAGGATTCCGTTTATTCTCCTCAAGCAGGTCTAAATATGGAGAGGCCCCTGGTAATGCAGAAAGGTTGGGGCCCTTGCTTGAGGGGGATATGCAGAGTGTTGCAGTACAACTACAGCTGGAGAGTTGTCAGTTGGACATCGCTTTTCTTTATACAGTATGTGTGTCTATATTAAAGATATCTTAGCGTTTGTAACACAGTATGATATGCTGTTTGTTCTTTTAGTTATGTTTTTCTCTAAAGGGCCCCAAGCACTAGGGGCCCAGGGAAAATGAGTTTGTATAAATTCAGCCCCTAAACAATAAATGTAATTTACCAGATTTACATCATAAATGAATAACAATATCTGCTCTATCGGTATGAAATAGTGAGGGAGAGTCACCACGTTAACTATGCCATGGAGAAGTTCCTGGCCATCCACATTTACAGAAAAGAACAAGAGCTGCCATGTTGCTTGCTTTTTAATACGGTTTTCTCCAAGGACTGTCAAACAGCACCTCTAGTGGCCATGTACATATAGAGCTTTTGTTATAGTTGTTGTTAGAGAACACTTTTATCCCAGCAGGCATTACAGAAGCTCCCAGCAATACAAAGTGTACAAAGTATATACAAAGGGCAAATATGACTAGAAGTAACTCACTTATTGAAGTTATGCCTTAATGTTTTACCTTCTGTTCAAAGAAAAATGAAAGCCACCCGCCTGATAACAAGGTTCACTGTCCCTTTAAAGAACAAAACACAGAATCTATAAAATATTTATTTCTTCTGTAAACTGGATAACCTTCTCCCCGTCTGCCTAGTACAGTCATTCACAGGTTGGGGAGCAATCGTTCAGCAATGAATGTTGCATTATAGTCGTTAATTTGTTATATAGCAAGTTTTGGCGCCCTATTCATAAACTGTTGAAATTGGATAATTTCTCAAATTTTTCCACCTTCAACTATTTCTCATAATCCTGAGGATGTGTGATTTCTAATATTTTTTTTTAACAAAATAACTGATGGAACTGGTCTATTGTTATATATGGAAAGCTGAAGAACTCATTTGGCAAAATGGGGAAAAAGCATCAGCCATGTTCTACCAACCCCTTCAGAATGCTAATAAGTGTATTTGTGTTACATTTCCATTACAATACTGACAAATATTTTACTTCACTTGTTTTATAAATGGGCACCTGCCAAAATGTGCCAAACAAGAACAATACCTATGGTTGGCTTAAAAGTAGACTCACACAATGCTATTTGGCGACAAATTGCCTCTTTGGAGACCAATCTCAGATTGATTTGTTTTCCAAAGTTTTCTCGTGCGAAAACTTCATGCGACTTCGGAAAACGAAGCACTCCGAGTGCCATCCCTCTGGCGACTTACATTCTAGCTGATAGGAATGCATTGCGGGGAGATTAGTCGCCTGAAGAAGAGGCGATTTGTCGCTGGGCGAATAATCTCCCCCAAATAGCATTGTGTGCCTCTACCCTTAATTAGGTGTTTCTCTTACCTTTTTTTATGATTTACAGATATAAACTCTGTTAGATCCAATTTGGGCTTTAAGTGTTTGACCCTAGACTGGAATTTAGATTATTTGTTAAAGGAGAACTACAGCTTCATGTTGAGGTCCTAAGGAGGACCGAAACGTCAGACTTTCTGTGCAATGTGCTCACAATAAAAGCATGAAAGTTTTTTTTAAAAAGGGTGTGCCGGTCTGGAAATATTTTCTATACAATTGATTTGGCTGAGCACCCTGCCCTGAATGATTTTTTTTTTATCTTTGAGTGCAGACACTAATTAGGACTGTTTATATACTATAATATATCTATATATAATACAGGAAGTTAGCCTAATGAGTAATTATTTTTGATACATGACAGCACAGTGCATTCTGCATCAGAACTGACTGATAATCTGCAGCATCAGCTTCTAATACTCACTTTCTGAGTATTAGCTTTTAAAGCTTAGCCCAGAGCATACTGAGCATGTGCAGTGCCCCTGACACTCAGCAGATGGCCTAACAAGATCCAAGATGGAGAGCTGCTGTGGACAACTTTGAAGGCCTGGATCATTACTGTCATAGGGCTACTGAACCTCTAGGCTGGAATAGATAGTTCATTATATGAAATACAGCAGTTCTAGCCATATTCTTTTTTATTGTAAGTCTTAGCTTCCTTTAAGTCAGCAAATATGTTTGATACCTATTGGCACATAGAAAACTTTCCATGGCTCTACCTGTAGGTTTCAGCTGCACATTATTCTTAGATGGATACCCATCGGTTTGCCTCTTAATAGAGATTCATACTGAAGCTTGTGTTTTTGTTGCCCCTTTTTGAACAGTCAATGCTGATCAATATGAAATGGAAAACGCACAATAAAAGGAACAATAAGCTGTTTTTAAAGGAAACTGCAGTAAAGCTTGAAAATAACATATTGTAATGTTATACGGGTCGTATTTGTATTAACTCTCCTGCTGGAAATACTGGAGGGTGGTTACTTAAGAAATATACCAGAAAAAAAAGTTCTGTATTACCTTATAACTAGCGTTTGGTATGTATCACCCTATCCTGTAGCAGTACTATAGTACAGTCATTACGTCAGTATTTCTGAATTGCTCCCATGGAACATGAGCTGCTGCAAGAGTGCCAAGGAATTAGCCAATGCAACTTCTGCAGCAACACCGTGGCAAGCTGCCTCCTTGGTACTACAAGGTACTACATATTAGTGTAACACTGGAGCACAACAAAGAACAGATATTTAGAATATCACTAAATATCTGGGGGGAAATGAGGTTGTTATTATGCAGCCAGTGTTCTGCACAAGGTTTGACAGAATTCAACATTTTTAGTAATCCAGAAAAAAAAACTGATATCACAAAAGGAAGGTACTTTTGGCCACCAAAGTGGCTACACCACAACAAATGTAATTTGGCAAAATAAAATGAAATGAGCAAATGCTAATTTTAATCCAAACAGTCTCAGAACTGTCCAGCACTGCTCGGATCACACTGAAGGAGACGCACGATGGATGGGTCACTTTTTGCCCCTCTGATGAATTCTTCCAATGAGAGTTTTCCTGTAAGAGAACAGAGAAAGATGGAGGTTATCGCTTCTGCCTTCAGAAAGGTCAACTGCAGGGGGGTCTTCCACCTGTAATTCTCCAACTGATGCGATACTAGATTGTATGCTCTTATGAGCAGGGCCCCTATTTACCTTCCATATCACACTATCTTCTAAATCTAGCAATGTGTGCCAGGCTATGGGAGGATAGGTACCCTTCTATCAGCAATGTGTCTGTCAAAGGTCCTTGCTGATGCTGACCAGTGTACATTGTGGTTCTCTGTTGCAGCTACTGAATACTCAAGAGACTTCAAGCACCCCCAATCCGCCCAGTTCATGTCTTACTATCATACTCCCTGCTCTGGCTGCTTCTGAGGATTTTGGGTGCAGTATCTATGTTTTTCAATACCGAGCAAAGGATTTAAAGGAGACATAGGATAAATGAAAAAAAAACCAATTTTGTAGGCAATTATGAATAATATATGGTGTTGCTTTTACATGGTGCTAACAATTAATATTATCTTTGAAGGGGAACTATTGCAAAAATGAAAATTTAATATAAGCTTCCTAAACTTTCTAAATACAATCAATTAAAAAGTTTGCATTGTTCATGAAATAATCAAGTCTATACTCAATATTCCTCTCTCAGCATCTGTTTCTCTTCATTCTGTCTTCATGCAGGAGTTGGGCGTCAGATGAATGATCCAATATATTTTATAGGGGGGCTTCCTTTCCTGGCAGATGTATTAGAGCGCTCATTCAAATGACTGATTCCAGTACAAACAAAATCTAACAATATAACTGCCCTTTGCACAAATTCTGCATGTAAAGAGACAGAATTTCTGGTAATTTTAATAGAGTGAGCTCTAATACATCTTCTAGGCAAAAGGAGATATATTGGATTATTCATCCGACAACCAACTCCTGAATGAAGACAGAGTATGAGTGAGGAGAAACAGATGCTGAGAGAGGAATAGTGAAGATAAACTTGATTATTTCAGAAACAGTACAGAATATTTGATTGTATTTACAAAGGTTCTTATTTCAGTATGGTGAAGCTTATTTTAATTTTTGCGATAGTTCTCTTTAAAAATAGCCCCTTTATTAGAGCTCCCTATAGATGTTCACTGGTCCCTGTTTCAAATGAGGGGTGGGTGTGTCCCTGCCAGAAGCACAGTAGGAGGGGGACAGCCAATCACAGCTGTGCAGTCACACAAACAAAGACAGGCTTCAGTTCCCAATCAGGTCCTGCTAGCTGCTGATTGGTTCTTGTCCGTGTGCTAAGTGGCGCCAGCTCCCCTGCACAGCCTGGCAACTCAGGAAGCAGAAAGTGGAAGAGAAGGGAAATATTCATTACATCAGCCTGAAACACTACTTTTTTTAAGCACAATTCTTTTACATCTAAATGAGTATAATGCACTGGTACCTTCTTATTTTTTACACAAAATGTCTCCTTTAAGTACAAATTACAGATTGGCGAACTGGTCTGTTATTGCAGGTGACCAGGTAAGGGGCAGGTGAGGGTATCAGGGCAACTCCTTGAACCTTAGTTGACATGTATAAAACGTATTGACAACTGGCTCTGTACTAAACACCGCTGTAAAGTCCCCTTTCCTTCCTGAGGGGCACATGGGCAATTAAAAGTTGGCACTTGGTTGCCTATATGGTACATATGCCTGTCTGTACTCTGTATTTGTAATAAAGACACAGTAACATAGTGGTGACACTGACATACATAGATGTGCAAGCTGAATATTGTGTTGTTAATACTGTAGAAGACTCAATTGATTTTACAGACTTAATGAAATGCCCATACCATGTAGTGACCATATAAATAAAGGTGGACATACATGGGCAGATCTGCTTGTTTGGAAAGGTCACAAACAAGTGGATCTTACCCTAATATGCCCACCACTATTGTTCCGATCATGGGTCCTCAATGAAACAATGTAGTCCTCCATCTGGAGAGATTTTTAAACCTGCCCCAACAACACCTGGACAATTTTTAGCCAGATATCGGTCGGGGAAGCCCGTCAAAGGGCCCCATACACTGGCCAATAAGTTGGTGACAGACCAAGTCAACAGCTTATTGGCCAGTGTATGGGGCCCTTTTGTCTGTCACCAGCTTTTATCGGCCCGTGTATGGGCACCTTAAGCATCAGATTTGCCGGCGTGGACATGAAAAGCTTAATTCAAAAGAATATGAATAATTTACAGTCTATTTGCACAATGGCACTTCCAGATTTCCAGCTAACAATAAAGAGCATTTTCCATCAGAGGTTTAACTAAATGGAATCATTAGCATAATTACTCGGTGATGTTTCTTCATCTTCAAAAACAACAATATGGACAATTGACCCATGGTCAGTTAAGAATCTCACTTAACAACACTCTTATTTAGTTCCTTTTATTGAATTACTGGAAACTGTAGCTGGTATTGGTACCTAGAGATAGTGGATAAAACATCTTCTAGCACAAACAATGTCATGTCATGGAAAACTTTGTATACAGTCAATTCAGGTGACAAATTATACATAAAAGCAACAAATATAAATAGGTCTATGTATAGGCAGTTGGCTCAGTCACCCTTTTCGCAGGGATGTTGAACTGACTGCAATAGTCGAATACACTGTAAATACAGAGAGCGCTCACATGTAAAATCTGTGTTATCTAAAATAGTTGCTTTAAGGGGGCAATAAACCTGTACAACTTATGGGAAGAGGCAACATGTGGGACACCTCTGGGTTAGTAGTTAGCACTATGGCATGGTCATCTGAGACTATGGATAAAGATCCCCTTCCAAATTGGAAGCACTGGGTTTATTTATAAACACAGGGCAAATTTGTCCAGGGCAGTAACCAATGGCAAACAATCAGATGATTGCTTTCAGGGATCAACCTGCAGCTTGCTGAAAAAAGCTAATTACTGATTGGTTGCTATGGGCTACTGCCCAGGGGCAAATTTGCCCAGTGTTAATAAATGAGCCCCACTGTATTTAACACTAGATTCACAACTGTCACCTGTGTACTTTTGAGCACACAATATGTTTCCAGAGCTTTTATTGTTAGCGAATATAAGTAAATACGGATGTGAGCTAATGCTTTGTATATATGCTTGTGGGGCCTGAGCCATCATATTCACTCTAAATGTGCCGAGGGGCAAAACCATTGTTTGGATTAAAAATTAAACCCTTTGATGTTTAGGCATGTGTTTACATTTAGTGTGGATATGAGACTGTGTTGAATTCATGGGTGCTGTGTATTTGAAATAAGTGCCTGAATGCAGTGTGTGTGTATTTAGTGTAGCGGGATAGCCAACCTCTCTGCACTCGCAAATAACTGAAGCCACTTTGGAATATTCCCCTGGTCCCTACTTCACGCTGAACCCTAATGAGTGCCCGCACTTATCCCTTTTACTCTCAGCAAGTTGCAGTTAGGCACATACCGTCTCGGTTGGTATCCATTTGCCGAAATATTTTCTCTGTCCTTTTCTCTGGTGTTGACTCATCCTCTGGCATTTTCATTACTGAAGAAACCATCTTATAGATTGCCTGAGCGACGAGAAGAAAATAAATATGAAATTATGAGATCAAACCAATGGGAAAATTTCACAAAAATACAGCAGGGTTCCAGTAAGAAAGGTCTCTCTTAAAATGTCTATATTATAACAGAGAGTTGTGTTTTGACCTAGAACTCATAGCACTGGTTGCTGGGGATGCTAGAGTTGTAGTGTTCACCAGTTGAAGGCCTTGGTGCACAAATGTAGTTCATTGATTTAGTGCTGTTTATCAAGGAAACTTCACGAATAATTTTCCTAAGCATTCCTATTTTCCATTTGTGCCCTACACCCTGATAACCAGTGTAGAGATGAGCATATACAACACAACAGAACACATTAAGGGTAAGGGCACACAGGCAGTTTTGGGGAAAACTCTTCTTCTTCGGGGCGACTAATCTCCCCCGATGGCCTCCCCTGCCTTTGCGCCGGCTAAAGTGTAAAACGCTGGCGGGGTGGCACTTGGCACGATTTGTTCTCCGAAGTCGCCTGAAGTTTCCTCGTGAGGCAACTATGGAAAACAAAGCACTCCGAGTGCCATCCCAGCCGGGATTTACATTTTAGCCGGCGGGAAGGCAGGGGAGGTAGTTCGGGGAGATAAGTTGCTGGGCGCCTAATCTCCCTGAATCTGCCTGTGTGACCTGACACTTATTGTGGTGACTCATGGTCCAGACATCTGTAAAATTTTGGTGCACTGCTCACTAACGCACCCCCAATATCTAGGGCTGATGGCTGTTGCCAAGTATGGGCCCCTGCAACAAGCCAAGTCAAGTGGATTTTATTGTCATTTCAGCCATATACAGTAATACAGTACATAGAAATGAAATAACGTTCCTCCAGAACCCATGGTGCTACACATAGGACTAGAAGACTATACTGGGTGCATCTAAATGACAGTTTTTGAAGTTAACAACCCTAGCAGGTACATGGTCTTGCTGGGCAAGGTAGACATACATTTATGTAGAGTATTTCAGAAGTTTGTACAGTTCCTTATGAATATATTCAGTTCAGTCCTTTGGCGTTGAGATGCCTGATGGCTTGTGGAAAAAAACGATTGCACATTCTGGTCAGCGCCCGAATGCTGCGGTATATTTTAACGGTTGGCAGGAGGGTAAAGGGTACGCATAATGGCGGGAAGCAAGACTCCAGTGATCTTTTCCGCTGTCCTCACCACCTGTTGCAGGATCTTGCGATCTGATGCAGAACCGTTTCCATACCAGGTAGTGATACAGCAGCATAAAATACTTTCAATAGATCCTCTGTAGAAGAAAGTGAGGATAGATGGTGGGAGGTAGGCTTTTTTCAGCTTCAGCAGAAAGTAGAGATGCTGCTGTGCCTTCTTCAATGTAGAGCTGGTGTTAAGGGTCCAGGAGAGGTTCTCTGCCAGATGTACCCCTAGGAATTTGGTACTCTTGACGATTTCCACCGGAGATTCGTTAATGTATAGAGGAGGGTGATCAACACATGTTCTCCTGAAGTCAACAACTATTCCCTTTGTTTTGTTCTTATGTTATCCAGAAGAAGGTTCACATCTAGAGTCCCAAAGAAGGCCCCTTACCTCAGACATATTTACCGGCTGCCATGAGTGAATGGTGTCAGAAGGTGCATATAAAATTTGTGAAAAATGTAGCTTAGGATTTATACATGTTACATTCTATGATATAACACACACAGCATGCTGGGGAAAACATGGTTGCGCAACGCAAATGTTAGCTCCAGTTTTACAAAACCGCTAAATAAATGAATGAACACAAACAACAAACAGGGTTTATTGACACAAACAAGTACCATTTTGATCATTTTTCAGATGAGGCCTTTAGAACAGGAAAGGAAAAGTTAACCCACTCAGTATTTAGGATGCCTGAAATACAGATTCCAGCAGAAGCAGAGGGCCCCTAACAGCAAAGCCTCTTTTACCATATTTATACACATATTTTCACTGCTATGCAGAAGGATACAAGGCCACCACATAAGAGGCCAACCATAATTCACAAGTGACAGCTGATGTACCCTAGAATAGCTGCACAGCTCACAGGGGAAATTAAAGCATCAATAGTAAAAAAAAAAAAAAAAAAGAAAGAAAGAAAAGGGGGAAAAAAGAAATGAAGTATAAACAACAATTAGGCATTGCGTTTGTCCTTTGTTCCATGTTTTCATTTAAATACTATTTTGGGCATAAAAAGCTTTTGATTACTTCCAGGTGATTTATTGAATCATTTCCATTTCTCTGTTTCTGCCCTAGCTGAAACAACCCAAGCCAAAAGCCATAGCCTGCCTCATGTGGCTGATCTATACATGGGTCAGTTACTCATGCATAGAATTTATCTTTCTACAAACAAAAATGCATATGTAACAAGACTCTGTGCCACTGAATAACAACAACAACTTCAGGGGTGAACTGTTTGCTCTGCTCAACACGACCTTGGAAATCAGGACTGTCAAACTCATGATTTATTCCCAGACTGTGGGTCTGGCCCCTTTATGATGACTCATAACAGTTGCTGATCGTCCAACCCAAAGGACAGTTGAGATCTGGGGTCAATATTTACCGACTATAAGATACTCTGGGAAGTCCAGCCTGAAGGTCAATTAGATCTATGTGATCGTTTATTTGCTTTCCTAAATATTCTTGAAAATATTGCTGATATAGCAATGTTTTCTTATACAGTTAGGTCCATAAATATTTGGACAGACAACTTTTTTTTCTAATTTTGGTTGTGTACATTACCACAATAAATTTTGAACTGCAGACTTTCAGCTTTAATTCAGTGGGTTGAACAAAAGATTGCATAAAAATGTGAGGAACTTTTTTAAACACAATCACTATATTTCAGGGGCTCAAAAGTAATTGGACAAATTAAAAAACTGAAAATAAAATGTTTATTTCTAATACTTGGTTGAAAACCCTTTGCTGACAATGACAGCCTGAAGTCTTGAACTCATGGACATCACCAGATTCTGGGTTTCCTCCTTTTAAATGTTCTGCCAGGCCTTTACTGCAGCGGCTTTCAGTTGCTGTTTGTTTGTGGGCCTTTCTGTCCGAAGTTTAGTCTTCAACAAGTGAAATGCAGCTCAATTGGGCTCAGATCAAGTGACTGACTTGGCCATTCAAGAATATTCCACTTCTTTGCTTTAATAAACTCTTGGGTTGCTTTGGCTGTATGTTTTGGGTCATTGTCCATCTGTATTATGAAACGCCTGGATTTGAGCAGACAGTGTCTCTGAACACCTCAGAATTCATTCTTGTGCTTCTGTCCTGTGTCACATCATGGATAAACACTAGTGTCCCAGTGTCACTGGCAGCCTTGCACACCCAAGCCATCACACTGCCTCCCAAATGCTTTATACATGATGTGCTATGCTTTGGATCATGAGCTGTTCCACGACCTTCTCCATACTTTTTTCTCGCCATCATTCTGGTAGAGGCTGATCTTGGTTTCATCTGTCCAAAGACCTTTTTTCCAGAACTGTGCTGGCTTTTTTAGATGTTTTTTTTTTTAGCATAGTCCAATCTAGCCTTTCTATTATTGATGCTTATGAGTGGCTCGCACCTTACAGTGCACCCTCTGTATTTACTTTCATGCAGTCTTCTCTTTATGGTAGACTTCAATATCGATACACCTACCTCCTGGAGAGTGTTGTTCACTTGTTTGGCTGTTGTGAATGGGGTTTCTTATCACAGTGGAAATAATTCTGCAATCATCCACCACTGTTGTCTTCCATGGACGTCCCAGTCTTTTTGCGTTGCTGAGTTCACCAGAGCTTTCTTTCTTTCTCAGGATGTACCAAACTGTAGATTTTGCCACTCCTAATATTGTAGCAATTTCTCGGATGGGGTTTTTCTGTTTTTGCAGTTTAAGGATGGCTTGTTTCACCTGCATGGAGAGCTCCTTTGACCGCATGTTTTTTTGTTCACAGCTGAATCTTCCACATACAAGCATCCCCCCCCCCTCAAATCAACTCCAGGGCTTTTATCTGCTTCATTGATAATGACATAACAAAGGAATTGCCCACACCTGCCCATGAAATAGCTTTTGAGTCAGTGTCCAATTACGTTTGAGCCCCTGAAATGAAGTGATTGTGTTAAAAAAAAAGGCTTTAGTTCCTCACATTGTTATGCAATCTTTTTGTTCAACCTACTGAATTAAAGCAGAAAGTCTGCAGTTCAACTACATCTGAGCGGTTTCATTTAAAATTTATTGTGGTAATGTACAGAACCAAAATTAGAAAAAAGTTGTCTCTGTCCAAATATTTATGGGCCTAACTGTATATGGTATGAACTAAGAGGTCTCTAGGTCAAATGCTGGACCTCATACAGGGGGCTTGAAAAAAAAAGACTGAAAACGACTGCTCTGGCGACTATGTTGAGTTTGATGCTACTGCTTCAACTGCAGCCAACCTTGGTAGACCATAAAAGGAAGCACATTAATAAGGGTTTATCTAGATTTATCACATTACAATCTAGTCATCTAGAAGTAGTAAGGTTCATGGAAACCATGAACAGTAAATGTAGATGCCAAAAGAAAGAGACACATAGAAGTTCTGATAAGATGCTGAGAATCTAAAAGCCAGGAGAACGGTTTTAGTTTAGCCTTGGCATTAAGTGAGTAGAAATATATGCAGACACAAAGTGGTATAAAAAAAAAAAGGAAAATTCTTTATATTGTGATAATATACAGTACATCGATTCAGAACAATAATTTGTCTTAAATATACGAAGATGCAAAGTTCAATCCTATTGGATATACATGCATACCACCAAAATATGTACTCAAGGCAATAAAGCAACAAGCGGATACAACTGCCAAAAATGTGAATAACCCCAAAGTTTTGGCGGTATAGCCTTTGTCAAGCGGCTACTGTTGACTTCCATCTTGCCTTCCATCCAGTGTTCTCTCTTCCTCCAGTCATGGTAGACAAATATCAGGAAACTGGGATTTTAAGCCTTGAGCATGATGTTAATTAACAGTATAATGGGCTACTATACAGACTGAATGTGTTAATTATTATCCTCTTGCTTTATACAACCCTAACGTCTATGAACGTATTCATTATTATTTGTATCATTTTAGCCCAACCTAAGATGTGCTTGTCTCAGTTTTGCTGGCAACTGTTTAGCTAGCCATTGCCTTCTTATTGTACAGGTATGGGACCGGTTATCCAGCTCGGGACCTGAGGTTTTTCGTATAATGGCTATTTCTGTAATTTGGATCTTCATACCTTAAGTCTACTAGAAAATTATTTAAACATTAATTTAAATAAACACAATTGGCTGGTTTTGCTTTCAATGAGGTAGGGATGCACCGAATCCAGGATTCGGTTTGGGATTCAGCCTTTTTCAGCAGGATTCGGATTCGGCCAAACCAAATCCGAATAATAATTTGCATATGTAAATTAGGGGAGGGAAATCACGTGACTTTTTGTCACAAAAGAAGAACTTTTTCCACTTTTTCCTATCCACACCCTAATTTGCATAAACCGAAATCTCGAATAGAAGCAGGCACTCAAGGGCAAAAACTTCCACCAGGCAGATGTTCCAACTACAATGTTTATTAAATGCACTAGTTTTTTATATTTATATATATTTATGTATTTTGTATTGTATATTTATAAACATCATAGTTTGAAGCTTCTCTTGGGTGCACCAAGATGCTACTCCATATGTCAAAGGGTGTATAAATATGGCCACTGATGACCTTTTCCCTTTGACTTCTGATTTGACCTTTATTCAATTTGATTGTGTTGGAGTCACATTTGATGCACCTGGGTAGTTTCGTGGGATTGGGTGGACTGGTAATTGGGGTGTGTTTTTGATTGGACCTTTTGTGTATAAATATTTGAGGCATGGCTCTAGGTTCTTTAGCCTATGATTAAGTGTTTGGAACACGAAACGCGTCAGGCTGTTTTGACACAATAAACTTTTTCACTTTTTGGAACATCTGCCTGGTGGAAGTTTTTGCCCTTGAGTGCCTGCTTCTATTCGAGATTTCGGTTTATCCGCCCCTTGTGCTGAGGGCCCAGGGCGGTGCACCTGGGCCACTTCCTTGATGTGGTGAGTAACCATTGTATTACTAAGAGACCCTACCATATAGAAGATTTTGTTGTCCTAATTTGCATAGGCAAATTAGGATTCAGATTTGGTTCGATATTTGGCCGAATCTTTCACTAAGGATTCGGCCGAATCCCAAATAGTGGATTCAGTGTATTCTTACAATACGGATTAATTATATGTTCGTTTGGATCAGGTGCAAGGCACTGTTTTATTATTACAGAGAAAAAGGAAATCATTTTTTAAAATTTGGATTATCTGGATAAAATAAGTCTATGGGTGATGACCTTCCTGTAATTTGGAGCTTTCTGCAACAGGTTTCTGGACAATGGACCCCTTACCTGTATTATAATTACCCTACCAGAAGCAAGCAGAGGTGTGACTCTATAAATAACCAACAGACTCCAAACAAGTGGAAGCACCAACTTTCAGTTCACTCTCCAACCTTTGTTTGAAGAATTGTTTTACAGATGTGGTAGTTACTTGTATGTAAATTAACGTGGACATTTTTGGATGCAAGAAAAAAATGGAAGCATGGGATGTACCCCAAAATACAATGTTTCCCAGACTACTGGGCTTGTGGCCTCAATGATGAATCTTAATGAGTGCCACAATGAGTTTTTGTGTTTAGATGGCCTATGTTACATTGCCGTCCCTTTCTCAAGGAAGCTTTGTGCTGCTAATTAGTACCTGCCTTCCAATGCTTCAGACATCAAAAATCTGGGTTTTTACAGAGAGGGAGAGCCAACCCAATCTCCATTCTACAGCAAGATAAAAGGCGCTTGTGACGTCATCCCCCTTTTTAACGATTTAATTGGAAGAGGAGTTGAAAAGGAATGAAGATATGTATGAATGCCAAACAATAAGTAAACAATACTGAGGTATTCTTTTAGCAGAGATCAAAGACAGATAGACTTGGTTATACAAGTCTAATGGGGCAATGGAAGTTTTATGGTGGCCTAACTCTGGCATCTCTGCTGGAAAGTGATAATTATGGTAAGAGAGAGTAGTTTGCCTGGCGTATACAGCTATATAATACAGATGGGGTGGGCAACCTGCACCTTTTATATCAGTAGTAGTTCTAACATGCAGAGAGGCATTTGTTGCTTGATATATACAATAAACCATGACTGCAAAGCAGACACTATAAGCAGCAAATTAATAGCTCTTAACCTATCACTGACATGTAATATGGGTTGAGAGGACACAGAAGCCTCTCAAGCTCCTGGAAAGGACTCAAAATATAGGAATTGTCTAACTCAGTGATCCCCAACCAGTAGCTTTCTAGCAACATGTTTGCTCACCAACCCCTTGGATGTTGCTCCCAGTGGCGACAAAGCAGGTGCTAATTTTTGAAATCCTGACTTGGAGTCAAGTTTGGTTGCATAAAAACCATGTGCACTGCCAAAAAGAGCCTCTTATAGGCTGACAGGCCACAAATAGCCAATCACCACCCTTATTTGGCATCCTCAGGGACTTTTTCATGCTTCTATTGCTCCCCAACTCTTTTTATATTTGAATGTTGCTCACAGGTATAAAAGGTTGGGGATCGCTGGTCTAACTACTGCACGCAAGCTCAAGTGGCTGTTTTCTTTTGAGATGGCCAGCAACTAAACAGTAAATAGATGGCCACAGCAAACTCTTATTTAAGTTTTGTAACCATGGTCATCACTCCTTAGCAAAAAGTATTACAACACTATTATACCCATCACAATGCTGCTTGGTACAGTGGAATACCTTTGCTGGCAAGCTTTATGGTATGGGATCAATAATGAGAAAGAGGAACACTATGGTTTTGGCCCTCTTGTGGAGTGTTCCATTCACATATCTGTGAATTATAACATGTATTTTTAAGTTGCCATGTATTTTTGATACACCTGCACTAGCGTGAGAGCTGGGGGGCAAGATTGGTGGTTTTAGGTGTAGCTACACTGGTGGTAACTTTTTACGGGTTTTATATAGGATCCAGGGCGGCCAACTCTCCCTATTTTTTTGGTTGTTACCCAATGTTGTCTACTCCTCTTGGTCTCCCTTCATCCTATTGCATTCTCTTTAAATTCTGGGTGCTGAGCAGTAAGCATTCAGTGATGCCACAAAGAACAAAAGCACATGCTGTGGAAGCATTCAGCGGCTTCTAAAGAGCATTTGGATTGGAGTATATGACGTCACTGTTGGTGGCAGGCATCTGTGTGTGATGTCATTTTCAGGTTGTAAATACATTTTCAGTGGCACACTATGTGGGTCCCCGATGACAGCCCTGAGGATCTCAGATCACTGTGGTTAAGGCTTCTATCCTCTTTATAGCATTATATTCTGGTGCCGTCACAGATTGCTGTTGGGACAATTAATCTTCCCAAAAGCAATTGAACCTCCCCAAGCATTCATTAAAATCTGCATATGTATTTAAATGTTTCAGTAACCATTATGATGGTATTACATGTTATTACATGTTAGATTATTATTTTTGGCAAATGATAAAATAAGGATACTGGTATCATTAATCCACAGAACTGGCCCTGACATCTGTAGAGAAGGGTTAAAATAAGATGTACGTCAGTCATTGTTATGAATCAGTATTTATAAAACACCAACACTGTCCGCAGCACTGGGTATAAACATTTAATATAAATACTGACCAATACAGGAGTTTAAGAAGACCCTGCTCATTAGACCGTACAATCTAAAAGGAGAAGCCAGTATGAGATATAAGGAATGGGGATGGAATGTTCAGAGGCACAAATACAGAGACAATTGGCAACTATGGGAAACCAACAAACGAATTATCAGCGTATCCCCAATCCTTGCAATAGTAGGCACTCCTTCCAAAGGTCACACCGTATAGACCTCAAATAACATCAAAAGAAGACTAGTGAAGGAAGCCATAGCCTGCAGAGCTCTGCTGCGTTAGTGCTTTATTGTACACACGACATGTTTCGAGTCACACGGACCCTTTCTCAAGGGTCCGTGTGACTCGAAACATGTCGTGTGTACAATAAAGAACTTACGCAGCAGAGCTCTGCAGTCTATGGCTTCCTTCACTATTCTTCTTTCAACTATGGGAAACATTGGACCTTGCTGGGGTGCAGCTGTTGCATGTTTGTTCATGGGAGAACATCTAAGAGTTGTGAAGAAGAAACAGAATGATTTAAATGAAGAGTCAAGATGAAGAAGTAAAATGTGGCTAAGAAGTATAATAAGCGTGAGAATGGTACTTTCCGCTAATACACAGCAGGAAATGGAAAGCTAGTGAGATACTTAATGGACCCACAGTACATTCTACGTGCTTCATTATGGCCACCAAGCTCCCAGCTGTAATGAGCAGGATCTGTTTCTGTTTAAAGTCAATTGCCAGGAAATAAGTTGTTGTTGTGGTCAACTGAATCTAAGCAATTATGACTTCACACCCTCTCGGACTGCTTAGCGAGCTTGTCCTTTGTGAGTATATCTTCCTGCGCTCTCTTAGCCCATGATAATGAGTCTTTACTGGATTTCTAGTGGGGCTGTCTATAATTGGTCGAATTATAGATGATGGTTGTTATACACAAAGCAGTCTGTGGTGCTCCTGGGTGGGCTGTGGATCATAAAAATGTCTTTAAATTAAGAACTGACTTACATGACTCCAGCCAGATATATGGTGCAGATTGGAGAGAAATAATTTTTGCTGGCCATTGGTAATAGCATTTCTACACCACCCTTTCCACCAGGCAGAGAAAAACTTGACATTCCTCTAGGGCACCTGTTTATGATGTGAATGGAAACCGACGGGGACAGGCAGTTTTTAGGCCAAATGACAAATCACATGACTGACAAGTGGCAAGGTGAGGTATAGGGCGTTTCTCTTGAACACGTCAGCAGAGAAACATTACATGTGCCATAGGCAAAAACGTCACTTGTGCATTCCTGGATAGAAGTATATCCAAAGCAGCGTTATATTTCCAGAGACACAACGTGTTCTCCCAGGATGCTCAGTGGAACTCAAAGCCATCCCTGTGATACGTTAGTGATCTCCTAACTGAAACCTCCGGCAAACACAATCACTTGGTTAAATCACACGGATTCGTTTCAGCCTTGGAATCATGTGCATTAAGCTCTCTGTTGTAAAGCCAAGAGCAATGAAAAGCCAAGTGTTTAGCAACAGGCAATGTGCAAATACACAGAAAACATTTTATTTTAGGAAGCAAACGTTAATGGAAAATAGGAGCTTTAGCAGCCACTTCTATATTTGGCCTCTGACGCTTTTAACATTAATGTCTTTCTGTTAAAATTATTGGAAAAGATAATTTGAGTTTCCTGTGAATCTGAAATATCGCCAAAAAAAAAAAAAAAAGCTGTGAGATTTGTGCTTTGTCATTTTTCTGCATCCTGAAATATCACAGCTGAGAGAATGCCTGATGCTGGTACTTGGAAATATAAAGCCAAGCTATGGATGTCCTACCCAACAACATACAATACATACAATGTATGCCTTGAGATGGTTATGGTCTCATTATCTGTTATTCTCATCTGGTCTGCTGGAGTTATTTGTTTCTCTTCCTCTAATTGTAAGGAAAAGTTACCTTGGTGGTCTAGTGGGCAGCAGGGTCCACCGCCACGTCCTCGGCATGGATGCTCGCTGCTCCTTCCTCTCCGGTGCCGGCTTCCTCTAAGGCGCGTGCATGTCGTTTCTTAAAGGCGCAGTGACGCTGTTGTGTGATGTCAGCGCGCAATGGCGCCAAATTCAAACAGTTTAAAAGGGGAATTTAGTGTGTTTAGGATTGCCCGTTGTTAGGTTCTATTTAGAAGTTCCTGGGTGTTTATTCTTTGTAAATCCTGACTGATCTATTGTGTTTTGACACTTGCCTGCCTGATTTACTATTCTGATCTCTCCAATCCTGATCCTGCCTGTCTGTGACTATTCTGACCTCTCCAATCCGACCTTTGCCTGTCCATCAACTATTCTACGTTCTCTATCCTGATTCCGGCCAGTCTGACCATTCTATCTGCTTCTGCTGGCCCGGCCTGCCTGTTCCTGGTGGTATTCTTCCTTCCAGTATCCAGGTGAGACGATCGTGCCCCTTTGCTAGTCCAGAACCGTTTCGTTTAGCTCCTTTCTCAATTAAGACCTGGCGGTTAAAGGCAGAAGTGAGAGCCGAGACCAGGGAGCTTAGCTTGGGTTCTTGATATAGGGTGCCGAACATGACACTAATTCAATATGTAGAGAGTTTTTAAAAGACTGAACTTGATGCAGATACAGGTATGGGACCTGTTATCAAGAATGCTAGGGACCTTGGGTTTTCCGAATAAGGGGTCTTCCTATAATTTGGATCTCTATAACTTAAGTCTACAAAAAAAAAAAATAAATGAAATATGAATTAAAACCAATAGGATTGTTTGCCTCCAATAAGGATTAATTATAGCTCAGTTTTTAAAAATGTGAATTATTTGATTAAAATTGAGTCTATCGGAGAGGGCCTTCCAGTAATTTGGCGCTTTCTGGATGACGGGTTTCCGTATAACTTACTATGTAAGATAGATGTTATTGACAACTAACAGCAGCATGTTTATGAGAACACCAAACAATACCACCGCAAGCATTAAAACTGCACCTACACATTACTACTTAGAATGAATGAACATAATCAGCGATGTCTCTGATCTGCCCTTTTCATGCCCAGTTCTGCCCTTTCCATGCCCAGTTCTGCCCTTTCCATGCCCAGTTTTGCCCTCGTCATACCTATTTCTGCCCTGCGACAGGCTGCAAATAAAATGTTCATTAATACTAACCAATATTGATTCAGTATAAAAAATAAGCGAATTCTGTGAACAAGAAAAATATATAGAGCATATGAAATTGATAGAAATGCAGCTACTGATTCAGTGCAGTTGAATGAGTTTGGCCTATAGCAAACAAAGGAAACGTACCTGCACGATTTCCAGCATTTCTGCTTTGCTGATGTACCCATTCCCATCCAAGTCGTACATGCTAAATGCCCACTTCAACTTCTGTTCCAGTTTCCCCCTGGAAGTTACGCTCAGAGCAATAATAAATTCTCTAAAATCAATTGTCCCGTCCCCGTTGGCATCAAACGTGCGGAATACATGTTCTGCAAACTTAGAAGCGTCCCCGTAAGGAAAAAAGTTCCCATATATTTTCTTAAACTCCTCCATGGTTAAGTTCCCGCTTGGACAGTCTCTCAAGAATCCCTTGTACCACTCCTGGATCTCGTGCTCAGTAAAGTCTGTGCTTTCTAGTAAGTCCTGCATGACCTCAGGGCGCAACTTGCTGTTCTGCTTCCCCATGCTGATGCGATATTTTCACCTAAGAAAAAAATAAATAAAGCTTTTTAGTCATGGATATTCATCAGCTTATGTGGATTTCCAATGTATGGTATGCTAGTGGTGACATTTCAAAATTAATGGGTCATGCACCAAAAAAACTAATGTAAAATTACTCTTTAGAGCACTATTGCCATTTATGTTGCTAATGTTTTAATGATATTAGCAGTTTTGCATTGCTCATATAAATTTGTAACAGAAGCACCCCCTGCGGATTGACAAGCTATAAGCCTAAAGGTGACCATAAACGTTTTTAAACGCAATTATGAGCTTTCCCGGAAATGACCTTTCCAAAAAAGATTGTTTGTTTCAACACACACGTGTAGAACAGAATGGTCAGAAATACAGGTAGAAATAGAATTCTACCTGTATCTGACGTTTCAGCACCATATAATGGGCGATGTTCGGGTGCCCATCAAAATGTACTGACTGGCCCGATCTACAAGCCTACTGATATCCAAGTATTCTGCCAATATCCTTTGGCTCGTTTCCCACCATACATACATAGGCAAGGGAGCCCTTGTACTAGATATGAGGACATTGCACACCTGCCACAAGAACATATGCTTCAGCTCACTAGTAGGAGAGGGAAGGCAAGAGCTTGGTGTCTCAAATGTTCATGTTGGGGCATATTTGCACGATTTGTTGACCTTATCTACAATAACCAATGCCACAAGGTAGGACATCCTAAATTCTCTACACTATAATTCATCACTAATGTTGGACATCCCTGATGTAGACCTGACACGTATGTGTACCTACTTTTTACCTCATCAGACACACAACCTGATCCCACTACCTACTGGTAACCATGAAACTGGAAGTGATGTTACCAAAAACCAGAAATGAAATCATCAATCATGAGAACCTGGAGGAAATGAAAGAGATAGAAAAAAAATTGCATCCTTATTCAGGTAGGACAGTTCTGAATCAAGGACCACAAAAGGGAGAATTTTTTGGGCAGCAATGTTGGGATGTATACAAGCCTCTCATCTGGTTCATTAATAATACATACGTCTGGCTCCTCTCCTATTTATACATTTGCAGGCCCCAGTACCAGCTCCTTAAGCTACATGTGAGTGGTGCTGTTTATAACCCAAGGCTGTGCTTGCCGCCTGTAAGAAATACAACTTGCTCTTATGTTAAAGAGCCTGTTATAACAAATACACTCTCACTGCTGTATATTATACACTGAAACTGTCACTGGAACCGCCGGTTTAAGCCAGCGAGGAAAAATAGTTTCCCACAGACAGTTGCACAATATTACAGACAATAGCATAAATCATCTGTTCTATCAGCTTATGGAAACTTTTACACAGATCTCTGGATGTCACACAGATGGGAGATCAATGTATTTTTAAGCCCTGCGTTTTCAATGTAAAAGGGTCCTGCTCGCCTCGAATGCTACAGAATATGCTGACATAATCAAGACCCCAGTAATGTTTGAATGGGGGTTTTAAAAATGTATTATTGTAGATGAGACGTAAATATTCCTACAGTAGACTTTCTCTGCGGTTCTATTTCCGTTTCAGTACAAATATTCCTATCTGTCTCAGTATGACTACCTGTCTAGGATCTATATATCAATCATCTATATATCAAACTATCTGCATACATATACGTACATAATCTATCTAATCTATGAGCCATATATAGCTCTACAGCCTATCACCTGCTGTCTGTGTGCCACTCCAAGATATATGTGCAAAGGTAAGGCTAAGAAAGCTTTATCAGAAAGGTCTATATAAATACACCAGTAGACCCTCAACGTAATGCTGCTCTGAGTTTTATTCTATTGTGTACACATGAGCTAGGAGTGAGCAGGGAGAGACTCAGGCAGGAAGTGATGTCATACCAAGCTAATATGGCAGCTGCTATCCTAAACAAACAGAGAGCTTCTAGAGCTGTTTTCTCAGGTATAGTAAAGCATTCTACAGAATAAATATAGTGTTCTAGTATGCATTATTGTGGCAAATCTATTGGCAATAAACTGCTGTGGTAGCTTTCCTTCTCCTTTCACATAAGAAAAAAGACTGTTGCCAGTACAACAAATAGGAAAGGAAAAGGTAAATAAATAACACCAACCGGGATCTTTATTTGTTGAGAGTCCTGACCAAAATGGGCTCCAATTATTTACAGTATATAAAGTGAGACTGTCTAAACTATGGCACTTCAGGTGTGATTAAACTCCCACAACCCCCGGCAGACTTTGGAAATTGATGGATGCTAGGAGTTGTAAAAAAAAAAAACTGTTACTGTTTCCATCATGGGTCAATGATGCAATCATGAACTACTTGCTACCACCTACTCTTGTTATTTGCAACTGCAGCTCTATGGAGCCCATGGGCAATGTACTGTATACGTGTTCCATGACCCATGGCGCTTACCAGTTTGAGTATAAAATAAACGTAAGGCACATTAAAACATCTTCCACTTCACCACCTTGTAGGTGTATTTACTCAAGGTGATCATCCAGTTATTTCTGTCCAAACCTTAAAGGAGAACTATTGTGAAAATGAAAATTGAATATGAGCTTCCTCATACTGAAGTAAGAAACTTTCTAAATACAATAAATTAAAAATTCTGCATTGTTTTTGAAATAATCAAGTTTATATTCACTATTCCTCTCTCAGCATCTGTTTCTCTGCATTCTGTCTTCATGCAGCAGTTGGGTGTCAGATATACAGTTAGATCCAATTTATCTTATAATTGTTTTTTTGCACAAATTATGCATGTAGAGAGACAGGATTTCTGATGATTGTTTTATAGAGTCTAGGCAAAAGGAGCCCCCTTATAAGATATACTGGATCATCTGACACCCCAACTCCTAAATGAAGACAGAATGAAGAGAAACAGATGCTGAGAGAGGGATAGTGAAGATAAACTTGATTATTTCAGAAACGGCACAGAATTTTTAATTGATTGTATTAAGAAAGTTTATTATTTAAGTATGCTGAAGTTAATATTACATTTTAATTTTAGCGATAGTTCACCTGTAAGAACTAGGAGGAATTCATGGTCTCGCAGGGGGTTCCCAGGGTTTTTGGGGCTCCCTATCTTCCAGGGAAAGATTAGGTAGGGTTCATCTTTGGCTTATAACCCCGACACCGTCTATATAATAAATACTGTTACTGGACAACATGAACATATCAGGATAAGGTTTCCCAGCACACCCTGTATTTTGTCAAACAAATGTGATTTATTCTGTAAATGCATGATATCGCCTTAGCATATGTTCCTGCATTCACGTCCTGATAACACTACCAGATTAAACCTATCACTCAGGCAGGTCACAGAACAACACATTCAGTGCAGCAGAATTACTATTACTAACACATAATACCTCGGACAGATATGGCTTTCAAAGGCAATTACATTTACATATAACTTTAAAACCACTGAAAATATTCAGGGAATGCATCGTTGAAAGTTGCTTAGCATTACAAATGCAAAATTCCAACTTTCTGTTCTTTGAAGGGGTGAGTTGTCACAGTGAAACGTTTTCCAAGCTGTCAATAAATGGATTAACAATGCATTATCCAGATCCTCTGGGCCTTTCTCCGTTATTGGAATTGGAGAGGAACAAATGGAATCCCTTGCAGGGGAAATCATTAGAATCTCCTGCTAACGAGCCTTTATTTCTTTCTACTCTTCATGATAATTTATTGCACTCCCTTAACTACTACACAACCATTATGGTGGTATGCCCCTCCAAAATGACACATATCTTGACAGTTTCTGTATTGCAATCTTTGGCTCTATTGCTACTTATGAAAAACACTGGCTACCAAAGTGATAATCACCTGACCCTGAAGTGCACCCATGGAATCTGCCCATGGGCAAGTCGCCAGATAATGCACAGGTTACGCCAGTGTATGGCCACCCCTAATGCAATTTGTGTTAAGTATTTATCAGTGATTGGTTGCTATGGATACTCTGGACAAAAATGGCACCAGGTCAGATGTGGCATTGAAATAACCATTTCAGTAGAATCAGACCCTCAAACAGATAATCATCTCACAGCATGGTGGTTTTGGTCAATATTCATCCATCATCAGTTCAATTAGTAGTGTCATTGTTGTTTTTGTTTTCTCAAGTTATTGATTTTGGCCCTTGGCAGTTTGGGCCCTACACATGGAGTCACCAAATAGTTATTGCATACTGGTAGAAACACTCCACTTTGGGACTTGCATCATCAATCACTAACTTTTTCATGCTCATTTGTGAACAGAGTGATATATTTCCCGGTAGTACCTGTACTGGAAGCATGTGGAATATAAATTGGGCAGTGTAATATCCCTTTTGGGTTTACAAGATACCTCTAGGGCCATAAATTTGATTTAAAAAAAAGCATATTTTATTTTAAATATTTTTTTAATTTTTCCAGAATACTATATTAACTACTTTGTAGATGCCAATCAAGTCTTACTTGCAGCTTTTTACAATCTGTAGTGCTGGCGCTTCTCTCGTTAATATAAACGAGCTGAAAATGAGCACGCTTGAAGGCCCACTAGATTGACTGCTTTCTTTGTGTAGATCATTGCACATTACTGAGGAACCAGAAACATTTCCTTGGGGGATTAATCTACCCTCCACTTTTTCTAATGACTAATAATCATCATTTAGCAATAAATGTTTGCAAGCACGTGGCAGTGACATTACATGTGCAAGGGACACATTCCCGGCCTGTACATAAATACATGGTATTAGTCGAGTCACAGCACACTGGTGTTAGGCTGACAGCAGGAATGTTGGCCTTGAGTTGTAACCTCTTTCATTATTCACTTTGCAGAGACAAAAGCACAATGCAAACACGAGGGGGTAGGAATTTTAGATAGTGTATTGTATTTGGGGAGGGGGATAAGCTTTTACTTAAAACAAAAGCTCAGTTTTTCCTTTTTATGGACAATATGTGTAGGGCACAGCTGGGTACACCACCAGCATCAAGGATGCAGGCATAAGCATACTGCAGTGTAATGGGTGCGTAAAACTGGCTTGGACACCTTGAAGAAAGACTTTACTTGCTGATAATGGCAATTATGTGACTAACCTTCTTTGGGACAAGAAGTTATTCCCCGCACCTTGTTGGTTTAGGCCGGTGGTACACATGAAGATTTGGGGAAGATTAGTTGCCCAGCGACAAATATTCTCTTCTTCAAGATGCCTTCCGCCAGCAAGAATGTGAATTAGCGGCGGGATAGCAGTCGTATCGCTTCGTTTTCCGAAGTCCCCTCATAAGGCATTTCGGGGAGATTAGTTGCCCGAAGGAGAGGAGATTTGTCGCTGGGTAACTAATCTCCCCCAAATCTGCAGGTGTGCCACCACCCTTAAAAGCCAGCTGGCCTGCTGGAAGGCATAGTTTGCTTTGCGCTTTTACCTAATTTTATAGATAACATCTGTTCAGGATGTTGAATTAAATAAGCATTTTGGACATATATGTAATTGACCAGAACCAGCAGGGCCTAGGGCAGGGCTCCACAGCTTTTTTTTTTTTTTTTTTTTACCCATGAGCCTTATTCAAATGTAAAAAGAGTTGGGGAGCAACATAAGCATGAAAAAAGTCTCTAGGGATGCCAAATAAGTGCTGTGATTGACTATTGTGTAGCCCCTGTATGGACTGGAAACCTACAGGAGGCTCTTCTTGGCAGTTAATACTTGCTTTCAAGCCTAGAATATAAAAATAAACACCTACTTTGAGGCCATGGAGAGAATAAAAGTTCTTAAATTAAACATGAAATCCAAATTCTTTTTTTTTTTATTAAAGTATTCATAGCTGTTGTAAACTCATTAAAAAATCTCAGCTGTCAATCAAATATTACCTGCCCCTCCTCTATGCCTTTGGCACAATGGCGGGGCTTGCAATTACTTTCACTTTCCATTCAGCACTTAGTAGATATCATGGCACTCCCCACATTCCCCCGCTCTCTTTACCATCTAATTGTGTAACCTCCATTCTTGGTGCACAAACAAGATTTTGAGATGATGCAAGACTTGCCTTAATAACAGTGTCCACAATAAGGCTCCTGCCTGCTTGCTAGAATTATGAGTTCCCAGAATGATGGAATCAAGATTCAAATAATTTATACAGTGTAATCAAAGTTTATTTTGCTTGACAAACGTGACAGGTCCCCTTTAACATATATGCGACACTGCTAGCCTCACTCAACTAAAAAAAACAAACATATTTGCATATATTAATACCGTCTTCTGCTGCTGCAGCTTTTTATAAGAAACATAGCCGACATTCATGTACTGAGATGCAAAATAGGCCCTGGCAATTTGATCGCTCACTTCCCTACATAAGCCCAATATAAAGCAGTGGTCTATAGGCAACCTACAGCAGCCCCTTTGGCATTTGCCAAGATGTTGGGAGGAATGCAGATAATATAGGATGACAGCAGCAAGGCAGCCTCTTACAAAGTGGAAGTAGATCCTTTTTACAGGATAAAATATTTATGCATAAACATGGTGGCACAGTGGTTAGCGTTGCTGACAAGCAGCTCCAGAGACAGAGTTTCAATTCTAGAATTTATATCTTCTCCCCGTGTCCACATGGGTTTCCTCTTGGTACTCTTGTGTGTTTTTGAAACAAAAAACAATCAGGTTAATTTGATCCTGACAAAACTAACCACAGCGATAACATGATAGGGACCTTTGATGGTTGGCAGGTACTGGTGTATAATCTCTGGAAAGTGCTGTGGAATATGTCGGCGCTATATAAATACAGGATAATAATGTTTAATCTTGGAATTCCCTTATAAATGTCATTCTACAGATAAAGAAAGTTCCGTGCAGACACTAAGCCCTTATATATTATTGCCTGTTTAATGGAAAATGCAGATAAACCCTGCTTAGGAGGAGAGTGCAGTTTGCAGGGCATCCTAGAGAGCAAATCTGCATAGCTGCTTAATGTATTGGAACAATATTTCCCCTTTGCCTTACAATCCTGTGGAAGCACGGCTGCAAGGCATCATTTATCAGCTAATTATTCCTAAATTAGAAAAACAGTGCTTTTACATGAGCTGTTCCCTTCCCCCCACGCATGCTGCACTTTCTTTGTCCTCTTGCTTTTTTGGCTTGAATGTGTGCCTGTTCGTGTCATTATGTGAAAATAAAGGAGTACTGCAAGATTTCACACTAAAGGCCCCCATAGACGGGCCGTTAAAAGCATCCAATGGGCTTCCCTGATCGATATCTGGCCAAAAGTCGGACAGATCTCGATCGGGCAGGTTAAAAAATCCCGCCGGATAGCGGCCGCATTTCTATGCGTGTATGCGGTCCTGCGATCCGACTGCCCATTACGGATGCATTGTGATCCGATCACCCGACATCGCCCACTTCAATGTGGGAATTTCGTTGAGAGATGTTTGGCGGCATCGCCAAACGAGTGGATCTCTACCCTACATAGACCCCCATCCCTGCTCCCCCCAAGCCTAGGTGTTACCCTGGGTAAATGCCTCTAACTCTTTACTTACCCCTGGTTGCAGATTCAGGGCATCAGATTTCACGGGCGCCATCTTCGTCTCTTCTGTAAACTTTGCCAAGAGAGCAGCGTGTCGGTGCATGCACAGTTGATGCAATTTGCTGGTCCCGAACAACTGCACATGTGCCGAAAGACACAGAAATTGCCGAAGCGCCGGAAGAAGACCCGAAGATTACCGAAGAGAATAAGATGGCGCCCGAAGGGTACATAAAGAGTTAGGGGCATTTACCCAGGGTAACACCTAGGCTGGGGGGAGCAGGGAGGGGGGTCTATGTAGGGTAGGGGGGTAGGGGATTTTAATAAAAAGGGTTTGGTTCTCCTTTAAAAAAAACTGCTGTTTCTGCCTCCTGTAACAGTGAAGCAAAAGCAAGCTGATTAAGAGACAGAACTGATGCCTGCTACATTGTGTCAAGAGTCAGAACCAGAGAAGAGAAACAGATGAACAATACTGATTTCAACAGCTATTACACCTACAAATAATTTTGAAACCACCAAAAAAATTCTATGTATATTGCAATGCTTCCTTAGAATTACATTTTGTTTCATTATTCAAAAACAGCTTTTGGGCCGACAACCCCTCCCCTATAAGGGGATTTTAAGGGAAAATACAGGAAAGGGATTACTTTCACATCTTTAACGCAATAATTCAAATATATCAATGTGAGCGGGAGATATCATACTATTTCTGCATGAGGAAATTAAACATTTTCCGCAGACTCAGACACACTAGTCACTTATTTTTTTCCATCTGTATAATCCTGGAGGGTATTTCAAGCATCTCTTTTATAATGAATAGAGATAAATCAGAACGGTGCTGGATGAACTCTCTTGGCTGTATAAATATTTGAGAAGGATGAGTCACTGAATGAGAGCATGGAACCTTCCTGCAACCATGTTCCAGCTAAAATGTATAATGAATACTTGCAGGGGGGGTAAGATATGAGATAACATAATATCAACCCCCGTTAGTGATGGGAAGCATGCCTTTCACTGAAGTCTCTTCCTTTGCCTGCTTCTCTCCCCAAAACACAATAGCCATTAAAGGAACACAGTAACCCGAAAAATGAAAGTGTTTTAAAGTAATGAAAATATCATGTAGTGTTGCCCTGCACTGGTAAAACTGATGTGTTTGCTTCAGAAACACTACTATAGTTCATATAAACAAGCTGCTGTGTAGCAATGGTGGAAATTTAAAAAAGGCTATATGGCACAGGTTAAATAGTGGATAACAGATAACACCATTATGTTCTACAGAGCTTATCTGCTGTGTAAACTGGGCCTTTTCTGCTTTGAATGGCTGCCCTCATTGCTACACAGCAGCTTATTTATATAAACAACAGTAGTGTTTCTGAAGCAAACACACCAGTTGTACCAGTGCAGGGCAACACTGTATTATATTTTATTACTTTGAAAATTTTTTTGATGTTACTGTTCCTTTAAGGCCTAAGGGCAGGGTTGTTAAAAGTCTTTACCACCAACTGTTGTTGTATTGTACTCAATATCTTAGTTAGTAGCCTTTCTTGGCTTTCATGCTGGGAGTTGTACAAATGAGCTGGGTGGAATCCATAGGTTCTGCTGTGCTTTAGTGAGCAGTTAATTTCAATGTGTGGATGTAATCTCCAGCATACTACAGACCTCCCAACAATTGAAAATCAGAAAGAGAGACAAAAAGTGCTGCTTGCACATAGTGCAGCAACATTTTTTTGACCATGATTATTTGTTGATAGTCGAAAAGGGCAGCACTCCACAGTTACTTAAAAAAAGCCTTTATTCTTAATGGCAGGGCAGCATTACAGAAACGTTTCGAGCCTGGCAAGGCTCTTTATCAAGCTTGATAAAGAGCCGTGCCAGGCTCGAAACGTTGCTGTAATGCTGCCGTGCAGCAACGTAACTAGAGGGGGGCGGGCCCTGGCCCTGAGGGGGTGCGGGCCCTGGCCCAATTAAGCCAAGCGGAAAAGCAATTTACATGCAAAATGTAGCCGAACTGATCACAATAAGTAACATAATTCCATCACCAGCATACAACCCCGCAAATACGCATATGCTCAATCCATCTTGCGAGAGTTTGCCCGCCATATTGAAAATACACAGCGTATTTCAGCAAAATGTATTTCCAAACCTGCGGACCCAATAGAGTAATAACAGGAGTGATAGAGAGCGATATTCTGAGACAATTTGCATTTGGTTTTCATTTTCTTTTTATTACTTGCAGTTTTTGAGTTATTTAGCTTTTTATTCAGCAGCACTCCAGTTTCAGCAATCTGGTTGCTAGGGTCCAATTTACCTTAGCAACCATGCATGGATGTGAATAAGAGACTGGAATATGAATAGGAGAGGACCTGAATAGAAAAAATTAATAATAAAAAGTACCAATAACAATTAATTTGTGGCTTTACAAAACATTTGTTTTTTAGATGGAGTTAGTGACCCCCATTTGAAAGCTGGAAAGAGTCAGAAAAAGAAGCACGTCCATCAAGTTCAACCTTCTAACTTTTTTTAACCTGCCTAACTGCCAGTTGATCCAGAGGAAGGTAAAAAATCCCCATCTGAAGCCTCTCCAATTTGCCTCAGAGGGGGAAAAATTCCTTCCTGACTCCAAAATGGCAATCGGACTAGTCCCTGGATCAACTTGTACAATGAGCTATGAGATGTGGAAACTTTGTATCTTTTTTTGGCATCAGTGCAGGAGATCAAAATCAAAACAGTCCAGCGAAAAACGGGACAGTTGCCAGGCATGATACTAGTGACAGTCAGCGGCTATCATTAGGTCACTGGGAGCTGTAGTTCAGCAACAGCTGGGGACCATAGGCAGAAATTGACTTTTTGAGACATATGACATTATGCTGATAAAAATGTGAATACCAAAGACGAACACCCCTCGTGGTCATTTCTGACTCACACTCAGCATGTTCTAAATGCCTCCTGCCTGGAGGTACATAAGCTGCCAAAAATAGCTGCTAGTTCCATGAAGCCTGCCTCCAATCTAAGGGAAGCTTGTAAAGTGGAGCTGTCAAGTGATTCCCTGATTCATGAGGGGCAACACACGCAGCTTTACAAACAGAGCAGTGAGTCATGAGTCTGCAGAAGCTTTGGGGGCTGCATCTCCAGTGGTCACAGGGGGGAACAGCAGCACTGGCAGAATAAATGAGCCCATCCTGGTCCCTTGAATAAGACCATTCTGGATAAGAACTGTGTGGTCATGTATGGTTGGCAATTCTGAGTCAGCGCTTGGCTTACCAGAAAGGAGAAGCTCCCACCACTTCCTACATGATCGAGGTGAAACTGATCAGGCAGTGGTTATTCAAGATGGCTAACACAGGCCCCCACAGACATTAAATGATGGTGTTCAACCATTTTTTGCTCCATGCATCGCCATATTAACTGCGGTTACCATGTACGACACTGCAGTGGATGCTTGAGCTATAAAAATGAAGTGTAAATATATATTATTTCTAGGGATGCACCGAATCCAGGATTCGGTTCGGGATTCGGCCAGGATTCGGCCTTTTTCAGCAGGATTCGGCCGAATCCTTCTGCCTGGCCGAACCGAATCCGAAACCTGATTTGCATATGCAAATTAGGGGTGGGAGGGAAATCGCATGACTTTTTGTCAGAAAACAAGGAAGTAAAAAATGTTTTCCCCTTCCCAACCCGAATTTGCATATGCAAATTAGGGTTCGGATTCGGTTCAGTATTCGGCCGAATCTTTCTTGAAGGATTCGGGGGTTCGGCCAAATCCAAAAAAGTGGATTCGGTGCATCCCTAATTATTTCACATAAAGTGAAATGATCCTTGAAAAAAATCAACTCACAGTGATCCAGAGTTGAGCTATTGCTGTAAAAATGGTAGCCTGTGGCACTCCAGTTGTTGAAGAACTACAACACGCGGAATTCTTCAACATCCAGGACCAATGAAATAATTTTGTAGTCAGTATATATGCAGGGTAATCACAAGGATATTAATGAGAGCCATCCTCTGATAAACGGCTTGCAGTTTGGCTTGATTAGCTGGCACCGAGCACTGCATTCTATTTATTCCAACACATTACAGTGAGGTTGCATGAAAATAATCCGGGATATGCACGGCAATTAATCCTTGATTCTGGTAATGTCTTGTTTCTGTTAAAATTAACTGATGAATAAATTAGCTTGAGACTATGTATACTTTAAAATTTGTTAGTCTGCCTATTTGAAAAACCCTAATCAGTAGTGATGTGCTGGTCAATCCACAGTTGACCACGAGTTGAGCTTTGACCAACCACTTCTCCTCTGCTCTGAAGATTCCCTTCCTTGGAACCCCGAGGCATGCACAGAAGTAACATACAGAAGACATGGGCATGCCCGGACTGGCAATCTGTGGGTTCTGGCAAATGCCGAAGGGGCTGCTATATGGTTCCATAGAAAGTTACCATATAGTGGGCTGGTAGGGGGCTGTTTGGGCCTCTGTGTACTTGGAATGGCAGGGCCTATTTTGACTCCCAGTCCAGGCCTGGATGTGGGTATGGGTTGGGAGCGGGATATACAACATGGCAGCATTTTACGGGTTAGGGTCAGAGGGTTCCGTTTTTCCTGATTTGAATAATGAACACTGGTTGATAGCAGTAAATATTGGAGTTCTCAGAAAGTATAAAAACTCACCAATTACGAGAAGAGGTCCAGGTGCACCGCCCTGAACCTTCAGCTGAGGGGGCAGATAAACCGTGTAGAGAATGGAGCAGGCTCTTCCAAAGACCAATCTTCCAGACAGACCTGTAAAACAATTTAGTTGTTTATTTCGGTACACATGGATACGTTTCATATCTTTAGGATACTTAATCATTGGCTCCTATAGAGCCTACGATTAAGTATCCTAAAGATTCGAAATGCGTAAGGCTGTGTCCATGTGTACCGAAATAAACGACTACATTATTTTACAAGTCTGTCTAGAAGATTGGACTTAGTTTTTCCTGACTCGCAAATCACAACTACAGGGGTGCTATTTACTGCCTTGTTTAGCTTGGCCATGCCTACAATGAAGTTTCACCTGACTACCAACCTTGCGAGCCTACCAATGAAACAATGGATGCTTAGGCAATACCTAAAAAGCAGGGTGAGCCTATACCACTTTCAAAGAAGAGTAACTATACCACTGGACACTGCAGGTCTCTAAAAATATATTACATAAAATGTCCCATATTTGAACACTGTATGGCCAATTCACATGCACAGGAGTACACTGCACATGCGCATTTACCCAAATCATCAATCATCTTTTTGTTTTGAACAGTCTACTACAAGGTGCAAAATTAAAGTAAGGACCGAAATCGTTGCAATAGGCAACTGCAAGTGTGCAACAAAGCCCTTATGTGCAGAAATCTTCCCATTATGTCATGTAAATAAAGCTTTATTATGAAAAAGATATCTATCTAGCAGTTTGAGTGATTAGATAATGCCATATTGAAACACTGCGATTTTAGAAGGCGCTGTGTTCACACACAAACATGCTTGCTTACATAAGGGGTGTCTTTTACTCCTGCACATCTCTGCCTGTTTCAGTCAGAACCTGCATTTTTTCCTGTCAGATGAATGAGTAACACACAGAACATCACAAAACTTTGGCTCAATGGAAAGCATTAAATGGGCAATATTTTGTTTATTTTTTCTAAGAACATAAACCACCTGCTGAGATCTTTCTGTCAGGCATTCTCCCGTCTCTACATTCTCAATAAATTCGATCTGCCCAGTTCCAGGATCATCTGTTTGGATGTGTTACATGGTATTATGCAGAGCTGTCCAACAATTTCCATTTAAAGGGGGCTATTACCTGGTTTAGGCACACGCTGACAGGCTGAATTCTGCTGGAAGAATTGGATGTCTGAAGGCATAAGGCACTGACTATAAGGAACAACTTGCAAATGTGGTAATGAGGGAACCATCTGAGCTCTGTCACAGAATCGAGAATCCGACACTACTGGCGAAGCATGGCTAAAAAATTTGAAATACGATATGAATTATTCTATTTTGGACAACACAGTCTATGGTATCTATGAAATATATGGACGCAGCACGCACTCCTGTTGAAATATTCTGGGAGTCTAAGTACAGCAACAGATGAATGGCCACCATCTTCTCTTGTCCAAAAACAATATAGGCTTTATGCCTCTAACTGAAGAAAATGGCAGTACTACGGATACCCCAGTCATTCACCAGGTGGCAGGCCGACAGTTGCTAGGTTACCTGGACCATCCCCGATTATGGCAGCCACTTCAGAAATAGCCACTGTCTCAATATACCATACACAAAAGGGAGGACACAAGGAAAGGGAATATCTGTTTTCTGCAAATAATTGTTTAAATAATTAAACTCTGTAACCATGGCAACCCAAGCTCCATGTCTTCCATTTCTTTCTGACATTTATCGTAAGTAATGATCTGCCATAATCACAGCACAGATTCTTGCAACATATGTAAGTATCTCAGGCGTTCAATTTACGAAAAAAGTCACACCAGCGTCCTTCACTTATACGACTGGTGACGATTTCCACCACGTCTTAAAGTGGACCTGTCTACCAGACATAAAAAGCTGTATAATAAAAGTCCTTTTCAAATTAAACATGAAATCAGAATTATTTTTTTTATGGAAGAGTTCATAGCTGTTGTAAAAAATCTCAGCTGTCAATCATATAGTGCCTTGCCCCCTCCTCTAGGCGTAGAGGCGCAGCAGAATTACTTTCTATTCCTAGATGTCACTGCTCTCCCCACATTCCCCCGTTCTCTTCCCCATTTAATTGTGTAGCCAGTGCATGGGGATGGACATCAGGTCCCCCATTCTGGTGCACAAACAAGATTCTGAGATGATGCAAGGCTTGCCTTAATAACAGTTTGCTTGACTAACATGATAAAATAGCATTTGAAATAATTTTATTTGGGTGATGGGTCCCCTTTAAAGCAAAGATAGGAAACCTGTGGCCAGGAGCATAACTAGAGGTCAATAGATTTTGAGGTTTCACAGGGTGTTTTTCTTCAATTACATATAGCTGGTGTACAGTCCCAAGCATGCGCTAGCTCTGTGCAGGAAATACTGAAGGGACCATCATTTTTAAGGCTCCAGCTGAATTAACAGTTGTTGTTTTAAACTCAATATAGGAAAGCAGGATGACTCAGTACAATTTACCCTGACAGTGGTTATGACCCACTTGACCATTATTTAATGCCCCTGACATCCACACACTGCCTAATATGCTCAGTATTACTCAAATAATCCAACTGAACTATTGCAGAGAGCAGCACAAGTTAATGTAATATCCCAAGTCTGATATTAGATAAGCCTGACACAAGCCCCATTGATTACAAAGTACATTAAGCTTTTAGGTTACTCACACTAATTTCATTCTTTTTCTCAGGCATCGGTGAAACGTCACATTCAGGGTGATGCTGGGTGGGAAATGCAATCACCAGATTTAAGCTGCGAGGCTTCTAAGGAATTGATTTCATTACTCACGCAGCTAATGGCTTTGTTTTACGCCATTCCTCTTTTAATCCCCCACTTGCAATGGTTTATATCTGAGGCCAGGAACAAAAAATATTATAAGCAAAGGACCATGATAAACGAGCTGCCTCATCAAAGTCGTTGTGGTTTTTGAAAGTTTGATTCTAGAGTTGAGAATCTGTTATATGGGAAGGCACATTATAAAGACAGCTGCTTAAGCTGAGCTGCAATTAGCCACGCAATAACAGTTTGTCATTAATTTAGATGCATAAAAGCAATTCTAATTGCTTGTTTGTTGTGCCGTGCCCAATATTGCAATCATTTGTATAAACACATTTCACAGAAATTAAACTCACAGCAAACTAGATGCCGTGAGCCCCATTTCCCAGCAAATTCTGACTTTACAACGGCAAGAGGGCCACAAGTTTCTCACTGATGCACAACTACAAAGCCAAACTGCTTGAGTGGCAGCAGCAGCCGGTGAAAGTGTAACACGTGATAGAAATGGGGAAAGTATATCTTGTAGCAATGCATCCCAATATCATAAAAAAAAGGTTCTCTATGTATATAATGCTGGATAAATAATTTTGGAATATTAATAATTAATCATTACTTACAGCTGCTCATATAGATTTCTGCTACTAGAGCATCAGTTTCATAATGAATTAACAATCCTATTCCTGTTACGGCTATGGCCTATAAAGAGCCTCATTCATAAATCCCACAAGTGTGTGTGCTAACGCCCTAAGGGGGTACACAATTGCATGCCTTAAGGCCCATCCATGGATCACTTGCACCCATGTGATTTGTACTAGGGAGGCACCGAATCCACTTTTTGGATTCGGCCGAACCCCGAATCCATCGCTAAAGATTCGGCCGAATAACGAACCGAATCCGAACCCTAATTTGCATATGCAAATTAGGGGTGGGAAGGGGAAAACAGTTTTTACTTCCTTGTTTTCTGACAAAAAGTCACGTGATTTCCCTCCCCGCCCCTAATTTGCATATGCAAATTAGGGTTCGGATTCGGTTCGGCTTGGCAGAATGATTCGGCCGAATCCGAATCCTGCTGAAAAAGGCCGAATCCCGAACCGAATCCTGGATTCGGTGCATCCCTAATTTGTACAGGTGTAAACGGCAGAACTGTACTTAGCGGAGAAATTAACAGGACCCTATTGCATCCTGTTAAGGGGCGCCCAAGGGATGCAGTGCTGTATTCATACAGACACACAGCTTTGCATAAATATTTTTTGTACGTCTCTCCCTGCCCCAACCTGTAAATGAGGCTTAGGTATAATTTCTATGGGAGCACATACTAATGAAACTTGCAACGGTGCTAATTAACATGATTTACTTTAAAGTGCCCTTGGCTCAGTAAAAGCAGGGATTTCTTGTTCAATAATAAACCCACTACTCTAACGTCTAAGGCTAAGGAGTTTGGTTGAGTTATTTAATGGCAAACTCTAAGGTAAATTTTTAGTAGGGGCATATTATGCCTCCTCAAAACAGCCCAATTTCTAGTATATTGGGTGCAGGTGACAAAATGGTCAGAATTATCATTGGCGATCTCTTGGACCCAAGGATCCAGGCAATTGCCATTAAAATAAATGAGGACAATTCTATCAAGTCTAAACTGAATAGAGCTACAAGTTATACAGGGTAACAAGTGGAGTTTTCTCCCAGACGGTCTGTAATCACTTAGAAAAGCTTTCAATGTGCAGTTATTTACATTGCGCTCATCCCAGCCCTCATACAAAGAATAAGACTCTCACTTGGCTCATGTATATATATATATATATATATATATATATATATATATATATATATATATATATATATATATATATATACACACACACCAATTTCAGACATTTCCTAATGAACCTTTTAAAATAACGGTACCACTGGATAAGAAATGAGCTTGGGAAAAGAAAAAAAAACAACACAGTCTAAAATTCTGTAATGCTTTTTACTGGACTCACAAGGAAAGGATCATTATATTTTTATAATCCTATTTATGCCTTAGCCCAGCGTCAGACAGTGCCGTGCAGTGCTGCCAGCTTGCATAAACTCATAAGCTTCTGACTGCTCTATTTTCACTTGATGTGCTAATCTATCCCATTCTAATTAAACAGCTACTACTGTGTCCTGGACAAACGAATGGCAAGGGCCCAGATCAGTACAGGCTGAGGCACCCAACCTTGAGGAACAAATACCCCCAAATTGTATTAGTTTTTATGCAATGTAGTAGTTAGTTTGGATCTGCTATTGGGTTATGCCTGCTACATAATAATTTATTCATAGAGCCATACAGAGTGGAAAACTGATCCTATGTCAGTAAGTCAGAAAAAAGTCCCATGTGCCAATGTTTAAATGGTTAAAAAGGACACTAAAACCCGAAAACAATAGTGTAGGCTGTTGTTGAGCAGCATGGTCTCTTCCATTGACTAAAGGTACAGCAGCATGGCACTTCCGCTGTCTCCAACTACAGCAGCATGGTCTCTTCCACTGACTTAGTCAAGGTACAGTGGCACTGTCTCATAATAGAGCAGCATGGCACTTCCACTCTCTCTTATGTACAGCGGCATAGCCTTTTCCACTGACTCATGGTACAGCAACATGGTCTTTTCCAACGTCTCAAACTACAGCGGCATAACAAGATATTACTGGGCCCCGCAGCAAATTATATTTGAGGCCCCCAAAATGTCTAGAGATTTACCTGTTTTTTTTTTTAATATTTATTGAAATTGTATATTAATTAGGGCCTCATGGGGCCCCTATACCTCTTTGGGCCCCTATACCTCTTGGGCCCCCCTGCAGCTGCAAGGTCTGCTTGGCCTTTTCCATGTTCTCAAACTACAGCAGCATGGCCTTTTCCACTAAGTGAAGCCTCTTCCACTGGCTCAAGGTACAGATGCATGGCCTCTTCCACTAAGTCAAGGTACAGCAGCATGGCCTCTTCAGTCCACAGAGTTCTAAGGTCTACAACTAATGCAGTGCACGCTGAATCTTTAGTAGAAGGCTGCCCATGGCATAATTATCAGACTAGGCCTAGTCTATCACACGTCCAACAGAGAGTAGGGCTGATTCAAAGACAGATTTCAGGTTTCACTGAAGGTTAGACTACACATTTGCTAAGTACCTGTTGGTGGTGCTTGTCTAATATACAGCAAAGTTAGTAAGACTGTGCCCTTGCCTTGCTTTACCCTTACCCAGCTGGCTTGTACAGGAGATATCACAAAAAAAAACAAAATAACAACAGATCTTGCGGTTACTGCTGAATGTGCTACATAAAATATGTTGCACTGTACCAGGGCTGCTTTTAACTCTCTTAATTCTTAGGTCATGGAGAGAAGTGGTTACTCTTTACCCTCACCCTTCACTCAGGGCAGCTGAAACGACATTCATCATTGTCCTTTATTTATATAGCGCCAACATAATGATCAAGCATTGGTACCTGCAGTTTAATAATGAGTTCCAGGGGTCCTTTTAGGAGTCATGGAACACAATATGTTTTAAATGCCACTACCTGCTACTTGGAAATGAGTGGGTAACAATGTGCTATATAGATTCCCAAGTGTTTTAAAGTAAAGTGATATCCACTGTAGGGTGCCAGCAGCAATAAATGTGTGATGAGAATTTCAAAAATTATTTATAATGGATGCAAATAAATTCTGACAAAATGAACTAGTTTGGTTCTGGTTGTCCCAGGGATCCAGGGTCTGCATTGATTAGTAATTGGGCCAAATTTTGTGGGCTTACAGTATCAGTGGTCTATATATGAAACCACATAGCTATAAACAACTTAGCTAGAAGGATAAAATGACAAAAACAGGAAATGAAAGAGAAAATGTGACCACTCCCACTGCACAACAATGGAGGACACCCCATAAAACTAGATGATGTGCCCTCCCCTCTTATTTATTATTATAGATTAGGGATGCACCGAATCCAAGATTCAGCCAGGATTCTGCCCGTCGGAACCGAACCTGAATCCTAATTTGCATATGCAAATAAGGGGCAGGTAGGGAAATCCCGTGACTTTTTGTCACAAAACAAGGAAGTAAAAAATGTTTACCCCTTCCCACCTCTAATTTACATATGCAAATTAGGATTCGGACGAATCTTTTGCAAATGATTCGGGGGATCGGCCGAATCCAAAATAGTGGAATCGGTGCATCCCTATTATATATACAGGTTGTGAGACTTAAAGGTGACTTCTAATAACGTTACAAATGTTTGCATGGGGTACATTAATCATTCTAAAACACAAGTAGGAATTTCAACGCTCTCTGGACCTGTGCAACTCTGTTTCTCATCTCTGTAATATCCTGCTGTGACAGTTCAGAGTTCATGTCAGTGCTCCTGTCAGCTCTCCTGCTTTTGTTACAGTGCTTAAGTGAAAGTGCCTAAGTGAGTGCCCCCGTCAGCGCTTCCCTTGTCCCTTCTGTCTCAGTGCTGCCATAAGTGTTCCTGTCACCCCTGCTTTTACCCCTGCTTTTACCACATCTAAGTTGTGACATGAGAGAAAGCTGTAGTCATGGCACGCTAAGTACTGTTTTTGTTTTTCCCTAGCATTATAAACCGTGCTTAGTGATGTCAGCAGTGATTAACAATGCTTGGTGATGTGTCATATATCTCACAGGAACTTGTGTATCATAAATATTAATATCTGTTGTAAAGTTTAAGGATATCAGAAGTAAGCACATAGTTCCATGACATATATATCTACACCTCGTAGACATCAAATATACTTATAATTCACAAGTCATGAATATACTGTAAATTAGATACTGTCAATGAAAAACACGTTTTTTTCAAAACGCATCAGTTAATAGTTCTGCTCCATCAGAATTCTGCACTGAAATCCATTTCTCAAAAGAGCAAACAGATTTTTTTATATTCAATTTTGAAATCTGACATGGGGCTAGACATATTGTCAGTTTCCCAGCTGACCCAGTCACTGAAACTTGTGCATTGTAATAGATAATGTACCTGTTGTAAAATAGGAGGATATTATAAGGCACCTCTGAGTTCCATGACCAGTATAAAAGCACTCAGCCTTCGGCCTTATGCTTTTATATGGTCATGTAACTCCTCCTAATATCCCTATATTTTACAATAAGGGGATAAGGGGTAGTGATGTGCGGGCCGCTCGATACCCGCTGGTCGGTCGGGTTCCGGCCAGCCTCACACCCCCATTTGCGGGCACACTGTTGGCTTTCAACTTCCGCTTCTATTGCCGCGCGGCTACTTGCCCTGCCCCTTTTGTGAGGTCTATAAAAGGAACTCGGAAGTCGGGCTCAGGTGGAGGGAGGGCGAATCCGGGTTGGGTCTTACCCGCAACGCACATCACTAATATGGGGTACATTAATCACTATACATTTTCCAACAGGGGTACATAATCCCCTATATAATAGACGCATTGCCCATACTATAAACAGGCAAACAATGAAAAATTAAAAAGAGAAATGAAAAAAGGGAAAAAGTATAAGCAATGTAAATATAAGATAAATAAGAAGAAGATAAATATAAAGGCATAAAAAGGCTGTCTTTAAGTTTAAGAAGGATTTAGCCTAAGGAAGACTTATATTTAGCAAGGGCACGTGCAATTCGTGCCAGAGATTCCAAAAATACACAGGGCAGGAGAGAAATTCTATTAAAAAATGGATGTGATAGAGTGAATGCTACGGAGACGTCAGGAAGGCAACGTGCTGATAAAAGGCCCCAGGGGAGGTTCACAGATGGACAGATCTGGAGTAGATTATAAAAGCAACTGTGATTGTGTGACCTCCTAAGGGAAGTATGCAGAATGACGAACAAATTCATAAAAATAGAGCAACAGGCAAGATTGTGGGATATTAACTGTAATACATCAAAAGCACAAAATAATACTATAACGGAATTTAGGACCCTGGAATCTAAAAGTAATCCGGGCAGTCAGCTTGTGTCATTCAATATTCTATAGGTAACTGGCTCGTACAGAACCAAAGCAACAGGGTTTTTGACCTAAAACTGTTCGTAATTACTCAGTTAAGCCTTTCCCATTCTTCTCAACAAGAGATGAAATGTGCCATAAGGCTAAGAATTAAAATACATGCTGGATGGATGGATGGGGAGAATATCTAGTGAAATTGCATGGGCATTGCAATGGGCCACTGGTCAGACAGATGATAGAGTAAAGACAGAGATGTATTCTGGGACTTAAGTTTCTCTGCTTTCCCCAGTGCATGGTGCACAGATTATCTGCAAAGCAGAGGGATTCCAAGTGCCAGAATCGCTTTACAATGGAACAGAGAGGAGTTGCGTGACACTTTGAGCCTTAAGGTGGCCATAGACGTAACAATTACAATCTTTTTCGGAAAAGATCTTTCCAAGAAAGATAGTTTGTTTCAATAAACACGTGTAGAGCTGAATCGTCAGATATACAGGTAGAAACAATAGAATTCTACCTGTATCTGACGATTCAGCACTAACAGTGGCCGATGTTTGGGTTCCTTCAAAGGCACCCTATGAAAATTTTCCGTCCAGCATGATCGACCGATATCCAAGTCTTCTGATGATATTGGTCGGCTCTTTTTTCTCCATACACACCGAATATCGTACAAAAAATCATTTTGTACGATATTATCTGTGCGTCTATGGCCACCTTAAGCGTGGAGGGGATCACAGGCAGACATCATGATTTACTGTCAATGTGTGAAATCAAGTATTTTTGTGTAAAATAAAAATGCGTGGGGGAAGCTCCAATAAATCCATTATTTTTTTCTATATCCGTGAGGCTTGCGGTTTGATTCATTTTGGGAACGTACCTGGGATTTGTTCATAATATGGTGAATGTCGGTACCTAAAGCGATATATATTAGTGATGTGCAGGTCACGCCGCACTTTCTTGATTAGCCGGGCCCCCCTGCTTTCTGAGAGCTGCTGACTTCGGGAATGCAGGGCGGGAGCACAAGGGGAGGTATCTTCTGTCCATTACTTCCTCTTATTGGTCACTGAGTTTAAGTCCCGGTTGAGCTACTCAGGGATTGGATAGCTGAGGTTTGAACTTCTCCTCCAAGTTCCAACTCATCCAATCACCCTGCAGCTTTACCAGGACTTAAAATTCTGTGACCAAAAAGGGAAGAAAATGCTGTCACTGGAAGAAGATGCAGCCATCTGTGCTCCCCTCCTCCCTTCTGTAGTTGGCAGCTCACTGACAGCAGGGGGGCAAGTTTTTTTTACATGGACGTTTAAATGTTTTTTTCAATAGGGGGGGCCTGACCACCAATATTTGTTAACATGTGGGAACCATAGCCACCAATGTTTTTTTTTTTTAGTGTGTGGTGGGGGGTGGACCTATGGGTGGGGAGGATTTAATCGAAGGATTTAATCGTTCGATCAAATGATTTTTCGTTCGATTGTTTGATCAAACTATTTGCCCTAAATCCTTCGACTTCGATATTCGAAGTCGAAGGATTTACATTCGGCAGTCGAATATCGAAGGTTAACAGACCTGTAGGTGGGTCTTGTGGTGGGTGCAGCCCGGGGGGCCCAGGACATTTTTTCGTACGGGGCCCTGCGATTTCTGACAGCGGCCCTGAATAGTGTTTTGTACCTTTTCTATATAAGCCCAACTAAATGAGCTTGTGTATAAATTGAGGATATATTTTCCTCCAGCAGGTCACAATGGTTTGCAGGAAAAATAATTGCAAGAACTATAGAGTTTAACTTTTAACAACTGATTTGCAAGCAGCCAATCAGAATAAGGCATCAGAGGAGATGTCCTTGTTGGAAATATGTTACTCCTTATCTGTGGAACTGTCAAGTCAACAACAATTATGCATGCATTTTATGCCCAGAATGTGGCATATATATAGAAATATATATATATATACATAAGTGAGTAAGCAAAGACATATGGCTTAACTCACCATGGATTACACGGTCAGATTACTCTTACCACATGATTCTTTGGATAATTCTTGCATCTTGCCATCAATCAGTTTATTTTTCTCAATCCATTTCAATTTTCTGGTATTATTGTTCCATAAATTCTGAACGGGTTTAGCACTTAAAAACACTCGCTGCCACTCTCTGTGGCCGCACACTTGCATTATAGGCAATCACTTCAAATTCAATAAACCTCAATCACATCCCTGCCATGATTCTTCAGACCTTTCAAGTTGAGCTGGAAATGGAAAGGAAATTGCCTCTAGGAGCCTCGGACACATGATTGAAGAGGTAAGGGTCTTTTATCTGAAGGCTTTTTATATGCCTTAAGGGCCAGGAACAAATAAAAATGCTCCATATGCATAACTACATATGGTTAGCTGCCATATATGTAAATTATCCTATGGCTTCACTAAATAATTGAAAATACTTTTTTTGTAAGGCTCAGACCATCTAAAAGTAGGATGGTAATTTAGTACACTTGATCCTAATGGTATATTAGGGGGAACCACAGATAAGATACTAAGAGTTTATTAGATTATGTTACAGTTGTTAGATATTTAAAATATACACATTAGGATCAAGTGTATCTGCTGATAACCTGTTTTTAAACTAAAATTCCTGGAATCACAGCAACAGGCAGAGGATAGAAGAAGATGCAGAGGCTGTACATTCTGACTGTATTTCCAGCCTCAGATGGACTCCAATTGACTCCAGCCATGTAAGTAGAGATTTAAAAAAAAGTTAAACTGGAAAGCAACATTGGGGCCCATTTACTTAGCTCGAGTGAAGGAATAGAGGAAAAAAACTTTGAATTTCAAATGTTTTTTTTTTGGCTACTTCGACTTTGTATCGAACGATTTGAACTAAAAATCGTTCGACTATTCGATAGTCGAAGTGGAAAAGAATATTAAGGGTCTGGCATAAGACACCAGGGATCCTTTAAAGAGTATGCCCTGTAGCTAATCTACCCATTTACACCTCTGAATGGAGACCCTGATTTATTCTCTCTAAAGATCTATGAGACCCACAGCAGGTGGGGATCTGAGATACATAGGGCAATAATAAATATGGTATCATCATAATAAAAGAGGCAACACTTCAGCCCCTTGTGTTACACTATTGAAAAGCTATTCATGTCATTGAGTCAGTGTGTTTATTTTTTTTTTTAGTTCCTGATCTGCGAAAATATAATTGCAACGCACCATATAACTTATGGCCCTAATTAATAACCATGAGGATGATGAAAGCAAAGAAGAACACATCTGGAGAATCATTAAGAAACATGAATCCCTTTACTCAACTCTTTAAAACCAACATATGGAAATTAGAACATTTTTTAAAGGCATGAAGAAGTTCAAACCAACATTTATGAATCTGGCAAAATCCTTCCATGTTAGCAACTCGCTCTAGCTATGATTTCTTAAACAGTAAAATGACTAGGACAACCAAATACCATAGATCTTCCCAGCTTTTGGGGCTGCACAAGTAGATGTGTAGTGCAAAGAAGCACTCACTTAATTTCAAGTCATTTCGCACTATGCAGACACTGGCAGCAATGTGTTACTGATACAGCAATAGAGGCTGCCATGTAACCTGACCCAAGATGAAACCTCTCTTATTCCATCTTAAGAACAACTTGACACTTGTGCTATTTGCTGCTCCTACTATTTGACTCCTTTACATCAAGCTCTGACAGATTATGGAGGAGCTTTTGCACATGTTATGTGTGTGTGAGTTTGCATGTAAGTAATCTATATCACTGGGCCTGAATATGAAAATGGATGTGCCACTGATGTTCCACAGCTGTGACCTTTACTGTAATGGAGCTTGTGCAAATGCTTCGTCTTTCTCCCATAGAGACATCATCATTTAAACATCATTTAAATACCAGTTCTAAGTATGTGTTAATGAAAGCGCTTTACAGACTGGGAGATTTATTGGCTAGGGCTGCCTATGAGAAAGCAAGAACTGGAGTAACTGGGAAGACTGCAAATCTAATCTTTAACAATTAGTGAAAAAATAGCAATTATCAAAACTACAGATCAAGAACATGGACAATTGAGGGGGTTGCTTAGGTACTTCAGCAGACATCCCTGTCAGTTACAGCTCAGAAGCACCACTTTTTAATTGTCCTCCTTAAGGTGGCCATAGACGTAACAAATACAATCTTTCCAAGAAAGATCGTTAATTACAATACACACGTGTAGAGCTGAATGGTCAGCTATACAGGTAGAAACAATAGAATTCTACCTTTATCAGACGATTCAGCACTAACAGTGGCCGATGTTCGAATACCTTCAAAGGCACCCGAACAACCGACGATCAATCGACGAGCAGACAGATATCCAAGTCTTCTGCCGATATTGGTCGGCTCGTCTGCCACCATACATACCCCGAACGAAAATTTGTTTGTACGATAATATCACTGCATGTATCGCAACCTTAAGACCTAGGGGTATATTTATCAAAGAGTGAAGTTAATAGTGAAGTTCCACCACTAGAGTGAAATTCCGCCACTCTCCATTCATTTCTATGGGATTTTTATAGGCGTATTTATCAAAGGATGAACTTTCACTTTCACCCATTGATAAATATGCCTTTCAAAATCCCATAGAAATGAATTGAGAGCTGCGGAATTTCACTCTAGTGGCAGAACTTCACTCTTTGATAAATTTACCCCCTAGAGTTTCAGGTGGTCAGAAAGATGTCAGAAATTAACTAGTCAGTTCATTGTTTAAGGGAGGGTTCTAAAGTCAAAATGTTTATTTACTCGGTTGACTGCTATGCCCTTCACAGAGACATTGCCATGTTAACCTCTGAAATCAAACCAAGCCAATCACCATCCGGTTTAATTAAACCTGACACACGGCAGTTGGTAAGGGCTATTCCACACGGGGAGATAGCGACGCGTTTGCGGTCGCGGCGACAAAGCACCGCGACAGTCGCCGCGACCGGCGCAGGCGACAGTTTTGTATGGGCGCCTATGTAAAAACGCCTGTGCTAACCACACGAGGCGATGCGCTTTTCAACAGTCGCCTGAAAATGCGCTTTTTCAGGCGACTGTTGAAAAGCGCATCGCCTCGTGTGGTTAGCACAGGCGTTTTTACATAGGCGCCCATACAAAACTGTCGCCTGCGCCGGTCGCGGCGACTGTCGCGGTGCTTTGTCGCCGCGACCGCAAACGCGTCGCTATCTCCCCGTGTAGAATAGCCCTAAAGGTCCACAATCAGGAACTCAAAAACTATCCCAGTGGAAACCAGCAGAAAAGAGAGGCGCAGTGCCCATATCTTGAGTTACTATTATTACAGAGAAAAAGGTTATACTGTAATTTAAAAAAAATATTATTATTTAATTATTTAAAAATTATTTTATTTAAATGGAGTATATGGGACATGGCCTTCCTGTAATTCAGCGCTTTCTGAATAATGGGTATCTGGACAATAGAGCCCATACCTATAATTATTTTTTTATAAATAGGTTTTATTTCTTTTTTTCAGATTCTGAGGTATAAATAGTTTCTTATAAAAACAAATACAAGGTTTCTTGGCCTGACTTGGTATTTTTAAGCTAGTGTTTCTCCTAGCAATGATCATGATGTTTTTTTTGTTTATATGGAGCTCATTATAATAATAGGGGCCCTTTAACTAAGCAATGAGCAAGGGGGAAAAAACAAGAATAAAAACAGTGATCTGTGCAAAATGTGACTTATTTCAGTCTTTAAATTTTAAATATCATTTAAATCACTTGAATTCCAATTTTAAAAAAATTACGTGAAACTGTTTAAGTTAAATTTTTTTTTTTTTCGTAACTGTAACCCTGTCATTATATAAAATAAGTGTGTGAGAAAAACCACAACGTTCCTTCCAACACACGCTCTGTGGGTTTAAGCCCTTCTCTAGATAATGGCATGGAACAATGAGGCCCAGGCTGAAGAAAGTAATTTTGATAAGGGGAAGCAGCTAAATGTTCATCAGGGAAAGTGACAAGGCTGGGAAAAGGAACATTTCTCAACTTCCCCATGCAGACTCTGTAAAATTAGGTCATTGAACTCACTGAAACAGTAGCTGGATCCAACAGGGCATTAACTATGCATCAGATGGGCCTTCATGTGAACTCATTCTGTCACTGTCGTGAATTTGTGCAACACTGACTGCCGCACACAGGCATGTTCCAAAGGAACACAATAGATTTATTACCTTGCTCGTGTTATTTTGTCAACCTAAAACTAGCCATAAGCACCTGAGAAGCTCGTCAACAGAACACAAGAGATGGAGGCAGGTCCTCGTCCTGTAAACTGCCACTCTCTAACTCTGTATATTTGTATTCAAAGGCTTTCGCTGGTTCCCCTGAAGACACTCGGAGTAGGTGAGGAATTAAGGCTATGCTTGCTTTAACACAGGTGAAATACAGTAATTAGCCGACAATCTGGAGCTCAGCCATAAAGACTTACTCCACTGGGTTTAATTAGGGATATAAATTTAAATACTCTACCAAATGTAAAACCTTTCAGCAGTTTACAATAAAATACACGCAATGCTGAATAATGTACTCTGCAGACGACCAGGCTTCACTGCCATACAAACGTAAGAGCCGAATGGATGGAACCAAAAGAAGAATTCAGATACAAGGGTTACATTATTCAATACCAGGAGAGTGACAATAGAAAGAGCAGACCTGGAGGGGAGAGAAGGATACAGTATATGGTACCTATACTTCTCCAGGTTTGAGGGGGCAGAGGACTTGAAAACGTCTGCGCTGCAAGGTCTAGTCACATGATACAGAACACAAAATTATGTAATATAATGACATCCCTAAACACAGATTATGAACGAATGATAGCATTAATTCCAGATTATAACCAATAATATTACTAAGTATCATTAATTAAGGTGGCCATACACCTTATGTCTGTGGTACAAAGGGCTGGAATTTTTCTGGTCTGCGTGGTGGAGGGCCGGTAATGGAAGTCAATGTTGACTAATCCCCATTTTAAATTACACCCACGTTAAGACAAGAACTTTTAAGACCATGTCCACATTAATGGTGGTAGCACAACAAAAAAACTTAATGGTTGGTGCTCACTGCACGAATATAACACTAATGTGAAAAGTTTATGTCATATTAAGACATACCCTTAATTCCGCATGTCTCCTCCTCCCTCCACAGGACGAGGACTGCATCAGCTAGCCAATGCAAATCTGTCTGATTTTTGGCCAGGTATCAGTCTGGGAGACTTGTAGCAGGGTCCCATACACTGGCAGATAAGATGCCCAATTGGTCCAAAAGACCCAAATTGGCAGCTTAAATCTGCCAATTTTAGAGTGTATTTGTAGCTTTTGTGTTTCATTCATATACCATAAAAAAAAACATATATATATATATATATATATATATATATATATATATATATATATATATATATAAATAATCTGCAGCTCTGTACAATAAATGAGTGCATGACTTGATTATACAGATTGCATGAAAAACTACAACGGTAAGAAGGAACACAAGTGTGGAGAGCGCAACTGCGTTCTGTCACACTAGTAAAGCCGAATTTCAGGTTTCAAAACTGGAAATTTGGCTCTTAAAAGTACAGGAGGGGCTTTTCACCTGGAAATGCATCTGGCGCTGCCGCCTGAGGCGAGCGCCTGAGGCTGCCTCATTGGCCTCACTCATTTATTGTACAGCGATGCAGATTATGTTTGTGTTTTATAATAAGGGTCAATAATAATTTTAACTTATAAGACACAGCTGACAGCTAAGTAAGGTCCTCAAGTAGGTGACTGAAGGGAAGAAAATATGGCAGTCAGTGGTGCTTCAACAGACAGTACACGTGAAGCTAAGATTAGATTCTCAGAAACTGCTCAATCAGTCATTACAGCATCTTAATCTGAACATTATCCTGATCAGAAAAGGCAAGACTGAGCCTCTTACTTTGAGTTGCACACAGGGATATACCCTCTCTTCTTTTACCTGTACAGTAAAGAAGACATATACCAATAATGTTCATTGTGCACCCTAAATAGAGGGCCATATGCAATTATATTGTGTACTTGTTACAAATGCAAATTGCAAGCCTGGATGAACAATTGAGTGGCTGCTGGAATTTTATTAGTCAACCAAAAATGCACAAGCAGAGAAGCAACACAGTTATCATTAGCCTGCAGAAAGTGAATCAAACAGGGTGTATCTTCCCTTTAAATGATGTTTTCTATTAACAACTGAATTACGTAATTATTCGGCAAACGCTCACTAAAAACATATTGTCAATAAACTGCCTGCGAAAAAACACATTTTAATACTGAGGTGCAATGTTCCTTTAAGACTAAATATTCCATAAATGTGCAGAAAAAGAGTAGTGGAAGAAATGTTATAGAAAATGTCTCGAATCTGCCTGGAAACATATTGCTTTCTTCATCCCACACAGTTTAAGCATTAATTACAAACTCTTGCAGCTCTTCGCTTCTGGTGGAGGCACCCATCTGATTTATTTTGCCATCGTGAAGCTCGATGCGGCATGTATGTATGTGTATATACATATACATATATATATATATATATATATGCACCAGTGACTCAAGTCAGTGCAAAGGATTCTGGGAAAGCGTGGCTTATTATTACAGTATAACATATGTGAAGATGGAGAGCCCAGCATTCCCCTTGGAGTTGTAGTTCTACATAGGCCACAGGTTACCTACTGTATACCTATTTTAAGGATGAATGGCAATTATACCATCATTTGTCTGACCCCTGCCCCCGATCACGTCAAAGGTTCATCATAGGGTCAAAACAGCAACCATATAAGTGGCGATACGGAGTTTATGGCCAGCCTGTAGTGGAAAATAAGGGGCAGATTGATCAAGGGTTGAATTTCTAATTCATGGGAGTTTTTTTAAAACTTCCATAAACTCCAATGAACTCGAAATTCGAACAGTTGAAATTTATTAAAAAAAATGTCAGGAGGGCTGCAAACAACTCCAAATCAATCCCAGGATGTCTCCCATTGACTAAAACAGTAATCTGCCAGGTTTTAGGTGGCGAATAGTTGAATTTGAGTTCTTAAAGGGCCAGAGTATGATAAATCTCGAAAATCACATTTTTTTAAACAACTCTAATCAAATTTTAACAATTCCCTAGTCGAAATTTGACATAAAAGACTCAAAAATTCAAATTCAATTTGACCCTTGATAAATCTGCCCCTAAGGGTCATTTAAGAACGTACCCGTGGCATGGGTGCCCCGACATAGGAAAAATCACATATTGACAGAATTCATAAGGTATTTTTGTCGAAAGTCCTCCTGCACTTATACAAAGTCACAGCACAAGGCTGAAGACCAGTCAATTTATATGCATTTTGTTTTATTGCCAATAATAATAATCGCCGCCCAGTTGCTCAGATCATCAATTGGATCAAGAGGGGTTCCATGCATAGTTGGCCACCACAGACCACTTCAACAGTCCAATGTGTTTCTTGGGTGATGGTTATTGCCACTACAATATCTGGTTAATATCTAACATGCCTTGCACCCTTAGTCATGCAAGATGTGCCATGGTGAGTTCATGAGAATACAGGTTTACACTAGGAAACATGCAAAAACACATCACATGCTTGTCTACTGCTGGAATCGTTTGATGGCTGGTTCATTTTGACGCCATCACAATGCTGTGGCCACATGGTTGCACATCTACGTGGCTGTGCATGGCATATACACTGCCTGGGGGCACCAATTAGTTCCAGCAGCGTGCGCCATTCAGTTAACTAATGAGATATTTTTATGCCTCTTAACAAATGGAACTGCTCAGCTGTGTTGGTGCACTGGGAATTTTTTTGTGGAACTCAGGGATTAAAGTAAAAATCATGGGGCTACAGATGCCCAAGAACAGGCCTGGACTAGCAATCTGTGGGTTCTGCTGTAAATTGCCTTAGATAATCACTATTTAGTGGGCTGGTGGTGGTTGAAATGAACCTGAAATGCCAGGTCCTATTTTGATTCTCAGTCCAGACCTGTCCAAGAGTTTTCTGTCATCAGATAATGGTCGCCTTTCTCATTAGTGTCTAGAACATTTTGATCATCCCCCAATTCAGCCATCTTCTGCCTGCAGCTTCAGCGTCGGACTGGGCCAGCAGGACACGAGAAAAAGAAGGAAGACGATAAGTTGTATGGGACCTGACACAGCGAACACGGAGAGTGGAGTGTGGATGTTGTGAGGACGGCCCTGTTGGATGCAAGGTGGGCCCTTGGCGACACAGTCCCTGTGGGCCCCCAATGCCCCAGTCCGACACCGATAGCCAATCAGATCACATTAGTGTCCCATCATCCTTCCACACTCCCAGAACTTTGTCCACGGTTTATGGTAGAAGAATCAAGGAAGCAGTAGTTTGGGTTACAAAGACGTTAAAATTACACATATTTCATATCACCATTATATTCAAATTTATGACATGTATCAAGGTTTTATTCACAAAGACAACACATCGCCTGGAATGTTTCTCTCTGTTTAATTTTAGAAAAGATACAGTGTATACTATTTTTATGAGGCAAAGTGTAACAGATTATAGGGAAGGTTGGAGCCGCTAAGAAAACACAGCTAGAAGGGCACACTAATTGAAGTCAGTGTTAATGCAGTCGTTGGTTCAGCCCAGCAGTTTGCATGTCTCAGTGGTGTCACTTTTGCAGTGAGCTGGTACCGTTACCTTGGGCAACTGCCAGTTTTCGCTCAAAATGCCCAAGCCAGCTGCTGAAGCTCTGAATAACCCGTCTTTACTTGAAAATATAAAAATCCCTAAAGTGAAGCATTTTCTGAGCCACAGGGGCCAGGAGTGCAGAGGAAAATGGAACACTAATGATTCCACATTTTCCTTGTCAATAATAATACTTTTTATGTTTAAAATGGATGGATATTACAGGGAATATTACAATAACATATATTTTCATTTTAGGCTGGAATACTTGAAAAACGTATTTTCATTTTATAGTGATACTGACATGTATCTTCAAAAATTTAGAGGTGATGTCCCTGGGGGAGGCAGCGTGTCAGTTTTTACGTCAGGTATTCCAAAGGTCTTCTTAGTGATTTAAAGATGTTGTTTTCAGTTGTTTTGTTCGTATGTCTTTCTAAAGCAGCTCTGGGGGAGTCACTGACCCTGTAAACTGTTCTAAATTGATACATTTAGTTGATACATTTCTTATCTTTGGCTCTACTTAGAGTCCTGCAGCGGGTCGGGTACCCGCGGGTTACCCGCAAAACCTTCGTTACCCTGCGGTTTGCTGGTAGAAGTTCGGGGTGCGGGTATAGACGCGGGTCTTCTCAATAGCGATTTTTACTCAGTTTTTCTGATAATGCCTACTTCCGATGATGTCACTTCTGGTTTACAACAACAGCACTTCCGGTTTTACTCCTTTTTTCGGATCACGCTTACTTCAGAGGATGTCACTTCCGGTTTACAATGACAGCACTTCCTGATTCTTGATGGTCAGCAGGTCACAGGTCCGGGTTGCGGATAAGATACTTGTGATTTGGGTAGCAGGTCCAAGCGAGTAAGAATGCGGGTTGCGGGTCCGGGTTACAAAAAATGGACCCGTGCAGGACTCTAGCTCTGCTAAGCAGAATCCCTGAGTTTATTAAAGGAAGCTGTTAGGGTGGCTATACACGGACAAATTAAAGCTGCCGATATTGGTGCTTTAGGGTCAGGGCACACGCTCAGATTCGGGGAGATTAGTCGCCCAGCGACAAATCTCCACTCCTTCTTCAGGGCTACTAACTGCCTCCTGCCAGCAAGAATGTAAATTGTTGGCATGATGGTACTCAGAGCATTTTGTTTTCTGAAGTCGCCCGAAGTTTCCTCGTGAGGCAACTTTGGAAAACTAAGTGCTAAGAGTGCCATCCTGCTGGCGGTTTACATTCTAGCCGGGAGGCAATTCGGGGAGATAAATCGCCCTAAAGAAGAGTTTTGTCGCCAGGCAAAGCCCGGGCCTTTGTGGCCTTTACACAAATTCGGGCCTGGTCACTGGGATAATTAATAAAGCCTGTAGAAGAGGAAGCCCCAGAGCGAAACTGGCAGAATTGTTCTGGTAGTTTACCCAAATGCACTCTCACTATTAATAAGAATTCAAGGGAATGCGGCACCCTAAAACCATGTGTGTCTGCAGACAGGGGAGCTGATACAGTAGGGAATTAATGCCTTGGGGCTGCTGCCTATACGTTAAAAGGCAGGCATACCCAATATGTAATGGATGTCCCTCTTGGAAAGAATGAGCTAAGAATATCTGGCTAACTATTATGAAGATATGCAAGTATTTCAGCGATGACAACTTTTACACCTATTTAGCTTTATATCCGTAAAGAGAACTGCCTGAATACTAATTTGCACTAATTAGTCTTATGCTAATCTATGCCCCCCATTAACTGTAACACAGTACTCTTTGGTTTCCATTGCTTTGAACGGCTTACAAGGTTTCATCCATCAACAACGCAGAGCAATATTGGTGGTGAAAGGATAGCCGAGCAATACATCAAGCCACAGTCAGCTACTGGGTGACAGACATGAGAATGGTTTATAAGAGCTGTACACCTGCTCTGTGCCAGTTTCAGTCTTGACATGTTCTTAACTAGAATTAGAGTAACTCTCACATAGCAATAACACGGAGCCAGGAATGTGCAGGGCTGCTCAGATGAAAACCTACGAATAAGATGCATTCCAGCCCCCCCCCCAAAGGATTTTTATAGCCCCAATTGTAACACAGACATTTTTAGAACATAGTCTTAAAGGGATGGTTCACCTCTAAAGGTGGCCATACACGGCAGATAAAGCTGCCGATATCGGTCGTTTGGACCAATTTGACAGCTTGTCATGGGGGATTCCAACGGTTCTTCCCGATCAATATCTGGCCACGATATTGATCGGGAAGGTTTGATTTTTAACCGACCTGTCGGAGCCCCTTCGCGTATCGTAATTAGATTGTTCGGCCATAAGGGCGAACTATCTCTGTAAAGCACTACACTGCTAAACATTTGGGATGCACCAAACCCAAAATGTGTGCTTTTAGGCAAATAGCACATTCTCCAAAAAAAAAAAAAAGATTCCATTGAATATCAAATTGAATCCAAACCCTAATCTGCATAATGAAATCTGAGAAAAACCTGGAAAAACTGCATCAACTGCCAATGAAAAAGTGTTGCTTTCAGTTGTCCAGGGCTTGGACATGGTTTGGTGCCAAAACTAATGATTCCAGAAGTCCATTAAGGATGTTGGTAGCACAAGATGTGAGGGAATTTTACATGAATTCCAGGGACATATTCATATGTATTAGCTGTGCTAAGAAGTTTGATACAAAGATGCCAGCATGAGGATTTCTAGCATGCAGTACTTTAGGAGAAATACAACTCCCACCACCACCCTGATGGATAAAATCTGGAGGGCCAGATTTGGAGAAATACCAAGATGACAGTCAAACCACTGTGTGAAAATATAAGTCAGTTTCTGGAAGACCTATCTCATGAAGCAGGGAGATACAAGAGTTCTTCAATTATTTAACCAGTCTGACGCTGCCTTGGCGCATTCCGACTGTCTGATCCTGCTGCTGCCGTCACTATGGCAACTTCCAATAAGATACCAAAACTAGAGCCAATCAATTCTTCTTAACAATGCCTAATCCTGACAGGGCTCAGCATGAGACCCCTTAAAAAGAAAAATCAATGGTAATTGTATGTGTGAGAAAAGGCAGGGCTAGCTGGGCTGGCCAGTCTCATCCGTCTGCAGTTCATTCTTGCTACAAGCCTGCCATGAAAAAACCAGGACTTCCCCAGGGGTTTTTTTGGGTCTAGTAAACCATAGCAACCACAGAGCTGTTTGAGGAAATCAGAGACGTATTGCTAAAAAGGTAAAAAAGATTAATTTGAAAAAAGTGCACCAAATGGTGCTATGCCCAACAATAAGACATGAAGTGGGACTGAACGCTAATCCACTAATACACAAGCATGTGTATCACATGTAATAAGCTCTGGCAAAGTAAAAACCGGGAATACGTTAATGTTATATAATATACAGCTCTTATAATGTTTAACTCTTGTGTTTGGCTGTTTTACTAATACTTACATTTCTCTGCTTGTAAAGGAAATAGACACAGATACAATACTGTATCTAACACTCACAGATTCTGCCTTGCAAATCACACCATTTTTTTGTCTCATAAAATCAATAATTCTCATTAAGGCCGTACTGTGGATCCTACAAGGCCGTACAAGGCCTACAAGGATCCCAACAGCAATGGGGTTTACCAAATATGCCCAATAGAGACTGTGTAGACTGCTGGAAGGACCCCATACATGGGCCAATAAGCTGCCAACTCTGCCAGGAAGGGCCAAGTCAGCACCTTATACCTACTCGTCTGTGGCCAGCTTTAAGACTTCATAGTCTTTAGAGCAGTGATCACCAAACAGTGGCTTGTGAGCAACATGTTGCTTACCAACCCCTTGGAGGTTGCTCCCAGTGGCCATTTGAATTCCTGTCTTGGAGTCTCCTGTAGCTGTAAATAGAAAATCACAAATCTTATTTGGCATACCCATGGCCTTTTTCATGCTTGTTCCTCAGTTCTTTTTACATATGAATGTTGCTCACGGTATAAAAAGGTTGGGGACTCCTGCTTTAGAGCAATGGCACTCTGGCCAATTTTAGGGTGTATACCCACTGAAAAAAAAACAAGGTCTGATCGCTTTCAAGTGGCAATAGCATCAAAAAAGGGTCATTTCAGAGCTTTTGATGCTGCATTTTGAATTGTGAAAAATAGCTATGAAGTAAAGGGGGGGCTTAAACATATGTCCATACAAGGGACTTCAATCTTTAAGGGGATCTCTGTCCTGCTGACCTTTTCCTAATAGCCCGGATAAGCATTTTAATAACACAGAGTATTTGCCAGGCCGTAAACAGAAAGAAGCAAGCCGCTTTTGTTTTGTTTGTAACTTTTTACTATATCATATTAAAACGGAAACCCCTGCCCAGGCGAAGACTAGAGCGGAGCTGACATAGTGCTACTGACATATAGCTCACAGAAAGGGAACAAAGCAATTACACATCATTTCTCACAGATGGTGAATCCCTCGGGAACAGCCATGTTCCATTTGATGTGAAATTATTTGTATACCAGTGAATGAAGGCAGCTCACAGGACATCCTTCCCCACAAATTCACCCTCTCTCACATTCCGATGGTTAATGAGTAATAAACCATTGCTGTGTGTTCCTTCAGCCCACTCGCCCAAACACAGATATCTGCAGCTGCAATTAACCCTTTGCTATTTGCAGAGAGATGACACAATGCAATCATTTGCAGCATTATTCACAAGGCAGGTGCACTTACAGCTATCTGTCAATGACTGTCCTCTAATGACTTTATGCACCCCCACGGAACACAAGTATACAGCTCTGTGTCATATAAAAATACACTGTGGAAAACAGCTTTTGGTGAATTTAGTTATGGGAGAAAGAGTGATGTTAAGCTCAGATACAGCTTATATAAGAATTAAACTAAACATGCCTATGAATTGGGTTATTTTCTTCCCCTTTCGAACTGATTGGCCCATGGACTGGCCAGACGGACACCGTTCAAGTGGCCATACATGTATATACCTCCTTCTATTGTTGCAGCTCCTCTTTACTCCCTCATCTGCCTACACACTTGCTGATACTGGAGCATTGGCCACTGAAATTTTCAAACACATCCAATCTGTGATCTGATCATCTGGCATATATGGTTAAAATTAACAAACTGTGTTCTCCCTGGATGCTTTTAGACCGGTTCTGTTCCGACCTTACCCAACCAAGTACTTGAAGAGGTACCCAACTACCTCCTGAAATTCTGCTTGTTGTATCTTATTGAAGTTGCCATGTTGCTGTGCGCATTAGTCTTACTGTTGCTTTAGGAAGCCAGTTGGGGAATGTGAAAATTCTGGGTGCTTTTGAGCTGAAGCTGTGTGTGTGCAATAAACCTAGAGTTGGCCATACATGGGCCTAAAAAGCTGCTGACTCGGGCAGGTATCAATCAGGTTTGATTTTCCCATCCAACATGGACCACATTGGGATATTGATCCTATTATCTGGCTTGTGATCTCTCAGCCACAAAGTGGATCAAAAAGCAAAGTCAACTTTATTTTTTTTAAATTTGGAAATATATAAAAAAAGATATAGTGTTTCTGTTGCAGGGCTTCCCTAGCTTTTACATCTGCTGTATATGTTCGACCAGAACTCCAGCGGGGATTGCATTCCTGTACTGGTAAACAATATATTACCTAAAAGGAATTCCCAATTTTCAAATGGGTCACACTTGCGCAGCAAATCGCCAAAGGAAAATAAAAGCAAGAAGAATACACGGCCTGTAGGATTAAATTGCAGTAATTAAACTGCTAAGAATAGGCACATATAGCCATGATGTATACACTCATTATAAATACATTGACAGTACAGGAAATGCTTTACATTACATGGAAGATTCCGCTGAAAAGAGAAAGCTGTGTACAAACTCAACTTTGTTCAACTTGGGGCGATGCCCTTACCCTATGTTTATAGACGTGCAAAACAAGGCCCATTTGCCTTAAAGCCCTATTTTATGTTTCTATGTCGCTGCTGATTTTATCTACCTACAATAGGTACAGTAGATACAGTGTAACATATAGAGGAGATTACAAAACAAAGAAAACCCTGAGCATTTACTAACTCATTTCCTCTTTCACTGTGACGTCTGTTTGTGTGTGTATGTAAGTCTAGCTACCTATTTATCTGCCAAAACTTCTATGAAACTTGTAGATGAGAAGAGTATGGCAAAGTTTAGCTCATAAGTATGTAAAAATTGCTTTAGCATAATAAAAGAACATGTAATTCTAAGCGACCTCCAACATACATTCATTATACATTTTCAATGGTTTAAAAGTCAGTTGTACTCGTACATGTTATTCAAAGCGGTGTTTACCCATCTCTATTCTCTAAATCTCACGCAGGAACCAAGAGAATATAAAGAGCCAAACGTCTACTTTCAATAGAAATCCCATTTCCAAATTCCAAACCAATTAAAAAATAAAAAAAAAATGAATGTATATTGGAATTAGATTTCTTTCATTATGCAAAACAATTTACCCAGCAGCATACTTTAACCATGAATAGTTAAAGATCAAGGGAAGATGCCAAAAAGAATATCCACTGTGGTGTGTAAAACACTCCATCTGATTGGTTGCTACGGGTAACTGCACTGGAAAAAATCTGCCCATTGGTAGTAAACGGCTCCCTGCTCTACTAGTGATCCACACACTGCCCACTTCACAAAAGCTACAACCCTTAGTCTCTCCTACTTAACCGTCAAGCCCCTTAGAAATACATGCCTGTGCATCTGCCTGAAGCTTTGGATAGACCTAAAGTAGAGCTCTAAATAAACCTTATCTCATTGGCTGTCTGACTTGAGTTTAAGCAATTTAAAAAACAAAACATCGGGAAAGTTTAGTGAAAAAGTAGGCCTAATATATTCCTTTCTTTTTCTTAGTGAAAAAGTAGCCCATAATATTTCTTAAAAGTAAAAAAAATTATTAGGGTATACATTAGCCTAACGCGTTTTGTGCCAAAATGGGCACTTACTCATAGGCTGTCCTTTTTGAGTTCAAACCCATCTAATTTTTGGTCAGGGTTCCCTATGCACTCATAATAACAAGAAGGTTATGTATACAATAGAACCTGATATTATGCCCCAAAATTTACATTGTCCCAGATTATTCGCTGATTATTCACTGTCCCGCATGGATTTTGCACTTTCCCAAATTTTATGTTAGTTTCACTGGGACCTTTGAGAACCAACTGCTGCTCCCATACAGTTTGGGCTTCATTGCCTTAAAGGGGAAGGAAACCTAGTTGGCCAAAAAACCCTCCCACACTCCCGTGTGGTGCCCTACCTCCCTCCTCCCCCTAGCCTACCCGTCCCGCTGGGCAAATGCCCCTAACTTGTTACTTACCCTTCTGCGCAGGTCCAGTCCAGGGAGTTCACAGACGACATCTTCTTCCACGCGATCTTCTTCCTTCTTTGACCAGCGCATGCGCAGTAGGAGCATTTCGCCGGTACGATCTACTGCGCATATGCCAAAAAATACATCGTGACTTTTGGCGCATGCGCAGTTGATCCATACCGGCGAAATGCTCCTACTGAAGATCGCATGGAAGAAGATGTCGTCTGTGAACTCCCTGGACTGGACCTGCACAGAAGGGTAAATAACAAGTTCGGGGCATTTGCCCAGCGGGACGGGTAGGCCAGGGGGGAGGAGGGAGGGTGGGCAACACAAGGAAGGGGGGGAGGATTTTTACGCCAACTAGGTTTCCTTCCCCTTTAAGTGGAGCTCTAAGAGGCTTTCTTAAGGGCTATTCCACACGGGGAGATAGCGACGCGTTTGCGGCGACAAAGCGCCGCGTCCGGCGCAGGCGACAGTTTTGTATGGGCGCCTATGTAAAAATGCCTGTGCTAACCACACGAGGCGATGCGCTTTTCAACAGTCGCCTGAAAAAGCCTGGCGGCGACTGTCGTGGCGCTTTGTCGCCGCGAACGCAAACGCGTCGATATCTCCCCGTGTGGAATAGCCCTAAAAGCAATGAGGCGCGCACACACACTGATGAACCACAATTTAAATTTAAAGGATAACTAAACCCTAAAAATAAATATGGCTTAAAAAGTTCATATTTTATATACTGAATATATTGCACCAGTCTAAAGTTTCAGTTTGTCAATAGCAGCAATGATCCAGGACTTCAAACTTGTCACAGGAGGTCACCATCTTGGAAAGTGTCTGTGACACTCACATGCTCAGTGGGCTCTGAGCAGCTGCTGAGAAGCTAAGCTTAGGGGTCGTCGCAAATTATCAAGAAGAAAATGAGGTTTGTCTGCAATATAAACTCATGCTACATGGCTGATTATTAAATTCTGATGCTAATTGCTGGTCCTATATAGCAAATCTGTATTAATTACTAAATCAGCCTTATATTGTGACATTTCTATATGTTCTATATATTATGAGTGGGTCCCTAAGCTCAGTAAGTGACAGCAGCACAGAGCATTTGCAGTGAATCAGCAGAAAAGAAGATGGGGAACTACTGGGGCATCTTTGGAGACACGGATCTTCCCTGCTAAAGGGCTGTGATTGCCTTGGGCTGGTACAGAAGCCCAACAACATTTTTAGCCTACTTTTTTTAGTTGGCCTTTAGTTCTCATTCAACCCAAGCATCTACATGTAGGGTTGTCGCTCAGCAATAGAGAGCAATGAAGAATTGACACCCCTGTACTTACATATACCAACTCAATATTTGTAACCGCCCCTAGGCCTAGAAACAAACACCAAATGCAACATGACATGCCAGTCACTGACCAGGAGCTCAGCTGCAGTTTATCATAATTCATTCTATACCATAATTTCAGCACAAGGTCCTCTATGCAGTGAGAGTCTAATTGCTGCCAAAGGATTAAACATTTTTAAACAAGGATAACCCCAAATGAGAGCTGCCAAATGGATAACTCCTATATAATCTGCTAATGGTTGCAAAGCACTACAGAAAGTCTTAGTGGTCATCAGAATAAGGCAAAGCAAAAGGAAAATCAGCTTGTTTTAAAGGACAAGGAAAGACTAATTGACTGAGGAAGCCTTATATTTTGAATTAGGCTTTAAATATAAGGAAAACCAGAATGGAAGTGGAAATATAATGACACCGCAGCAACAAATCCAAGAATATAACACATATAATCAGGTAAAGGTATGAGATCAATTGTCCAGAAGGCTTGGCAATTAATTTTCCAGATAATGAAGCTTTCTGTAGTTTGGAGCACCATGCCAAAAGACAACAACGGATTCAACATCGGGAATTGTGGAACTGGATTCTTAGCTGCAGGAGAGCTGACAACTGTTACATTGTTTCAATGGTGCATGTAGTCTTTACCAGCAGTGCAAAAAAAACAGCAAGGGATAGACAGATAAAGTACAAATCTGATTTCACGTACCCAGATTTTTTTCTTGGTTTGAATCACGTTTTTTCACAGTCCCATACAAGCAAGTGGAGTCCTTTTTATCCTGTATTTTATTTTTTTCAAAATTTACACAGTTTACGCACTGGGAAATGGAAAATCAGGGTTCTACTGTACAGGTATGGGACCTGTTATCCAGAATGCTCGGGACCTGGGGTTTTCTGGATAACGGATCTTTCCATAATTTGGGTCTTCGTGACTTAAGTCTACTAGAAAATCATGTAAACATTAAATAAACCCAATAGGCTGGTTTTGCTTCCAATAAGCATTAATGATATCTTAGTTTGGGATCAAGTACAAGCTACTGTTTTATTATTACGGAGAAAAAGGAAATCTTTTTTAAAAATTTGGATTATTTGAATAAAATGGAGTCTATGGATATTTAGTAATTCGGAGCTTTCTGGATATCGGGTTTCCGGATAAGGGATCCTATACCTGTACTACTTTTCATCAGCAATTACATGTGTAGTTATAGCATACGGAATTTTTCTTACAATTATATTTACTATAAAACACATACAAATAGACATAAGAACTGTCAGAATGACTCAATGGGGCATTTCATGTCAAATATTAGCTTTTAGGTTCAAGGTCTCTCTGGATCAGCCTTTGTAACTGTATCTCTCCCCAGTATGTTTGCCAAGTATCAACACTCAATGAGTAGATGGGATAAAATCCTTCAAATTGAGATCTTGAATCAGGTGGAAATAAAACCCTAAAGTCTAAATATAAATCCCTTTTAAGAATTTTAAGTTACATTACCTGAAATCTGTAGAAATATTTCTGGACACACAGTTCACAACCTTTGGAAGGCTTAAACATTTCCTAAAGGATGGATTCTAAATTTATAATTCCTATATGCATATCCGGTATGTTTACATTATACTGCTATACTGTACAAAATATATTTATAAATACAGGTATGGGACCTGAATATGAATAAGAGACATGTTAATACCTTCTCCAAACTGCAGTTTTCTGATATCTCTACTAGTGACAAGTAAGCTCTGTTTTGAATTCAGGTATGGGACACGTTATCGAGAATGCTAAGGACCTGAGGTTTTCCGGATAACAGATCTTTCCATAGTTTGGATCTTCATACCTTAAGTTTACTAGAAAATCATGTAAACATTAAATGAACCCAACAGGCTGGTTTTGCTTCCAGTAAGGAAAAATTATACTGTATCTTAGTTCGGATCAAGTACAAGGTGCTGTTTTAATATTATAGACAGCCTTCCCGTAATTCTGAGCTTTCTGGATAATGGGTTTCCAGATAAAGGATCCCATACTTGTATATATACAGTTATATAGGGCAACAGGAATCGTAAAGTTTTAGTTTACAGTTATTTCCAACATGTCTCTAATTTTGCATGGGACTGGAGATGGGGGTTCCCTATTAAAGGGGAGCAGGAACTAAACAAATCAGAGATGCTAACCAGCTTTATCCAGTTTGGAGCAATCATTCTTCTGGTATACACCCAATATGGGTGTCAGGTGCTTGATTTGGATCTCCTATACAACAGGTCCTGTATCCAATGTAAAAATGAACCAGCAGCACACTGATTTGAAGTGAAGCAAATGAATCCATTGTTTCTTTAGCCTAAATAAACAAGTGATTCACTTGCTTCACTTCAAATCAATGTGCTGCTGGTTCATTTTTACATTGGATTCTAACCAGCTGTCGTTAAACTACAACTCCCCGCATCCCTTTGTCAAGCGATGTGCAGCTAAACCACGCATATATACATTTTGCTGTATACAATGAAAATGGTTTTACACAATATACATCATTAGGACTTCTATCTACGTTTCCCACTAAGGGACACCTTAGAGGCTGGAGGGCCCATGTCAAGTCCTCAGTCTCCCTACCATTCCAGCACCAAACAGTCCTAGCTGTGTCAGCAGCCATAGGCAAAGCAGCCCCATAAAAATGCTTAACTAGCTGCCATGAAGGAGTGCAAAGCATTTCATTAGGTCTGTCTTCCCTCATTAGTGCCAACGCTGCTCTAGTGCAAATGATGTGAGTGTGACCCAATGCGAATTACTGAATGAACAGAGTTGGGGAGGGGGAGACCAAAGCAATCAACGTTATCACTAAAAAGAAACTGCATTGTCTAAACTCAGTATCTAATACCGGAAAGCTGTGAGTCCCAGCCTACTTCCTATGTGAGTAAAAGCACCCGACCAGGAGAGAATGACTTCTGTCAGACGGAGTATAATTTTGTAACACAACATTTTCTTGTAGGTTTGAAATCACAGAATTCTGTTTCACAAGTCACTGGTGGTATCAGAGAATTCTGTTTCACAAGTCACTGGTGGTATTGGAGAATTCTGTTTCACAAGTCACTGGTGGTATCAGAGAATTCTGTTTCACAAGTCACTGGTGGTATCAGAGAATTCTGTTTCACAGGTCACTGGTGGTATCAGAGAATTCTGTTTCACAGGTCACTGGTGGTATCAGAGAATTCTGTTCCTGATACACAAGTCACATGATAAATAAATGACTTGTACAAAAAAACTACTCCTAGTGACTTGTCTGACAGAATCCATTTTGTGCACAAAATAAAAGATCTCAGTGTCACAGAAATTGTGTTGTTGTCAATGGATACAGCGCGGTTGTTCCCAGCATATTGTGACCTAAGCACTGAAAAACTTTCAATGGCAAAAACACAGAGAGACAGAGAGAAGGCAGAGGATACAGCGACAGTAAGGAGGGAAGAAGAATAAGTAGCAGTAGTAAAGTCTTGTACTCACTCAAAGCGAAACACTTCTCTCCACTTCCTCCTGCTGATCGGCCCCAGTGTGGCAGCTCCTACACGAATACACGCGTTGCGGCGGATCTTATTCTCCCCGCAGCATGGATGCAAAGTGCTGCCCCGCACACACACACACACACAAAGTTGCTCGGGAAGAAATGTAAAGCGACAGGAGAGAGATGTGACTTGTAGCAGCGATCATGCAGCGCAATCACAAGAGCAGGCACTGGGGGAGCAGGCGAGAGGGGCTGATGGGAGATTCAATAGTCCATTCTCCTGCGGAGCGTGAGAAACAGCAGGAGTAGGAAGCAGCTCTCACTGTAGGTCCCACCATGCAACACATTCACAAGCCTCTGGGCAGTGTGTGGCTTCCAGCTCAGGCTCAGCCCCCGCGTGACGTCACACACACTTGTCACATGGCCGCATGAAAGGCGAGAGAGAGCGAGAGCTCTGGTTGTCCTGGCAACAACAAAAAGTGTTCTGAAAAGATTTCAATAGGTCAGATCCTCATCCTCCGTCCTGCAAGGAGCCTCAGGGGAGGATAATCTTGTCTTTCTTGAGGGGGATGGAGCCTTTCAGGAGATAGGGGGTGTACAGGTTAAAAGGTTCAGTGAGGAAGGGGAAGCAATGGCACCTAAAGTCCCAAAACCCTTACCTAGAAATGACAGGTCTAAACATTAAATCCTGCACTGCCAATAGACACTTGTATAATAGTGAGACAGGCTGATGAGCTGTAGGAAGTCTCTGGGGAATGAGAGGGGCACCATAGATACAACTGTCAGGAAAATTCTCTGTGTTTTTTTTTTTTTTTATCAAACTGAATGAGGTCCAAATCTTTTTGTTATGGTATTATCACTGTAATGCTGTAATATTCTTGTGACGTGTTTCGTATGAAGTTCCGTATGAAGTCTGAACTTATTGTAAATATGTATATTTTCTCAATAAAAAAATCCCTCATCCTCCGTCCTGTACTGTGTGCGCATTGTAGTCATTAGCCCCGGGGAATTGCTGTGGCAGAGGCTTCCCTCACCTGGTGCTCCTCTATTACATATAGTCTGTATACTGTATTGTACTGTACCTGCTGCTAGTTATAGTCTGTATACTGTACTGTACCTGATACTTATAGTCTGTATACTGTACTGTACCTGATAGTTATACCTGTATACTGTACTGTACCTGATAGTTATAGTCTGTATACTGTACTGTACCTGATAGTTATACCTGTATACTGTACTGTACCTGATAGTTATAGTCTGTATACTGTACTGTACCTGATACTTATAGTCTGTATACTGTACTGTACCTGATAGTTATACCTGTATACTGTACTGTACCTGATAGTTATAGTCTGTATACTGTACTGTACCTGATAGTTATAGTCTGTATACTGTACTGTACCTGATACTTATAGTCTGTATACTGTACTGTACCTGATAGTTATAGTCTGTATACTGTACTGTACCTGATACTTATAGTCTGTATACTGTACTGTACCTGATACTTATAGTCTGTATACTGTACTGTACCTGATAGTTATACCTGTATACTGTACTGTATCTGATACTTATAGTCTGTATACTGTACTGTACCTGATACTTATAGTCTGTATACTGTACTGTACCTGATACTTATAGTCTGTATACTGTACTGTACCTGATAGTTATACCTGTATACTGTACTGTATCTGATACTTATAGTCTGTATACTGTACTGTACCTGATACTTATAGTCTGTATACTGTACTGTACCTGATACTTATAGTCTGTATACTGTACTGTACCTGATAGTTATAGTCTGTATACTGTACTGTACCTGATAGTTATACCTGTATACTGTACTGTACCTGATACTTATAGTCTGTATACTGTACTGTACCTGATAGTTATACCTGTATACTGTACTGTACCTGATACTTATAGTCTGTATACTGTACTGTACCTGATACTTATAGTCTGTATACTGTACTGTACCTGATAGTTATAGTCTGTATACTGTACTGTACCTGATAGTTATACCTGTATACTGTACTGTACCTGATACTTATAGTCTGTATACTGTACTGTACCTGATAGTTATACCTGTATACTGTACTGTACCTGATACTTATAGTCTGTATACTGTACTGTACCTGATACTTATAGTCTGTATACTGTACTGTACCTGATAGTTATAGTCTGTATACTGTACTGTACCTGATAGTTATACCTGTATACTGTACTGTACCTGATACTTATAGTCTGTATACTGTACTGTACCTGATAGTTATACCTGTATACTGTACTGTACCTGATAGTTATAGTCTGTATACTGTACTGTACCTGATACTTATAGTCTGTATACTGTACTGTACCTGATACTTATAGTCTGTATACTGTACTGTACCTGATAGTTATAGTCTATATACTGTACTGTACCTGATAGTTATACCTGTATACTGTACTGTACCTGATACTTATAGTGTCTATAGTGTACTGTATCTGATAGTTATAGTCTGTATACTGTACTGTACCTGATAGTTATACCTGTATACTGTACTGTACCTGATACTTATAGTCTGTATACTGTACTGTACCTGATAGTTATAGTCTGTATACTGTACTGTACCTGATACTTATAGTCTGTATACTGTACTGTACCTGATAGTTATAGTCTGTATACTGTACTGTACCTGATAGTTATACCTGTATACTGTACTGTATCTGATACTTATAGTCTGTATACTGTACTGTACCTGATACTTATAGTCTGTATACTGTACTGTACCTGATACTTATAGTCTGTATACTGTACTGTACCTGATAGTTATAGTCTGTATACTGTACTGTACCTGATAGTTATACCTGTATACTGTACTGTACCTGATACTTATAGTCTGTATACTGTACTGTACCTGATAGTTATACCTGTATACTGTACTGTACCTGATACTTATAGTCTGTATACTGTACTGTACCTGATACTTATAGTCTGTATACTGTACTGTACCTGATAGTTATAGTCTGTATACTGTACTGTACCTGATAGTTATACCTGTATACTGTACTGTACCTGATACTTATAGTCTGTATACTGTACTGTACCTGATAGTTATACCTGTATACTGTACTGTACCTGATACTTATAGTCTGTATACTGTACTGTACCTGATACTTATAGTCTGTATACTGTACTGTACCTGATAGTTATAGTCTGTATACTGTACTGTACCTGATAGTTATACCTGTATACTGTACTGTACCTGATACTTATAGTCTGTATACTGTACTGTACCTGATAGTTATACCTGTATACTGTACTGTACCTGATAGTTATAGTCTGTATACTGTACTGTACCTGATACTTATAGTCTGTATACTGTACTGTACCTGATACTTATAGTCTGTATACTGTACTGTACCTGATAGTTATAGTCTGTATACTGTACTGTACCTGATAGTTATACCTGTATACTGTACTGTACCTGATACTTATAGTGTCTATAGTGTACTGTATCTGATAGTTATAGTCTGTATACTGTACTGTACCTGATAGTTATACCTGTATACTGTACTGTACCTGATACTTATAGTCTGTATACTGTACTGTACCTGATAGTTATAGTCTGTATACTGTACTGTACCTGATACTTATAGTCTGTATACTGTACTGTACCTGATAGTTATAGTCTGTATACTGTACTGTACCTGATAGTTATACCTGTATACTGTACTGTACCTGATACTTATAGTCTGTATACTGTACTGTACCTGATAGTTATACCTGTATACTGTACTGTACCTGATACTTATAGTCTGTATACTGTACTGTACCTGATACTTATAGTCTGTATACTGTACTGTACCTGATAGTTATAGTCTGTATACTGTACTGTACCTGATAGTTATACCTGTATACTGTACTGTACCTGATACTTATAGTCTGTATACTGTACTGTACCTGATAGTTATACCTGTATACTGTACTGTACCTGATACTTATAGTCTGTATACTGTACTGTACCTGATACTTATAGTCTGTATACTGTACTGTACCTGATAGTTATAGTCTGTATACTGTACTGTACCTGATAGTTATACCTGTATACTGTACTGTACCTGATACTTATAGTCTGTATACTGTACTGTACCTGATAGTTATACCTGTATACTGTACTGTACCTGATAGTTATAGTCTGTATACTGTACTGTACCTGATACTTATAGTCTGTATACTGTACTGTACCTGATACTTATAGTCTGTATACTGTACTGTACCTGATAGTTATAGTCTATATACTGTACTGTACCTGATAGTTATACCTGTATACTGTACTGTACCTGATACTTATAGTGTCTATAGTGTACTGTATCTGATAGTTATAGTCTGTATACTGTACTGTACCTGATAGTTATACCTGTATACTGTACTGTACCTGATACTTATAGTCTGTATACTGTACTGTACCTGATAGTTATAGTCTGTATACTGTACTGTACCTGATACTTATAGTCTGTATACTGTACTGTACCTGATAGTTATAGTCTGTATACTGTACTGTACCTGATAGTTATACCTGTATACTGTACTGTATCTGATACTTATAGTCTGTATACTGTACTGTACCTGATACTTATAGTCTGTATACTGTACTGTACCTGATACTTATAGTCTGTATACTGTACTGTACCTGATAGTTATAGTCTGTATACTGTACTGTACCTGATAGTTATACCTGTATACTGTACTGTACCTGATACTTATAGTCTGTATACTGTACTGTACCTGATAGTTATACCTGTATACTGTACTGTACCTGATACTTATAGTCTGTATACTGTACTGTACCTGATACTTATAGTCTGTATACTGTACTGTACCTGATAGTTATAGTCTGTATACTGTACTGTACCTGATAGTTATACCTGTATACTGTACTGTACCTGATACTTATAGTCTGTATACTGTACTGTACCTGATAGTTATACCTGTATACTGTACTGTACCTGATACTTATAGTCTGTATACTGTACTGTACCTGATACTTATAGTCTGTATACTGTACTGTACCTGATAGTTATAGTCTGTATACTGTACTGTACCTGATAGTTATACCTGTATACTGTACTGTACCTGATACTTATAGTCTGTATACTGTACTGTACCTGATAGTTATACCTGTATACTGTACTGTACCTGATAGTTATAGTCTGTATACTGTACTGTACCTGATACTTATAGTCTGTATACTGTACTGTACCTGATACTTATAGTCTGTATACTGTACTGTACCTGATAGTTATAGTCTGTATACTGTACTGTACCTGATAGTTATACCTGTATACTGTACTGTACCTGATACTTATAGTGTCTATAGTGTACTGTATCTGATAGTTATAGTCTGTATACTGTACTGTACCTGATAGTTATACCTGTATACTGTACTGTACCTGATACTTATAGTCTGTATACTGTACTGTACCTGATAGTTATAGTCTGTATACTGTACTGTACCTGATACTTATAGTCTGTATACTGTACTGTACCTGATAGTTATAGTCTGTATACTGTACTGTACCTGATAGTTATACCTGTATACTGTACTGTATCTGATACTTATAGTCTGTATACTGTACTGTACCTGATACTTATAGTCTGTATACTGTACTGTACCTGATACTTATAGTCTGTATACTGTACTGTACCTGATAGTTATAGTCTGTATACTGTACTGTACCTGATAGTTATACCTGTATACTGTACTGTACCTGATACTTATAGTCTGTATACTGTACTGTACCTGATAGTTATACCTGTATACTGTACTGTACCTGATACTTATAGTCTGTATACTGTACTGTACCTGATACTTATAGTCTGTATACTGTACTGTACCTGATAGTTATAGTCTGTATACTGTACTGTACCTGATAGTTATACCTGTATACTGTACTGTACCTGATACTTATAGTCTGTATACTGTACTGTACCTGATAGTTATACCTGTATACTGTACTGTACCTGATAGTTATAGTCTGTATACTGTACTGTACCTGATACTTATAGTCTGTATACTGTACTGTACCTGATACTTATAGTCTGTATACTGTACTGTACCTGATAGTTATAGTCTGTATACTGTACTGTACCTGATAGTTATACCTGTATACTGTACTGTACCTGATACTTATAGTGTCTATAGTGTACTGTATCTGATAGTTATAGTCTGTATACTGTACTGTACCTGATAGTTATAGTCTGTATACTGTACTGTACCTGATACTTATAGTCTGTATACTGTACTGTACCTGATAGTTATAGTCTGTATACTGTACTGTACCTGATACTTATAGTCTGTATACTGTACTGTACCTGATAGTTATACCTGTATACTGTACTGTACCTGATACTTATAGTCTGTGTACTGTACTGTACCTGATACTTATAGTCTGTATACTGTACTGTACCTGATACTTATAGTCTGTATACTGTACTGTACCTGATAGTTATAGTCTGTATACTGTACTGTACCTGATAGTTATACCTGTATACTGTACTGTACCTGATACTTATAGTCTGTATACTGTACTGTACCTGATAGTTATACCTGTATACTGTACTGTACCTGATACTTATAGTCTGTATACTGTACTGTACCTGATACTTATAGTCTGTATACTGTACTGTACCTGATAGTTATAGTCTGTATACTGTACTGTACCTGATAGTTATACCTGTATACTGTACTGTACCTGATACTTATAGTCTGTATACTGTACTGTACCTGATAGTTATACCTGTATACTGTACTGTACCTGATAGTTATAGTCTGTATACTGTACTGTACCTGATACTTATAGTCTGTATACTGTACTGTACCTGATACTTATAGTCTGTATACTGTACTGTACCTGATAGTTATAGTCTGTATACTGTACTGTACCTGATAGTTATACCTGTATACTGTACTGTACCTGATACTTATAGTGTCTATAGTGTACTGTATCTGATAGTTATAGTCTGTATACTGTACTGTACCTGATAGTTATAGTCTGTATACTGTACTGTACCTGATACTTATAGTCTGTATACTGTACTGTACCTGATAGTTATAGTCTGTATACTGTACTGTACCTGATAGTTATAGTCTGTATACTGTACTGTACCTGATACTTATAGTCTGTATACTGTACTGTACCTGATACTTATAGTCTGTATACTGTACTGTACCTGATAGTTATAGTCTGTATACTGTACTGTACCTGATAGTTATACCTGTATACTGTACTGTACCTGATACTTATAGTGTCTATAGTGTACTGTATCTGATAGTTATAGTCTGTATACTGTACTGTACCTGATAGTTATACCTGTATACTGTACTGTACCTGATACTTATAGTCTGTATACTGTACTGTACCTGATAGTTATAGTCTGTATACTGTACTGTACCTGATACTTATAGTCTGTATACTGTACTGTACCTGATAGTTATAGTCTGTATACTGTACTGTACCTGATAGTTATACCTGTACACTGTACTGTATCTGATACTTATAGTCTGTATACTGTACTGTACCTGATACTTATAGTCTGTATACTGTACTGTACCTGATACTTATAGTCTGTATACTGTACTGTACCTGATAGTTATAGTCTGTATACTGTACTGTACCTGATAGTTATACCTGTATACTGTACTGTACCTGATACTTATAGTCTGTATACTGTACTGTACCTGATAGTTATACCTGTATACTGTACTGTACCTGATACTTATAGTCTGTATACTGTACTGTACCTGATACTTATAGTCTGTATACTGTACTGTACCTGATAGTTATAGTCTGTATACTGTACTGTACCTGATAGTTATACCTGTATACTGTACTGTACCTGATACTTATAGTCTGTATACTGTACTGTACCTGATAGTTATACCTGTATACTGTACTGTACCTGATAGTTATAGTCTGTATACTGTACTGTACCTGATACTTATAGTCTGTATACTGTACTGTACCTGATAGTTATAGTCTGTATACTGTACTGTACCTGATAGTTATACCTGTATACTGTACTGTACCTGATACTTATAGTGTCTATAGTGTACTGTATCTGATAGTTATAGTCTGTATACTGTACTGTACCTGATAGTTATAGTCTGTATACTGTACTGTACCTGATACTTATAGTCTGTATACTGTACTGTACCTGATAGTTATAGTCTGTATACTGTACTGTACCTGATACTTATAGTCTGTATACTGTACTGTACCTGATAGTTATACCTGTATACTGTACTGTACCTGATACTTATAGTCTGTGTACTGTACTGTACCTGATACTTATAGTCTGTATACTGTACTGTACCTGATACTTATAGTCTGTATACTGTACTGTACCTGATAGTTATAGTCTGTATACTGTACTGTACCTGATAGTTATACCTGTATACTGTACTGTACCTGATACTTATAGTCTGTATACTGTACTGTACCTGATAGTTATACCTGTATACTGTACTGTACCTGATACTTATAGTCTGTATACTGTACTGTACCTGATACTTATAGTCTGTATACTGTACTGTACCTGATAGTTATAGTCTGTATACTGTACTGTACCTGATAGTTATACCTGTATACTGTACTGTACCTGATACTTATAGTCTGTATACTGTACTGTACCTGATAGTTATACCTGTATACTGTACTGTACCTGATAGTTATAGTCTGTATACTGTACTGTACCTGATACTTATAGTCTGTATACTGTACTGTACCTGATACTTATAGTCTGTATACTGTACTGTACCTGATAGTTATAGTCTGTATACTGTACTGTACCTGATAGTTATACCTGTATACTGTACTGTACCTGATACTTATAGTGTCTATAGTGTACTGTATCTGATAGTTATAGTCTGTATACTGTACTGTACCTGATAGTTATAGTCTGTATACTGTACTGTACCTGATACTTATAGTCTGTATACTGTACTGTACCTGATAGTTATAGTCTGTATACTGTACTGTACCTGATAGTTATAGTCTGTATACTGTACTGTACCTGATACTTATAGTCTGTATACTGTACTGTACCTGATACTTATAGTCTGTATACTGTACTGTACCTGATAGTTATAGTCTGTATACTGTACTGTACCTGATAGTTATACCTGTATACTGTACTGTACCTGATACTTATAGTGTCTATAGTGTACTGTATCTGATAGTTATAGTCTGTATACTGTACTGTACCTGATAGTTATACCTGTATACTGTACTGTACCTGATACTTATAGTCTGTATACTGTACTGTACCTGATAGTTATAGTCTGTATACTGTACTGTACCTGATACTTATAGTCTGTATACTGTACTGTACCTGATAGTTATAGTCTGTATACTGTACTGTACCTGATAGTTATACCTGTACACTGTACTGTATCTGATACTTATAGTCTGTATACTGTACTGTACCTGATACTTATAGTCTGTATACTGTACTGTACCTGATACTTATAGTCTGTATACTGTACTGTACCTGATAGTTATAGTCTGTATACTGTACTGTACCTGATAGTTATACCTGTATACTGTACTGTACCTGATACTTATAGTCTGTATACTGTACTGTACCTGATAGTTATACCTGTATACTGTACTGTACCTGATACTTATAGTCTGTATACTGTACTGTACCTGATACTTATAGTCTGTATACTGTACTGTACCTGATAGTTATAGTCTGTATACTGTACTGTACCTGATAGTTATACCTGTATACTGTACTGTACCTGATACTTATAGTCTGTATACTGTACTGTACCTGATAGTTATACCTGTATACTGTACTGTACCTGATAGTTATAGTCTGTATACTGTACTGTACCTGATACTTATAGTCTGTATACTGTACTGTACCTGATACTTATAGTCTGTATACTGTACTGTACCTGATAGTTATAGTCTGTATACTGTACTGTACCTGATAGTTATACCTGTATACTGTACTGTACCTGATACTTATAGTGTCTATAGTGTACTGTATCTGATAGTTATAGTCTGTATACTGTACTGTACCTGATAGTTATAGTCTGTATACTGTACTGTACCTGATACTTATAGTCTGTATACTGTACTGTACCTGATAGTTATAGTCTGTATACTGTACTGTACCTGATACTTATAGTCTGTATACTGTACTGTACCTGATAGTTATACCTGTATACTGTACTGTACCTGATACTTATAGTCTGTGTACTGTACTGTACCTGATACTTATAGTCTGTATACTGTACTGTACCTGATACTTATAGTCTGTATACTGTACTGTACCTGATAGTTATAGTCTGTATACTGTACTGTACCTGATAGTTATACCTGTATACTGTACTGTACCTGATACTTATAGTCTGTATACTGTACTGTACCTGATAGTTATACCTGTATACTGTACTGTACCTGATACTTATAGTCTGTATACTGTACTGTACCTGATACTTATAGTCTGTATACTGTACTGTACCTGATAGTTATAGTCTGTATACTGTACTGTACCTGATAGTTATACCTGTATACTGTACTGTACCTGATACTTATAGTCTGTATACTGTACTGTACCTGATAGTTATACCTGTATACTGTACTGTACCTGATAGTTATAGTCTGTATACTGTACTGTACCTGATACTTATAGTCTGTATACTGTACTGTACCTGATACTTATAGTCTGTATACTGTACTGTACCTGATAGTTATAGTCTGTATACTGTACTGTACCTGATAGTTATACCTGTATTTTGTACTGTACCTGATACTTATAGTGTCTATAGTGTACTGTATCTGATAGTTATAGTCTGTATACTGTACTGTACCTGATAGTTATAGTCTGTATACTGTACTGTACCTGATACTTATAGTCTGTATACTGTACTGTACCTGATAGTTATAGTCTGTATACTGTACTGTACCTGATAGTTATACCTGTATACTGTACTGTATCTGATACTCATAGTCTGTATACTGTACTGTACCTGATACTTATAGTCTGTATACTGTACTGTACCTGATAGTTATAGCCTGTATACTGTACTGTACCTGATAGTTATAGTCTGTATACTGTACTGTACCTGCTAGTTATAGTTTGTATACTGTACTGTACCTGCTGCTAGTTATAGTCTGTATACTGTACTGTATCTGATAGTTATACCTGTATACTGTACTGTACCTGCTAGTTATAGCCTGTATACTGTACTGTACCTGATAGTTATAGTCTGTATACTGTACTGTACCTGATAGTTATAGTCTGTATACTGTACTGTACCTCATAGTTATAGTCTGTATACTGTACTGTACCTGATAGTTATAGTCTGTATACTGTACTGTATCTGCTAGCTATAGCCTGTATACTGCTAGACCTCCCCCCAGGGCTGCTATTCCTCCTGTCCTTATTATAATCCACCCATAACACTGGGACATTTTGTAGGTGCCCCTTATTTCTCTTTCTATTTATATTTAAGTGGTGAATGGGAGCTGCCATATTATTTTTGTTTTCATAGAGAGCAGTAGCAGGGCCCAGTCTGATTATAACCTTTATGTTAGAGTTATTGCACATACAGAATGTATAAAAGAATGATATACAGTGAAACCTCAAGTTTGTATTGATGAGAAATACTAATTAAGCATGACAAAATTTTAAGGGAAAAATACATACCTAGGGGGCAAATTCATCAGGGGTCGAATATCTAGGGTTAATTAACCCTTGATATTCGACTGGGGAATGAAAATCCATCAACTTCAAATATCGAAGGAATAATCGTTCGATCAAAGGATTTTAATCCAACTATCGAAGGATTATCCTTCGACCAAAAAAAGTTAGGCAAGCCTATGGGGACCTTCCCCATAGGCTAACATTGAGTTTGGTAGCTTTTAGGTGGCGAACTAGGGGGTCGAAGAGACAGTACTTCGACTATCGAATGGTCGAATAGTCGAACGATTTTTAGTTCAAATCATTTGATTCGAAGTTGTAGTCGAAGGTCGAAGTAGCCCATTCAATGGTCGAAGTAGCCAAAAAAACACTTTGAAATTCGAAGGTTTTTTTCTTCTATTCCTTCACTCGAACTTAATGAATGGGCCCCCTAGAGTTTAAAGCACATCCTGCAAATTAATTTCATTATCCATAGTTTGTTGTCATGGTGCCTCGTAGGGCACTCTCATTACATACACGCATCTGGGCACTTAATAATTCAATCTATTATTGCACCCTGCTGGTACAATGGTGCAGTGTAAATGTACAGTATATTCTTGCATCAGGTGTTTGAGTAGATCATATGAGAACATTGGAGAATTACTGAAGCATGCAAGAAAATCTCAGCCTGAGCCCTCCACTGTCTTGTAGGTAGGACATCCGTAGAGCAACTGTGTGGGTTCTGTGTCAGACTGTTGGGGCCCACCAGAGAAGTCCTCCTGTAAATCCTCTAGGAAAAAACACATAAGCACACTATAATTAATTTAATAGTACAACGGTGACGTACCGGGTAGTGTTGACAGTAGCCGGTGTCTTTGACTTGCACATTCAATGCAAATAGCATATGCTTGGTCTATATGAAGTGTTTTGTTCTAGTGCTAAGTGTTATTGGAGATAATGGAGGCAACATCACTTAAAGAAACAGTAACTTTAAAGTGTTTTCAAGGAATGATAATATACTATACTGTTGCCCTGCACTAGTAAAACTGATGTATTTGCTTCAGAAACACTACTATTGTTATATAAACAAGCTTATGTGTAGCCATGGGGGCAGCCATGCAAAGCTGAAAAGGGAAAAGCTCTATAGTATAGTAACTTCTTCTTAGTAACTTCTCTGTTATCTACTGTGTATCACATGCTTAAATGGCTGCCCCCATGGCTACACAGCAGCTTCTTTATATAAACTATAGTTGTTTTTCTGAAGCAAACACACTAGTTTTATCAGTGCAGGGCTCCAGTAGATTATAGTATCATTCCTTCAAAACACTTTAATTTTGTTGGTGTTACTGTTTCTTTAAAAGAAAATATTTTGGTAGGAGCCCCTAGGATTTTCCTTTTTGAGAAGAGTGCAAAGGAATGTCATGTATACTTTAATGCCTCATCAAGTGCCTTATCAAGTACATGGTACTTGAGGGCCTGTGCCTTAGACAGCAGCTTTAAGGGGATGGCGGATGGCCCTTTTTGCTGGATGTATTCCCACGAAGTCCGGCGGCAGAGGTGGGAAGGTATCAGGTTCAGTTTGCAGCGGAAATAACGTCACAAGCATGCGCTGTATGCTGTGACGTCACTTCCACCAATGTCATGTGCATGCACTGATGGGCACAATAAATACAGCGCAGGGTGCAAAGTGCAAAACTGGGTGTAAACCACCAAGTTTTTTTAACACTGCAAAGGGGTGTGATTTTGCACCCCTTAATAAATGACCACTCTGAAGTATGTATCCTTTTTTTGTACCGCATTTCTTGTGTCCACTTCAATGTACACTAAAACAATACATTACTAGAACAGGGATCAGTGATAGAGTTTAAATAAATACAAAAAATAAATTATTTTCAAGATGAGGTGCAACAAGACAGCAGGAAGTTGGTACCTGCCCCATAGAGCTTATAATCGAATCTGTGTCTTGCTTACCATTCATTTGCTTTATTTGCTTATTGGTCCAAATTTCTGAAAGTCGACAGAGTTAGTGAATAATTCAGGCAAGCTAAACGCTCGCACGTCAAAAACACCTTTTGTTCTTGTGCAGGAACAGGTCGTGTTTCTGTGGGAGCAGCAGACCATGGAGCTACGGTTGGAGTACTCCCTAACCGACATGCAGTTGATACACTGAATCTTGTTACCTGCAAGAAACGCTTGATTTCGAGCTACGGAAATCGAGCTACAACTACATTCATATTTATTGGTGGGGGCTTGAAATGAAAATGTACAGGAGTACAGTGTCAGCATAAAGTACGGGGCTAAACAAGCGTAGCTGCATGGTTTCTAAACGTATATATTCAAAAAAAACAATGTTGCAGACAATTTGTGATGTGTTGACAATGCCACGAGAAGCTGACCCTCCGGCATTAGCCATAGTCATCAATGTCGGCCACAAAACAAGGGTGCCTTGGCTCGCAGCAGTAAAAGGGGAGCTTCTATTTGCAGCATCAGTCGACCTCTTCCCTTCTTTGCAATACATTTATATAGTGCCTGTTCATTATCATGAATATTTATTGCATTTTCTTTACATAATGTCAACTCATAATGTCAACTGTATCCTGTACAGAGACACTGTATAATCATATATTTCTGCAATGTGCACTGTGGTTTAAACATAATGGGATCTACTGGAACTTGCAGCTTTTCTGGATAAGGTGTTTTTCTGTAATTTAGATCACTATACTACTAAAATTCTACTAATTCTATTAAAAAACGTATACAGTGAAACCTCAATTTTACATTAACTGGTTTGAGTTTTCCCTCATATTACACTGCTTAGTGCTTAATGCATTTTTTACACATAATGCATTTCCCTGATTTTACATTTTCCCGGATTTTACACCATTTTTTTCTGGTCCCCTTGAAAATGTTAAATGGAGGTTCTTGAATACACCACATGGCATTATTCTTCATAAGTAGAATTGTAGGACAAACTCTAAAAAATAATTAAAGCTAAACTCAATCATGGGCAAAACAGCTTAAAGGCTGAGATTGGGCAATCATATCAAAGATTTATATGACAAGAATGATTTAAGCACTTTGATATATGTTTCCATTAACTATTTGTATCTGGCGTCCTAACTAATTATTTAAATATATTTTGTGATTATTATGATGTCTAGACAAGTTTGTGATAATGGAGGAGCCCCTTCCACTACACAGTGGTGGTTTTAAGGTTAATGGAGGATTATATCCCTTTTTTGGGGCTAGATCTCCTGTAAAGCTCGTTGTTAGTCAGGTGCGCTCTCCTACCTCCGTTCGCTCTGACTGGTGGTTGCGCTGCAGGTACAGCAGCCTTCTGCTTGCATATGCACGTCAACGCCGTTGTGTCACCGCGTATGCGTCCTGACTCATTTTGGTAGGTTCCCAGCTAGAACCGCAGCAGAAAGTTTGGGGCCCCAAAAGGGCATTGGTGAAAACCATGACTAGCTGGGCTTTCCTGCCTTACGGAAAGAGTCAGATCCGTGCCAGAAGCCTAACTCCAGGTTACTGCTTAACCAGTATATTACATCTCCTTTATATTTATAGAGATATGGGATCCATGATCCAGAAACGCTTTATCCAGAAAGCAAAAAAAAAAAAAAAAAAGGAAAATGTATTTCCCTTTCCCTGTAATAATAAAACAGTACATTGTACTTTTCCAAACTAAGATATAATTAATCCTTATTGGAGGCAAAATGAGCCTATTGGGTTTATGTAATGTTGACATGATTTGCTAGTAGACTTAGGGGCAAATTCACTATGCGTCAATTCGCTAGCGTTGGGCATTTTTGTTACTTCGCAAATTCACTAACGGGCACTGGCGTAACTTCGCTAGTGTTACTTCGCACCCTTACGCCTGGCGAATTTGCGCAACGGACGTAACTACGCAAATTCACTAACGCGCACATTATTCTGAACGCTACCTTTTACACTAGACTTCCTTCGCCACCTCAGACCAGGCAAAGCGCAATAGAGTAGATAGGGATTTCTTCAAAAAAATGTTAAAATTTTTTCTAAGTCCCAAAAAACGCTGTTTTTTCTATATTATGGGTGATAGGCTGAAAAAGATCTAAAATTATTTTGGTTCTCCCCTCCTTTCCCCATACATTTCCTAACTTAACTATACAGTGGGCACATGTGTAGGGCAAAATAAAAATTTGAATTGATGTTTTGAAGGTTTCCCAGGCATTTGTAGTGCTGCTACATATTCCTCCATTGAAATCTGAATTTGGCGCCATATGCAAATTAACCATCGCTAGCGTAACTTCGCTTCGCTTAGTGAATCAACGCTATCGCAACTTTGCAACCTTACGCTACCCCTGAGCGCAAGTTTGGATTTTAGTGAATTTGCGGAGCACTGGCGAAACTACGCCTGGCGAAGTGCGGCAACGTTACGCCTGGCGCAACTACGAATCTTAGTGAATGTCCCACTTAGGGTATAACGATCCAAATTATGGAAAGATCTGTCTTTCTGTGATTGTAATAGGGCAACAAGGAATTGGGGAGATATGTTTTTGTCAACTTCAACCTTATTTTGCAAAATATAATATTTATTTTCCAGTAATGTGTGAGTTATTTTAAAAAAAGTGCCAGTTATTTAAAGTCTTTTGTGTACTTTCCTTAGGGAGAGCAGAAGATGGAGGGTTGTGCCTGTGAAACCTTAAGGTTAAGTGAGTCTCCCCTCCAGGTTTCATACCATTGGAATAACACTAAAATAACAGATATAAGCAAAGTTATCTTGTGAATTAATAACACTTTAATCACTTCAGGAAGACCTGCATTGCTAAAAATGCCTGAAACAGCTGCTGGTTGCATACTATTATTCTCCCTATAGCACACCAAAGTATTACTTGAAAATTGTACAAACATAAACCTATGACACATTGTTATGGGCACCTCTTGAGAATGCGGAAAGTAATGTTCTACTAGAATTCTGCCTACACTGTGCCATAGGCAACACCAGGGGTCCCCAGCTTTTTTCCCCATGAGCCTCATTCATATGCTAAAAGAGTTGGGGAAAAACATGAAAAATGTTTCTGGGGGTATCAAATAAGGGATGTGATTGGCTATTTGGTAGCAACGATGTGGACTGGAAGCCTGTTTGGTGGTACACCTGGTTTTTATGCTACCAAAACTTTCCTCCAAGCCAGGAATTCAAAAATAATCACCTGCTTTGAAGCCAGTGGGAGCAACATCCAAGGAGTTGGTGAGTAACATGTTGCTCACGAGCCACTGATTGGGGAATCACCAGGCAACATCATTTCAGTAGAAGAAGAAAAGGTGGCCAGCTGTTTTTCAAGCACTTTGGTCACTACAGTTGTTGGAAGGATCAGAGCTATCAAAAGGCTGTTATAGAATTCACATTACATTTTATAACCTTGTTTCTTTAATGTCTTGTTGCATAGCAACCATATGTTTGTGCCTTATATATAATATATGTGTGATTGTCAAATGGTGACACTTGTATGCAGTTCCTAATCTTTTTCTGCATCAGTTAATAGATTTATAAGAAAAAGTAAGACATGATGGGTAAGAAAAGCTATTGACACATTCAATAAAATCTCAAGGAACACATGGACATGCATAATGCAAATATTAAAATGTTTAACATTTATTTCACAGTGCAATAAAGTGTAATTTATCATTTTACAAAGAGCCATGACTTTTCTCTGTGTGCCATTACCTTCATAAAAGAAAATACAGCAAATTTATTCCAGTAAAATGCTTCTTTAACTAGGCCGTGGTTATTGGAGACCTAAGGAGCAACAACAGAGCCAAAGACACTGATCGCATTGCCACAATATTGCCCACTCAAGGTGGGCCTGTCGGAGGAAAGATTTGCTTGTTTGGTGAGTGAATCTTGCAGTGTATGGCCACCTTAAGAGTAGAAGACATGTATACAGAAATGAATGTCACTTTGGATACAGAAATCTAGTTCAGGCTTCCATTAGACTTTATATATAGATATATATATAAATGGAAGAAAATAATAATGATGTCGGCACCGAAGAATATCTTGCCTAGCACTGTTATGATAGCATGACCTAAATAAGATATTATTTGCATCTGAATCGAATCCTTTAATGATTATTTTGCTCATGTAGAATTGATCTGCAGTTAATGCCAGACGCTTATGCTTTTGTTGTGTGACCAGCTATCTTTGGAAAAGTTTCTCCACCAAGTTTCTCCACCAAGCAAAGAACCAAAATAATTTCTTCAATCATGCTTACTGTATGCCAATGCCAGCAACCTATTGTGATGTTTCCTTGCATAAAGACAAATTTTGAGGCACATCCTATATAGAAGTGTTCTGAGTTCATTGCAGTTGCCAGTAAGTGGTATTTTAATTTTTTTTTTTCAACCATTTGACTCTTCCTGTAGGCAACAGATAAAAGGATGTTCAGTATCCCGAAGGGTTTCAGAACCTAAAAAGTAATGAAGAATAAAGTTAGCAACGCATAGCAGCCAGTTAGATGTTTGCTTTCAAATAGATGACCAGTAAAAACTATGGGTTTTAAGACCATGGGCAAACTTTGAGATCTTTGGTACATTGCCAGAGTTTGTCTCTGGCAAGGAGGAGTGGAACAAAATGAATTAAGGACTGATCCCTGGTCTAAAAGGCTGGCTAGATGAATCTACCATTCTAACAATGACGGATTATGATACAGGTATGGGACCCGTTTTCCAGAATGCTCAGGACCTGGGGTTTTCTGGATAAGGTGTCTTTCGGTAATTTGGATCTCCATAGCTTAAGTCTACTAAAAATAATATAAAACATTAAATAGGCCCAATAGACTTGTCTTGGCTTCAATAAGGATGAATTATATCTTAGTTGGGATCAAGTAAAAGGTACTGTTTTAGTATTACAGAGACAAAGGAAATAATTTTTAAAAATTCTAATTATTTGATTATAATGGAGTGGGAGAAAGCCAACCTATAATTCAGAGTTTTCTGGATAACGGGTTTACAGATAAAAGATCCCATACCTTGGCACTAGCTTATGCCCATAACTCTTCTACTATGGATCTTGGCATTTTGTTTGGGTGATGCTTTCAATTATTTGCTGTTCATTCATGAATCCTTTAATGAAAGAAAAGCACAATTTCCTCTGACAAGCTCTTTATATTAACAGAATTTTATAGCTAATGGCACATTAAAAATGATACAGAATTACGACTTGATGGTGTCCCCATTGTGCTCCATTACACAGCTTTCATTTCAGGCTTTGGGATTGTGTCAAGACGCAGCCAATATCCTTCCCTATGGATAATTTGTAAATTAGCAATTATGTAACAGCTAATAGCTACATGTAATTGTTCTGCGGTGGCTATGAACAATACATTGAGCCTAATAACAGAATTACGTTTATACAGTGGTTTGTATTGAATAAAGCCTGAATATGTTGAAGGCTTGGCTGGAACATTCGTAATATCTTAAAATATGCAAATTACATAGCATAGATTTGCACCAGATATGTAAAACTGCAATCTTTCATCTGGGCTGCCTAAAGGGGTGGTTCACCTTTAAGTTAACCTTTACTATGTTATAGAATGGCTAATTTTAAGCAACCTTTTAATTGGCTTAATTTTTTCTTTTTTATAGTTTTTGAATTATTTGCCTTTTTCTACTGACTCTTACCAGTTTTCAAATGGGGGTCACTGACCCCATCTAAAAAAAAGCAAATGCTCTGTAAGGGCGACTTGGGAGGAAACTTCGGGCGACTTCGGAAAACGAAGCGCCGTGAGTGCAGGCGATTTCTCATTCTAGCAGGCAGAAGACAGGGGGAAGCAGTTCAGGGAGAAGAGGCGACTAAATCTCCCCGAATCTCCAGGTGTGACCTTACCCTAAGGCTACACATTTATTGTTATTGCTACTTTTATTGCTCATCTTTCTACTCAGGCCCTCTCCTACATATTCCAGTCTCTTATTCAAATCAATGCATAGTTGCTAGGGTAAATTGGACCCTAACAACCAGAATGCCAACATTTCAAACTGGAGAGCTGCAGAATAAAAGGCTAAATAACTCAAAAACCACAAATACTATGAACTAAAGTATGAAACAGGGATGCCCAGCTGAAAGACCAATTTTATAGTATTTAAGAATGAATAATTATTTGCTGCCTTATATATTCTCAGTAACATAGGTTGATGGGCCAATAGAGTGATATTTGAGGTTAACACCTGTATGTTGCCTTAGCAATACCTTTGTCCTAACAGGTAAAATTGTATGACAGGCTGAGTTGAAAATATCAGGAGACACACAAGTACTGAAAAAGGCCAATGCCCTAATCAGTGATTGCTGTCCTGCACATATTCCTGAGATTAACAGTAATCACAAAGCTAAATATAAACATGTGCATGGCCCAGCTGTAGCAGTGACAGTTGGCTGTTTAGATACTGGTAAGAAGGGAGACCACATTATCTGAGGACAAGTAACACTTGACTGAAATCGCGTACTCAGCTGGAAATATTTGCAAGTTCACACTGTGTGAAGAGGGAGATTTTGCCAAAATGTCTGTGATCCTGTGAAATAAAAAGGTCTCTTGAAACAGCATCTACTGATGTGCAGAGAAATAGCAAGGCTCAGATTGCAGCAGGGCTGGCTGGACACAGTCATGTTTTTGCTGTTGATGTTGCAGACCTAAGTATATGATTGCTCATTGAGGTTCCAAACTGTGGCCTCCCAGATGTTACCTTCAGCTGTCATTGGATGCAAGATTTGTACCACCAAAAAAAAAACAGTTTTAAGAAGATCTAATACAATTATGTCATTATTATAAAATAGATGATGTAAAAAAGATCATAGGTTTTTTGACCAGTCCTAAAACAGGTTTTGAAAATTTATGGTCAGGAAACAAATCTGTCGATGGATGGGATTTGGTATTTTCCCAGTGCATGTACATGGCAGGAGTGGTCAGGTCTAAGGTTCAAATCAAGTTGCATCTACCAACCCTTTATGGGAACCCTGGATCTTTTGCCAGTTTGGGTGCACACCATTAATTGGAGGAGACTGTAAAGGATTGTAAAGGATTTCTGTGGAGGATGAGTCCTTCAGTCAAGGACTGGTATCATGCCAACAGGTAGAAAAGGGGTTACTGAAGGATAGGAACAAGATCAGGTTGACAAGAGAGAAGAATCAGAAGCAGGATAAACAGGATGGTGGTGTTTCTGGTAAAGAATCAGTGGCAGGGAGAGGTGTGGGTGTAAAGACCAGGATGGAGCAAGTGAAGAACTGATGGCACGCAGTAGCGGACAGAGAATCGGTGACTGAACAGAGCAGGACCGAGAGGGCAAAGAACAGGACTAAGGCTGGAGGACATGGGTGGAACAAGAACGGGTCAAGAACAAAGCATGGTGGAGACAGGAGCTAAGAACAGAGTGGTAGGGACATGTCACGGTGCACAGGCAAAGGAAGTGAGGGTAGAGTGTGATTGGCTGACCCTATCCAACCAATAAGTTTGCTGGAAACAAATAGGAAAGGGCAGGTGATATATATTGAGCATGCTTGATAGCTGCTCATCTGGCCTAGAGAATAGGGTGACTCCCTGAATCCCAGCACAGCCTTACAAATACATAATGAATTCATTGGCAACAATATGCAAGTACAGCAGTGTGTATAGGCTCAGGTAACTTAAAGGAGAACTAAACTATAGCCCATTTTCAACCTGCCTCCAAGCTTGCTCCCAGCAACCTCTATTCTGCGATAAATCTGCAGAGTTGCACAGCGGAATTCAAAGGTGCCATTTTCTCCTGACATTGGATATTCATTCCTGTGATTTGGTTCTTACGGGAGCATGCACATTCATAGCTGATTCAGAACATAGATTTAACTGTACATGCTCCTACAAGATCCATGTCGGTGGTCTAACAGAATAGAATCAGGAGACAGGGGAAGATGGCACTTTTGAACTCCTCTGAGTAGCTCTGCAAATTTATGGCAGATCGGAATACAGGGAAATTTATTAACAGAATAGATATGGGGAGGGATCTTGGAGGTGGATCAGTGCAGGATGGAGGCAGATGATCTAGGGATTAGCTCTCCTTTAATGAATTATTCAGTATTCATTGTTGGGTTTAAGTGCTGCTGAAAATACATAGCTTCTATTGTGGAAACCAAGGGCTTCCATTTGGGTCTGGTTCAGTGGTGTAACTTGAAATTCCTGGGCCCCATAGCAAATTATTTTTCAGGCCCCCAAAAGGTTTAGAGGTTGACTTGTTTTACCAATATTTATTGAAACTGTATATGAATTAGGGCCTCATGGGTCCCCTATACCTCCTGGGCCCCCTGCAGCTGCAGGGTCTGCTTCCTCTATATGTATGCCCCTGGTCTGGTTACCTCATTGTCAGATGTTTTCTCTTTCTCTTGGTGACAAAAATAACCAACCCTGGGTCCTCTGCCTTTTTCTGAACTAATTTACATCAGCATTCTGCAGTAGCCAACCAGAAGCTGGATTACAATGACCATGCAGGCGGTTTTCTGTGTCTGATGTAGAACTGCAACTGACTGTTCAAGACTATCACAGAGCAGCATAAATCAGAACAATGATTATACATGTTTGTGCAGGATTGAGATGTGAAATGAGTTGGCGTGTGGATTCATAAGGTGTGCTGCCTACGATCACTTTTATTGCATTTTGTCTGAGGCAAAAGTAAAGTGCAACTCTCCACATAGAAAATGGCAGATTTCTTTTTTTGCCATTTCAAATTTAATTTAATGTTCCGCCCACATTATCCTTGACCCAATATTGCCTTTGGTAAAGAGAGCGGCTCATGGTGACTTAGCCAGTCTTTCAGTGACCTGCAAATATAATATTTATAGGCTGAAGGAGGAGATGTGTCTTATTCCCTCTCATTTCTATTTTATGTCTCAATATATGTGTACCAATCTTTCTTGGTAACAAACAAGAATTAAGAGAAGGCAAAAGAGCTAAAAAGAAATCCCCTGGACAATTGAATAGATATGCATGTTATCACGCTATTGCCATTCATTTCTGCCACATCTATTTGACACAATATCTTTGCTTTTCTTAGTTCTCCTTCTTAACAATTTTCTGTGCTCTCTACAGTCTTTGTGCAGTCTGTGCCAATGTTTTCTTCTGAACCTTTATAAGGAATAATATGGTACCTGACTTTAGCTAAAAATACACAACAAATTCTACTGTCAGTAAATGTTTGTAGGGTTTAGTAAATGTCCCCTTTCCAGTGGCATAACTAAATGTTACTGGGCCCCACTGCAAATGAATTCTAGGGCCCCCAACATATCCAGAGGTTGTCCTGTTTTACCAATATATGTTGAAATTGCTCATTTATAAGGGCTTTTTATTAATAGCATTACCAATAAGTAAAGATTGGTCAGATTTACTATTGGGGAAAGATCATTAGGTGTAAGACCAGCTTAAAGGAGACATACATGATAACCCCCCCCCTCCAATATCGTAGGCAATGATGAATAAAATATGCTGCTGGTTTTATTTTTGGCAAAAAATTTATATTATCTCTAAAAATGGCCCCTTTATTGGAGCTCCCTGTAGATCTGCTACAGTCCCTGTCCATGTTTCAAATGAGGGGTAGGCATATCCTAATGGTCCCTGCCAGAAGCACAGTAGGAAGGAGACAGCCAATCTTGCAGTCACGCAGGCAACCACAGGCTTCAGTTCCCTATAACAGGGCTGTCCAACTGGCGGCCCGCGGGCCACAACCCCCCCTCATGTGGCCCTCCACATCAAAGTCTGCCTGCTGTATCTTTTTACCATATGTAAAATTTAAAAGGTATCACTACAGAGATTAACTGGCCCCTGCATTGTCTAAACCTCAAATTCAGACTACTCCCCTGCATTGTTCACACCTGTGATCCCCCTGCATTGTTCACACTTGTGATATCTCTATTGTTTATATCCTAAAGCCTGTACTGTTCACACCTGAGACCCAGACTGAAACTGCCCTCATTGTTCACCTGTTCACACTTTATTCAAAATGCTAATGGGGCACCAGCACTGTGTCACTGTATGTAGTACATATTAGACTGGTCCTGTCTCCTGCTCTGTTCTGCCTTCCCTATACTCCCTGTGTGTGTCATACTTTGGTATTTGTTCTGGGGGTTTGTTAGCATTTGAAAATCATTGTTAGTGGTCCCTAAGGTGTTTAATCATATGCTGGGCTACTGTATTATACACAGGGGAGGAGGAGGCATATGGATTTATGGGTATGTCTTAATATGACTTAGCTTTTTTCACATATGAGTGAAAAAAGCATTACCATTTCCCTCCTTACCATAATGGTTTTTAAATAAAGAGAGTAAGAAAGTGTAAAACGCTTTTTCATTTATATTACTGCTCAGTGTACCTGTGCCAGCAAGCTCAGCAGCCATGCATCATACAGCCCTTCAGCAGCCATCATATTGCCCCCAATCTTTACCTGTGTCAGCAGCAGCCAAAAATAAATCTGATCACATCATATTGCCCCCAAGTATTTATGTACCTGTGCCAGCGCCCAGCAGCAACAGCAAACATATGGCCCCAGCCCAAATCTGTACCTGGCTGTGCCAGCAGGAAACTTCACACTTTACAGTAATAGAAAGAAAGTCTTCAGTTCAGTGCAACTGTGCAGGGCTGAGAGCAGCGGGAGCCACATCAAGCAGCCCCCCAGCTCTCTGCCTCTCTCTGTCACCCAACACATCAGTGACGTCATTGACGCGTGTATGCACGTCGCGGTGCACCACACAGAAGGAGCTATTACTTACCGGCAAGAGGGAGAAGGGGAAGGAGATGGATTCCACCCAACTGGGTGACCATGATTACTGAAACAATTTATTAAATAAACGCTTGAAAAAAGTGCGCCCCTCAATGATGGTGCCCTAGACAGCGCCTACTCTGCCTACCCCTAGTTTCAGCCCTGATCCCTACAGTCAGCACCAACCATTTGTTTTTTGGTGTGCTATTAATGTGGACATGTTCATGCGGTAACATGGGTGTGGTTTAAAGTGGGTGTGGACCAAAAACAGGGAGTGGCTAACACTGGCTTCCGTTATTGGCCCTCCACCATGTAGATTGGAAAAATTCTAGCCCTCGGTACCTTAGAAGTTGGACAGCATTGCCCTATAAGGTCAGTATAGACACTGATTGGTTCCTATCCTACAGTGCAGAGTGCAGCCGGCTCCCCTGCATAGCCTGGGAAAGGAGGCAGCAAAAAGTAGAACAGATAGGTGGGATTAGTAGGGTTTTGAGGGAATTTTTCAATGTATCAGCTCATAATACATGTTTTTTTAAGAGTATAATGCACTGGCACATTCTTGTTATTCATACAATATGAATTAGTGAAAAACAACAGACAAAGAGATGCAAGAATTTGAAAAAGAAAATATCAAATATATTAAAACAGTGAAAAGTCATTTTTTTGTTGGAAATTGAAATAAAAAATCTTGACATTTGATAAATCAGCCCTGCAGTGTAGCCACATTTTCTGGTAAAATCCTTCCCTTTCCTGTTTCTGTTACCGTCACTCCCTATTAATAGCATCAGAATCAGATATCATATTGTATATACCAGCCAGGTGGCAATCCTAAATTCATCCCCAATGAGGTATTCACTAAGGTGTCATGGACCATTAATCTTAATCATGTACTGTATTTGTCACACCATTATAAAATACATTGTGCTTCAGGTCATCAGTTTTCTAGACTGCGTTAGACACAAGTGTTTATATGACAGAGTTTCCAGGGCTTGGAGTGATTGGTGCTCTGAGCTACTATAACAAAATTAACTACAATTGCAACCCCTGACTTCTTAAATAAGAATATCAGGTTAGCAGAAGGACTGTGGAAGAGGAAACAATGGTTGCAACTAGACAAGGCAGAATCTGCACACAGTGCCAGAAGTAGTTTGTATGAGCTTCAGTTATAAATGAGCTATAGTTATAAAATGTTAATTTGCCATGCAATGATGAGATCTGCTGTCTTGCAACACTGAGTATATGTCTTGGCACTACAACATGAATTGATGCTATTATTTGATTAGAAACACTGCACTGAGCCTGCTGGGGTGTCAATAAGGATCTCCCAAGGACATTGGGTGGCCAGAGTGACCTGATTAGACTTTCAGTAGCGAAAAACTGTTTGGTATATCTTCAAAAATATAATGGTTCTTTCAGATATGCAACGGAGCTCATTACAGAATGGAAAGTGATGAATGCCCACAGGATAATAAGACATTTATCTAGAATGAAGCTGATTACCATCTTTCAGAAAATCCTTTTAGAGGGACACTGACACCAGTCAGTTTTTACATATATCATAATATTGTCTTTGCATGCTATTTGTAATTTTGCCATAAAAGTATTTGCTTGATGCTTTTACATTTTCTATCTGATCCCCCCATGCCCCTTTATAAGGGGGTTGCCATATTTGTGCAGTAGTAGTCCGTTAGCATTAGAAACTCTAACTGAGGTTAAAAAGGGACAGTCAGGTTGGCAAAACAGCCAGGTTTAGGAACTTCAAGTATCACTTACAAAAGTAGACCTATCACCAAAATATAATATCAACATGACCTATAGGCAACTTTTAATGTACATTAATATTTTGAAGAGTAATTTATAAGTGTAAGTATCACTTTAAGAAAGTTGCTGCATATGAGAACCAAATGTGTAGAAATCCGCACCTCCCTCGCCTTTCCTATGGCAAATCCTGCTAGATGGTGCAAAATCTCTCTAGACGGTCGGCACACGTCAATCATAATAAGCAATGTTGTATGAAAGAGAGCAGCACAACACCAATATATTGCAGGTGGGGAGCATCCCCATTTATTTTCACCACCAAAAAATCTTTTTTGGTGGTGAAAATAAATGGGGATGCTCCCCACCTGCAATATATTGGTGTTGTGCTGCTCTCTTTCATACAACATTGCTGCATATGAGAACCAGACATCACTTGGGTAATGGAAACAGCATTGTATGTAGGCTTATCCCCCTCCCAACAGACATCAACACAAGCAAAAAAGGCCTCAGAAACACCTTAGAGGTTGCGCATATTAGGTGAAAAATAAACAGTTCTTGCTTCTGCTCATGACTACAAGGAGATATTAGGTTCTCCTTAGCTACAGTATATCTGGCAGTCATCCTATATGGAACTACTAAGAGAAATAATGACATATAAGTGGGTGAAGCCTGTTTATTCCAAACGTACCAATGGCAAGAAGCAATGAGTGATTGCAGTAAGTGCTTAATACGTTTACCAAGTCAAACCTAAGGTGTATTGACACATGCCAACAGCCTTCCCCTTTAGAAAACACCAATATCTGTTTCATGAATCTTATGCCATAAACATTATTATTATTACTTTCCTTTTCTATAACAACCTAACCACAAGTAAAATTGCTGAAATCATCTCGCATCTCCCTATGTCATTCATAAAGACTACTAATCCAGTAATCCGCAAGCCATCTGGAAAGAGAACGTACAAGATTACTTTTAAAGCTCTCCTCGTGGAAGATACAGATGCTTGTTAGCCAGCTTAAAGCAATAGTGCTTTTTTTAAAGATGTTACACCACTTGTACAGAGATGGAAAAGACCCCTAGTTCTACAGTGCTACTGCTTGAACAGACCCTTTCTGAAAAGGCCAAACTGCTGTATGGGATAATTTTCCAAAGAGGGGACCCCTAACAATGTAGAGAGGCTGAACCTTATGTAGCGAGGGATAATTTTATAAATAAGGATATCAATATTTCAACTCTCAAGGTTTTGTTATATTGCAACTCCACTTTTAGTCGACAGACAAGAAGGGTAATTTGCAACTTCCTGGCAATGTGCAAAATGCAAAAATCAGGGCTTCCCTGATCGATACAGTGTCGGACTGGCCCACTGGGATATCAGGAAAACTCCCAGTGGGCCCAGGTATCAGTGGGCCCTCATGCTGCTAAACATTTGGCCTATTTCATGGCCATTTCCTATTTCTATAAGAACAAAGAGGCTAAATAGATGGAATAATAGATTATAGTATGTAAAGAAAAGAAACTAGTAGAATAGAGGCTAAGTGAGGAGAGGAAGAATAGTACTGAGTGTGGGCCCTTGGTCTAAGGTTTTTGGGTGGGCCCCTGGAGTCCCAGTCTGACACTGGATTTATTTGTAGCCGAAAGTCGGTCAGATCTTGATCGGGCAGGTTAAAAAATCCTGTTGGATTGTGGCCACATCTGTGTGTCTATCCATCCTGATCCTCCAGAACCCTGAATTCCCTCCCTTGCTAAACAACATCCAACCCTTTCTTAAAGCTAATGTATCAGCCTGTACCACTGATTCAGGGAGAGAATTCCACATCTTCACAGCTCTCACTGTAAAAAAAACCCTTCTGAATATTTAGGCGGAACCTCTTTTCTTCTAATCAGAATGGGTGATCTCTTGTCAGCTGGAAGGACCTATTGGTAAATAAAGCATTAGTGAGATTATTATATGATATCCTTATATATTTATACATAGTTATCATGTGACCCCTTAAGTGCCTCTTCTCCAGCATAAACAACCCAGACTTGGCCAGTCTTTCCTCATAGCCCCATACTTTCCATACCTATTACCAGCTTAGTTGTCCTTTTCTGTACCCTCTCCAAGGTGGTACTACAAGGAACGCATGTGTGCAGCAGCCTTTTCATAGGATACTTTATTTATGGACAGATCATATACAATATTGGCCCATGTTCATTTGCCCAACATTTTCTTGGGCCAATGTAATTCATAACCCTCCCTCCTCCAGACCCTGCATTGATCTGTGCATTCTCTCCAGTGTGCACAGTTCTGGCAGCATTAAGGGAAAAAAAGTTATATATTTGTATATCTATCATGTGTATACGTGTTCATATATGTACAGTATTTATATGTTTTAGTGCCCTACAAGGCTTGGAAAAAGTTAGCCATGATATATAAGACAAAGTAGCATTCATACCACAAACTGGTTATTTGAATTTCTGTGATAGAATGCAGAGAACAATACACATAAGTGGTTTCTTCTAAGAGCCACATCATAATTTTTTATTAAACCCCCAAATGCATATAAAATTCCCAGCTTAAATAACTGCTAATACAAAGCCAACACCACTGAGTGCCATGAAAAGAAAGTAATGATTGCCGAGATAGTAGTTTGATTGCGTGGTTCCCTATGGAGTTCCCTCCCTTAATAAACATAATAACAAAATCAATAAAGGCGTATCAAGTCCTACTGACTCGAGGATAAAGAATTGGAAATACTTTTGGCGACAAACAAATCCCAGCCCAGTGAAATAACAAATATATTTCACTGGAAGCCTTCAAATTGAATTCAGGCGAGGCAGCTATCAACAAATATTTTAGATAGTTTCTCAGTCTGTGACATGATATCTCAATAGAGAGAGACTAAAACAGTGAGCCTATATCATTGTCCAGCAGGGTTCACTGAAGGAAGATGGAGTTTGGATTTGCCTATCTCCTGGGTTTATTGATCATTACATGGTAATCTATAAGATGACAAGAAAATCAATGTTATCTGTCATGTATTCTGCTCCAGTCAGGGTATTATTGTCTATATCACTTGTGAATGGGTTTGTATTACTATTCTGATATGTGCCTAGTAGTTATGGAATCAGGGGGCAGAGCGGGTGGGGGCATTTGGCAAGGAAACAGGTCAGGACTGTGAATTAAAATAGGCCCTGGCATTTCAGGTAAGCAGAGGCCCAATCAGCCCACACAGAGGCTCAGACAGCCCCCACCAGCCCACTAAATACTGACTTTCTATGGCACCTAATAGTAGCCCCTCTGAAATTTGCCAGAACCCACAGTCCGGGTCTGCAAGGAAGTAAGTTTGGGCCTTTATGTGAGTGTCACGACAGGCACCCAATACCAGAACAAATGCCAAGCACCCTGGTCTCGGCTCGGCTTCACCAGTAGTGTGACCACCGTTGGGCTTCGGAAGGAGCCCTCAGCTTACTTGGATGCCACCTGGACTTTACGAGAGGTGCAAGGCTAGATGTTCTGGCTGGCGAAGGGGCTCGGCTGTTAGCAAAGTCTTTTGGGCCGAAGGTCACGGTACAAAAGGATTAGGCAGAAGGATGGTCAGACAGGCTGGGTCGAGGCAGGCGGATATCAGAATCGTCAGGCAGGCAAGGGTCAAACCGTGTTGTCAATCAAGGGGTTAAGCAGGAGAGTTGTCGTAGGCAGGCTAAGGTCAGGATACAGAGTTCAGAGTAGTCAGGATACAGGCAGGGTCAAACACAGGTTATCAGACAGACAAGATTCAGATCAGATGCACTAGGCTCAGGAAACCACAAGAAACAAGATCTATCACGGGCAAGGAACAGTACACTGAATGGGCCTTAAATAGTATTAAAAATTCGCGCCAAAACGCGCAAACACGCCAGCGCGCCTGCGCCTTTAAGAGGCGCGCGGGCGCACCCTAATAACAAGATGGCGCCTAGGAGACACGCGGCGGGCGTCCCCGTCGGTGGAGCGGCGGCCGACCCCGTCGTGCAGGTAATTTTATTACATTACCCCCCCTTCCAGGGGGGGCCACCGGACCCCCAGGCTTCCCGGGAAACTTTTGGTGGAATTGCTTCCTGAGTTTGTCAGCCTTGATGTCCTCTACTGAGACCCAAGAGTTCTCCTCAGGGCCATAGCCCTTCCACTTAATAAGGTATTGTAGCTTACCTCGTACGAGGCGGGAATCAAGGAACTCTTGGATCTCAAACTCAGGCTGACCTTCAACCAACACTGGGGGAGGAACAGACAAAGAACGAATATCAGAGGCAGGTTTCAGGAGGGATACATGAAATGAATTGGAAATCTTAAAATTAACAGGTAATTGAAGGCGAACTGAAGATGGATTAATGATTTCGGAAATGGGATATGGACCAATAAACCTGGGTCCTAGTTTGAAAGAGGGCACCTTTAACTTGATATTTTTGGTAGACAACCAGACCTGATCCCCCACTTTAAACTGGGGTGCCTCTCTACGTGATCTGTCAGCAGCTTTTTTTTGAGCAGCAGTAGCTGCTGACAGAGATTCATGCACTTGAGACCAAATCTTAGAGAATTGTTCGACAGAAGAATTGGCAGAAGGTACAGGGGAACCAGACCCAGAAAAAGAAAAAGCTTTGGAATTCAACCCATTTACAGTAAAGAAAGGGGACTCCCCAGAGGAAGAATGGGTAGCATTATTGTATGCAAATTCTGCCCAGGGTAACAGTTCCGCCCACGTGGACTAGTTGTCAGACACATAACACCTGAGGTACTGTTCTACGGACTGGTTTACCCTCTCAGTTTGACCATTTGTTTGGGGGTGATAAGCAGAGGAAAATGATAACTCAATCCCAACCAAAGAACAGAAGGCACGCCAAAACTTCGAAACAAATTGAACCCCCCTGTCAGAAACAATATTTTCAGGAAAACCATGAAACTTAAAAATGTGGATAACAAATAGCTCAGCCAAAGTCTTAGCAGAAGGGAGGTGTGGAAGGGGAACAAAATGGCTCATCTTGCTAAACCTATCCACCACCACCCTGATCACCGTTTTCCCCTGAGAAGGGGGTAAATCAATAATGAATTCCATTGACAAATGGGACCAAGGTTTTACTGGAATGGGTAAGGGGATTAACAGACCCTGGGAAGAATTTCGAGAAGACTTTGATCTTTGGCAGACTGGCCAGGAATTAACGAAGGCTTTAGCATCCAGTTTGAATGATGGCCACCAAACATGACGGGATAACAGGGACACCGTCTTAGAAATGCCTGGATGCCCTGCCATTTTAGAATCATGAACCTCCCTCAATACTTGCTCCCTTAACTCCTGTGGTACAAACCATCTCCCCGAAGGGGTATCTGCAGGAGCAGATGTCTGAAGAGGGAGCAACAAAGAAGAAAGGTCAGATTCAAGGGTTGCTATGATCATTTCTCTGGGAATAATGGGAGTACACTCACTAGAGTCAGAAGAGATGGATTCAAAACTCCTAGAGAGTGCATCCGCCTTGGTGTTTTTAGTCCCAGGACTGAAAGTCAAAGAAAAATTAAACCTTGTGAAAAATAGAGACTCTATATATAATAGATTTTTGTGGTCAGTATAGACCGTCACCAGATGTTTTGCACCCTCTAGGAGATGACGCCATTCCTCAAAGGCCCATTTGACTGCCAACAATTCCCTGTTACCTATATCATAATTTACCTCTGTGGGTGAAAACTTCCTGGAAAAGAAAGCACAGGGATGTAACTTGTTGGTAGTCGGGTGCCTTTGAGAAAGGACTGCCCCAGCTCCCACCTCAGAGGCGTCAACCTCCACAATAAAAGGAAGCGCAGTGTTGGGGTGACAAAGGATTGGGGCAGAACTGAATTCCTTTTTGAGGAATTCAAACGCTTGAACGGCCTCAGGGGGCCACATGCTGGGGTCAGCGCCCTTTTTAGTCAGATTAGTGATGGGGGCCACAATGAGGGAGAAAATTTTGATAAATTGACGGTAATAATTAGCAAAACCAAGAAACCTTTGGGTTGCACGTAACGAAAGGGGTTGGGTCCAATCCAGGACTGCTCTCACCTTGCCTGGATCCATTTCTAGACCCTTGCTGGAAATGTTAAATGCCAAAAACTGAACAGAAGAAACCCCAAAAGTACATTTCTCTAGTTTCGCATAAAGCTTATTTGCCCTTAGCCTTCGTAAGACTTCACGAACATGATTTTGATGTTCCTTCATGTTAGAGGAAAAAATCAGAATATCGTCTAGGTAGACCACTACGAAGATCCCCAGCAGGTCCCGGAAGATGTCATTAACAAACCCCTGAAACACTGCGGGGGCATTACAGAGGCCAAAAGGCATAACGAGATACTCATAGTGGCCATCCCTGGTGTTAAATGCAGTCTTCCACTCATCACCCTCCCTAATATGGATCAGGTTATAAGCCCCCCTAAGATCAAGCTTGGAAAAGATCTTAGCATCTTTGACCTGATCAAAGAGTTCAGAAATTAAAGGGAGAGGGTAGCGTTTTTTTATGGTGATCTTATTGAGCCCCCTATAATCAATACAGGGGCGAAGACCACCATCTTTTTTCCCAACAAAAAAGAAGCCCGCCCCCGCAGGGGAACTAGAAGGTCTGATGAAACCCCTTTCTAGATTTTCCTTTATATACTCTTTCATTGCCTGGGCTTCGGGCAATGAAAGAGGATAGGTTCTACCACGAGGAGGAGTTGACCCAGGGACCAGATCTATTGGGCAGTCATACTGCCGGTGTGGGGGTAAGGTTTCTGCTGCCTTTTTAGAAAAGACATCAGCGAATTCTGCATATGCAGCAGGTAACCCTTCAAGCGATGTAGTTGCTACTACAGAGGGAAAACATACTCCACCACACATAGTACCCCATTGAACCACCTCCCTTGAGACCCAGTCAATCAGAGGGTTATGCCTCTGGAGCCACGGTAACCCCAAAATAAGAGGAGAGGAAGCACCCTCTATGAGGTAAAAAGCTATCTCCTCACAATGCAAATTATTAATACACATGGAAAGAGTTACCGTCTCCTTAGAAATTACACCTGACCCTAAGGGTCTTCTGTCCACTGCCATTATTCTCATGGGGGCATTTAGAGGAACTACAGGGATACAGAATTTAGCTGCAAAAGCAGTATCCAGAAAATTACCCTCCACCCCTGAGTCCACAAATGCCGACACCTTGACAGAACCTGTAGGCCAGGTTAGCTTAACCGGTAACAAAACCTTAGAGGAAGATTGGGGAGAGGAAACTCCTGTGCCCAAATGGAGCTCCCCTTCTCCATTTAGGTTAGGGAGTCTCCCTTTCCTCCTTGGACATAGGTTCAAGAAATGACCCTTTTCCCCACAATAAATACATAAACCTTGGGAAAGCCTGCATGCCTTTTCCTCTGGAGTTAGATGAAAAATGCCTAACTGTATAGGTTCCTCCAGAGGCAGAGGCACAGAGGGGTTTGAAAACTTAACATTGGTCACCATATTAGACTTGACATTAGTAACCCCAGAATAAGTAGAAACACCCCTCTCACCCTTTCTCTCCCCTTGTTTCCTATCTACCTGGATGGCGAGAGACATAAGGTCATCCAGGTTGGAAGATAGGGGGTAATTAACAAGACTGTCCTTGACAGGATCAGCTAACCCCAAAAGGAACTGACTCCGTAGAGCCATATCGTTCCACCCAGTTTCTACTGCCCAATGGCGGAACTCGGTGCAATACACCTCCGCATCCCTTCTCCCCTGGCGCAACTTACGAATCGTGGAATCTGCAGAAGATGCGCGATCCGTGTCATCGTAAAGAATTGCCATGGTGTTAAAAAATGACTCAAGGGAATAGCGTGCAGGGTCAGAAATAGGCAGCCTTAGGGCCCAAATTTAGGGGTCGCCCAAAAGCAGGGTCATAAACCTTACTTTCTCCTCACCAGAAGAAAATGAGTGAGGGAAGAAACCAAGGTACAGTTTGCATGCCTCCTTAAACACAAAAAATTTGGTGCGATCCCCACTAAACTTTTTGGGGAACACAATTTTGGGTTCATGGGGCCTGATAGTATTACCCCACATAGCAGATGAACCCACAGGAGGAACAGGAACAGGCAGCTGCTGCAAAACTTGCGGATTCTCCAGCTGACGGGTTAGGCTGTGAAAACCCTGTAGGAGATTGTTCTGCTCCTGCTCTTGGTCCTCCAAGCGCTGTAGCAAGGTGGTAAGAAGCGCTTCGGTGGTAATTGGAAGAGCTGAAGAAGGAGGAGCAGCAGCATCGCGACTTTCGTCCTCCATGGTCCGTGATAATGTCACGACCGGCACCCGATACCAGAACAAATGCCAAGCACCCTGGTCTCGGCTCGGCTTCACCAGTAGTGGACCACCGTTGGGCTTCGGGAGGAGCCCTCAGCTTACATGGGTGCCACCTGGACTTTACGAGGGGTGCAAAGCGAGATGTTCTGGCTGGCAAAGGGGCACGGCTGTTAGCAAAGTCTTTTGGGCCGAAGGTCACGGTACAAAAGGATTAGGCAGAAGGATGGTCAGACAGGCTGGGTCGAGGCAGGCGGATATCAGAATCGTCAGACAGGCAAGGGTCAAACCGGGTTGTCAATCAAGGGGTTAAGCAGGAGAGTTGTCGTAGGCAGGCCTTTAAGAGGCGCACAGGCTCGCTGCGCGCGCCCTGATAACAAGATGGCGCCTAGGAGACATGCGGCGGGCGTCCCCGTCGGTGGAGCGGCTGCCGACCCCGCCGTGCAGGTAATTTTATTACAGTGAGGAGCTGGAGGAATTCTGGTTAAACATCGCTGATGTATAGAAGAAGGATGTGTGATAATATATGTCCTTTGTACTTTTAAAATAATTCCTACCCCCCCCCAAACAACCCTCTAATCAAGGGAGGAACAATGGAGTATGTAGTGGTATCGGGGCCTAAAATCTGTAGGGGGTCCCCTATGACATAGGTAAATGTTTGTGACTTCTAATGAACATAAAGCAGAAATTATGCAGTGCTTTAAAGAGTAAGCAGTAAATAACAAACAAGGGTTTATAGAGTACAGTAGGTTTAGAGGCACTACTCACAAGAGTTAGAGTACAATTGAGACATATGGATTTATGAAACAAATTTGTGATTTATAATATGACTGATTAATTAAGATACATTGAATACGTTTCCCTAAGCAGGTGGGTCTTTATGGAGCATTTGAAAGATTGGAAGGAAGGAAGGAGAGAGTCTAACAGCTCAAGGCAGAGAGTTCCAGAGAAAAGCAGAAGCCTGAGATAAGTCTTGTAGACGAGAATGGGCTGAAGTGATGAGAGGAGATGAGAGGCAAAGGCTGCGCGAAGGAGTGTATTTTGAGACCAGAGATGAAATACAGAAAGGGGCTTCATTGTTTAGGGCCTTGAATGTGAATGTGTGACTGCAAGACAATCTGATTGTTGTCAGATGTTATGCTCAGTCTAATGAGATTGATTTTTTTTTTAAAGAAATGAGCAAGGTCTTGGGCAGTTACATTAATGGGTGGAGGGTGCGGAGAGGGGCATAGGAGTGAGTTTAACGTGGCAAACAGTTGTTGTGGTTTAGAGGATAGAGTGTAGATTAAATAAGAGAAGTACAGTCTTTGGCTTTTGATAGAGCTTGATTGTAGCAGGAGAGTGTATGAAGTCAGGATCAGTTTGTGACTTTCTCTGCTGTCGTTCAGCTGATCTACTACATCTTTTGAGGTACCAGGTGTAACTAGTGTGCCAGGGTTGGGGTTTAGCTGGTCGGCTGTGACGGGTGGCAGAAGGAGTAAGGGAGTCAAGAGCTGTTGAAAGAGCATCGGTGTAGAGAGAAGCTGTCATATTCGGACAGGAAAGATTTTGAATGTGAGAGATTTACTGTGCTGCTACTGTTGATAATTATTGTGGATCAAATGTGTTGAGGTTTCTGTAGGTGTGGGTGGAGAGAGATGGTTGTGACAATGCAGGTGAAAGTGTTATCTGAAAGGAAATTAGGTGATGGTCAGATGGGGAAGTTAGTAAGGTTGGAAGTGTGACACGAGTTGCAGAATATAAGATCAAGAGTATGACCCTCAATGTGAGTAGGAGAGTCTGTCCACTGAGAGACCATATTAAGTTGTTAGCGGGATCAGTTTAGAAGTATCTGGAGAAGCAGAGTGGTCAATGGGAATATTCAAGTCACCTAAAATGAGAGCTGGTGTGTTGCTTGAGAGAAGTATGGAAGCCAAGCAGCAATGTTAAAGTCCAAGTCCAAGACAGTAGAGTAGGGACCAGGGGGATGATATATGGCTGCAACACACAGAGAGATTGGAGAAAACAAGCATGTGTTGGTGTTAAGTGAAAGTGGTGAAGCAGATAAGAAGAGTTAAGACAAGACATTGTCCCAGATGTTTTTCAGTATTTGGTACACAATAGCTGTTTCAGCCCAGGCAAACTTTCCTTGGGGTGGGGTATCAGGACTATTCAGGGCTGAACAGCCAGTCACTGTGTGTTAAATACATTTGTTGCAAATTGTATGGATTATATGGTTCAGGATAAACTCTTGACCCAGGGGTCTTTTGGGGTCAAGCTACTTTGTTTAGAGTGAAATGTGGCTGAAAAACAAAACCTGGATTATGATCAATGATATAAAAAAATGTTGACAGCATTGTCTTGCTCAGGAGTGGAGAGCCTTCCTGTTGGGTGAAGCAGAGGACTGAGATAGGAAAATTAGCTCTAACCGGTTCCATAGCAAACGCTTACTGAAAGAGCTTTGAACATAAGGACACACTAAATAAAATCTATTGTGTGTCTTTGCTTAAAAAGAGCTTATTGTCAAAACCCAGGCATTACAATGGACTTCTGCAGTCTATGCTTTGCTTTAAAGGTAGCCAATCATGGCCCAACCTTGTAGTTATATGACTAGTAGACCTTTGTGCCACAAAGCAACAAGCATTGTTCTGTTAATTTAGCCAACAGCTACGCCTATAATATTATTATTATTACTGGCCAGGGAACAAGCTGAATTGCTGTCTAGCTACTGTGATTTTTTATGATTATTCTGCTGGTTATTCAGGTAATTAAAGGATAACACCATTAATATCATATGTAAGACTTTCCTGAGCAACCTTTGATTCTCCAGCTGATTTACAACTTCCAGAATGGTGAAGGACACTGGCAGTTGTAAAAGAGGAACAACAGATTGGTGATGTCTGATAAGAATTTGGGCGGACTTTCTGCTTGGATTGTTCTGTCCACTACAACTTTGTTCACTTCACACAGGAGAGGAATGCTCTGGTTATTACCCAATAAATTATAGGTGTGACTAAATACTCAAACCAGTACAGTATGGGATCCGTTATCCTGAAAGCTCTGAATTACAGGAAGGCCATATAACATACACTCCATTTTAAACAAATAATTCGCATTTTCTTTTTCTCTTTAAAAATAAAACAGTACCTTGTACTTGATCCCAATTAAGATATAATTAATCCTTATTGGAGGCAAAACAATCCTTTTAAGTTAATTTAACATTAAAATAATGTTTTTATTGATTTAAAGTATATTGATCCAAATTATAGAAAGACTCTTCATACAGAAAACCCCATGTCCTGACCATTCCAGATAATAGGTCCCATACTTGTCTTAGTATATATCCAACTTGTGACCCTAATCAATGGTCAGCCAAAGACTGTAGGGTTTTCTATGAGTTGTAATTAAACTTCAAGAGAATTGCCTCATTCTCTGCACCTTTATATTTATGTGATGGACACGTTGCTCACCAAACACTTGAATGTTGCTCTCGGTGGCCTCAAAGCACTTGCTTATTTTTGATTTAGTGGCTTGGAGGCAAGTTTTTGGGGGCATAAATACCATGTGAACTACCAAACAGAGCCTCCTGCAGGTTGCCAGTCCACATGGTGCTACCAAATAGCAAATCAATGCCTTTATTTGGCGCTGTCCTTTTCATGCTTATGCTGCTGCCCAACTCTTTTGACATTTAAATGTAGCTCACCAGTAAAAAAGGTTGAGATTCTGCAATGTAGAGAGTTATATTTTGAGACAATTTGCAATTGGGTTTCATTTTGTATTATTTATGGTTTTGGGGTTATTTAGGTTTTTAGTCAGCACCTATTTGTACCTATGAATAAGAGACTGGAATATGAATAGGAGAGGCCTGGATTAGTGATGGGCGAATTTGTGCAGTTTCGCTTCGCCGAAAAATTTGCGAAACTGCGAAAAATTCGCAAAACGGCGCCGGCATCTCGTTTTTGACGCCGGCGCCCGTTTTTTTCGACGCCGGCGCCCGTTTTTGACGCCGGCGTCCGTTTTTTCGAAAAAAAAATTTTGACGCTGGCGAATTTTTTCCGCGAATTTTCGCCGCCGTTTCGCAAATTTATTCGCCGATGGCGAATCGCGCAAATTCGCCGCGAATTCGCGCCTGGCGAATAAATTCGCCCATCACTAGCCTGGATAGAAAGATGAGAGATAAAAGTAGCAATACTACATTTGTTTTCTTACAGAACATTTGTTTTTAGGTAAGAGTCAGAAGAAGAAGAATAGGGTAGTTGCCTGAGACCAGTGTGAACACTACCACAAAAAATAGGGTGTTGATAATATGTATAAACAAGTTGAAATATGGGAAGGAAAATATACTCACAGTTCACCACAGTCAATTGGTGCATATCCATAAGAAAACCAATAGTGTGTGAGTCCCTCCAAAAAAATCATTCAAAAGTTTATAAAAATACAAAATTGTTTATTAGGACATAGTAAATACTCATAGACTCATAGGCTGTGAGTAAGTGCTCCCTTTAGGCACGAAACGCGTTAGGCCTCCATTTACTATGTCCTAATAAGCAATTTTGTATTTTTTTATAAACTTTTGAATGATTTTTTGGAGGGACTCACACCTATTGGTTTTCTTACAGTCCGTAGAAGAAGGCAAAAAGAAACTATAAAAAAAAAATATAAAGAAAAAATGAATGCCAATTGAAAAGTTGCTTAGAATTAGCCATTCTATATGATATTAAAAGTAAACTTAAAGGTGAACCATCCCTAAGTATTCAGAATAAAGCAAATAACCAACCACTACTCTCCTCCGATAACATGGGTACTAAAGCCTGAATCCTTCATTGGAAAGTAGAACTGCAACTTTCCATATACAAGGTCAATCCACCTACCTCACCATCAGTGGTCTGAAGCAGTGCAACAAGCTTATAGTTAAGTGAGTTTTCACACACCACACCAAAAGTTGATGACAATGATGAGCATTGGAAACCGATTTAAATCAGTTAAAAAAAGATATTTATTAAACAATGCTGCACTTGCCTGGCACAAGTACAAAACACATCAGGCAAGAGTAGAAATGAGAAATAAATTCCCTTTTAACTGCAACTAAGTGATTTTGGTGTGTATGTCAACTTGTTTTAATCCAGTGATTTTTTTATGGTCACAGAACCCATGATGACAATGCTCATATCAACATTTACTGTAGATCTCTGTATCCTAATCTATTTTTAAAAAAATTGAGGCAAATTGCTTTTATTAGTCTCCCCCACAAGAAAACTGACTTACCGCATATGGTTAACAGTCACTTATCAGTCCCCTGCTTTGTCTTCACACTGAGCCACACAGCCTCTTATGTTATGTTAGAAGGATCTCATGCACGGGCGGCTGCCTCTGGATTTTGGAATAATGAATTTTTCCTAGTGGAGATGGAAAGAAAAGAAAAAGGCATCATAGTGTTTAAAGGGATTCTGCCATGATTTTTATGGTATAGTTTTTATAACTAGATTACACTGTGTACATTGCAATTCATGTTGATGCAATTCTAATTCATCATAAATTGTATTTTTTTAGTTGTAGTATAGTGTGCAGGCAAACATCTCAGGTCATTGTGCCTGGCCATGTTCTTTCTGACAGAGCCAGCACGTCACAATGGAGCTGTTTTTTCTCTTACTCAAGGCCTAAGGAGTCGGAACTTGTTATCGGATTACCATCTCATTGTTCTCCTGATGGGCTTCTGTAGGGGAAAGGAAAGGGGGTAATATCACTAGCACTGAAGTATATCAGAGCACAAGTCACGTGGTTGAGGGCACCTGGGAAACTGAAAACATTTCTAGCCCCATGTCATGTTTCAAAATTAAATATGAAATAGTCTGCTTGCTCTTTTTGGATTTCAATGTAGGATTTTGCTGGAGGAGCTGTTATGTTTTGGGTAGCCGAGGATGAGTAGAGCATAACAGTGCTTTATTAGCAGGCTCTCGTGCAGGCATTACACAACTTTCACTTTTAAGCTGTCAGGAAGTATGCATAGTATAAAAGACACCACAGGGCCGATTCACTATATTCGAGTGAAGGATTTGAAGTAAAAAAATTTCGAATTTCAAAGTATTTTTTGGGCTACTTCGACCATCGAATGGGCTACTTTGACCTTCGACTACGGCTACAACTTCGAATCGAAGGATTCAAAGTAAAAATCGTTCGACTATTCGACCATTCGACCATTCGATAGTCTAAGTACTGTCTCTTTAAAAAAAACTTCAACCCCCTAGTTCGGCAGCTAAAAGCTACCGAAGTCAATGTTAGCCTATGGGGAAGGTCCTAAGTTTTTTTGATCGAAGGATATTCCTTAGATCGTTGGATTAAAATCCTTCAATTCGTTCGATTGGAAGGATTTAATCGTTCGATCGAAGGAATAATCCTTTGATCGTACGATCGCAGTATTTGCGCTAAATCCTTCGACTTCAATATTCGAAGTCGAAGGATTTCAATTCCTAGTCGGGGGTTAATTAACCCTCGATATTCGACCCTTAGTGAATCAGCCCCCACATGTCTCAAAACCATCAGCATTGGGTCTGGTGCCCCTGCATGGGTAGAAGCTTGGGGTAATTTCCGCTGAGGGACATATTCTACACTGTTCCAGGCATCTCCTGTGCCTATTGAAGCCATGTCCATGAGCAGTACAGAAGTTATAGAAGACATTTGGGGGAATGAAATAAAAGTCACAAAGAGCAAAACTATTTGCACAAATAAGAATAAAAAATTGCAATGTAATACTCTTCCTTAAACTGTTATTGCATTGAGAATTTTAATTGCGCATTGCCCACTTTTAAGAAGTGTTTGAAGGTGTCGTAATCTTTAGGAGCAAACATAACTTTTTCAGTAAGAGGTTTTACAACATTCACTGGCGCTATAACTATAACATTCACAAACCTTCTTCCCCTGTCAGAAATGGTCGCTAAACAGTTTCTGGGTTTGCAGAACTATATTAAATTTGCACAAAGGCAAATTTGTTCGCACAAAGGCATTACTTTTGGTATTGCGAATATTTTTTTCTTTTACTGACTTTTATTACATTCCCCCAAAAGTGTATTGTGCATGAGCTTACCCAGGGCAGGGCAGGGAATTCCTGGGAAAGCAGAAATAAATGATGGTATCCAGGGTAACATACACTAATAGATTGTGTTGCAAAAATGTGTACTCACTTGTTTACAGTTTGGCGGCCAATATAATACTTATTCGACCTTGTAACCACCTTGCAACCCCACTTCATCCCTTTGCATTACAATAAATGTGGCAAATATCCTGCTCTCCTCCCTCTGAAAGACCTACAAAGTGTTTATAAAAAATATGGGATTATTTATCTTGGTGAGCTGATCCAACCACACCGGTGATTCACCCAGTGATCTCCCGTTTTGATTCCTTTTGTTTCTGCCTTGTAACTTATTCCATACAGGATACAGGTTAAAAATAATATTCCTGATATAAACCATCACTTTCTGAGAAGACTTCCTTATTGTCTGCTATGCAAAGCGACTAATAAGAGATGTGTAAATATTATTTTTGTTTCCTAATATACAACGGAAAGAATCTTTGCTTTAGGATATTCCTCTGGATGGACTATGAGCAAGGCTAAGGGGTTGTGCTAATGCCGTAGCTTGGACTTGTCTGTTAACAGTCACTTTCAATCCCTATTACAAATGATATCTGGAATGTAAGCTGTTAGCTGGTTGCTAGGGTGCAACTTGCCCTAGCAACTGGGCAGTTGTTTGAATGATCAACCAAGGACGGTGGATATGGGTGTGCCTGAGCAGAAAGATGTAAATAATGACAAACAATAATGGCAAGAACTAGCCTTAGAATGATTCTGTATTCTGGCTGCCTAGCCCACCAATTAGACAGCAATTTAAATGATTTATTAGTGGCAAATAATTATAAAACCTACCCAACAATAGTACAAATGAGCATCTACTGTATATCCCTCATGGAAGGAGATCAAGGTTGAATCTTAGTCTGAGAAAAATGGTGAAGTATGCAAAACTGAAACTGTAAGATGAGGCAGCAGTTCCATGTATGCTTCTAATCTATGTTGGGGTAGATCGGTTTATATTAAAGAAAAAATACTAAAATCAGTGGGGGCAGCCAATGTGTTAGGTGCACTGCACCCCTGGCACATCAGCCCCATGTGGCATGAGACAAGCCTAATTCTAGGATACTGGGTAGGGATTGAAGGATTCAATTTTTAACCGTCTTCCTAATTTAAAAGAAAGAGAGTGGGAAGATGCATTATTCCTCCGTAGTGCTCCCCAGGCTTTGGTGTAGGGGAATCATTAAGGACAGAAGGACCTCCACCCTGTATTACCAACATTGTTCCTTTGTTCAGACCCATTGGACCAGAATTGGCAATCTGTAGGGGGGTTGTTGTCATAAGCCAAGACAATTACTACGTATTGAGCCTTTCGGGGGTTGTTTGCATTCTTGAAATGCCAGGGCCTGTTTGGAAATTCAGTCTGGACCTGCATAGGACACACTATTGGTAACTCAAGGACCAGAAGATTCCTTACTGAGGTTGCACTTGTTTTGTAACCAACTGCAATCAGTTAGCAGTTAGTATTTTCTGAATTTGTACAGTCAAAATAATTAAAGCAAATATAGGCAGCCCATTATTCAGTTACATGCTCTCAATGAGAGATACAGATGTCTGCTGGGGCCTAAGGCTATGGCCAAACCAGGCTGATTATTGTTCTGCACATAAACTTAGGCTGAGAATCAGCCCCTATGCTCAGCCTAGCCCTGTGCCTGCACCTGGAGTTACTGCATCCATATTCCATGGGTGCAGGCACAAGGGGAGGCTAATCTGAGCATAGGTGCTGATTCCTAGCCTGTGTTTATCCTAGGGTGGCCACCTCACCCCTTTAAATCTGAACACATATGGAATCCACAGCCTGCATTAGCAATTCATTTGGATGCATGCTGCAGACTGAACTGATGAATGTTAAATGCATTGCTAATTAGCCATGCAGACTGCAGATTCCATATGTGTTCAGTTTTAAAGGGGTGAGGTGGCAACCTTAGTTTATCCACAGGCCGAAAATCGGCCTGTCATAACCATAGACTAAATGTTATAAGAAAGTAGATGTTAGCCCAGAATAATTGCTTACAAGAATATTTTGATTATCAAAAACCAATAACCAAAAACAATTGTTAGTGTTGTAGCATGTTGATGTAGGAGACCCATCACCCTATAAAACCAAAAGCCACACCTAAGTCATGCCTTGGTGTTGGTTGGTGAACTTCTCATTTATGTGATGTGTCATTTGTAGCTATAATTGTACTTACCCTTAAGGTGGCCATAGACATAGAGATCTGCTCGTTTGGCGATGTCTCTCTCCCCCCGATATGCCCACATTGAAGTGTGTGATATTGTGCTAATCTGATTATGGGCCCTAGGGCCCAATTATCAGATCATAATCCATCTGATACGGGTAGTTGAATTGCGGGGCCGCATACACGCACAGATGCAGCCGTGATCCGACGGGATTTTTTAACCTGCCCGATCAAGAACTGGCTGACTTTCGGCCAGATATCGATCGGGAAACCCGTCGGATGGCCCCACACATTAGCTGCCGACTTGGTCTGTTGGTCTGTATGGGGGCCTTTACTATACTAAAAAAGACAGATGTCGAGTTCATAAAATAGAAATTCAGCTGGTAAATGTACTGGTAGTGGTGGCTAATTGCCACCCATGGGAAAGTGCCACCTGATGCTTCATGGCAGTACCTGCAGTGTTGAACTGGCCCACCGGGATACCAGGAAAACTCCCGGTGGGCCCAGGTGTCAGTGGGCCTCTTGGTCATTTATGGGAAACAAATGCTTAATAATGGAAGAAAATATTGAGTAGATATAAAAACTAGGATAATAGAGGTTGAGTGAGTAGAGGAGGAATAATAGTTTGGAAAGTGAGTCCTTAGTCTACGGTGGGCCCACAGTCTAAGGTTTCCTGGTGGGCTCCTGGCATCCCAGTCCGACACTGAGTACCTGTTAAAGTTCTCCCGGCCTGTTTTAAGGTTTGCCTATTGCTCACATTAAGCTGCCCATTGGCAGCACTCTGTGTATGCTTTTGTTATTTTGAACGTAACGTTTCCTGCTAATATTAATTATGATTGACAGCTGATGCATTTTTGATTGAAAAACTATTTCTATTTGCATATTGTATTATGCACGGTAATACACCACAACAACATTATACCTACATGTGCCACATGTGTGATTGGTGGGTTTAATTCTAGATTTGATTAGTCTGTGTCCCTTTAAAAAGTGTGATGTATTTTGGATTATGTTAACCTATGACTAAGCGCCCCTTTGAGGCACTTTAGGCTCTTTTTGTTATGAGATGTTATTGCTGTGGATAAACTTTTAACTCACACTTCATGAACAGGGTGGTGCACTCTGAGTGCCTGCTGAAATGTTTTGATATTTTGAGTTTATTTTCCTCCCCCTGATGAAAGTCTGGATGTGTGTGTAACCCTATTTATACTCCGAATTACCCCAGATGGATTACCTTGAACTTGGCAGCACAAGTTACAACGTCTTGCAACTACTGGTAGAGTGTGGTTGTATGTGTCCCTTTCCTCTCAAGTGGGCCCTTGCTATACTGGTGGAGAAAGAGTTAACCACACGGAATCATACACAGAACTTGATCACTCAAATAACCAGTGAACGTTGAAACAAAAGGATAACTCTTTATTGCCTAAATGGTTCACAGTATCGTTGCTGGTGCTGATTAGATGATACAAACATTATAAATGCTCAAACCCTTTCATCCCTATACCTGAGCCTGACTGCTAGTCCCCATACCAGGGTCGAACTGGGCCAGCGAGACACTGAGAAAAAACCCAGTGGGCCCACCGACCCCAGAGCGGCTAATGCTGAAACTCTGGATGCTGCACCCTGACCTCCCTCTGGCCCTGATCTCGGTGGCAAAGAGATAAAACAGAGTGCGCAAGGGGGTTACATCACCAGGTGGACATCATGATTTTTTGAGGGGGGCTGGGAGGGGCCCCTAAGGTAGCAGCCTCAGTGGGCCCTGGACCCCCAGTCTCACGCTGCACTGGTGGGTCACACCACAGAGTCAGTGATGGGCGAATTTGTCCAGTTCACGCAGAACGGCAAAAATTTTTCGAAACTCGAATATTGATGCCAGCATCAATTTTGATGCCTGCGCTAAGGTCAATGGGCATCCGAATAATGTTGACAGGTGACATTTTTTAAGCCAGCGACGTGCGTCTTGACAGAATATTCACTGCAGTTTTGCGAATGTATTCGCTGGTGTCGAAACACAGAAGTTCGCCGCAAATTTCGTGCCTGGTGATTTTAATTCGCCCATCACTACACAGGGTACTAATTCTTCCTGGTCTTTGGGCTGCTCTACAGGCAGGCAACAATCTGGAACCTCAAAATGTAGAATCCAGGCGCCCGTAGTTTAAGTGATATACATTTTTATTTTACTTACTGATTAAAAATAACAGCTTTGTCACAGAAGGACACTTAATTATAACCAGCCTATGTCCTTCTGTGATACAAAAGGCTGCTGTTTTTAATCACAATGTAAAATAAAAATGTATAGTATTTAAACTACGGGCTCCTGGATTCTACGTTCTGAGGTTCCGGATTGTTGCCTGCATGTCACTATATCTACCAGTTTTTTACTCCCTGTTGCTAAAAGTCTGGGGCATGAACACCTGGACCCACCGTTTATAGTGGTAAGCTTATAAACATGGTCCAATTCATTTGAGCGATTCGTGTTTGTTCAGTTATTTGCTTAACTAACTACCCTGATCCTGCATCTCACTCTAGTGAGGCTGAGTGAGTTTTTTTTACAAATCTTTCTTGGCATTTACTTCACTTACCGAGGCCCACCTCCACCTCAGGCCCTTCAGCACACCACCTCCTCCAGCAAAATGGGGACCAAAGAGACAACATATGGTGGCTTCCCCTATCCCCATTATTTAAAAAAGAGATATCAGTATTAAAATATAAGGCAAACAAGGGAACATGTCAGGGAACACAGTCTGAACAGGTCACACTATGGCATTATGGATGGTGATAGAAAAGTTCTGTTTAAACAGAGAATTAACCAATACAATAAGGAGTTTTAATTTGTTCAGTATACAGGCACAGTATCTGCCAACCAGGATTCTATTTCTTGAGAAGCAGTGAGGTCTGGCACAGAGATAGACTTTGGGGTTATGTGTATAACTGGAAGCTTAGTCCAGCAGATCACCCAGGGAGTCTTTAGAACAAGAATAACAAGTGAAAGAGGCAAGAGGCAGCAAGTGAAACGCAGCACTATCATTAACATAACTGGAGGCAAGAATTCTTCTGGACAAAATACATTTTATTTGAATAATTAAAAATTTCTATTTTTTTTCACAAATCGTATTTTTTCCTCTAAAAATGTTGTTTTATTTCTTTAAAACTCTACAAATTTGAGATTTATAGAGTGTAAAAACCACTAAAAACTCAAAAAAGTACTACTGGACTTTTTTTTAACCAATTTTAACCAATCTGACTTTTATTGGTTTTTGAATATGTTTTTGCTTGCAATGGTCTGAAAAACTCGATTTTTTAGAGATATAAAGGGATATATGTATTTTTTTTTCGTATTGTTCAGCATTTTTTCCATTCGTATTTTTTTTATTCAGATCTTTTTAATAACTTTCATGACAATTGTGATTTTAGAGAAATAGTTGCAAAAAGCTCTAATACCACTAAAATTCGACCTTTAGTAAATGGGTCTCCCTGTCACTTATGCTATACCCAGAATCATTTTGTTACATTTCCCATGCGCCAATCCCCATTGCTCTGGTCCAGATGATAAAAGGGGAGGGGACAGGGGCAACAAAGGGCAGTGGGCCTAGGGGAGCCCACTATGTAAATCCGGCCCTGCTCATCTCTATAAATATATGTAACACCTTAGCTGTACCTTAGTACAATGGACACTGCCTTTTCTTACCCAACTTGAATCCAGTTAGTTGCGACTCCCTGCAGATAATGCATTACATAGGAGTCATTGACCACACTAAAACACACATGTAGAGCTCTCGATAACTTGAGCACCAGTGGTTCTTTGACACCGCAGTTGATTGCGTTTATTTGCTGGATCCCAAACAGCCTCTCTGATGATACTTCAAAATGGTACAATAATCAATTGTTTAACAGATGTTTCAAATAGTTATCTACCTTGATGATAGTAGGCACAGGCAGGGAATTATTTACAACTAGATGGTAGTACGCTCAGTCTCTAGCAAGCCCTCACAGCGAGTCCCTAATTTGGCAGGTGACGCCCATGTTACAAACTATTTCTGCTATCTTTGGAGCCTTGGGCTTCTGCTTCTTGTGCTCTCGTTGGAGCCGTGGGCTGCTCTACTAACAACCATAAGTCTGACTCTCACTCCAGAGTCCAATGTCTTCACAGTGGTATTTCTCCAGGAATCTATCTATTCCTGATCCTGACCACTTGAGTCCCTTACATTGGTGGGTAACAACCCAAGGTACAAACCATTTCTTCTCACCTCATTGGAACCTTGAGCTGCTCTACCTGACACTAGCTTCTCCTACCTCAGGCTCTCCACCCCTTTCAACAAGTAGGGTACGAGGAGACCAAACACATGGGGACTCCCCTTTTTAAATACAAGGGACACCTGATACCACTGACCAATAAGGGAAAGTACTAACATTCTAACCTTCTTATATGGAAAGAAAAACATCTCGCCCCACCAAGACCTAGCTGGAATGAACCATTATGGAGACTGCCAACACACTGGTTTGTCATCTTCCCCACCAAAACATAATTGTACTGCTGCCTTTCTGCCCTTTCCTTTTGACAAGTCCAGATCAATTGCAATTTACGTTATGCAAATGATATGCAACCGGGATCATTATTAACTTGACTGGCTGATAACGTATCCCACTGAAGATACTGGTGGGGGCTAGGTCACATTACTAATGCATCAGGCAAGCAGGCAAAAGAGATTACTGGATTTTCTGCATGTGAAATTCAACAGTGCCGGCAGCAGCAGAATAATCCAATAGAAACTGTACTTTTCTCTAATTTATTCATTTCTCAATATAAACAAGATTCACTCCACTTAATTCTCAAACCTTCCTCCATTTTTTCCAATTACTGTTCAATTATGCAGATTGGTTTTACATTATCTTTCCAAACCAATCACCCCATCCTGATTGCTCCATTGATTTATCAGTTTTTTTCTCATCACTTTACTAGTGCTATACAAGTATAGATCATCAGAAGAGTAGGGAAGGATAGTGCTATGCTGTAAATACAAATACCAGTTGTTTTTTAGATTGCATTTGCATTCAGATGTTTTTAGACTCTTTCCAGACAAGGAATCCAAGAATTTCATAGCAATGCTAAAAAAAACTCTGCTGCCCTTGGTAACAATGAACACTCAATTGCACCTATTTGGGATATTCCTTTTGATACATAGAAATTATAAGTGAGGAGCCACCCTTACAACACCCAGTGTTAGAGAACAGTGCTGCTATCATGTAAGTATGTAGGAGGTATGTGGGAGTTTTAATGTATTTTTAATATAGCCCCCAGACGTGGTGATATCTTGCATTGTAGATAGAATATACTCTGATTAATACAGTGCCTGGTGTTTGTATAAAAAGATGTTAAAGTTATAAAGTTAAAGTTGTAGCCATATTCTTACCCCCTGGAAGAGGTAGGATGTGTCTTTAGAGCACTAGGATAAAAGAAGAAATCAATGGAAGATGGAGAGAAAAATATCCAGAAATAGTGATTATCTGTGGTGTGTTTCACCAGTTAGGAACTTATGGAGTAGACCTAACTGGTCCCTTGCTGGTCCATCTTAGCAGGCCTTTCTATGCTGTGTATTGCCTATGTTGCTGGTAGTAAACTTTTATCAAGTTGATTAGAAACCACAGGGACCTATAATTTTGTGCCGATTAATTGTGATCTTATTCTTTAGTGTTTATGCGAAATTTGATTTTGAAAAAACTATTGGGTAAAACTAAAACTGTTAGGAAGCTAGAAAGGTGTTCCTTAGGACTTAAGGTGGCCATAGACGTAAAATCTTTATTGGAAAAGAACTTTCTAAGAAAGATCGTTAGTTTTAATAGACTTGTGTAGCGCTGAATCGTCAGATATACAGGTAGAAACAATAGAATTCTACCTGTATCTGATCATTTAGCACTAAAAGTGCAGTGTATGTAATAAATCTAATTAATGAAAAAGTTGTTACGTTTGCTCCAAAAATTTACCCACCTTGAAGCAGCTGTTCAAGGTTCGCAATGCGCAATTAAGATTTGCAATGCAATAAAAGTCTAATGAAGAATATTACATTGCGACATGCAAATTTTTATTTGCAAATTCGTTCTCTTTGCAAATTATATTATATTTCCCCCTTAGTGTGTTATTGTAGAAACCAACTGTATGCAGCTGTTTAAATGCAAATGTATACTAATTCATTTTACAGCGATCAATGTGATGGATTAGTGACCCCAAGAGACCTATATACTCTGGTGCTTTTTCTGATTTTGAGTTATTAGGGCAGAGACACACGCTCAGATTTCCATTCGGTAGACAGTGGTATCCTAAGACAATTAATAGTTGGTCTTTTTTATTCCCTGAGCTTTTTTGTTCTGTAGCTTTAAGTTTTTATCTGTTTGTTAGGACAGGCAGTGGGGTGGACTAGAGTCTGGAAGATGGATAGGAGAGGCCCTAATTAGAGACATATGTAATATAAAAATAATGCCAAGTATCCAACTTTCAAATTAAGCAATCAGTAAAGGGTTAATTACTGGGGGGTGCTAATTTGTTTGCACCCCTCAATCATTAGCTTGTGTGTTTTCCTCGAAATGGGCCCCAATGACCTGTAGTGCAGTGTAGGGAAGCAGGGGCTTGATTGGGCTAGGAGGGGCACCCCTCTTACTCGCTAGGGACGTGCTGTGATTGGCTGGTTCATGTTTCCCGGGCTTTGCAGGAAGGGGCAGAGCCACGCAGCGTAACGTGGGGCTTATCTTTCAGTAGGCGCAGAAAATCGGAAGGAACAGCAGCTCACAGCATTCCACCCTCCCTATGAGACGGGGTGTTGTCGCAGTTGGGGGGAGGGTACCTTTATACAGAGCCCATGGGGAATTTAAAATGGGGTATTTGACAAGAAGTAGCCTGGCAGACCTGGGGTCCTGACACAGAGGTAGGCAGCCTGGTTTAGGGCTGGGGAGAAAGGAGGCACGAACAACGCTTTGCAATTGGGAGAAAAGTCAGTCCTCATGGGGTGAATAATACCGGTACCGTAACTAGAGGGGGGAGGGCCCTGGTGCATGATGCACAGCCGGGCCCCCGCCTTCTCCATATGGCCCGCATTTCAGTGGTGCGCGGGCAGCCGGGGGGCCCTGAGGGGGTGCGGGCACTGGTCCACTCGCACCCCCTGCTCCCCCGGTAGTTTCGGCACTGAATAACACGAGGTTGTGGGTTAAAAATGTTTATTATACAAACTGTTTAGTTACAAGTTGCTAATGATATACATGTTCATTTATGGGTTCTGTTTTGGGATAAATAAACAACTGCGGCCTTCTCTTTGTTTCATTAGGGATAGGAGATATGAAGTTGGGTCAAATGGCGGGAGGTGCAATCTCAACGCTGCACCTGTCAATATTCTAGTGGACCTGTCTCGGGGTCTTTGCTCTGTCTTAGTGATGTGCACAGGCATGCTAGAGCAAAAGTTCTCATTTTTTACTCTCTTCTGATTCTAGCAGCTCAGACCAGCCGCAAGGAATCTTTAGGAAAGGAAAAAAGATGGTGTGGAGAGGCTGAGTAGAATCGTGCCCAGTACCACTGTGTTTTCTAGAGCTTGCTGCAATGAAGTAAGCTATTATATTTACTAGGGATGATTCAGACTTTCCTTCTACTTTAATCTACTTTTTGGTTGCTAGGATCAGTGACCCTTTTCATATTTCAGACTGGAAGAAGAGAGACAGGTAGACCACAAAAAGTGAAGACCAACTGCAAATTGTCTCAGAATATAGATGTCTGAATCACAGTGAAAGTTAATTAAAAAGTCAAAAGCCACTATAATTAGCCAGTAGGGTTTGGCACAGGAAAGGCATAAATAAGGAGCTGCGGTGGAATTGATTCTGAAAAGACTTTTATTTTATTTGCCCCAGCAAACCCAGAGTCAGAAACTCCTATCAATTTCATGACATGCTGACAAATGAAAGCATAAAGTTAATGAAGCGTGCCCCGCGTGTAGATGGAAGCTGAGTTCACATACCAGGGTGTGAAATGAACAGGGGGAATCACTGCAGTGGAGCCATTCTCATATTGACCTGAGCACAGCTGGATCCATATTGTGCATCATGTGTGACAGCCATGGCAGCAGGAGCGAGACAACACGTTAACCAGTGACATGTTCTGCATGAGGTGTGACAGCTACAAATTATCCATCCAGCATTTGTCAGGTAAATATAGGATTCTGTAGTGTAGAACATCGCCGGGTGATTGGGAAATAGCACAATCTCACCGTCTGCAAAAGGACTTTGGGTGAAAGACACTTGTCAGCGTCTTTTTATATTTATTATACTGGAAGGGCCTCCAGTCTATGGCCAGTGTGATAAGGGACTAACAAAAACTGTGTGTGCAGCTACAATTAGTATAAATCTTCCTCTACAAATATATATATATATATATATATATATATATATATATATATATATATATATATGTTTTCCAATGAGTATCCGCACTCCAAATCGGTTATCAATGGCGGGGTGCACGGTAATTGTTTATGCATCAAAAAATCTTCTGACCAGCACTCCCTTTTAAAAGCTTAATTCTTTTATTATCATTCTGTAATGTCCGACGTTTCGGTCCACATTAGGACCTTTTTCAAGGATAATACAAAACTTTAAACATCCACAATAAATAAAAAATGTGCTCTAACATAGACCAATCAGTGTCCTCATCCAATTAACAACAATGTGAATCATGTGTTACAACCAAGTGTCTCTCACATATAGCACTCACATATAGCAAATGTGCATATATATTTTTTTAAAAATAGTCAATTATGTGTCCATCATATATATTGAAAGTGCATATACAACTATGTATTTCCATAAAAGATATAAATATGTGAATAAATATTAATTAATAATTAATAATGGATGAGGACACTGATTGGTCTATGTTAGAGCACATTTTTTATTTATTGTGGATGTTTAAAGTTTTGTATTATCCTAATGTGGACCGAAACGTCGGACATTACAGAATGATAATAAAAGAATTAAGCTTTTAAAAGGGAGTGCTGGTCAGAAGATTTTTTGATATATATATATATATTATATATATATATATATATATATATATATATATATATATATATATATATATATACTGTATACCGTATATACTCGCGTATAAGCCGAGTTTTTCAGCATCCAAAATGTGCTGAAAAAGTCTACCTCGGCTTATACGCGAGTCAGCATTTTAGGAAAACAAAATTTTTTTTTTACCGTTTTGCTGCCGTTAGGTTGCCTGTCCGTGGATTCCCCCAGATTCAGCTCAGCACTCACAGCCCGTCTGTTCTGCCTAACCTGCCCACCCACCAATGAAGAAACAGTAGGCGTGTTTAAAGATCGCTGCCCCTTTCTCTGTGCGGACAGAATGTTGCCTGTGTGTGCGGCCCGCACTGCCTCCCCGTGCCTGGCTTCCCCTCTCACCTTCTCCCGCAGGCCGCGGCCTCATTGCGCAGGAGCGAGATCGCAGAGAGTCCAAGAAAGCGGAAAGCGCCACTCGCACTCACCGGGAAGCCGAGCACCAACATGGTAAATGAGCTTCACATGCTAATATCCATTTTAAACGTGCAGGTTTATTACGGGCTTGGTCTCCGTCTAAGCCTGCCCCCAGCAGGGTCTGACAAGCAAAGGAAAGCGGACGGCGCTGCTCTAAACTGTAACTCCAGCCTCTGGGTTTTGTGGCCTAGTCACTAGCTGTCAGCACCCGGCTCTCCTAAACAGCGATCTTACTGGGGCAGGAAGGGATAGATAGAGCTAGAGTTATGGAAAAGATGTGTCTGCTCGCTATGTGTATTGCTATGAACTGTGCTTCACAATAACACTTTCCTGCCAGCCATGACTGCTGACTGAACTGCATTTACTCCCCACTAATGAAGACACAGTGAGAAAAAGCAGGAAGCATTGCGCTTCTACAAAGTTGATCTTTAAACAAGCATACTGTTTCTTCATTGGTGGGTGGGCGCGTTGGCAGATCAAATGGGCCGTGAGGATTTCTTTACTGAAATCTGAATCTTGGGAATACCATATTATTGTCAGTGAAGATGCTGGGCAACACCAAAGACACCTGATCTTCCCTAAACTTATTTTGCCAGTTCTTCCCCTAGGCTTATACACGAGTCAATAAATTTTCCCAGTTTTCATAGGTAAAATTAGGTACCTCGGCTTATACGCGGATCGGCTTATACACGAGTATATACGGTATATATATATATATATATATATATATATATATATATATATATAGATATAGATATTAGTATGGGACCTGTTTTCTTGGGATTTTTCCAGATTTCTGTAATGTGGATCTCTGTACATTAAGTCTACTAAAAAATCCTTCAAATATGAATAGGATTGTTTTGCATCCAGTTAGGATTAATTATATCTCAGATGGGATCAAGTACAAGCTACTGTTTCATTTCTACAGAGAAAAAGGAAATCATTTTAAAAAATTTTAATTACGGGTATGGGGTCCGTTATCCAGAAAGCCATCTCCCATAGACTCCATTTTATCCAAATACTCCAAAATTTAAAAAAATGATTTCCTTTTTCCCTGTTATAATAAAACAGCATCTTGTACTTGATCCCAACTAAGATATAATTAATCCTTATTGGAAGCAAAACCAGCCTATTGGGTTTATTTAATGTTTAAATGATTTTCTAGTAGACTTACGGTATGAAGATCCTAATTATAGAAAGATCCATTATGCAAAAAAAACCCGGTCCCAAGGATAACAGGTTCCATACCTATATTTGATTAAAATGGAGACTATGGGAGATGGCCTTTCTGGTTAGCGGGTTTCCGAAAAATGGGTCCTATACCTGTATTTGTATATCATTCATCTCTATATAAGATGCACCTATTCCCAGAGTAATACTAGGCACCCATACTCCCACATGGCCAATACCCTGATATGCCAGCCCCATCTCCGATCTGCCCAAACTCTCCCCCAACAATTCACTTTGTTTGGAAGCCCTGTCTTGGCTCCTAAAATAGGTCCTGCCTGTCCCCAATGATGGAGGCTTAGCCAAAATCCTACATAGACAGCAGTGCTGCAAGCACCAACCCAACAAGGCTGACTGGGCAATAAAAATGAAGTGCTGGGTGCATGTTAAAACTATTCCTAGAGCTGCCTTATAATGATTAATCAGGATAAATAAATTGTTTCAAAAAGTTGCCTTTTTCTCCACAGTGTCAGTGCAGCTAAGGATTTGTATAAACCATGTTCTCTGGGGTCTTTTTATCCCAGAGTGGGTTTTCTAACTTACATGCACAGAATATTTAATCAAGGTGGCTATACAGTAAAATATGTTGTTTATATTTTTGTCTTAGTTTTCCACATTTGATCGGAAGCAATGCCCTCTCTGCTCAACCAGAAAGCCATTCTTTCCTTTCCTCCCTAAAATCCGCATGTGAAGATACCCCATTGACATGAAATAAGGAGCAGGTGAAGATTTCAGTTTGGGCAGACTGCTACAATGAAATCTCAGGGTGGTTTTGCCCTTCGATGTGACCATACATGCCCAGATGAACCAGGTCTAGAGACTTGTTCGTTGCTTTACTCTAGATAATAATTTAGTAACAAAATAAATAATATTTGCAGTCAACTCACTGCCCTCTAAATTCAACCATTAAATCTTTTTACATTTGCCCCAATAACAGCGCTACATTATTAACACACCAGCAACACACTATAAAAACTCATTCAATCCTCATACTTTTTTCTTTTAACTATATATGTTTGCAATCCCTGAAATCTGGCACCTTTCAAGGTTCCTTAATCATGCACATATTGTTTACACAAGGAAAAGGCTATCCCTTGATCCCTCTTAACATTTCTAAAGATTGTCTTATTTCCCCCATCTCATTAAAATGGCTGGAAAGTAGAGAAAATGCACAGCTATGTAAATTTATAACACAGACCTAATAATGATCATTCAAATGAAAAATTCAACGTACACTATGCTGAGGTATAGATAGAGAGAGAGCAGAGATAATAGTTCTAGGAGAATAAGGGGCTCAGTAGAAGCGTGACTGAGTCTCAAAAACGGTATATAAAGGTTTTCTTTCATTTTTTGCCCCTGAAGTAATTACTCCCTTGAAATTATGAGATAGCCTGGTCCCTAGAGATAACTGGAGACCCACCTGAGGGCTGTTCCTCTTCCCAGGTAATTCTGCCAGACATCATTTCATGCCTCAAAGATGATTCAATAGCATTACCTGCGCTCATACACCTGCTGCAAACCATTCCTAAATCCATTCTCTCTGGAGAATTCTCTGCACTGCACACAGACTAAGTACCCAACTACCCAAGAGCTTTTATAGTGATTTAGAAGGAAGATTTTGTTACAGCATCGATACATAGTTTGGCACAATATTGTGCAACCTAAACAATGATTCTGGAATTTTGAGGAATGTAAGTTGGGTAACAAAGCATTCCAATGAGTGATGCTTTTTTTTGTACTTTTCCTTTTAGCTAGTAAATAAGGCTCAGTATATTTAATAACTTAAATCCATTATAATACAGGTATGGGATCTGTTATCTGACAATCTGCTATCCAGAAAGCTCTGAATTTCAGAAAGGCCATTTCCTATAGACTATAGACTATAGTTTTATTCATATACTCCAAATTTTTCTAAATGATTTCCCTTTTCTCTGTAATAATGAAACATGACCTTGTACTTGATGCAAACTAAGATATAATTAATCCTTATTGGAAGCAAAGGCCATCTCACATAGACTCCATCATTATAATGCAATAATTCAAAAAAATTGTAATTATTTTTTTTCTCTGTAGTAATGAAATGGTACCATTCACTTGATCCCAACTAAGATATAATAAATCCTAACTGGATACAAAGTAATCCTATTCTGCTTAATTCATGTTTGAATGATTCTCTGGTTGTGCTTCAATTTTGCTCTCATCTAGGCTCAGAAATATTACTTTCATAATCATAATAAATAAATCAAGTCCACTATGCTGGTTTTCCATATTCAATCCCCTTCTACACCCTTCTCTAACAGAATCACTCTTCTCTCTACACTCTCCTCTTGGTTAATGGAATACTCATTGACTCTTTGGCTCAAGAGCTATCATTTTCTAATCAAAACTGCACTCAAAACATTTCCCTTTTTCCTATACACAATTCCCTAGATCTGCTGTACCTCTCTGAAGCAACTGCTAAAACGATTCCCTTCAGCCTTCCATTTTTCCCTTCCCAAGACCAATAACATGCTACTGAAATCTTTACCATGGCTATCCATTTAGTGAAGAATAACTAATAAAATCCCAGGAAACCCCCAGGTCCAGAGCATTTTGGATAACAGTTTACATACCTGTAACATCCTATGTTCAGATACAGTAGTTCATTTTCCAGTACTGAACCATCACTGGAAATTACTTAGGTGATGTAACTAAACATACCCTACCCTAAAACTGGTCCTGGTAGACAGTGACCGCATCTGCACTTTATATGTGACCACCAGAGGTCCCATTGTTGAGAGAAGGCATAATAATCTAAGCTGCCACATAGGGAATCCAAAAGGGAATAACAGTGGGTATATGTTCACTAATTACAGTATGTTAGGCTAGATTACAATCAGGTATACAGCTTGTTCTGATGCCTAAGGGAACATGAGATGATGTGTTTATTTCCTTAAACAATAGACAGCATGCCAGAGAGTCAGTGGAATTCTGCAATTTAATGTATCAGACAAAAAGAGACATTGAATCATACTTTTTCTCTTGATAATCTAAAATCACTTAAGGAGCACAATAAATACTATAAATAGCTAGCACTCTGTTCCAAGGCTCCTTTCATCCCTACTTTATAAAGCAAGAACAGCCCAGAAAGCACACGTTTTTTTTGTAAAAGGACAATCAATTATTTTTGCAGAGCACATACCTTTTAGCAAAGGAGAAACCTCAGTACAAAATATATAAAAATTATATTCAACAATAGATTAAGGACGAAGTGTTAAAATACACAGAAGCATAAGGTTGCTGGTCCATAGAGCTTGCAGTCTAAAAGCATGGGTAGGTCACAAACAAAAATAGGAGGGTAAGTGCTGCCATTCTGAGTGGATGAGTCATTGAGGAACATGTGCCAAGACTGAAGCAGATCTAGTGCTAAGAGATAATATTTCAGCTTAGTATTGAAGAGCCTGAGGGAGGATTCATGGATAGGATTCTAAAGGTAAGGAGAAGCAAGAGAGGAAGGTCTAGGTAGGGGTCCCCAACCTTTTTTTACCTTCATTCAGATGTAAAAAGAGTCGGGGAGCAACATAAGCATGAAAAATTTTCCTGGCTATTTGGTGGCCTCTATGTGGACTGACAGGCTACAGGAGGCTCTGTTTCACAGTACAGTTTATTCAAGAAAAACCTGCCTTCAAGCCTGGAATTCGAAAATAAGCCCCTGCTTTGAGGCCACTAGAAGCCACATCCAAGGGGTTATTGAGCAACATGAGCCACTGGTTGGGGATCACTGGTATAAGGTCTAAGGTGGTGGATGTTGGTGGCCCTATGAGAAACAAGGGAGAAGCCCAAGAACTTATGGAGACACAAGAGAAGAGATATAATGATGCAGAGAAGTGAAAGTTAAGAAAAGTATTTTATTAGTTATTCTTTGCTGAATGAGTAACCATGGTAAAGATTTCAATAGCATGTTATTGGCATAGGGAAGGGATAAATGGAAGGCTGAAGGGAAGTGTTTTAGCAGTTGCTTAAGAGAGGTACATCTAGGGAATAGGAAAAAGGGAAATGCTTTGATTGCAGTTTTGATTAGAGAATGATAAATTTGGGTCAAAGAGTCAAAGAGTCAATGAGTATTCCATTAACCATGAGGAGAGTGTAGAGAGAAGAGTGTATCTGTTAGAGAAGGATGTAGAAGGAAATATGGATATATGGAAAACCAGCATAGTGGACTTGATTTATTTATTATGATTATGAAAGTGATATTTCTGAGCCTAGATGAAGGTAGAATTGAAGCACGACCAGAGATGTTTATAGTCGTGTATTGAGCATTAGATTTCCTCCACATACGCTCTAAATATCATGTAAAGGAGCCTTAGAATCATATATTGACAAGAATATTTGGGTCAGAGGAAGGCTGAGGAGAGAAATAGAGAATGAAACTAAAATAGTTAATTACAACTAATGGGGTAAATAATGTGAGTAATACAAACTGAGACAGAAGATGTAGGATTAGATGAAGAAGGAGAATGCAAAACAAAAAAAGACTAAGATCAAGTAAATGGCCACCTGTATGCTCTTCACTGCTGGAGCTTGAATGAGGAAATTGTCATTGAGAATATCTCTGCCCAGTTTGGCCATGCATTGATTGGGATAAATCAGGCTAATCCAATCTTTTGGATCAGTCTGATCAGATCAGATCTACAAGAGATATTAATATCTTCAAAGTTGCCTGTAACTCCTTGTAGATCACTCTAAATCATATTCTCTGATAGACATGGCACTTTTTCGTCTATACCATCCTTAGGACCTGAAAGACCTGATAATGGTGACTTTAGATGTGAGGGAGGTGATAAAGGTGCTTCATGTGCATTGTTTTAACCACAGCTTGAGATTCTCTACTGCCCCCTTGTGGAAGGGGCAAAAACAGAGTGGAGTCAGGGGACCTTCACTTATTGCAGGTAGAGCCACCGACAGGTCAGATACAACAAGGCATTGTTTGCTTAACAGCATGTTCCACACATTCTCATCAGTCTCACAGGCATATTTAATATTATATTAAATTATTTACATATTCCCAATAACTAAAGACTACTGTGTGCAGATGAATACAACCTTGCATTTGCTTTGATCCCATGCACACTTTACAAGGATCCATATGAAAGGGTTACCATCGGATACAAACTGCTGCATGGCCGGTCTGGATGAGATCTTAATGGCATGTTGTCATGACCACGGCGAGAAAAGAAAATGAATTCTCCTGGGAGAATTGTTTCCCAATTAAAACTCTAAATATGATGTATTTGCCTTGCAGCTACTGACATTGCGAACCTAGAAACCTAAACATAATTTTACATTTCATTATTTGAGGCTTACGGGAAATAAATTGGAATCCGGTCCGCAGCTGCTGATTTTTTTTTTTATGAGCGATATAACTGGGAAGTGATAAGTTATATAGTGGATAAAACTGTTCTAAAAACATATTATACAGATTTATTATATTACTCCATAAATTGCTCTCATGGATTGATTCCCAGGTAAGGGTAAAAGATATAAAGGTCCCAGGTACAGCAGCAAGGCTTGGGACCCAAACTGAAAAGTTTAATTATTTCAGGGGTGTCAAAATTTTACAGTTGTATCTGAACTATAGTTCCCAGCATTTTCCTACTTCCGGTGGAGTTGAGCTGCCACTGGTCCATAAGTTGGATTGGTGCATATACAGATTGACATTGTCCTTTGCATTTAAATTAACATTTTCCCCCAAGGAACCTCTGCGAGGCTGTCAGCAAATGCCCTGAGGATTCTGCATTTTTCTATTTAATTTTTTATTGGTTTATTTAATAATAAACTCTTAAAGCAAGTTATTGATGTGTATGTTCTCATGAATTAGGCCCTTGTGGGGCCCCCTATACCTCCTAGCTTTTCCCTGCAGCCGCAGAGTCTGCTTCCTTATTTACTAATGTGAATTGTAGTTTGTATTAATTGCACAAATAAATGTTTTAAGTGAGACGCTGTGCATGTCTTAAATTTACACCCCTGTATGTTCTTAATCCCATCCCTATAGAAGTGCTACCGTTTTTAATATTACGTTTATTTCTGGGGTTGCCTCTTTTTCCAGGGTCATTTCACCCACTGCAAGTCATCTGAAAAGTCTGTGCCAACTGCCAGGTATAAGCTACACTAGGACATTGGACCAAAACTCATTTGTAAAAGGTGCACAATTCCCACTATTTTAGGTGCCATGTCATGCCCTGGTTTACCATAGTGATTGCTAGGCAGTAGTCTCTGCTTAATTAATGTCAATGCACACTCATATGTCTGATACACAAAAAAACCTTGCCTGATGTTTTTTGGATTGCACAAGTTACACAATAATGACCTAAATAAATAACGAGCGTGGCCAAAACTAATGACTCTCCCTGGGCTTTCACAGGTTTCTAAGCTCCATTACACCATGCATCTTCTCTATGCAAAACAGAGCATGTGCGAGATTTCAGAGCTACAGTTGGCTGGGAAGATATAGGTAGGAGGAGCCAGTGAAATCCAAGATGTCTGCCTCAGCTAGAACTGCAGGGGAGATAGGGGAGATCTTGCAGAAGGAATAGTGAGCTGATCCTTTACATTATACATACAATTCTAACTGTTTTAAAAATCGGATTTCTTGAACTTTCACATAGTGTATTTACTTAGTAAATTATTTTGGTCATGATTGGTGCCCTTTAAGCAGTTAATACAGAGCTTTTATGGATTCCTATTGTTCATTCTTCTCTCCATTATGAAAGTCTCCAAGAATTGTTTTTCACTGGTGGTATCCATGCTGCTGCACTTCTTTCAGACTTATTGATTGAGCTATAAAGCACATTGCTTTGCGCTGATAGGGTCAGTGTCGGGAAAGAAATCAGCGACTCAGGTAATCTATTTATAACTATGAAAACAAACAAACTGTATATCATATCAAACCTATATCATATCAAACCTGAAGAATGATCTATATCCAGTTCATATTGGTGAGCCTTGCTTACCTCTGAGCTTTAGCATTGCCCTGCTTATAAATTAGTACTTGTTACACACTTCCCCACTTTACTCCGACTTGTGTTATGAGTCTTTGTTCTTCCAGGATCTGCCATATGTTAAGGTGAATTCCAAAACATGTTGACAATCTCTGACAATCCATTGTTACTCCCTAGAGACTTGTTCTGTGGCAGTCAATTCATTAGCACTGACTTGGTACCTCCTTGGTTTAATGCTCATACCTTGTTACTCCAATAGTTCTGCTTCCATATAGAGAATGAATGGAGGGTATGTACTACATTTCAGATGATTGTCAACACTAGCCTGGAGGCAGAAGATCAAGAATTTAACTTAGCTCAAGAAAAGCAATAGATGAGAAGAATAATGGATCATACCCTAAGAGGATGGCAGTGGAAATATCAGGTCTTTGGCTGAGACTACCAATTGTATAATGTGTTGTTGTGCTTATTATTAGCACCTGCAATGGACCTTAGCCCAAAGCAGATATAATACATAAATCACTGCAGAACAATTGATGATTTCTAAGATCTTCCATCCATCCATGATGGGTCCAATGTAATAAAGGTGCCGGTGAGTTCTTTTCTGGTTACAAAATAAGACATATTATTGCTTACCATGTTGACAAGGTCCAATGTACAAGGAAGTTTAACCAAAGTTTAACCAAACTGGGAGGTTTTTGGGTGGATTGTATTGTGTCTGGCCAGAACTGTTCTTTGAAAAATATTCAGAGGCATTTCTTTAAATATTGTTTCTGTATATATATATATATATATATATATATATACAGAAACAATATTTATGAATATATATATATATATATATATTTATTTAAAAAAAAAAAAACAAACATAAGAGCAAATTGGATAGAGTTATGTTATTTAAGGTTCAATGTATCTGTAGTTTGATGTGTGGTGGGTAAGTAGCCCCCTTTGAACTGCACGGGAGACTCTCGGTTTGAGAAACACTGCTCAACAAATGACAGTCCTCAGAATATAAATAAATTGTCTTTAAATGGGTAGTTCACATTTAAGCTGACATTTAGTATGTTATAAAATGGCTAATTCTATGCAACTTTGCAATTAGTCTTCATTTTTACAGTTTTTTTAATTTTTTACTTTCTTCTTCTGACTCTTTCCAGCTTTCAAATGGAGGTCACTGATCCCACCTACAAATGCTCTATAAGACTACAAACCCTCATCTTTATAGTCAAGCCCTCTCTCATTCATACCCCAGGATCTTATTCAAATCAGTGCAGGGTTGCTAAGATAATTTGGACCCTAGCAACCAGACTGCTGAAATTGCAAACTGGAGAGATCCCAGACAAAAACTTAAATAACTCAAAAACCCCAGATAATAAAAAAATTAAAACAAATTGCAAATTGTCTCGGAATACCACTCTCTACGTTATACTAAAAGTTAATTGAAAGGATTTATAGGTAAAACAACCCCTTTTATTAACATACTTTTACAATGCATATTACAAATATCTCTAAAAAGTCAAAGAGGCCCAAAACTGCCAGCGAGGGCCATCATAAACATAATCAGGGCAGCAAGTGTGGAATGCTTCTACTTTCCAAGTAATATTGAATAAGTAAGGGAGTGCCGATAAGTTCAGTGGTCTAAATAGAGGTTATTGGGTCCCCAAAACATTGTGGTGTAGACCCTCTCAGATTTTCCATACCCAACATTTATAGTAATTGCAAGTAGGGTTGGCCGGTAAAATTTATGGTTGATCCCAAAGTTATTTTCCAGAAAAGGTGGCAACTAATTGCAAGTCGGTTGCACTATACCTCTCACAAAGTAATACTGTACATGTGAAAGGGAGGAATCTGCTAATTTCTAATCTTTTAAGTGGTCATAGAGTAAAATGTGAGCTGAAACTCCTACAGGGGCATCATCTGGTGCATGCGGCTTTTCCTCCCACCCCAGTGCCATCCATGGACTGTGAAGACACTCTCCAGCATTAGAAGGGTGGGTCCCCATAACAAATCAATGGGGCAACATGGAGCACCAGCCTCTACCATCTGCATACTCCATGGTAACAGCTCCCCTGCTTCTTTCTTCAGCACCCATCTACATTATTTATTTCCCCATCCTTTCAGCTTTAAGCTGCCTCCCGTCTGCTATACTTTTCTCTCCAAATTCCAATATCGCCCAAGTGTGAAATCCTTTAAACAGAACATGTGCGGCTGCAATGGCTCAGAGAGAAGGCAGAGCAGGGAACCAAGAAGAGAAGTGTTGTTACCCATAGGCGGATAACACAGAAGACTTCTAAAAGTAATAACTTTTTTTTGTGTCAGAAGGATAGAAGTATTAAAAATGTGAAAATAAATATGTGAAATATAAATAAAATATCCCAAGGCCTATTTTTAGAGGGGAAGGGGTTGACATCCCTACGTATATCAGGCAGTTCAACTGTAGTTCCAATAAAACTATGAGACACGTGGGAAGTGATTAAGAACTGAAGAGGGATAACCCATTTTATATTTCTTCATTGTTTAACATTGGCTTTAGTGTTCCTGGTGTATATTACTTTCGCTTTCTGTTTGTCTCATGGAAATATTAGGAGGTGAATGTCAAGGGCATAACAATAGGTGAATGAGACTGCTGGGGCTTCCAGGATTGCAGCTCAGGAGCAACTTCTATATATGTTTGCAAAACAGATTGACTTTCTAATGTTTCTGTTTCTCTAAAAAGATCTTGCTGTAATTATTAGAGTAGTCATGACTATAGCATTAGTTTCACATTGTATACCTCCCAACATTTTTTAAATAGAAAGAGGGACACATTATTTTGACCACCCCATTTTTGTGGCCACACCCCCTATTTACCATGTTCATTTTACAAAATTTGGCAGGTTATGACAGTTTGAACACATTTCTGTGGTTATGGTGTGTTATTAAAGTTTTGCTAATGAAGGGGAATTCCCCAGGCTTATCTTAAATTGTTACAATTGTTTCTTTGCTGATCTTAAAATGTTACAATGTATCCAAGTGCACCTGGCACATATTCTGGGCTCACTGCCAAAAGCCAATTAAGTTAGAAATGTTGTATCTTTCTCTGGCTGTTCAGTGCAGGAGATCAAAGAGAAAGTCCGGACATTTCAGTAACAACCCCAGGACTGCGGGTTGAGCAGTCTAAATCACTGTCCCGTGAAAAAATTGGACAGTTGGGAGATACAGTATGGCATTGTTTTCTTTGCCTTTCTGTTCAGTGTTAGATATGTCTAGGCTGCCAACATTTCTCTTATAGCTTCCCCTAACCCTCCTATTGTGTTATAATCCCATTACAGTCAGAAGTCATTGCCAGCTGAATGTGGCAGTAATAGAAATTCTTCATTTCCAGGAGAATAAATTCTTATTGCTTATACATAAACATACCTTAACACTATTCCACTATAGGTGTTCCATTGCACAAAGCACATTTCTGCAGGAAAATATCAATATATATATATTGTGGCGCTTCAAGGTTTTCACTACCTCTGAAAGAACAAATATTTGGACAATTAAGCCGTTTTTTTCCCATAAACATTTATAAACAGTAGCAGCGTTAACATAAATGTTGCTTTGATGAATCTGTTTCACGAATTAGTATCTAAATGAACATTTATCAGTCTCCTGTGTATGACGCCAGTTTGGTTCCATTGGATGTTACATAAACAAGATCCCAAAAGGCTGCCAGACCTTTACTTCTGACAGTATATTATATAAAGAATGACCCTGGCCGACTCTTTATAAAAGCTCTTTATTCTCTTTATAAATACGTCAACAAAAGACCTGGATTGTTCTCATGATTAATAAAAAGAGGGCTTGGGGTGCTTCGAGGGGTTCTTTTGACTGATATAACTGTTGTCTGTCGCAGGAAAGCTAGTGAGGGGAAGGGCATTCCTCTGCTTAACTGTGACACAAAGGAACAAAAGCTGCTGCCAATAGCACTATAAATACCATGAGAGAATCCCACTCGGTGTGTGTCTGCTTGTGAAGGCTGGACAAAACTAAACCTCAACAGATATTAAAAGAAAAGTTCAGTTTAGAACAAAAGGAGCCTAAGAGACACATGGGGGGATGTTGTACATACGTGGAATAACAATTCAGGCAAGTAAGAAACATTGTGAACATTAAGGGGCCGATTCACTAACTTCGAGTGAAGGATTCGAAGGTAAAAAACTTTGAATTTCGAAGTTTTTTTTGGGCCACTTCGACCTTCGACTACGACTACGACTTCGAATCGAACTATTCGAAGTAAAAATCGTTCGACTATTCGACCATTCGATAGTCGAAGTACTGTCTCTTTAAAAAAAACTTCAACCCCCTAGTTCGCCATCTAAAAGCTACCGAAGTCAATGTTAGCCTATGGGGAAGGTCCCCATAGGCTTTCCTAAGTTTTTTTGATCAAAGGATATTCCATCGATCGTTGGATTAAAATCCTTCGAATCGAACGATTCGAAGGATTTAATCGTTCGATCGAAGGAATAATCCTGCGATCGTTCGATCGCACTATCTGCGCTAAATCCTTTGACTTCGATATTCGAAGGATTTTAATTCCTAGTCGAATATCGAGGGTTAATTAACCCTCGATATTCGACCCTTGGTGAATCGGCCCCTAATTGTGTACAGACTAGAAGGTGAAGTTACAAAACCTATGGTAAAGAAAAGCCAATTGTGGGAGACATTTTCATAGCCAGAACTGCATCATTTCTGGTGCTCGACATTAAGGGGCAGATTTATCAAGGGTCGAATCAAAAATTTGAAGTAAAAAAATGCAAATTTCGAGCTATTTTTGTGTACTTCGACTAGGGAATAGTCCAAATTCGATTCGAATTTGAAAAAAAATCAAAAATTCGGATAGTGAAATGTATCATGTACTGTCTCTTTAAAAATTCAACCATTCGCCATCTAAAACCTGCCGAAAAGCTGTTTTAGCCTATGGGGGAACTCCTAGAACCTATTTGGAGTCAATTGGTGGACTTTTTAAAAGTAATTTGAATCGAATTCGATCGAATGCGATCATACTTCGATTCGAACAATCGAATACAGCTGTAAGGACTTACCCTGGTTGTCTAGTGGGTGGCGGGGTCCACCGCCGCTCCTTTGGCGTGGATGCCCGCTGTGTTGTTCCTTTCTCCCCAGTGCCGGCTTCCTCTAAGGTGCGCATGGCGCACACTTTCACTTCTGAAAGGCGAAGTGATGCTGGCGTGTGATGTCAGAGCGCAATGGCACAAATTCAAAAACTATAAAAGGGGAGTTTAGTCTACAGCACTTTGTTAGGTTCAATTAGCCTTGTTCCTGGGTGTATTTTCTTAGTGAAAAATATTGATCTTCAGTGTATTGGCCTTTGCCTGCATGTTTATTACTCTGATCTCTCCAATCCTGATCCTTTGCCTGTCCACTGACTATTCTACATTCTCCAATCCTGATTCCGGCCTGTCTGACGATTCTCTGCTTGTGCTGGCCTGGCCTGCCTGTTCCTTGTGGTGTTCTTCCTTTCAGTATCATGGTGAGACAATCGTGCCCCTTTGCTCATCCAGAACTGTTAGCTTTGCTCCCCTCTCAAATAAGACCTGGCGGCATCCGATTAGCTGAGGGCTCCTCCCGAGGTGAAAGGCGTGGTTATAGGCAAAAGTGAGAGCCGAGACCAAGGAGCTTAGCTTGGGTTCTGGATTTAGGGTGCCGAACGTGACAACAGCCTATTCAGCCGCAAAAAAAACGTAGATTTTTTTTTATATTCAAATTTCAGCGAGTTCAAAAAATTCCCGTTACTTCGAAATTCAACCCTTGATAAATCTGCCCCTAAACGTATATTTGCATGTAATCCTTTGGGCACGAGGGAAGTTTGTTGCCCCTATTATCTCACCTGGAGTATGGGGGCAGTTTCATTTGGATCCATGCTGCAACATTGATTCCACAGTCTAGGCACATAGCTTGCATCCATCTTTAAAGCTGCCCAAACTTAGCAAGGTTTAAGGCCACCAAACAAGAAGATCAGTCCTTGATTTGGAGACCCAAATCTCACGGTACTGTCCTTTGCAACTAGGCCAGTGATTACATGGTAGGACAATGCATATTCTTCAGAAAAGGACCTCATTTACAGCCTGAGGTTATTACTGCCATATGTGATGACAATCTAGTTTTCCTGGTCAACATGCAATCAAGCTCCAAATGGATGTCTATACCTGGGTCCATTATTAGCCTTACATGTTGCCGATTCAGTCAAGCATGGTTACATCCGAAGCCCATGTATGGTCTACATAAATTGGTGGAAGTTCTAATGTACATTTTCATTCTTTTGAATATGATTTACAGTATGACTTTGAAGATTTTCATTCATCCAGGTCATGGTACCGTATATACTCGTGTATAAGCCGACCCGTGTATAAGCCGAGGTACCTAATTTTACCTACAAAAACTGGGAAAACGTATTGACTCGTGTATAAGCCTAGGGTGAGAAATAAAGCTAAAGACTCTCTGTGTCTCACTTCTGTGTGCTGTGCTCACTGAAACAACACTTCTCTTGTTTAATAGATTACCTCCCCCTGAAATCCTCCTTATCTGAAAATGTCCCCTCCTCACCTGCAGGTCCTGTACAGAGATCTCCATGTTGGTGAGGTACAGGTAAGGGACTCCACTGCCGGCTCCCTTGGGCCTGTCGCTGACAGAGAAAACATTGGCGAAGGGCTGTCCCTGCACGGGCGAGTGGCTGGAGATAGTGGCCAGGGCGCCCCAGTCACAGTGATGCGCCACGTAACGCGCAACCCGGGCCATTTCATTGCGCGGAGGGAAGGGGGACGGGGATCCCGGGGCAATCAGTAGTTGGAGGAGGAAGAAGGACGCTACCAAACCACTTAGTGGGGTCATGTTGACTAACACAGGACACTCGCGGTGACAAAAACAACTAGGACACGGCGGGAGGAGCTTGCAAGGCCACCGGCCAATCACACAGAAAAACACGACCGGCTGGGAGGAGCTGGAGCACCATTTGACCAATCACACAAATAAACAGGGCGTGGAGGTCGAAAGGCCACACCCACTGAATAGGATGAGTCGTAACAAATAACCAATTAGACTTAAGAGACCTTACTTCAGATCAATGGCAGAAGGGCTCTGTGACAGTCCGTCGCAGAACATATTAGGCGGGATGAAAACACGTTAAGCATACTTCCGGGGTTCTGCAGGTCAGAAGCGCAGCTGCCGGTCGGAAGCGCAGCAGCAGGGAAGAGGCACGCGCATCGCTCATCAGTCAAATAGGTAATTTTTTTTAACTGACCCGCGTATAAGCCGAGGCAGCGTTTTTCAGCTTATTTTGGGTAATGAAAAACTCAGCTTATACACGAGTATATACGGAATATCTAGTATAGGTACATTTAAAAATAACTGGACTTGCTGAGTAATCAATGAAGACGTTTCACTACTCATCCGAGCAGCTTCTTCAGTTCAACTGACTGGTGTGGGAAGTTCTCGGCATATAAACTCTTCCACTAATCCAATCACAATGGCACATTGTAACTCTTCAGAGAGGTGACATCTGAAGAAATTCACAAAGGTGTAGATTCTGTGTAGTTACTGTGATAGGATTATCCAATGTGTCCATAGGAGTTGCATGACACATTGGATAATCCTATCACAGTAACTACACATAATCTACACCTCTGTGAATTTCTTCACCTCTCTGAAGAGTTACAATGCCATTGTGACTGGTGTGGAAAATTCTCGGTATATAAACTCTTCCACTAATCCAGTCAGTTGAACTGAAGAAATTGCTCGGATGAGTAGTGAAACGTCTTCATTGATTACTCTGCAAGTCCAGTTGTTTTTAGATTTACCTATACTAGATATGATTTACAGTAATTATAATAAGCGGGAATGCAGTTACCCTTTAAAATAAATGAACCCAGTACAGGTTACAAATAACAGCAAATCAAATCCTGATTGTGACGTCACTATTATTGCAAGGACACATTTTTGGTAAAGGAGCCCCCAAGAGCCCTGGCTCGTTGGGTTGATCCTTAAAATTCTGTACGCCTCAGAAATGACAGACCTGTTCTTTCAGGCTCATAGCGTTCTTGCTGGATCTTTGTTTAATAAACCTAACTTATAATTAAGATATTTTTCTGAGATCCCTGAAAATGCCAAAGTTTCCTGACAGAGTGTAATTAGAAAATATAATTTCTTTCTTGGTGACATTTATATGTGGGTATGAAAGAACGAGAATTCTCAGGGATTGGTGAGTCACCAGCGCCGTTTGGGAAAAGCTCACTTTAATTAACACCCAGGCCTCCCGTGTTCTGCACTATATACACAGGCAGCAGCACAATCCATGACAACAGCAGTGATATCTCCCAACATAATACAAAGAGTCAGAGCACTGGTCAACATTCATTTTGTCGTCCAACGTTTGGACTGAGCCATCCTGTTACCTTTTAAAGTCACATTAGAGCATTGTTGACAGATGAACAATAGTTTGTCCATTTGGCCACACAAATTGAATTGGACTGATTTGATTGCTTTACCCTCAGGCTTACAGTATGATCACATTGGAGATCTGTGTATAACTATGAAGAGAAGGCCTTGTCTATAGCACAATCTTCACCATATTGTATTTACACTCTACCTGAACATTATCTGACCAAGTCTTGCTTAGATATCAGTCTTGGAGGCCACTGTTTTGGTTATATATGCTGACCAATAAACTGCCAGTTCTATCAAGAGTGACAGCAAAAAATATGCTGCATGACTACCTTATATATAAAGAGCCTTCAGGCTTGACCCCACTGTTCATCAATTTGACCATGGGAACCTATGCTTCGAGGGGTAGTAATCCCAAATATAAAATTGTTCATAATGAAACAAATTTAATTTATTATATCAGTCTTTCCAATATTCTTTATTATCAAATGTCAATATGCAAGATAAGACATTTACAAACAACTTTATTATCACTGAAATGTTTAATTGCTCAGTGTAAAACTAATTATTATTACCTTTGCTTTCATTTTACAAAATATTATATTGGGTCTACTTCCCCTTTAAGGTTATATCCTTCATAACTGATATAAAAACTGTACAGGAGGTGATGTGGCCTAAATCAGTCCCACTGGTTCTTGGCACCAAATACTGGAAAAATATAAGGAACTGAAGGACTGCTGAAATGCAATTTTATTGGAATCCACGCAATATGTTTTGGGTATCACAGGCCCTTTTTCAAGTGAGTACCAGTGCTTTACCCCACTTTCACCCACCAATTAAGTTAACAATGAGCAACACATAAAAAAATGTTTTTAGCATAGTATAGTGTATTATACTAACCAGTTGGAAAATAAAGTCCATAAAGTGTGTCCATAAAGTGAATATCCACTCCAGGACAATATATCCTAAGACAATAGTTCCCCAACTCAGAGGGCTTTTGCCCCCTCCCCCAGACCCCTAAAGTAGTGATGGGCGAATAAATTCAGCAGGCACGTATTCTCTGCAAACTTCATCGAATTTTTCACAAAATTGCAGTGAAAATTCGTCGGCGCCAAAAAATTCTGGACGCACGTCGGAATAGTCACTTTCGTCAAAACTGTTGTGCATCAACACTATTCGGACACCCATTGACTTTAACACGGTCAAAATGCTGAAAGATCTCTGCCATAAAATAATGAAGTTTCTCTAACTCAGGAAACCTTTAGAAGATGAATAAAGGGGTTGTTCTCCTCTAAATTAGCTTTTAGTATGATGTAGAGAGTGATATTCGGAGGCAATCTGCAAATGGTTTTCATTTTTTATTATTTGTGGTTTTTGAGTTACTTAGATTTTTATTGATTTGAATAAGAGTCTGGAATATAAATAGGAGAGAACCTGGATAGAAAGATGAGTAATAAAAATTAGCAATACAAATACAATTGTAGCCTTACAGAGCATTTGTTTTTTTAGATGGGGGTCGGTGACCCCATGCAAAAGTTGGAAAGAGTCAGAAGATGCAAATAATTCATAAACTATAAAAAAAACAAATAATGAAAACCAAGTGAAAAGTTACTTAGAATTGGCCATTCTATAACATACTAAAAGATAACTTAAAAGGTGAATCACTACTTGAAGAGACAATTCAGTATGTAAATAAGTAGGTAAAGCTTTATTTATATAGTGCTAGTAGGATACACAGTGCTGTACAATTATACAGTGTAGAAAGTACATACAGAGAGGACAAACATTTTAATATATACAGTAAGTACAAATATATAGATTAAATGACAAGTGATAAGAGACGCAGTAGGAAGGAGGCCCCTACCCTGCAGAGCTTACAATCTAAGTGCAGAATTCAGCCAATGCTTTGGGTACACATAATATAACTCTGCGCACTCCACAATTTGTTGAGTGCAATGAAGTGGCAAACGTGCAGAGTTGCCTATTTAAGAGATTGTCGGTAGGAGGATGGAGACATTTTTAGAGAAATTAATCATACACTCTGAACATGTTTGAAGACCTCATATCATGCTGCCATTAAGACTGAATAGGATTTATGTTGCTTGTGTTGAAAATGATTTAGAATAAGAATTAGTATATTCAACAAAATTATGAGAATATTGTTTGGATCCCCGGCTGTGACCACAGTAATATATGATCGGTGTCAGACTTGGGGTCTGGGGCCCATAGGGGCTGCTATCTCAGACCCCTTGCCCCATATGGGCCCAGTCTGACCCTATATATGATAATGAGGTGAGATTTGGATTTTTTTATTCTTATTTTTCTTGCATTCTGACCCTCTACTATTCCTCTTCAATGCTGCTGCTTGATTGCTAGGGTAATTCATTCCAAGCCTGAGAGCTGTAGAACAAAAACTGTAAATAATTCAAAATCCACCAAAACAGACCCATTTTAGATTGTCCTAGAATACCACCATGTACATCATATTAAAGGGTTATAACTACAGTGAAATACTCCTTTAATCCCGTATTATGCACTGAAAATGAGATGAACATTTACCCTGAATATTAATATGGCCAGATTCCTTTAACTCTCTCCAATTTAACACTGATTGAAGAAGGGACTTGTGAAACGGGAATAAAATTGCAGGTTTTGTCTTGAATCTCCTTTTAAATTGCCATTTTTCTATTTCTAATTAGGTTACGTTTGATGCTCGCGGCCCGAGGAACTCACCGTCTCTCACATTATTCTGCGGGGATGTACCTAGTACACGGCTCATTGATTGCAGAAGTAGCACAGATAACAGTTTAGCCTTTCCTATAGAAGCAGGACATTAGGAGCAGAAGAAGCTAAAAATGAAAGATGTTAATTGAAATACTTTGCAGATTTCCTGCTAAATGTTTGATTGCTGCTGAAATAGCTGAACTCTGCTTCATATCCCACCTGCATAGGGTCGGTAGCTGAGCTTTAATTGATTCCATGTTGCATTATAATTGCAGGCCGACATACTGTGCTACAATTTGGCAGGTTATTAGCCAATTAAAATGTACCTTTTGCATGTTTACTGGAATAATTTTTCCACCTAATTCCCTAGGGACCTCACACGGCTCTTAATGAGAGTCGTTTAGTATCTGCTGTCATCCACCATTTCCTCTACAATGACCAGCATTTGGCAGATGATTGTAAGCTCTTTTGGGCAGATCCCTTTTCTATCAGTTACAGGTATGCAATTCTGTATGTTCTTTGTACAAATCTATTTTCCGTAATCTGGAAACCCATTATCCAAGCTCCAATGGCCATCTATCATAGACTCCATTTTAATCAAATCATTCAAAATGTTTAAAATTATATATTTTTTTCCTGTAATAGTAAAACAGTTCCTTGTACTTTATCCCAACTCAGTTGGTTTGGGAATCAGGCAGGTTAGAAAATGTCATCTGCTGATGTCAACCAGTACATGGTGCCTTAGCCCGATGATGAGGAAATAAAGAAAGCGAAGAGGATCTTCAGGAGCCTCTGGACTTCTACTGTTCTGAAATAGTAGAAAAGTGACCATAGCTTGTTTGGCCCCTCATACACTAGGCCTTATTTATTAAAGAAAAGAATTTTTGATTCGGGCAGAGGAGAGCCTAAGAATTGCTGGACTTTGGGAAAACCTAATTTTCCTGGGACTCAAACTCATATTTGGACTCTTATGAATTAAGAGCATGCTGAGTAGGTAGGCCAATATATGACTGACTTTAGACATAGATTGTTAACCGAAGACAGAATGCAGGCTAATCCCTTCCCAATGTCTAGACTATTACTCAAAATAGGCACTGGTATTTCAAGTATGCAAAAGCAGGGCCGGAACAAGGGGTAGAAAGGGTAGAAACGTGCCTAGGGCTCAAAGCTTTGGGGGCACCAGGCAAGTACCTTCTCTGCCTCTGCTACACCCTAGTCTGGTCCCCAGCCGCCACTCTGGCCAGCATGTGGGGACTTTTTGGAACATGTGCGCTCTCCCTTTGTCGTGCATGCATGCAACAGTTTAATTGCGCATGCGTGCGGATGCGTGCGCACCCATTTCTCCCCACATGCATGTGCACGGTTTTCCGAGCATGCGCACTTGGGCCTATGGGGCACTACTACCAGCTAGGTTGCCTAGCCTGGGCTGGCCCAGCGCTGTGCAAAAGCCCAAACAATCCCTCACAGGCCCAAAATAAACTACTGCTTTATGACAACTTTGAGCCCCTCTAGCATTTGCCAGGGTTTCTATATTGCCAGTCAGGGCTTCCCTGTGCTTCTAAAGCAGTGATCCCCAACCAGTAGCTTGCGTGCAACATGGTGCTTATCAATCCATTGGATGTTGCTCTCAGTGGTCCTTAAAGGGCACCTGCTGGGCAAAAATATTATCCCCAACCAAAGGTGCACGCACTCCGGCTGGGGGTAACATTATGCGCTATGTACAACATGGCCACTTGCACCAGGAGTTCCCTCCTGGTCCGAGAGTCCTAGCGCTGACAGGGGCCAATTTTTTTTTAAATTATTAAGAAATTATTGTTACCCCTTACCAGAGTACAGGCTCTATTAGCTCACAAGTGTGGTTGGGGATAATATTTTTTGCCCAACAGGTGCCAATTAAATCAGGTGCTTATTTTTGAATTTGATGTATATTGCCAAGTAGAGCCTCCTGTAGGCTGCCAGTCCACACAAGGCTACCAAATAGCCAATCACAGCCCTTATTTGGCACCCCAGGAACTTTTTTTCATGTTTGTGTTTCTCCCCAACTCTTTAGAATGTGGCTCACGGTTAAAAAAGATTGGGGCCCCTGTTCTAGAGGAATCTGCTAATGTACATGGCTTTGTAGATTTCTAATTACAGGTTTGGTGCTGTAATATTTTGTTTGCAATGATAGTTTTATACCTTGGGAGCAGGATGTGTGGAACTTGTTTTTCTCAAACAATTTGATCCATATTTAAGCCCCTTTTATATGCCTCGCCCCCCCCACACTTTTTTTATTCCAGCTTTGTTATCCGCAGGCTTATGCAAATGTGCTGCCTATTTTGTTGCGATTGTATGCTTAGAATGAACTTATTAAAAAGAAACAGATCAAATTAAATAAACCATTTGAGGATTTTTTTCCTGACGTTTGTACACTGCTCTGTATTTTATTATGTGCTTCTCTTCTCACTTGTTTAACACTGTGTGTGTTCGTTAGAAATTGTTAAAGGAATACTGTTATTTTAGCATTATTATTTTTTGCTGTTTCTATTATATAAATGAGATGGGTCCTACCTGCAAACCCACCACCAGCTGGGACCCCATGGTTACTGCATTGCCTTCACCCTTGTTTTTTGCTTTTCTGCACTGATTAGCTCCAACCATGCATAATATTGTAGTACAAGTATGCGATTCGTTTTCCGGAAACCCGTTATCCAGAGGTCATCTCCCATAGATTCCATTATTATGAAATAATAATAATAATAATTTTTAAAATGATTCTCTTTTTCTCTATAATAATAAAACAGGATCTTGTACTTGATCCCAACTAAGATATAATTAATCCTTATTGGAGACAAACGTTTTTTTGCCTCCAATAAATGTTTACATGATTTTCTAGTGGTCTTAAAGTGTAATTACAGTTAAAGTCTTGTTATCTGGAAAGCCCCAGGTCCCGAGCATTATGGCTAATAGGTCCCACACCTGTATCTCATTGAAGGTGTATCTGTCATTGTTTTGGCACCTATTAATTCTATAGCTCTGTTGCTCTGTCAATAGTTCTGTAAATACCAGGGGGATCAGCTTGTGAGACTAAAGGTGGCCATAGACGCACAGATAATTTTCATACGATATTCGGTGTGTGTATGGTGGGAAAAGAGCCGACCAATATCGGCAGAAGACTTGGATATCGCTCGGATCATTGATCGGGCCAGAAGGAAAATTTTGATTGGGTGCCTTTGAAGACAACAGAACATCGGCCATTATTAGTGCTGAATGGTCGGATACAGGTAGAATTCTATTGTTTCTACCTGTATATCTGACGATTCAGCTCTACACGTGTGTATTGAAATGAATGATCTTTCTTGGAAAGAGCTTTTCCAAGAAAGATCGTAAATGTTACGTATATGGCCACCTTAAAGCTTTGGTCAGGAGACAAAATATGGCCAGAGCTAAATAGTTAGGACCACTAACTAGGGTTTTGCCTTTAAACCTGATTAAACCACAATTCAGGTTGATTAGATTATCGCATCAGGTCCAAAGTGTGCTGGGGAGCAAGGGAAACTAGCACTGACATATATTTGCTGTGTTTTTTTTCCCATTACCTTTTTCTTTAATTTTACCTACTTGTGACCTCAGCTACACAAAAGCCAAATTATCACCTGCTACAGAGAAAGCCCAGTGTAATCATAACAGCCTCTAGGCCTTGATTCTAAAGTATGTTATGACAACAGCCAGCTATTGTTCTGGAACAAATGTACTTTGTAATTTCCTGGCTTAGAGGTACCGGGGAGATTTATGTTGTGTTCTAGTGGTAAACACAGTTGTTCTTTCCTGAGGGCGGCCTGCAATGTTCTGCATCATACGAGCCTGCCACATTGGAGCACAATTGTATTTCAAGGAAACCTCGTACACAGTCGCAAATGTGAATCTCTCTACTGGACAGAAACTTCCATCTTTGTCAGCTCAAGAACCTTTAGGGCTATGGCACATGGTGTAATTTTCCAGCTCGGCAGGCAGCAAACTGCTCAGACTTACGTTGTAATCATTCTGATCTTGTCAGGGTGTCACTAGAGCAATGGGACCACTGTCAGGTTCAGAATGATCACTATGAAGTGGAATATTTTGCTGCGCACCCACCCAATTTCCAGTTCAGCAGGCAGCACTCTTAAATTTGTGATGTGTGCTATAGCCCGAAGAGCATTTACCCAGGATGTTCACAAAAAAAAATAGATTTTGAGGAATGTGTACTGAAGATTGTTTTTTTGCTGACTGTTATACAGACAGTTATAAGGGCACATTTGCATCCGCAAGTTTATGTCGGTCCCCACAATTTCCCTGTAGTTAGTCGAGCATAACACCATTTTCATTAAAGGAGAACTAAACCCTAAATAATAATATGGTTCGAAATGCCATATTTTACATACTGGACTTATTGCACCAGCCTAAAGTTTCAGCTTGTCAATAGCAGCAATGATCCAGGACTTCAAACTTGTCACAGGGGGTCACCATCTTGTCAGTGTCTGTGAGAAGCTAAGTTTAGGGGTTGTTGCAAATTAGGTTAGGTTTGTCTGTAATATAAGCTGATGATGGGTCGGACTGGGCAGGGGGGCACCGGTGGGCCCCTGGCTCTTGTGGGCCCAGTCCTGTTCCCTGTGCTAATCTTCTTGCAGCTGGTCGTGGAAAATACAAAGTGCGTGTATGCGCATCTGCCCGCATGCGGCGGGGGGGGCGGCTCTGCAGGGAATCTGGAGGGGGGCCCTGCGACAGTCCAACCCTGAGCTAATGCTACAGGGCTGATTATTAAATTCTGATGCTAATTGCACTGGCTTTTGAGCTGAGGTAGCAATTATCTGTATTAATTACTAATCAGCCTTATATTGTGACATTTCTATTCTATGTGTACTGTATATTGTGAGTGGGTCCCTAAGCTCAGTAAGTGACAGCAGCACAGAGCATGTGCAGTGAATCAGCAGAAAAGAAGATGGGGAGCTACTGGGGCATCTTTGGAGACACAGATCTTTACTGCTAAAGGGCTGTGGCTGCCTTGGGCTGGTACAGAAGCACAAAACATAATGTACAACATATCTAGCTACTTCTTAATTAGACTTTAGTTCTCCTTTAATGGTATTTGCTTGAAACATGTCTGTACCAGGGGTATCTCCAGGTTCCTTCTGTGACCTTTGCCACTTGAACTCTGAACATTGGAAATAACCACAGCAAACCCCCAGAAATAATGGCAGTCAGACTTTGAAATTATAATAATTTCAAATTATTTTAGTATGTTATAGAAAAGGCAAATCGTAGAACTTTCCAAATGATCTTTGTTCATTATTTTGTATACTTTTCGAATAATCTGCCTCTTTCCAGCTTTTGAATGGGGTTCACTGACCCCTGCAGCCAAAATACTCTAGCCATGTGAGGCTACGATTTTATTGTTAGTGTTACTTTTTATTTCTTGACTGTCTTTTCAGGCCTCTCATTTGGATATTTCGGTTTTGTGGTGTTTATACAAAGGGCGTGTAGGTGTCACTATGCACAAGAGTTATACTGTGTACATAGTACATTCTAGACTGTTTTAAAATATTAGAGTTGAAGTGTAATGGTTGCATGAACCTGCTATTAAAGCACTGTTATACTCTACTCATCTTCGGCTACCAAAACATAACATATTGGCGACGAGATGTCTCTTCTACCTTTGCAGCAGCCTACAGCTTTTCTTCCAAACCCCGGTGAGCCTACCATACACATATGAACTGTCTGATGGACGCATATGGAATGCAAGTTGTCTTGCTCCTGTTAGATAGGACTTTGGAGAAGCTCCATTTAATGAAGGACATTTTCCTACTCCTGATGCCAACTGCAATAGGCCCGAAGAATGTGAACCTATAAGGCCACTGAGAGAATCAGAACTCACTGCATGGACCCAGGACTATGTGATGGGAATAATGCATAATATTGCTTTAAGATGCATACTGTATTACATTTGACCAAATGCTTTCCTACTTTAGGCGGGATATGTGGTATTTATACAAAGGGCCTGTAGGTGTCACTGTGCACAAGAGTTATACTGTGTACATAGTACATTCTAGACTGTTTTAAAGTATTAGAGTTGAAGTGTAATGGCTGCATGAACCTGCTAATAAAGCACTGTTGTACTCTACTCGGCTACCAAAACATAACAAGTTTCATTCAAAACACTGATTGTTTGCTAGGATATATTAGACCCTACAAAACAGATAGCCACTGAAATTCCAAACTGTAGAGTTACTGAACAAAAAGCTAAATCATTCCAAAACCACAAATAATAAATTGCAAATTTTCTCAGAATTACCCTTTTATACATTTCCTAGAAGTAAATAATGGCCTGATTAAATGTTCGTTAGTAATGCAAATAAGTTCAATCTATGCGCATTTGTATCTAACAAAATGCAAAATCAAGAGGATCAGCCTCCAATTGTAACTGTAGCAGTTCCACATTTATTTGTGTATATAATACATTTTGTATCAAATTGCAGCAATTTGAAAAGAAGGAAAAGCTCTTGTAATGTTGGATACATTATACAAATATGGCAGATCCCATTTAGTAACAAAAAGCTTATTGTGGCCTGACTGTCAGGTACAAAGGAACTAAAATGATTCATACAATATTCTTTGTCATTAAACTCATTGAACTATAGGGTATTTAGCAGGGAAAGCATTAGACATACAAAGACAGCATTATATGTGTGTATGGGGGGGCAGGGTTTGTTATGCTGGTATTAATGATATATCCCATTTGAAAAGGTAAAATACAGTTTTTGTGTATAAGATTCCCATTTAGTAATTAAACACTGATTAAATTATTCCTGAGAAGTTAAAACATATTTCCATTAAGGGTCAGGGCACACGCTCAGATTCGGGAAGATTAGTCGCCCGGCGACAAATCTATTCTTCTTCGGGACGACTATTCTCCCCGAATAGGGGAGGCTCCTGAATCGTTTGGTTATATTCCGCACATTAAAGCCTTGGAGGTACTTTAAGTACACCACCTGCATTGGCATCGTGTTTTCATTATTTTTGTTCTACTATTGAATGTATCCTGTTGAGTCACGTGATCAGGAGACAGGCAGAGCCTGCAGTACACAAGTTATACAAGTATAGTTAATGTATTGGCACTATTTATTTACTACAATCCCTGACCCTTAGGGCCAAATTTACTAAAGGGCTAAGAGGCTAACGCTAGCGAAAATTCGCCAGTGTGACATCATTTTGCCACTTCGCTGATTTACTAATGGGCGCTGGTGTAAATTCGCTACCGAAGTGGACCTACTCTAGCGCTACTTCGCACCCTTATGCCAGACGAAGTTGCGCTCTGGCGAAGGGATGTAACTATGCTAATTCACTAAGTTGCAGATTTTCGTGAATGTTACCTCTTGCGCCAGACTTTACTTCACCACCTCAGACCAGGCGAAGTGCAATAGAGTAGATAGGACTTGCTTAAAAAAAAGTTGACATTAAATGCTAGTGTCTTTTACTTTTTTAAGGGTGATAGAACTCTCACAATCAAATTTTAATCCCCTATTTAAATGTAAATTTGAATTTGAGATTTATCACATCTCGACCATGGAAACAGTAAGAATTGAATATGAATCGAATACCAATCAAATACGAATGGAATGTGAATCAAACTTTTGGGTCGGAACCATATGATCCAAAATCAGCCATTCAATTTTTTTCTTAAATAACCTCCCAGTCAAATTGTGAGTATATTCATATTAAAAAATTTGACCTTTGATAACTGGGCCTCCCCATCTGTATTACACCATCACCCCCTGGTCTGCACCTTGCCACTTTCTACCCTTGTGCCCCTACCCCAATTGTGCCAGGGTTTGTGCCTCTTCTACTTACCCCTAGATCTGGCCCTGATCACTTAGCATGGGTGTATTTGCTTGTAAGGCAATTATTACAGTACTTGAAAACAAAGCATTCACAGCAGTACAAATTGTTTCCTCCATAATTGCTCTGAAACACCAGTGAGGTCATATCAAATATACAGTGAATGTACCTTCACAATTTTGCACTGTTTTTGCACAAAAACAGATGTTTTTCTAAAATACTGGCATAAAGTATGTGAAATGTAAAGCCCATTTACTAAACTCATGTTGAAGAGGTATTGCTGAGAGCCAGGGCCGCCATCAGGGGGTCGGGGCCCACAGGATTTTGTGTCTAGGGGGGGCACGACCATGCTTCACTTACTTGATTAGCTGCTTTCAAGGTGGTGCTCAGCAGCTATGTGCATGGAAGATTTTCTCCTATTAAGATTTCCTGAAACCTCATTGGTCCTTTAAGAATAAGTACCGGTAAATCTGCATTGGGATTGGCTCCCCTTATCCAATCCCTGTACAGCTTTACCAGGACTTATACTTAAAGGACCAATGAGGTTAAAGGAAATCTTAATAGGAGAAAAGCTTCCGTGCACAGAGCTGCTGTGCAGCATGCTGAAAGCAGGGGGCCCAGCTAATCAAGTAAGTGAAGCATGGCCAGGCCCCCCCTTAGACACTAAACCATGGCAAGCTATTTTTATTAAAATTTTGGGCGATCTGGAAAAAATTTTTTTTTACTTGCAGGGGGGCCCCTGATCACCAATGGCTTTTTATAACTTGTGGGGGAATGCAGGCCATAATTTTTTTTTTACTTGCAGGGGGGCCCCTGATCACCAACTTTTATGAGGGTCCTGGTCGCAAATGTTTTTGTTTTTTTACTTATGGGGGGGCCTGATCACCAATTATTTTTTTAACTTGTAGGGGGGCCCTAACCACCAATTTTTTTAAAAAAAAATTATGGGGGGCCCTGGCACCACAGTTGTATTGAACTTATAAGAGGGCCTGACAATCAATAGCTTTTTATAACTTGTGTGTGTGTGGGGGGTTACATTTTTTAGCACTGACGTCTATGTCGTCTTTTAACTGTAGTGTGGAGTGGGCGGGACCTGGGGTGGGGCTTGGGGGCCGGGATGGGCAGGGCCCAGGAGGCCCTGAATATTTTGTTGTACGGGGCCCCGTTATTTCTAATGGCGGCCCTGCTGAGAGCCATATTGCACCTTTTGGAGATGTGACCTTTAAAACTGGGCACAAAACTGTAGGTTAATCTCAACTAACAATCTATAAAATCGAATCTCTATCATCTCTCTATCAGTAATGTCACTTCTTTAAGTAGCTCTGGTGGTCTTGCGCTTTATTTTGTAAATGTAACCTTCCACAAACTCTACTGATGGCCATTGGTGCATGTAGATCACATGGAGGCATTAAGGAAAGCCACACTATGGTACCAATAAAGCTGGACAGAAAATTGGATAAGCCAATAGCTCCACTAAAGGACAGATTTATCAACATTAACATTAAAGTTTTTACAGCAATTTTTTTGTGGTGGCAAAAATTGCAAATTTGACATTCAAGAATTATTAAGCAAAAAAAAACAAACTCAGAAACTCAAAAAAAAAAGACCACCATCTAAAAGCTGCCGACTTCTCACAGAACTCCTTTGGAGCTGTATTTCCAATTTCAAGCTATTTTTCAAGTGTAACACCTATTTGGGCCGCATAGCACACAAATAGTTAAACTGTCCAGCTAGCAGTAGAAACATGGGTTACATGTGACTTCACACAACAGGGTCAGGGCCTTCGCCAAGTGGAAGTGTTCCCTCTATAGTGTAGTGCAACTACATCCCCCAGGCTACTGTGCATACAACAAACAAATTGGGCGCCAGGAGGTTCTTGCAGTAAAACAGAAACTGTTTATTAAACTATGCACGAGGCAAGTGACCACAGGTTTAGTACTCACGCAGGAGCTGAGGCAATAGCACATTTCTCACACAGAGCTTCAGGCATTAGGCATTTCTCGCAGAGGAAAGATCTCCATTAGGCATTTGCAGTATTACACACATTCCCTCCTGGAAGTTGTCAGGCAAGCAGCTTGTACCCTACAGTCCCTCTTCACTGAGGTCCCTGACTGGAGGCAACACACAAAGCCTCTGGGAAGCTACTCCCTTACTGCAAATCCTTGTTGGAGCTTCAACTGCTCTTTCTCTCTCACCTCTCTGCCTTTCTCTCCTAGAGAGACTATGACAAGTCTGCCCTAGTGTAACTATTCCTCATTCACGGGGTTTACCTGGTCCCCGACTTCTTCTCCAAAGCACATGGGCCTTTCTGGGCCTTCACTCCAAGAAAAAAGGTGGGGGCCTTAAAGCTGCAGGGCAGATTAACCCATACCCATAGGGGCCCCTACATACACCCGGGGGAAAAACCCATTTCGTCCCGACAATGGTTTAAACATCCCCAACATATATCAACTTACAGTACCATCACATCCACTTCTGGTATCCTCTCCTAAGGCATACCTGGTAACAATGGTCACTGTAAAGGAAACACAGCATGCACAATACTGTATCAAACATTTTCAATTGCATAATAAACAGTTGCAGTTGGTCAACTTTATTACACATCAGCAAAAATACTTCTCCCCCTCCCAAGGGTCCACACAGGCCAGTCCTTGGGTGCAGAAACACTACTCAGCAAGTAGGTGAAGGCAGAAGAGTTGTGGTGGAGATCAATAGTCTTTTGTTAGAACCCACTTAGTCCACAGTCCTTCAAGCCACAAATAGCAGCTGTACTCTAGGCATCTCAAACTCTGAAGCGAGTCCGTAGAGAAGCTGTAGAAATCACAGAAGAATCCATCCTCCAGGTCCTTCTCTCACATCAGGGGGCACAAATGAACAGGGAGTGGTCCCAGCAGAGACATCCATCTTCCTCCCATCCATTCCAACTGACATCCGCAGGCCTTCGTGAAATTCGGGGCGAACCTCCAAGCCCGAACCCACGGCCAAATACTTTGAAGGAAATCCATACGATTCATTCGTACACTCCGACAAATTCGTACATCCATTCGTACGATTCGAACAAAACAATGCACAGCCTGGTATTAGGGAATCGAGCCCCACGTTGGGCACGCCAAATGTAACACCTATTTGGGCCGCATAGCACACAAATAGTTAAACTGTCCAGCTAGCAGTAGAAACATGGGTTACATGCGACTCACACAACAGGGTCAGGGTCTTCGCCATGTGGAAGTGTTCCCTCTATGGTGTAGTGCAACTACATCCCCCAGGCTACTGTGCATACAACAAACAAATTGGGCGCCAGGAGGTTCTTGCAGTAAAACAGAAACGGTTTATTAACTATGCACGAGGCAAGTGACCACAGGTTTAGTACTCACGCAGGAGCTGAGGCAATAGCACATTTCTCACACAGAGCTGCAGGCATTAGGCATTTCTCGCAGAGGAAAGATCTCCATTAGGCATTTGCTGTATTACACACATTCCCTCCTGGAAGTTGTCAGGCAAGCAGCTTGTACCCTACAGTCCCTCTTCACTGAGGTCCCTGACTGGAGGCAACACACAAAGCCTCTGGGAAGCTACTCCCTTACTGCAAATCCTCGTTGGAGCTTCAGCTGCTCTTTCTCTCTCACCTCTCTGCCTTTCTCTCCTAGAGAGACTATGACAAGTCTGCCCTAGTGTAACTATTCCTCATTCACGGGGTTTACCTGGTCCCCGACTTCTTCTCCAAAGCACATGGGCCTTTCTGGGCCTAGCTGTACCCAGGCTCCCCTGAGCACACCCAGCTGGATCACCACCCACAGGCCAAAGAGGAAGTGGCCACTCCCTACACACACTATATAGCAGTGTAGCAGGGGAGTGTCATTCTCTCCTGGCAGATCACTCCAAGAAAAAAGGTGGGGGCCTTAAAGCTGCAGGGCAGATTAACCCATACCCATAGGGGCCCCTACACAAGTTTTCAAGATTAATATGAATTTCCATATTTATTAAGCAAAAAACATATCTTGAACGAAAAAGATCACCCTCACGCATTAGAAATGCGAATGGGATTTCTCTGCAATTCAGTTTTTTTTATCCATGTTTTTAAGCGAGTGAGTTTTTGAGGTTAATAATAAGCGTACATCGAGTCATTATTCTGAAAAAAAAACTTGAAAACAAGTTTACGTATGAGTCGTTCTCAGATCTGGAAGTAAAAGGAACTATACGTGAGGTTTATGCCTCTAAGTAAAATATGAGGATCTAGTGGAGAGGGTTTCCTCCTGTGTCTACTAAAATGTGCCACTTAATTTGTAGCTCTATGCATTTTTATATATTATACTGTTACATTTTAGTATTAATGTATTGTAAACATTTATAGTTTATTTGCAAATAATCTATTGATATTTAAATAAAAAATCATACATCTATATTTATAGGAAGTGCCTCAGCTGAGAAAGGCAATGTATCTGCTTAAAGAAAAGCACGCATGCCCTCACTCTGTTCTGGAAACAAAACTGAATATCAAAGCTAGAGCACTTATAGATACCATAGATTTCCTCCTTGAAAACGAGACAAAGTTTCCATGGCTACATCAGTAGAAAACTATAAATATTCTAGCAAACACAGGAGGTGTGAACAGAAGGTTTCATGTTCCCTACTGGTATCTATGTACTGTATATCGGTAAAGGAAATTCATTGATTGTGATCTTAAATGTTGGCCAGACTGGTGACCAACATGAATGGCTCTTGGCTGAATGGACAGATATAATATTTGTGATTATACAAGTATGGGCACCTTCCTAGTGTCTCATTGTCTGAATGATTGGAACTGCAGGAAGAAACAGCCACCTGATCTGTCATCCCTATCCAGATGGACATGGTCCAAATCGGGCAAACTGCCTGATCAAGTCTGGGCATAAAACGTCAGCTTACGAGTAGAATAAAAAGATTAAATGGTACTGCACTCAGCGGCACTCAACAGTCAACAGTTTGGAAACCAAAACCTGTATAAATAGATTCTGCAGCCCATGAATAAAACATGAAAAACCAGACAGCAGAAGTTAGTGGATCCAGCTAACATGTCGGTGCTCAACATCATCATCATCATTGGCAAGGAAATGCATTCTCCATTATGTTTGGTTTTACAAAAGAATTGGCCTTTTCTAGCTGGAGAGACAATTGCCTTTGCTCAGATAATTACTTTTGATTAGGTTCATATTGATTATATGTTATGAACATACATTTTTGTTTAAAGGCTGATGTATTAAATGTTATTTTATGGCTTAAAGCTACATTGTTGTAATAGTTACCATCGTCATTTTATAAAGCATCTCCAAGTTACGTTGAAGCCCCTGATGAAACAAGAACCTGCCAGCCACATGTAAAGGGGATGACACGCCAGCTCTCAAACAGAGTTATTAAGATGAAAGTCTAAAGCTGCTAATATTTCCAAAAACTTCTTACAAAATTGCAAAAGTAACCAAAAAGAACACCTTAGGTTTTAGTTCATTTTCTACTCATATTCAGATCCTCTCGACGATAATCCTGTTTTATCTGCACTGCAATGGGGCAACAGCTATGTGTGATTGAGTGGTACAATTAAGACATTAATGAGAGTGGAACCTTGAATCTACTATGGGAAAAAGAGTTATGTAGGATGATTCTGAGTTTAGAAGTTTTAGCGGATATCTTGATGACAAGAGATGTCATCTAAAAAGAAATAAGATATAGTCTTGGTACCATCAACTGAACTATGTTTGGTAAAGAGCGAAAACATGTAATTTACCATGTGTATTCAGTGAGATCTCAACTAGGGCCCAACAATATCTACAAACAGCCCTATCCCTCCTACCTTACTGATAGAAGCATCAGATGTGTTATCTAGAAGAACCTTGCTTCAGTAAACAATGAAGTAGAGCAGGAATACATCCATAAATCTCCAGATTAGATGCTCTAGGATAGAGCTGATAAATTCCCAAGATCATTGTCTGGATATTATTATGGCCCAAGCTTGTCCATTGTCTCCATAGCTTTTTTGTAGATATTTTTAATCAAAGGCTCCTCTTCGCTCCTTCATTTGTTAATGTACCATGGATTGTAGTGTAGACTATTTATGAATAGATGCCATGTCTTGGATTGTTTCTGTCTGACAGACCTTTAGGTTAAAGGAGAATAAAAGTATTTTTGAAATCCTAAGCCACCTCTAGAGACTCTCTTCCCCAACTGCACCCCTGTGGACACCCTAACTGCCCCTGTTTGTTGTACCTTTTTAAAAAAAATAGAGACATGCAATCGAGTGGGTGGGCACCATCTCATGCTACTTGATATTATTAGGATTACCATCAGGTTGGGTCTTAAAGCCAAAAAGCCCTCAAGCAACTCACACAAGCTGAGACCCCCCTGAAGGTGAGACAAGGTGGCCAGCGAGTGGAGTGGAGATGAAGCAAGCGAGGTATAGTATCAAAAGGCTGAAGACTGAAACCGTAGGAAATCTGAGGACAGGGCAGGTGGCAAAAGTTTTGAAATAGAAGTAAATCCAGGCAGTGCTCAAAGGGGTCAAATCCACTCAACAAAGTGTCAGTGTCAGTGATGAGTGGGTGTAAGGTATGTGCTGGGTGAGCCACACCTCATCAGATGCCCAAAGTGCACCAGAAGACCAGTTCCCAAGTGCCCAACACCAGTTCATGAGATATTGCCACCCTAAGCTTTCCATGACACATTGTGGCACCTGCATTTTATGACGGTATGATAATTGTAGAAATGGCCTATGAGCTCTCTGTTAACCCCAGACATGCCAGTAAGAGCACTAAATAAATGGATAGATTGGAAGAATTACCTCACCCAAACAGAACACCACAGACTTTTCTTTTTTCCCATCACTGCTTGTCTCTCTCTGCCCAGCTGAATCTTCTGAATCTCTCCTTTTGGATGATCGGGGAGCAAGAACCAGAGAGCTGCAAGTATTAAGGTGGGGTGGCACTGTAAAGTCCCTTCAGACCTGGTGGCTGTAGAGGGACCTCAGGAGCTGGGGCCCCCATGTGGTTCAGTGTCTTCAGTGGCCTTCATGCCATTGGCCAATGAAACCTTATGTATCACAAGGATTTCACTTGTATTTACTTTGGACTAAAGGTACACCCTAAAAGTTGTACTTTCCTTTAACATTACCAGTTTCCTGTTAGAATCAATTGATATCCATATTTATTTTTATGCATAATATTTCTATTTAAATCGTCTCTGTAAGTAGAATTTTGGCCAGATTACAAACATCAGGCTTTTGTCACCAACAAATCAACCCCTCATACAATATCAATACTCTTTATACACAAAAGGCGCTTCTGTTTGCTAACTCTGGAAGAAATGTACCAGGGACACGTTGCTTTATTGATGTCTGACGATGGACAAGCCATGAAGAACTCAGACTTTGCACAGAAGGCTAACCATTAATTTATTGCCTTATTGTACTGTAAATAAAGGATTAACAAACATATTTGCTTTATCACCTGTTTGTTTGAATTTAGCCATAAAGTATTTCTACTAAATGCAGGGAAGTTAACATTCTATAGTGAATAATGCGCCCCCCTATTGTAAAACATATTTTTAGATGTCAACAAGAGTGCCATAACCATATACTGACACAAGGCCACAGGTCTAGTGCTTTTATACAGGCCATGAAGCTCCAAGGTGACTTCTAGCATTCTCATTTTTTATTACAAAAATATTATTATACATTCTAACATTGTATATGCAGGTCCAGCAAAATCAAATTAATGGAACAGTAACACCAAAAAATGAAAATATCCTAAAGTAATGAAGTATTATGACTTAGGATCATGCATCTGACCCACAGGCTTTACAGGGCTCCATTATTTATATACAGTAGGACCGTCCAAAGTATGGGCTTCAGCTGTTTTATATCTGCAACTTCCAGAATCTACCAGGGCTATGTATTATTTTAAATTCATCTGATTCTAGATGAATCAGCTTTTTTTTTTTTTTTTACTTTCATTCATCCTGGATTTTAGTGGCTAGTGAGAAAATCAGATAAATCTCTATCTTTTCAGTTGTTTCAATCTTCAATCATTAATCAGCACAAAAATAAAATCAAGTTCTATGCAGAAGGTAATTAACATTTTGTGTTTTCCCAGTCGCAGCTTAAGAAACGATGTGCCAAGTTAGGAGACAGACATTTTTTAATTACAAATATGTATTTTAATATTCTCAGAAGTGCTTGTTAATTAGCTTAACTGGTAATGAAGATGAAATCTCTGGGTTATAAAGAGTTCTCTTAAGTTGCAGAAACTTTCTGGCAGTAATTGATGAAATTGGATGATTTCCTGTCTATTGGGGTAATGTAATAAAAAGTGCAAAATTTGCTTTAAGAGCAGTAACCCATTACCTTATGCCCTTGATGGGTTAAGAATTGAACAATGGTCCAATGTCTACTCCTTGATTTTCTTTTGTCCATTCTCATCATTGGAACACAAGCTCAGGTTTGGCCAGTCTGTCTAGATCAGGGGTCCCCAGCCTTTTTTCCTGTGAGCCACATTCAAATGTTAAAAGAGTTGGGGAGCAACACAAGCAGTTCCTGGGGGTGCCAAGTAAGGGCTGTGATCAGCAATTGGTAGCCCCTATGTGGACTGGCAGCCTACAGGAGGTTCGGTTTGGCAGTACCAGTACACCTGTTTTTTATGCAACCAAAACTTGCCTCCAAGCCTGGAATTCAAAAATAAGCAATTGCTTTGAGGCCACTGAGTGCAACATCCATGGGGTCGGTGTTTGGCTAATGAGCCCCTGGTTGGGGACCACTGCTGTAGATGTAAGATTTTTTTCCAAACTCGCCAGAAGTTGTCTGATGAGAAAACTTCGGGAGACTTCGAAAAACGAATCACTCCAAGTGCCATCTCAGCAGGGGAGGCAGTTTGGGGAGATTAGTCCCCCTGAAGAAGAGGAGATTTGTCGCCAGGCGACTAATGTTCCCGAATCTTCCTGTTTGTCTTGACCCTAATAGGTAAAAGGAGCTTATTTTACATCAGGGATTATCTTGCTAAGTATCTATTCCTCTTTCGGCAACTGCCCTAAACCACCAACATAGTAGGACCAATTATAAAAAATAAATAGTTCTATACATATAACTATAAATAGGCATATTATAAAAAAAAATATAGACAGATTTTCAAAGTAACTCTGAACTCCAAGAACAATAAAGATACTGCGCTGCAGATACAATTACAGTAAGTTAGGGAAATATATTTATTTTTGTAAAATGTACATTAACTGTTTCGGCAATAAACAAATTACCTCCTGAATTATATCAATCAAGGCAGTTTTCTGCTGTGGGCAGTGATAAAAGAGTCAAAGAATTAAATTAACTTCAAAGCAGTCAGTGCACATTAGCTTTCAAAGAAGTAAAACAGACTCATTTTTTTTTCGGCTTAATTGAATAAGGTTTCAGTGCTGATAGACCCAGATGTAGTTCCCCCCAGACTGGATTTCTGGCTGTTAATGATCCAGTACAAAAGCTTCTAAGAGATGTGTGTCTGAGTCCAAGAAGCACGGCCTTTATTTGCAGCTTAATAAATATCATTGTGTAACACAGACAAGAGATGAAAGAACAACCGCTGCTGGTTTTATAGCATCACTGGCAAAATGAACAGTTTAGATCAAAACTGTTACTAGTCCGTTTAAAATAACAGCAAGTTCTGCAGAAAAAGAGTTCCCTATCATGATATTAAACCAATGTTAAAACAATACTGAATATGGGGAAGTATTTAAAGCTCAGTGATAATTATGAGATATGTGCAGCATTAAGGATGAAACATATTCACAATTAGATAAACACCATTATCATTTTATTTACCTTCTCTTTGTTTAAGGGAAATGAATTTGAGGTTTATCACCATCTCTTAGGGCAGAGACACATATGGAGATTCGGGAGATTAGTTGCCCAGCGACAAATCGCCTCTTCTTCGGCGACTAATGCTTCACCTAGTGCTTCGTTTTCCAAAGTAGCCCGAAGTTTCCTCATGGGCAACTTCAGAAAACGGAACGCTCCGAGTGCCATTCTAGTCGGCGGGAAGGCTTTTCGGGGAGATTAGTCGCCCACATCTCCACACGTGTCTCTGCCCTTAGAGTGTTTGTCTACAGAGAACAGTGAAGATGAATATACACTGATATTTCTGTTGCAGATCTTTCCATTTATTATTAGAGGTGATACAGATTCTGTGGAGAGACCATAATATGCTGTGCTCCTCCCCAGAAATGGGCCTCATCTGGAGGTAAATTTATCAAAGAGTGAAGTTCCGCCACTAGAGTGAAATAGGGTGAAAAAAAGGCGTATTTATCAATGGGTGAAAGTGAAAGTTCACCCTTTGATAAATACACCTATAAAAATCCCATAGAAATGAATGGAGAGTGGCGGAATTTCACTCTAGTGGCGGAACTTCACTATTAACTTCACTCTTTGATAAATATACCCCCAGGAATCTCTTCAATGTGTGGTGGCCATAATGTTACAGCTTTGTGGTAAACTGTCTTTGCCAGTAATGGGCAGCGGCAGTTGGGTGGTTGAGTGTAGTGAGGAGAGTGGTGGACCCTTGACTAGGGACAGTGATCCCCATGTACACCACTTTGACACTGTCTATAGTAGAGATTAGTGATGTGCCAGTCAGCAAAAAAATGAACCACAGCCGACCCTAACCAGAGCCCTACCAACCTGAACCCTACCCGACCCAGGATAGCTGCTCTATTTATGTGCAATGCCCATCTCTGACATCACAAAAAGGTGAGGTGCATGCTTATAAATAAAGGCTGCTGGAGGTCACAGGCAATTTGGTGCCTGTATGTCGGCACAAACCGGGCCACAGGTTTCTGGCTGTCCCACAAATCACTAGTAGACATGGCTGAAAAAAAAACATGTCCATCAAGTTCAACGTTTTGTCAGGCACACGCTGCAACGGAGCCCTATACTTACTACAAGCCCTATGGCAGCAGATAGGGACTTGCCTTGTGCGGCGGCACTGCACTCTCTATTTAGGGGCCGATTCACTGAATTCGAGTGAAGGGTTTGAATTTAAAAGAATTCGAATTTCGAAGTTTTTTTGGGCTACTTCGACCATCGAATGGGCTACTTCGACCTTCGACTACGAAAATCGAACGATTCGAACTAAAAATCGTTCGACTATTCGACCATTCGATAGTCGAAGTACTGTCTCTTTAAGAAAAACTTCGACCCCCTACTTCGGCAGCTAAAAGCTACCGAAGTCAATGTTAGCCTATGGGGAAGGTCCCCATAGGCTTGCCTGTGATTTTTTGATCGAAGGATTTCCCTTTGATCGTTGGATTTAAATCCTTTGAATCGTTCGATTCGAAGGATTTAATCGTTCGATCGAATGAAAAATCCTTCGAACGATCGCAGGATTTGCGCAAAATCGTTCGACTTCGATATTCGAAGTCGAACGATTTTAGTTCCTAGTCGAATATCGAGGGTTAATTAACCCTCGATATTCGACCCTTCGTGAATCGGCCCCTTAGTGTTGAATTTTCAGTCCAGTGCTAGGTACAGAGTACATCCAGACTCCGGACTTTTTAAAGGAGAACTAAGGGGCTTGGTTTTGTGCTATTTCGTCTATAATATTATGTACATTATGGGGCAGATTTATCAAGTTTCAAAAAGTAAATTCAAATTAGAATTTTCCAGTTTCAAAATTCACACATTCGATTTTGAATCCCCCTATTCGAATGTGAGATTTATCAGACCTTGAACACGGAAACAGTCCTAATTCGAATACTCACCACTGAAAGCCTGCCGAGTTCATGTACAAGTCGATGGCAGAGGTCTGTTGAGCCATTTGGAGATTGTAATAGCCTCCCTGACATTCAGGGAAAAATATTTGATTTGTACGAATCGAATACGAATCAAATATGATTTGAATTTTCAGGATGGAACCATTCGATTGAATATTAGACATTCAATTTTTTTCTTAAATAACCTCCCAGTCGAATTGTCAGTATATTCGAATTAAAAAAAATTCACATGAATTCAAAATTCGACCTTTGATAAATGGGCCTCCCCATCTATGCATAGATAATGTGTAGTCAACTTTTTTTTGCCGGTATAGGGAAGTAGAGGAATTGTGACTCCTTTCATTCTCTCACAAAGCAGCAGTCCTGTTACGCTTTATGGCAGAGATTCTATCTCTCTTTATATGAGAACCCTTTGTCACATATGGTTCCTGGGGGCTGAGAGGTGCATCACTGCCTCTGAGGAGTTTTTATAAGATCTGCACTTTTCTCATGAGCCGACATTCTAAACTTTCGCTTCCAGAAAGTAACTTTTAAACCATCAGTTGGCACAGTAGAAAATATTGTATTTCCTGCTTTTGATCTTTTTTTTTTTTTTGCTTTTTAGGATGTCAAGTTGATTTCCATTTGAATTGGTGAGAGCTTATTAGTGATTGGTGTTTCCGCTGCCCGGCCTCACTTTCCAATTGTACGAGATATTCAATCGCTTCCTTTCATTTCTAACCGGGTCGTGTAACTGTGAAGAATTGTTGAGCTTTAGAAAGTGAAACCCCAATGTAATGAGTTGAGAAGACTCGGCTGCTTCATTTACCCTGAAATAACATATTTGAAGGCATTTCTCATTTTCCACCAGGGACATTTTTTTAACGAGGACACTGGCTCATCATTAAAAGCATTGCAGGCTGATATTTATTTAAGACCCTTTCTAGGAGTGTATTTAAGTTTCCAGCTATATAAAATAAGGGAATAAAGTCATTAGCATCCAACTCTATTGGGCTTATTTACAAAATGTAATGGCAGGTGTGGTTGCTCAAAGATGGCTGCGGTTGTGCAAATTGCACATTCCTTAAATGTTGTTGTGTCTAAAGCCACTCCTTGTCAATGCTTCCTGGCATCTGTTTGTATAAGAGGAGGAATACCTAGTGGGTAGGCAATGTCGGACTGGGAGGTCTAAGGCCCAATGGGCTGCTGCTTCAGGCATCCACATACATACCTCCGACCCCCCTCTGTCCCGCAACCCCCCTCCGGGCCCTCACTCGTACCTTTCTCTTCTCACAACTGCAATGGGGGACGGGTAGGGAGGTCAGGGGCAGCAGCAATGGCTTCATTCAGGGAGCGGGTCTGGGCCACTGGGACCCACAAGGTCAGGGCCCATCTGTTTTTTTCCCAGTGTCACAGTGGCCAAGTCCGACCCTGTGGGTAGGTTTATTGGGATATGTGTTCAGGGCCGGATTTACATAGCAAGCACCCCTAGGCCTGCTGACATTCGTTGCCCCCACCCCCTCCATTTTATTTGTGCAAATATTCATCATTGGGACCAGAGCAATGAGGTTTGGTGCATGGGAAATTTTAAAAACTATTGTATCTCCAGCGCATCCCCAGTGTTTCTGGACAAATGTGGGTGTGGTTGGGTAGCATGCCATCCCCTAAAATCCTGCCGCCCTAGACGGGCCTGACTGTGTTTGAACTCATTATTCTATACAAAAGCTACGATTTCACTTTTTTTTACCAAATTTTACACCAGTATTACCACGAAAATATTGCTGAGCCCTCTGTTTTAATTCAAGACTTTCAGGGGGGCACCTAACAGTGTGAAATCAGTAGGCAGGTGTTTCAAACACTATTCTGATGGGCATTGCCCATTTCTGGTTATAATCTGGGAACAATAACAAAACCATTTCCTTTTTTGTATGCGGCTTGGTGCCAATAAACAGTCGAGTTAGAGCTCTTTCTCAAAGGAAAAACAGCTCAAATAATCCTTTATTTTGCCAACAGAAGTGGAATCCCAGCTGACGCAGCTGGTAATAAGTATATTCGGCTGTAAAATTAGGAAAAGAAAAATATAGATTTAAAGCCGTCTGTTATGGATTGAAGGCTATGTGTTGGTAAACATGATAAAGCACAGGCAAAATAAAGGAGTGGTGTGAGGTCTGTAGGTATATTTTAGGTACGAGTTGTGGCAGGAGGGCTGAAACTTAAGGCCATTTAGGGTGTAATTTGTGGAAATTTTATTCTTCTACAAACACCTAAAGCCCAGCTTGATGGACAGGTTAGGTGAGATATGGGGCAAACTTATCTGATGTTCTATATATTCTTGGATCTACAGCTCATTGTCTGATACACAATTGTTTTCCTATCCAGGTATCTGTAACTTTTGCTAAGAAACTAAGGCAGACCCTAAACTCACTAGCATTAGGGTATCTAGACCTTAAATAGACTTCTTAATGGTTTCTCATTAGTCATTCATGTTGGGGTGGCATTTTAAAGTGTCATTTGGGCAGGCTCGGATTTTCCTCTTCTCCGCCCCTAGACCACATGGTCCTTTACAAGCCTATAGGATATACATACCTTCCAACATTTTGAAAATATAAAGAGGGCAAAAAAGTTTTTTTTAGACCACACCCCCTAATTACCATGTTCATTTTACAAAATTTGGCACGTTATGAAAGTTTGAACATATTTCTGTGTTTTTTTTCAGTTATTGCAGTTTTGCTTATGAAGGTGAATTGCCCTTTAAGCTGTGAGACTAACTTCTCCTGTTACTATCCAGTACAAACGAGGGACTGTGGGTTGAGCTGTCACAAGAGGGACTGTCCCGCTGAAAACGGGACAGTTGGGAGGTATGATATGATATGTAGAACTTCTGGGCATTAAACCAAAGCATTGTCTCCACCATAAAAACATGTTTCAGAACCCTAAGGGTAAGGGCACACGGGCTGATTTGGGGGGGTTAGGTGACAAATCACCTCTTCTTGGGGGCGACAATCTCCCCGAACTGCCTTCCCCAGCCTTCCTGCTGGCTATAATGAAAAATCACCAGTGGGATGGCACTCGCGGCGCTTCGTTTTCTGAAGTTGCCTCTTGATTTTTCATTATAGCCGGTGGGAAGGTAGGGGAAGGCAGTTTGGGAAGATTGGGCCCCGAAGAAGAGGCGATTTGTCACCGAGGCAACTAATCTCCCAAAATCTGCCCCTGTGCCCTTACCCTAAGTCACCTCTGATTACCCCTTGTACCTTTTGGAACGGTAGTAATGAAGAATGTATTGTTTATACAATTAAACACATGCCCTGCTTAGATTCTTTGAACTACTTCTGCTTGTTATGGAGCCGCTTATTCTGAACAGCGAGCAATTGTCCTGAGACAGAAATAGCTTGGTGCTTGCAGTGTAAATGTAAACAGTGGCTAATGCTTACAGTTTGTATAACCAGCAATATGTTATTTCACAGAGGTGTCGGCTGTATAATCAGAGATCTACCCCTGAAAACAAAACTTAAATGACCCTCGTGTCTCTAAAGTTGTTGGCATTTAGGAAAACGTCAGGCCCTCTGAGATTATTAAATTTAATGAGCCAAGAAAAATAGAAAAAAATAGAAAAAGAACAAAACATCTAGACAGTGCAGCCTATGTGAGGGGAATAGTAATTATTGGCCATTTATCACAGCAACACAAATTTAGGTCTGTTTGTCAGCTTATCAACCCATAATGCAGGATGTTCAGATAGTATTTCTTTGCCTTTTCTGCTTAAGCCCATCATGTCAAAAAAGGGGGTGTATTTCCCCTTTAATACATTTCTTTCAGGATGTGCCTAATGATAATGAGTTGTAATACATGTGAGAAGGTATCTTAGCGCAGCTTAGCCAATGAGAAAAGGTGCATTATAGCTGTAGCACACCGGGGGGTGAGCCTGAGAATGGCGTTTAAAGAGATACTGACATCAGAAAATAACCTTTTTTATTATCTATCATAACATTGTCTTTGAATACTATTTATAATTTTGGCTTAAAAGTATTTGCCTGTTGCTTTTACATTGCCTTTCTTACCCCCATGTTCCTCTATGAGGGGGCTGCCATATTTGTGCAGCAGGAGTCCATTAGCATTAGAAATTCTGAGAGATTAAAAAGTGACAGTCAGGTCGGCAAAACAATCAGGTTTATGAACTTCAGATGACAATTACAAAAGCAGACCTATCAGCGATAAACAATCAACATGACCTATAAGTAACTTTTAATGTAGATTACTATTTTCAAAATAATTTTTTTTGTGTCAGTATCACTTTAAAGGAACAGTTCAGTGTAAAAATAAAAACTGGGTAAATAGGTAGACTGTGCAAAATAAAAAATGTTTCCAATATAGTTAGTTAGCCAAAAATGTAATGTATAAAGGCTGGCGTGACTGGATGTGTAACATAATAGCCAGAACACTATTTCCTGCTTTTCAGCTCTCTAACTCTGAGTTAGTCAGCGACTTGAAGGTAAGCCACATGGGACAGTTGCTGTACTCACCTCCCCACAAGGTGGGCTCCAGGAAGAGAAAGCCCTGGACACATGTGTGCTCTCCATGTTATACTTTTAAACACTGCCACCTACTGTCATGCAAAATAAACCAGATCAGATTACTGATAACATTCAGGAAAAGGTTCTTATACCCAGGGCTCACCAAGGACCACTCTAGTTGTCCAGACTACAGGAGGAAATTGCCTATGGAGATGTCTCTACAAAGCAGTTGTACGTGCTGCAGGCAGCGGGGAGATTAACCCTGCATGGACCTCTGTCCCCATATGACAAAAATAAATATTGCTAAAGTGATGTGAATGTTTCCATACACGGAGCACAACTAAGAATTGTAATAGACTTTCTGACAGCGACCATTTGTCAAGGAGTGCTGCTTTTACAGGAATCCTTTCCATGATATTCCATCTGTCGGATGACAGGGGAACAGGATTGGGAACAATCTTTATCATGTAACTGCCATCACGGATGCTTAAAACTCGGTTTCCATAGCAATGACAGGAGCTCGACTTTTCAGGGACCTTAAATTAAAATTGCTTCGTCTCGGGAAGAAAATAAGGGGCCGATTCACGAAGGGTCGAATTTCGAAGTTAAAAATACTTCGAAATTCGACCCTCGAATTGAAATCCTTCGACTTCGAATATCGAAGTCGAAGGATTTAGCGCAAATCCTGCGATCGAACGATCGAAGGATTTTTCGTTCGATCGAACGATTGAATCCTTCGAATCGAACGATTCGAAGGATTTTAATCAAACGATCGAAGGAAAATCCTTTGATCAAAAAAAGCTTAGCAAGCCTATGGGGACCTTCCCCATAGGCTAACATTGACTTCGGTAGGTTTTATCTGCCGAAGTAGGGGGTCGAAGTTTTTTTTAAAGGGCAAGTACTTCGACTATCGAATGGTCGAATAGTCGAACGATTTTTACTTCGAATCGTTCGATTTCGTTCGACTTCGATCGAATTCGAACGAATTTAACCAATTCGATGGTCGAAGTACCCAAAAAATACTTCGAAATTCGAAGTATTTTTCATTCGAACCCTTCACCCGAGCTGAGTGAATCGGCCCCTAAAAGTCTGTTGTACGGAGCAGAAGTTATTACTAGAGACAAGCTCAATGGTCTCTGAACTTGACAAGCCATGAGCAGTTACATTCCACCTGACGCTTATTTACTCAACGTCTGGAAATATTCTATTTTGTTCAGTCCCATTTCACCTAAACAGCCTATTGTGTCCGCATAAAATGGTTGCTTTTCTGCTGGACTACTGAATATTTCATAGATAGCACAGCAGAGCTGCACAGTTTTGGGCGAGGGCATAAGCCAGGGGTCCCCAAGCTTTTTTACCAGTGAGCCACATTCAAATGTAAAAAGAGTTGGGGAGCAACTCAAACATGAAAAAGTCCCTTGGGGGTGCCAAATAAGGGCTGTGATTGGTTATTTGGTAGTAGGGATGCACTGAATCCACTATTTTGGATTCGGCCGAATACCTAACCGAAGCCGAATCCTAATTTGCATATGCAAAGGAGGAAACATATAACTTCATATGCAATGCAATTTGCATATGCAAATTAGGATTCGGATTCGGTTCGGCTAGGCAGAAGGATTTGGCCGAATCCTGCTGAAAAAGGCAGAATCCTGGCCGAACACTGGATTCAGTGCATCCCTATTTGGTAGCCTACAAGAAGCTCTACTTGGCACTATACTTCGTTTTTATGCAATTAAAACTTGCCTCCAAGCCTGGAATTCAAAAATAATCACCTGCTTTGAGGACACTGAGAGCAAAATCCAAGGGTTTGGAGAGCAACATGTTACTTATGAGCTACTGGTTGGGGATCACTGCCATAAGCTCTAGATACACTTCATCTGGTCTTTGGTCGGTCTATGTTTTCATTTTGGATGTTCAGCAAAACATGAACCATCAGGTCTGGTCAGAAAGGGATAATGTTGGTGCATGTTTATATACGGCCAACTTTAGGACTTTATGTACTAATGTGGGCCCAACACCCACGACAACAGTTTATTAATACTAGAATACAGAATTTAGTATAGAGTAAGCAAGCATCAGATTGGTTGCTATGGGTTACAGGCTATGTAACCTACTTTCTGCACATGCACATAGATCAAATGAATGTTGGCGAAGATTGGTAAATCTTGGCAGATCCAAACACTAGCCAAATAATCCTACAAATATGACTGTGCCAGGTGCATTTCCCCTTTGTGGCTGCAAGTACAGGTATTTGACCTGTTATCCAGAATGCCCAGGACCTAGGATCTTTCTGTAATTTGGATCTTCATACTTTATATCTACTAGAAAAGCATTTAAACATGAATTAAACCCGATGGGATTATTTGTTCCAATAAGTATCCTAAATAATTATATATCTTAGTTAGGATCATTACAAGGCACTGTTTTATTATTTCAGAGAATTTGAATTATTGGATTAAAACGGGGCTGCAAGTGCCTCTGAGCTGTCAGTGAGGAGAGAGAGCGTCTGCAGCATCCACAGGGCATGGATCTATGACTGTGGGGCCTGTGAAGGCTGGGGATTTTTCTCAGTGTTCCGCCAGCCCAATCTGCACCTGCTGCAGGGTCTCAGGGTCTCCTTCCTCTGTAGTTACACCCCTGGACAACTGCATCCACAGTTGTAATTTAAACTGAACCCTAGATTTTGATTAGCTTCCTAAATGAAAAACATCAAGAAATCATTTTAATTCAACTGTAACAACTGAGTAGTTTAAAGGGGAAGTAAAGTCTAAAATAGAATAAGGCTAGAAATGCTGTATTTTGTATCTGAACATGAACATGAACTTACTGCATCACAAGCCTATTTAAACAAATGATTTATGCTTTCAAAGTTGGAGACAGGGGGTCACCATCTTGTAACTTTGTTAAACATCTTTGCAAGATCAAGACTGTGCACATGCTCAGTGTGGTCTGGGCTGCTTAGGGATCATCATAAATTATCAAAACAGCATAAGTCAAATAATACCTGCCAGAAGCCGATACTGGAAGACTGATTAATAATATAATGTGAATTTTATATTTTTTATATTGTTTAATACAAACTTTTTCTAACTCTCCAGAACCAATGGCTGCAGCAAAATAGTCCTCCAAATAGAATCCCAGTTTATCTGTTTAAATTTGGCTCCATGATCTATGTCCCTGCAGCTGGAGTTGGAAACAGTAAAAGGGATGTAAAGGCAAAAATAAAATCCAATACAAAGCTCTACACAGTCGCCGACTGCTCTACAGGGAAACAAACAAAGCTGCTTAAGTTCCGCATGGCTGGGAAGTAAGGCGGGGGCTCCCCCTGCTGTTCATAAGTATGATTGTTTCCCTGCAGAGCAGTTAGGAAACGTCTGACAATTCCTATCCACAGCAGTAAATGAAGGCAGAATTTCACTGCACACAGTCAGGTTTCTTATAAAAAACGGTACACATTTTTTTGAAAAAAAAGTATATTGGAGATAGGATTCTTTTTCATTAAAGAAAGTAAAAATGGGATTTTATTTTTTTGCCTTTACGTCCCCTTTAAGACTTAACACACCTTGGGCATTTCCTTCTATTACCAACTTGCCGCAATCACTGATAATAATTGTGTTATAGAGGAGATATTATCACTTAATAGATTTACTGTCCCGGGGAGGATGAACTAATGCAATTATCTGCACCTTGCTCCTGATCATTATTAAATTGCCCAGGATTCAGCAGATGTCCAGCTACAATGAACATGGCGGGAGCATTATATGGAAGAGAAAACCATTTACAAGTATATAAAGCATAAAATTGTCCTCTGTTGTGCTGAGCGTATATTTTCCATCTTTCCCACTGTTCCATGAATTAATTAGTGCTGCTCAGTCCACACTGCATTTTATTATTCCACCTTCCATAACTTCTGTATCATTTTGATGGTTGGAAGCTCTGTAGTGTGTAAATGAGAAAAAATAGCCTTAGCATTTTACTGCCAAGAGGAGAGCAGCTGAATTGGAGCATCAAAAAATGGCAAGTTCTCAGTTATAATGAGTCAGAACTAACCTATTTTTTTTGCTTTCATTATGCGCATTTAATGCGAAAAAGCGTAGAGAACATAATCCCACAAGAATGCAAATAAACATTGCTGTGTGTAGACTGTAGCAAAACAGAAAGTGCAGAGAGAGATGGATTATAGACAGTGACATGTTTCTGCCACTTGTAGGCGCCGTCAAAACAACATGCGTTGATTTCATTTGGCTGCAAGTGCCAGGAGCAGTCTCACTTCTGAAATAAAATGGGTTGTGCCGGGGCTATGTGTAGTGCTGCATATTGCTGCCATACCCATATTCACTGTTCCTATGTTATCAGATAATGGCAAAGGTTGTCTTTATTGGGGATACACCATTTTGGAAAACATAGAATGCCCCCATCATACAGACGTTACCATTGTCATCAGAGAGTGTCTCTATCACAGACTGTCCTCATTTGTAAAGTTGGGGGGCGTTTGAGGATCAAGTAACCTCTCAGCCTGAAACTTATATAAATGATAAAATAATAAATACAGCCTTAAATTGTCACGTCAAGAGTTTTCATTTCTTTGAGGTGATGAATAAAAATGATCTTTTGTTTACACATTTTGTGGGCTCAGAATGGAGCGAGGGTGGCTATACTGAACTGTGTGTCTGTGCATTCCACAGCTGCTGTGGGCTATGAGGAAACACCATTCAATAGACCACTTCTAGAGGATTGTGGCTTATATATCAAGGGTGTAACATGGTGTCTGTTTGCTCCCTATATTTCTTGGTCAACTCTCGCTCTCACAACACTGGGGATTGTACTACACACTTAGACGTTAATACACAGGAGGTTCCCCAAGACTCACAGTTGAACTCAGGGAGACTTTATTATTCACTGGTAGAGTCTAGAGTCAATACTTTATAGCCAGAACTTGGAGCCCTAGTACTAGGCCCCACCTCCAACTTAAATCAGGGAACCTGTAACCTTTAACAGACAAAGAGATCCCCTTGCGTGAAGGTACTAGGCCTTATTTACTATATTCCCTCTTCATCTTGAGTCCCTAACTGGCGAGGTACCGCCAGGATACTGGTCCTTCTCTCCCTCCTCATAGAAGCTCAGCTGCTCAGCTAATTAACCTATACCTTTAAAACAAAGTTTGATCAATCTACTATATTACCACTTAAAGGGGAAGTAAAGTCTAAAACAGACTAAGGCTAGAAATACTGTATTTTGTACACTAAACATGAACTTACTGCACCACAAGCCTAATCAAACAAATAATTTATGCTTTCAAAGTTGGCCACAGGGGGTCACCATCATGTAACTTTGTTAAACATCTTTGCAAGACCAAGACTGTGCACATGCTCAGTGTGGTCTGGGCTGCTTAGGGATCATCATAAATTATCAAAACAGCACAAGTCAAATAATATCTGCCAGAAGCCGATACAACAAGACTGATTAATAATCAGAATATACAGACTGCACTGGGTCCTTTGTTGTCATGTAATCTAATGTGGATTTTATAGTTTTTGTATTGTTTAATACAAATTTTCTCCAACTCTGCAGAACCAAAAGCTGCAGCAAAATAAACTTTCAAATTAGGGATGTGCCGAATCCACTTTTTGGAATTTTGCTGAATCACCAAATCTTTTGTGAAATATTTGCAGAATACCGAACCAAATCCTAATTTGCATATACAAATTAGGGATGGGAAAGGAAAAGGTGGGAAAAATGTTTTCCCACCTTGTTTTGTGACAAGAAGCCACACCTAATTTACATATGCAAATTAGGATTCACACAAGCATTCGGCCGAATCTGCTGAAAAAGGCCAAATCCCAAACCGAATCCTGGATTCGGTGATCCCTACTCCAAATAGAATCCCAGTTTATCTGTTTAAATCTGACTCCATGATCTTTGTCCCTGCAGCTGGAGTTGGAAACAGTATAGGGGATGTAAAGACAAAAATAAAATCCAATACAAATCTCTACACAGTCACCGACTTCTCTACAGGGAAACTGCAAGTTCTGCAAGGCTTGGAAGTAAGGCGGGGGCTCCCTCTGCTGTTCATAAGTATGATTGTTTCCCTGCAGAGCAGTTAGACAATTCCTATCCACAGCAGTAAATTAAAGGACAATTTCACTGCATACAGTCAGGTTTCTTATAAAAACGGTACATATTTTTTAATTAAAGTATATTAGAGATGGGTTTCATTTTCATTAAAGGAAGTAAAAATGGGATTTTATTTTTTTGCCTTTACATGCCCTTTGATCTCTCTAATGCTTTTCCTTAATATCTCTCTGAGAGTGGTAAGCCTCAGGCTCTCCAGCATCTTACCCTCATCCTAAACATGCTAATTAGAGAGATATTAAGGAAAAGCATTAGAGAGGTTAAGTGGTTACAGGGTTCATTGGTCAAAATTGGTTTTATAGTTGTTAGGTTAATTAGCTGAGCAGCTAAGCTCCAATGAGGAGGGTCAGAAGGACCAATGTCCTGGCGGTACATTGCCCAGATAGGGACCCAAGATCTGGTAATGACCTACAGGTGAAGGACATGGAAGTGTTCAACCATGGCTGTCAATGTGAAGCCCTACATTCTTGGTGCAACATGCAGTGCCCCATTTTAGTCATACTAAGAATGTACAAAGCTTTACGTAAGTATCCAGTATTGGTTCATTAAATGGCCCTACCTCCAGCTACATATGTTGAGTAGATTGGAACCCATCCAGTATACATGCATATCATGCTCTCCTGACTGATCTGTTATGGAATCTTCATCTTTATCCACTGATCCAACATTAGCTTCCTTTAGCCTCCAAGGCTTCTATGTTAGACACTGCCCCAATAATGAACAATTTCTATAAATATAAAAAGCACCAGAAAAGATTTACAGGATGAATGCCATTTTTCTTTTGACATTTACAGATCAATTGTGTGATTTGTATTTTTGATTTTGTTACCAAGTATAAGAGTTCACATACTGGTTAATATTATTCTACAATATTCCATTCTCAGAAGCCGAGGATAAAAATATCATCAATGTGGTCTGAATGAATAATCTTTGTGAAGCCTACGTACATCTCTCTGCTTAACCACAACCAGGTCACTTTTGTGTTTCAGCTCTTGGTGTCAGAGCAGAGGTTTCTTTGCAAAAAAACAGAGAAGATAGAGAGGTGACCGCTCTACATTTCTGTTTAGAGAACAGAACCGTTTTAACCTCAACCTTTTTAATATACGTTGTTAGATGATTGCCTCAAAGTCTCTTAAGAAAAAGAGGTTGCTAATGTGAAATGTATTCTATAATTACAGCATGCAAAACATTCAAACAGAATAATATGCGAGGAGGCAGATACCTCACACCTTTGGGAAAACACAATGAAAAGGGCAATTGAAAAATATATCCTCAGTTGGAACACTCACTGCTGGAGTCTCCAGAAGTAATATGGGAGACCTTTGATGTACTGCTATTTAAAATATTTTTATTTGGCTGGGAAATAAAAATAAAAATGTGGTTATTCTGAAATGTGGGTAACTATAAGAAGAGGTTTAGAACTAAAGTAAGGCTGGTATTACACAGACAGATACAGTCATATGAAAAAGTTTAGGAACCCCTCTTTGTTTATCATTGGCTGAGCTTTCAAAGTAGCAACCAACTTTTAATATATAACATGCCTCATGGAAACAATAGTATTTCAGCAGTGACATACATTTTATTGGATTAAGAGAAAATATGCAATATGCATCATAATAAAATTAGACAGGTGCATACATTTGGGCACCCCAACAGAGATATTATATTAATACTTAGTTGAGCCTCCTTTTGCAAATGTAACAGCCTCTAGACGCCTCCTATAGCCTTTGATGAGTGTCTGGATTCTGGATGGCGGGATTTTTGACCATTCGTCCATACAAAATCTCTCCAGTTTAGTTAAATTTGATGGCTGCCGAGCTTGGACAGCCTGCTGCAAATCATCCCATAGATTTTCCATGATATTCAAGTCTTAGGACTGTGATGGCCATTCCAGAATGTTGTACTTCTCCCTCTGCATAAATGCCTTTGTAGATTTCCAAGTGTGTTTAGGGTCATTGTCTTGTTGGAATATCCAATCCCTGCGTAACTACAACTTTGTGACTGATGCTTGAACATTATCCTAAAGAATTTGTTGATATTGGGTTGAATTCACCCGACCTTTCGACTTTAACAAGGGCCCCAGTCCCTGAACTAGTCACAGAGCCCCACAGCATGATGGAACCTCCACTAAATTTGACAGTAGATAGCAGGTGTTATTCTTGGAATGCGGTATTCTGTCTGCTTTTTGCTATGACCAAATAACTCCATTTTTGTCTCATCAGTTCAAACACTTTGTTCCAAAATGACTGTGGTTTGTCTAAATGAGCTTTTCCATACAACAAGCGACTCTGTTTGTGGCGTGAGAGCAGAAAGGGCTTCTTTCTCATCACCCTGCCATTCAGATGTTCTTAGTGCTGAAATGTAGAACGATGTACAGATACACCATCTGCAGCAAGATGTTCTTGCAGGTCTTTGGAGGTGATCTTTGGGTTGTCTGTAACCATTGTCCCAATCCTCTGCATATGCCGTTCCTGTATTTTTCTTGGCCTGCCAGACTTGGGTTTCACAGCAACTGTGCCTGTGGCCTTCCATTTCCTGATTACATTCCTTACAGATGAAACTGACAGTTTGAAACTCTGAGATAGCTTTTTGTAGCCTTCCTCTAAACCATGATACTGAACAATCTTTATTTTCATATGTTTTGAGAGTTGCTCACTCTTCAGAGGACAGTCAAACAGAAGCACAACTTGCAATTGGCCACCGTAAATACCTTTTCTCATGATTGGACACACCTGCCTATAAAGTTCAAGGCTTAATGACCTAATCCAACCAATTGGGTGTTGCTAGTAATCAGTATTGGGCAGTTACATGCATTCAAATTAGCAAAATTTTTGCACAGCCAGTTTTTCACATTTGATTTAATTTCATAAAACTGAAAAAATCTCTAAAAATCTTTGTTCAGAAAACACCCCAGTGAAACCTGTAACTAAAATAGGGTTAATGGTTTTCCATCGCCAACTAGTCTGTCATGCCCCTACAGCAAGTGATTAAACCAATTTCTAAAATGCCAGCTCCAAGCCCATGTAAAATAAAAGGAGATTAGAGATATGCTCTGGAGCAGTCGAGTGCAGTCAGCCGAGCTCTCGCCGGATGTTCCTATTCAGCTTAACAATTTCTGTACACAATGAGATCCTGTTGAAGGATTTTGGAACATGATACATAAACAAGATTTGATATCAGCCTTGGCAGAAAGGCACTGTTTCTCTGAGTGTTGCTAACATAATTGCAATTAAATAGGGGATATTGTGTCCCTGACTAATGAAACTCATTTTGAGCCGCTAGTGAGTTTAGACATTTAAAGGGGATCTCCAACCAAAAACCTTTTTTTGTGACTAATGGAAGAAAATGTAATTCTAGCCAACTTTCCAATTTATAAATGTACATTTGCTGGTTCTGACTCTGGAAAGCAAATAGCAGAAGCCAGTTTTTGTCCATGGCTGTTAATCAGCTTGTTCTGTGCGCTGTTTGAAGGTTCCCTGTTTTGAAATAAAGTTTATTGCTGTGTCTTATTAATAAGAGCTTGTCCACTGTCATTGAGCACACAATTTCTTATATTCACCCCAAAGTAGAAATGATATGGACATTTTTAAACTATCTTCCATGATTATGAACATGCTTCATAAATAATAGAGTCATATCCTTTATCCTCCTTCTACTTCTCCTATTGTGGTAAGTGAGGCTGAATAAACCCCTTATACAGTAACTGTGCAGGTCATGGACTTGGTCACCACTTCCTTCTCCATTGGGCTTCAGAGGTAATGTATTTTTAAAAGGGATTTAATTATCCAGAAATATTCAGATTTGATCTGTATGGACTAACTACTGCTGCGAATTCTACATATGTAGAATTTTAGCCATGAGGCTAAAGGCACATGAAGCAATTATTGAACTACTATAATGAGGCCATAAGCAATGGAGATTCAAATTCTCCAATTTACCACATTCCCATGGAGGACAACCACTTTACTTCCTGTGCTGAATGTTTCAGAACTGAGAGCCACCTGTTTCCTCTAATTGTTCTTTTTTATGGGTAGCAGATATGGGCATGTTCCAGTCTGTACTGGCATTCAAAATAAGCCCTGGCATTTCAAATGCATAGAAGCCCAACCCCCCCCCCCGACCAGTGTCTGTGGGAGTGTTTTCACTGGGGGGTGAGTGCTTAAATGTTTGTAAACCACTGCTGTTTTTATCTTGAGAAAGATCCCAATAGAGGATCGAAACGTCGATTGAATAAACGCTACATTTTGAAAAATTCCCTGTGTGCACCAGCTTCAACTTAATTGTATTAAAAAAATTCTGGGAGCACCAGGGTAAGTAACCTTTGGATAAGAATGTGCAATAGCCTTGGAATGTGTGTGTATATATATAGATATATATATATATATATATATATATATATATATATATATATATATATATATATATACACACACAATTAATACAGGCACTAAATTAGAATTTTTTTTTAAAGGAAAGTATGTGCTTGGGGGTGCCAAAAGTTAGGCTTTCCCAAGTGATGGAGCGATGGAGTGATGCTCTTCCTGCTTCTTTTTTCTTCTCATGGCTGTGCATTGGCAGTAGATTGAAAAGCCAAACTTTTTCATTCTACTGCGCATGCGTCTGCCCCAGGAAATTTGAAAAATGAAGAAGTGAAGAAGACGATCACTCTGTGGTGCTCGCTGGGAGAACCCTGGTCGGTGCAGTTGTCTGTTGATAGGAGCATTGGCCCGGGGGGTCAGGTAAGTAAATATAACCACTTGGGGGTGCCTAACATTTGGCACCATTGAGGAAAAATGACTTTCCTTTAATACATTTATTATATTTTACTATTGCTTTGGACAAGGCATTTACATCCAATCAGCACTAGAAGGAAACCTCTTTATTCATCTTCTTAGCTGGTATATGTATTTATTGTATAGTTCTCACTCCTTTCAGCTGGTTCTTTGTAAATCACTATATTCAATTTTTTCTGAATCCAAGCAGGGGATAAAGGACAGGGTAACAGCCAGAGCAATACAGTGTGTGTGCAAAAAAGCAATGAGGAAAACTCAGCGTGGCTGCTGCCATCAGCACTTCTTGGCTCATTCAGAGCATTTTCACTTCCCATACTCTGGTGATTGAGCAAATTAGATCTTGCGCTTTCAGACTTTTGCTGGATTTGGAAACTAAAAGTCAGGCACTTCAGGTCAGTTCTCTACTGTGTATTGTATGAATAGAGGAAGATGGCATTTTATGTCTCAGTACCCTGGAGAGGAACAGAAATGATTACTAGATAAAGGCAGTGGAGCTTTATCTCATTATTGTGGTGGGAAATAAAATATGATTTATGATTACAGAATTAGAATGAAGAATAGATAGTAGATGAGGTTTTGATGATTTACTGCATAATTGTGGAATCTGTGTCAATCTCTACCAGGACATATTCTTTATCTTGGAATTGTCAGAGCTCCATTGTGACCTCAACAAGAGAAACATCAATCCATTGCTGCGTTACCCTCTTTATTCATCTTTCCTCTACAGACAGCATCCCACACGGGCATTTCAGAACATATATCACGTGGGCTGTTTTACATGTAGCAAACGCATTCAGTTTCATTTCTTGCCCTGATATGGGATGATTTACATTAGGGCCCTTTATGATAGAACTACAGCAATTGCACTCCATGCACGGAAAGGTACCAAATTTTGCCTTACCTTTAAATGGTGTATTTAGTCTAACTAATCCTACACTGGAGCACAATGTGTCCCGTATTGATTTGCCTTTTTTGTATGCAAACCGGGGGAAGTTAGAAAAAAGGGGTCCGAAAGTGGCATCAGTCTGCAATACTGGCCAATATTGTTTAACAATTCTTTCTATCATTTTACTCCTGTTATCATATTTACTAATGAAAGTTAGTTTATCCCTATCAATTTTCTTTTGTTTGGGTCTTAATATTTCAGTACGTTCGATCTTCTGGACCTCCTCTTCCACTGCTTTAAGTTTCCCTTTGGGGTACCCCCTCTATATAAACCTGTCTGTTAAGTCTTTACATGCTATTTTATACCCCCTTTCACTGGATGCAATTTTCTTTGCCTGCATATATTGCCCCTTTGGAATAGCATTTAGGGTTCGAGGATTATGGAAACTTTTCCTATGCAAGAGATTGTTCCTGTCCATTGCCTTACGGTACAGATTAGTACTTAAATGGTTGTTTTCCAATTTAATTTGTACATCCAAAAATTAATCTCATTTGTGGAAAACTCCATTGTAAACTTGACTGTCCGGTGCGCTTCATTGGCTGAGGGAACAGCCTGGCATGATTGAGGCAAGTGGAGAGAGGGAACCGGACTAGGGGTAGGTGACAGAGAAGGTACGTGCCTGGCAACCCCCAGCTTTGCATCCTAGGCACATGCCTCTTCTGCCCACTCCTAGTTCTGGCCCTACTTAGTCACTTACCTCCTACCCCCGGACAGCTATAATCTTCCTAAAGAAATACACCAACCCCCAATACTTTTTCTCTAAGCACCTCTATCATACCAGGAAAATGCCCCTGGTCCGTTGATGAAGGGAAGCATCACCCTGGGATAGAAATTACGCGGCTAAATCCAATCCAACTAATTCTGCTTTTCTTCCTTCTTTAATCATTATTTACTTATATTTATGTAGAACAGGTATAGAATCTGTTACCCAGAATGCCTGGGACCTGGGGTTTTCAGGATAAGGTTTTCATTTGTGATGCGGACCACCACACCTTAAAAAAAACAAAAAAACTATTTAACTGCCGCCAATACAGATTTGTGCAGCTTAGTAACCATCAAGTACAAGGTAATGTTTTATTATTACAGATGAAAGGGAATCCTTTTTTTAAAATTTTAATTATTTGATTAAAATGGAGTCTATGGGAGATGGCCTTCCCATAATTCACAGCTTTCTGGATATCTGGTTTCTGAATAAGAGATTCCATACCTATTACGGTATATACTGTATTAATTGATTAGATTATATTGATTGACACCGGCTGGTCAATTTTTTTTTATTGGAAAAAAATGGTATAAATTGTATAACAATGATAATGACGCCCATCTATTCATATTTCTTTTCTCTATTGGCTGGTTATCTATTAGTAAACCAATAACTGCATTTCCCCTGTAAAAGTTACGCTATTATACTAAAAAGGGGCATTTATTGCTTTTAAGGTACAGTAGGTACTACAGGTATGGGATCCATTATTTACGGAAACTGTTATCCAGAAAGCTATGAATTACGAGATGGCCCCCTCTCATTGACTCCATTTTATCCAAATAATCCACATATCTTAAAAATGATTTCCTTTTTCTCTGTAATAATAAAACAGGACCTTGTTACTTGATCCCAACTAAAATATAATTAATCCTTATTGGAAGCAAAACCAGCCTATTGGGTTTATTTAATGTTTATATGATTTTCTAGTGGATTTAAAGTATGAAGGTACTAATTATGGAAAGATCCATTGTCCAGAAAACCCATACCTGTACAGTAAATTGCTATTGTGACCTACACTGAGAATATCTGTGGGAAAGGAATAAGAACAAGGACAATGCTGAACATGAACTGCTGGTACGTAAAAGTAAACTATAGCCTGAGTGTGAGAATCAGTAGCAGATCAATGTGTTTGAGCTTAAGGGGATACCGTCATGGGAAAATATTTTTTTCTCAAAATGAATCAGTTAATAGTGCTGCTCCAGCAGAATTCTGCGCTGAAATCCATTTCTCAAAAGACAAAACAGATTTTTTTATATTCAATTTTGAAATCTGACATGGGGCTAGACATATTGTCAATTTCCCAGCTGCCCCAAGTCATGTGACTTGTGCTCTGATAAACTTCAATAACTCTTTACTGCTGTACTGCAAGTTGGAGTGATATCACCCCTCCCTTTACCCCCCCTCCAGCAGCCGAACAAAAGAACAATGGGAAGGTAACCAGATAGCAGCTCCCTAACACAAGATAACAGCTGCCTGGTAGATCTAAGAACAGCACTCAATAGTAAAAACCCATGTCCCACTGAGACACATTCAGTTACATTGAGTAGGATAAACAACAGCCTGCCAGAAAGCAGTTCCATCCTGAAGTGCTGGCTCTTTCTGAAAGCACATAACCAGGCAAAATGACATGAGATGCACCTACACACCAATATTACAACTAAAAAAATACACTTGCTGGTTCAGGAATGAAATTTTATACTGTAGAGTGAATTATTGGCATAATAATAAACTTTAACTGAGAAAGAAAAACAGCAGCCTGCCAGAAAGCATTTCTCTCCTAAAGTGCAGGCACAAGTCACATGACCAGGGGCAGCTGGGAAATTGACAAAATGTCTAGCCCCATGTCAGATTTCAAAATTGAATATTAAAAAATCTGTTTGCTCTTTTGAGAAATGGATTTCAGTGCAGAATTCTGCTGGAGCAGCACTATTAACTGATTCATTTTGAAAAAAATTTTTTTCCCATGACAGTATCCCTTTAAGTGTATAAAATTAAAGCATAATAATATCAATTATACTTTTTTTTCACCTGAACATCAGACATTGCCCCCCAGTTGGCTATTCATGCTGCTTGGCAATTTAGCATTTAATCCAGCACTTTTATTATGCTGCTTTTATTATGCCGCAGAAGGGAACAAAGTGATGGGGTGATAGAGAGGAAAAGACAAATAACTGTTACTTTGTCCTCTAAAACTATACGCCTCAGAGATATCTTTAACACAATTTAACATTGGGGGCACAGTGATAAAATTCAAAGTGTGCTCCAGGTCTAGCAACCCATAGCAACCAATGAGCTATTGCTTTTATTATTTATACTACAGTACACTAGTAAATAATAGTTACTGGTTGATTGCTCTGGATTACTGCAACTGGAGCGAACATTCCGTTCTCTTGATATTCATTTGTGCTTTGTGATATTAAGCACAGTTTCCAGTAACCAGTTGCAGCTAATCAGCAACAAACTAGTTTTTTTGCCTGAAAGTAAACATCCGTCTGGTTGCTTAGGGTTACTAGACTTACATGACCAAGTGGACGCTCACCTGATCATAGAAGATGGTACGTTAGGGTACAGCTTTGTAGTCTCCCCAGTGTCTATCAACTGACAGATATATGGACAGCCCACACCAAATGAGCAGGAGAGATGGTTGAAAATATAATATCTATTTCCCAGGCTGACGTCAGCCCACCTGTCCATTTCTCCTTAACGAGGCGCTCTCATTAAAATGAAAAAGGTTTATTCGTGCCCAAAACAGTGCATAGAATAAAAAGTTGCTAGGTTGCTGGTTGCTAAGGAAAATGTCCTTGTGATTTGGCTCTTGTCTATTTCCAGCCGTGTTGTCATGTATTTATTGACAGTGCTGTCACTCACATATTCTTTCTGAGAGACCCAAGTGTTCCTTTATTTCCAGCAGCTTCCAAGTGGACAGGCCTGCCAGGGGCAAGAAAGTTTGCCGAAATAAATGCAAAGAGAAGCAACAATGTAGCAAAACTGTCACTTTTGGAATCCAAAATAGGCTAACAGGTATGGGATCCATTGTCTGGCAACCTGTTATCCAGAAAGCTCTGAATTATGGAAAGGCCATCTCCTATAGACTCTATTTTATCCAAATAATCCAATTTTTTTCAAAAATGTTTTACTCTCTGTAACAATAAAACAATTATTGATCCAAACTAAGATATAATTAATCCTTATTGGAGGCAAAACCAGCCTATTTGGGTTTATCTATTTTTTATTAGACAAAGTATAGAGATATAAATTACAGAAAGATCCATTATCCAGAAAACCCCAGGTCTTTGCATTCTGGATAACAGGTCCCATACCTGGATTAAAATATATTTTGAATTTTATTGTGTTAAAATAATTGATTTGGTGGGGTAGATTTTGGGCAGGTGCCCCCACTGCAGTTTTAAGTAGATCACCAAAGCACTCTTCTGCCTCCTATAGAATTAATTATGGAATGCACCGAAAGAGATAAAAGGAGTACTATGAGCCGGTTTCAGAACATAAAAACTGGAGACACACATGCATTGTCAGTTATGACTAATGATTAGTAAGTCTTATCACTTGGCTGCTCTGAAAAGGCTGCCATTACCATCAGAATTTAAGCCCTACAGTATCAACTTGATGATTTGCCATGATCCCCAAGCTTAGCTTCTCAACAGCTGCCCAGAGCACACTGAGCATGTGCAGAGTCACTACAAATGGCCTAAAGAAATCCAAGATGGTAAGCTCCTGTGCACAACTTGTCTCCTGTGCCTGGATATTTGTTGTAATAGGAATGCTGAACATTCGGGCGGGGGAGGTAAGTTCAGTACATAAAATATGGCGTTTGTAACCATATTATTTAGTTCACCTATAAGTAATGAGCTTTGTGACATATAATTAGGTTTAATAGTTCAATAATGATGTATGCAGGAGCTAGATGTACATGGCCAGAGTGAAGATGTTGGAAGGAGTGGGTAGGCCAGGACTGAGAGTCAAAATAGTGCCTAGTATTTCAGGTACAAACAGCCCCTCACAGACCCAATAAATAGTGATTGTCTATGGCATCTGAGAGCAAGGGGCTTGAGGCAGAAAACTACTATGGTGGACTTTACTTTGGCAGTATTTGTGTTCTGGAGTTTTTTCGCAGTCCTTTAAACTTGCCAGCAGCCTGTTTTTCACTCACCGATGAGCTGTCCGGGTGAAAACTGGCTACCCAAGTACCACATCATAACTCCACACACTGATGTCACTGTCACACACTCAAAATGTCATCCACCCAACCCCTGACATCATCCAGCCTCCCCTGACATCATCTGACCTCCCCTGACATCATCCAGCCTCACCTGACATCATCCGGCCTCCCCTGACATCACCGGTCTTGAACCATGCCCAGACTGCGAAGAGGTAAATAGTAGTAACCCGACAACCACTTCAAGTCAAAAATATTTAGGAAGTGCAGACCTCTTGCTACGGATGACAAGGTGAGTGGAGCCTATTGAATGAGTAAGTACAGATGTACCCTACCCTAGCAAAGGATAAGGTGGGTGGTAAATAGATGTAAACTGTCCAGACAGAGGGCACACACATAATAATTAACTACAAATATGCCCTGCAAAGACAGGGCAAGGTGAGTGGTATATACAGAATGAATAAGATGAACCCTGCCCAGATTGAAGGCAAAGTGAGAAACCGATGAGGGAAAATATTTGCAACCATGAGTAACAACGCTCGGAGGTATAAATGAGTTTCCTAACAATCACCTGGCAACCTTACAATGAGAACGTTAATTCCACCAGAGGGTTTCAACCAGTAACCAGATATAATGAAGACCGTTCTTTCTATTTCATTTCCTGAGCAACAGCCACAAATGTAAGTTATTTCCAACATACACACATTGAGCCTCAGTGGCTTTACCATCAGATTCCTCCATGGAATATGTTACCGTCACCTCTTCATATGGGCACAACGGAAGAGCAGTTGAGAAAGTCATGTCTCTGTGCAGGTTGATGGGAAATGTCCATGGACACAGAAGTTTTAATAAAGGCTTTCATCTTCAAATTGCAGGTTGCTCAAGTCTTCATTCATGTAAATTACAGCCTCTGCCATGGTTTCCTTTTTAGCTATGTTAATAAAGTGTGAAGGGTGGGCTCTTAGGTGCAGGTTATAATTATTTTTCAGGATATGACAAGGATCTTGGTACATTTTCCTTGCACAAAGCCGCGCAGTTGACTTTCTATCACCATCAATTGAAAGTAATGTCCCATTAAAGCTTTATTTTATAGAAGGCGGTTTGTTCCCCTAGAACAGTATTGTCCAATGTATTACTTGTAGTGGGCCAATTATTTCTCATATAGCATGATAGAGGACAAGATTGAATTAAAATGATGATACCATACAGTGAATTATATGGAGCCTTCAAGCAGATAGGGGGCCATAAAACTCCTTTGAGGGCCACATCTGGCCCACAGGCCTCCAGTTGGTCAGCCCTGTCATAGAGTCTTGGGAAATATTTTTTGGGGTATAGATGCAGCTCAGGCATCAGGTGGGGCCCATAATAGAATAATATGAGTTTGACACTTGCTGTTTTCAGTTTTGAGGGATGATTTCTGCAGGGTCCAATTGGAAACATTTTGGGGGTCCCCCTAGACTAGCGTTTTGCTGTCTGGCACAGGGTTCTGGGGCTGGCTGGTGAATAGTGCCTGCCTCTCCTTCTGTCTCAGTGACTGATACCGATCGGGCAGTGTCAGACTGGGGTATGTGGGCACTTGCATGTCATCTCATTCCAAAACCAAGGGTATAACAAAGAAATTACACCTCTCATTAATGCCAAAACAGCCTTTATTCTCTACTCTTCTGGGAGGGCTGTCCACTAAATGTTGGAACATTGTCTGTGGGATTAGCCTCCATTCTATAGTTAATGAGTAGGGCACTGATGTTGGATGATCATTCCTAGCTCTCAGTCAGCATTCCAGTTCAACCCAATTCCAACCAATTTGGATTAAGGTTTGGACTTTTAAGTTCTTCCACTCCCATCCAGAGTTGTACTAGGGATCTGGGGCCCACCGGGGTTGCTGCCTCAGGGGCCTCCACAACCCCCCCTTGGCCCCCCACCCTGCACGTACCTTGATATTTATTTTTGCTAAAACGATCTAGGCCATTGGGGGATGTCAGGGAGCAGGATTCAGGGTAGCAGGGGGGAGCGAGTCTGGGTTTGAGGGGCCCACAAGGGCTGGAGCACACTGGGTTTTTTCTATTGTCTCGCTGGCCTAGTCCAACCCTGCTTCCATCACTGCAAAGCCATTGTGTATGGAGCCTTTTTTGTGCATGGGGTTATTATCCTGATGAAATAGGAATTGGCCTACCCCAAACCGTTCAAAAGAAAATTCACTGGCACACAGGTACTGCTAGCAGGGTAACCCTTGCTGATTTATTCAATGGTTTGCAGCATGCTGCAAACCATTGAATAAATCAGCAAGGGTTACCCATGGTTTGCATGCTGCAAACCACTGAATAAATCAGCAAGGGTTACCCTGCTAGCAGTACCTGTGTGCCAGTGAATTTTCTTTTGATCCGTCATTACAAGGTGGGACACCGATTCCACCATTGCTGTGCAGGGATTATCTTCAATTCAAGGCCAGGGTGTGCGAGTGCAATTTGCTAATTTCCTACCCCAAACTGTTGCCACAAAATAGGGAGCACAGAATGGTCAAGAATGTAATTGTATCATATAGTGGCCCCAGATCGGTGTAGAATTGTAAAATTGTCAGTTCCAATAAGAAGGGAGGCGTCTGGATATTTTTGGCTTTAATGTAGCTCTTTCCAAATCTGCAGATAGTAATTTAACCCACACTAACCCCTTGATAAAACATGCCTACAGTAGATGCAATAGTACAACTTTCAGGGTAGTATCTGTGCCTTTTACCGTGAAATTTGCAAAACGCATTGAAGTCAATGGGCATCAAAATAATTTTGACGCGCTTCAATTTTTATACATGCAACTATTTGGTCCAAATGCATTATAGTCAGTGGGCATCCGAATAATTTGGATGTGCGGCAGAATTGTCGCCGCAGTTTCATGAATTAATTCGCTGGCGGCAAAATGTAGAAATTTGCCGCAAATTTGTGTCTGGCGAATTTATTCGCCCATCACTACTTTTGAGTAGAGCAAAGGCTAAAAATTCCAACATGGTTGTAAATAATACATTTATCCCCAGTGCCTTCAGCTTCTGCTACATCTTACACTGAGCAGGATAAAGAAATCCAGGCGTAATGAGAATCAGCATTATCTTTCTGTGGATCCACCTATCTTACATCTGTGCGGCATCTACAAAAGAGGAGTAAAATCCTTTTATCTTGCAGATGACGGGAGTGTGTGGGAAGGCAACATCACAAAGTAGCAAAGAGCCCAGTGGGATGAATATACATCAAGATAAAACCTATTCACTGATTACCATTCTGTCATTTGCTCCAAAGTGCTCCGACCTTTACATTCATCACCTAAAATTAATAATTTATAAATATCTAGACCATCACTCGCAGAACATAATGGGACAAAGCAGGTCTGCCGCTTACCTATGCACAGGGAATAAACACAACCAACAAAGAAACCATGGCAATAACAAGTCGGCTTTATAGGATAAGAGCAAGGAATTTGGTGAGAGGGTTGATTATTAAAAGCATATTTATATGGATTCTAAAAGAATAGAAGTCATAGAAATAACCATACTGAGGGGCAGATTTACATAGGGTCGAATATCGAGGGTTAATTAACCCTCGACATTTGACTGCCGAATGTAAATCCTTCGACTTCGAATATCGAAATCAAAGGATTTACCGCAAATAGATTAAACGATTAAATCCTTCAAATAGTTCGATTCGAAGGATTTTAATCAATCGATCGAACGATTTTTCGTCGACCTAAAAAACATTAGAAAGCCTACGGGGACCTTCCCCATAGGCTAACATTGCACTTCGGTAGGTTTTAGGTGGTTTTAGGGGGGTCAATTTTTTTTAAAGAGACAGTACTTCGACTATCAAATGGTCGAATATTCAAACGATTTTTAGTTCGAATCGTTTGATTCGAAGTCGAAGTCGACAATTCGTTGGTCGAAGTAGCCAAAAAAAACATTCGAAATTCAAAGTTTTTTTTATTCTATTCCTTCACTCGAGCTAAGCCATAGTGTTTTCTTTTTGTTATTTTATGAAAGAACTTTATATGTACAACTGTCATTGGTTTCCAGATCAGTTAGTGACCAAGTTGGTAAAATGTACAATGTGTTTTTATGAAGTCTGTTTATTCCAGCATGGTCAAGTTGCTGCTGATATTTAGGATGTAATGTGCAAGTCAAGTCATTAAAAGTCATTACAGTCATTACAGTCAATTAAAGGGGGTTGTTCTCCTTTGAGTTAACTTTTAGTATGATGAGTGATATTCTGAGACAACTTGCAAATGGTTTTCATTTTTTATTATTTGTGCCCTGTTGATTATTTAGCTTTTTATTCAGCAGATCTCCAGTTTACAATTTCAGCAATCTGGTTGCAAGGGCCAAAATGACCCAAACAGCAATGGATTGATTTTTTATATGAGATTGGGATATGAACAGAAGAGGGCCTGATTAGAAAGATGAGTAATAATAAAGTACCAAAAACAATATTTTTTAGCCTTACAGAACCTTTGTCTTTTAGTGACCCCCATTTTAAAGCTGGAAAGAGTCAGAAGAAGAAGGCAAATCATTCACAAACAATGAGGAATAAATAATGAAGACCAATTGAAAAGTTGCTTTAATTGACCATTCTATTACCTAATAAAAGTTAACTTAAAGGTGAACCACCCCTTTAAGTGGGTGGGTTCCCTGGAAGAAGGAATAGCTCTTCTCAGCAACGTTAACACCGGCTCACCTTACTTCTCATCCTGTAAAGCTCAAGGGAGAATGTATAGACAACAAGTACCATTGTCAGAGTTTAAATATAAATATATAAGCAATTTTTAAGGGAATTTGGCAGTTGTGCTTCCGCTAGTAAATGAGAACTTTTATCCCTTCAGTCTATAAACATACCCATGACACACAGGGCCAGATAAAGGCCCATGAATCTCTATCCCCCCTACTGTCTCCATTCCCACCCCAGTCCCAAGTTACACCACTGGTAAAATGCCTGTCCCAATTTATATGGCTTTCTCTAGCCCTCCTTGCCTATGTATTTAAATATATCTATCGTTTCACTTTTCTCTTAGCTAAAGCCTAAGGGGCAAATTCGATAAGCAGCGAAAATGTGCTAGCGACGCTTTTGCTGCACTTCGCCAGGGTGCCACTAATTCACTAAATTCCGAAGTTGCACTCAGGGAGGCGAACGGTAGCGAAGTTGCGCTAGCGTTAATTCGTCAAGCAAAGCGAAGTTACGCTAGCGATGCCTAATTTGCATATGGCGCCAAATTAAGGTTGAATGGACGTATATGTTGCAGCAAATACATTACACTACACAAGCCTAGGAAAGCTTTATTAAATAAGAGGTGTTATATTGCCCTACACATGTGCCCACTGTATAGTTTAGGTGCCATATGTTAGGAAATGTAGGGGGGAAGGAGGTTGCCCCCAAAAAAATTACGATCTCTTTCAGCCTATCAGCCTTAAAAAAAGGAAAAGACGCCAGCGTTTTTTGGGACTTTTTTTGAAGCAATCCCTATCTACTTTATTGCACTTCTCCTCCTCTGAGGTGGGGAGGGCAAGTCTGGCGCAAGAGGGTAACGTTCAGTAAAATGTGCAAGTTAGTGAATTAGCGTAGTTACGTTGTCCCTTCGCCATTGCGCAACTTCACCTGGCGTAAGGGTGTGAAGTAGCGCTAGAGTGGGTCCACATCGCTAGCGAATTTACACCAGCGCCCGTTAGTAAATCAGCAGTTACGGAATGACGTCACACTGGCGAATTTGCTGGCGAATAGGCGCTTCGAGCTTTAGTGAATTTGCCCTAAATCCCTCTACAGCTCATTTTTGGAACTTTCTATATATTCTGTTTTTTTAACTGGAATGACGTCACACTGGCGAATTTTGCTGGCGAATAGGCGCTTCGAGCTTTATTGAATTTGCCCTAAATCCCTCTACAGCTCATTTTTGGAACTTTCTATATATTCTGTTTTTTTAACTGCTGCAACCAGCTTAATCGTGCTGCGAGTTGAGGTGATAGCAGAGGCCATTGGCTGTACCACATTAGAATTGTTACAAACCAGGAAGCCCTTCCACTATGTGACTTTCCTTCTATAGTCTAATTAATACAGTTGCCAGTAGGGGAGGCATGTTTCTGTTCTATATACAAATGCTGGATATTCTCTGTTTCATGTCATTAGTGCACTACATGTTCAAGTGTTTGGAAAAGTGCTGATAGCAATTCAGGAAATTCATTTGTTTGCCATGTAAATCATGCATTTAAATACTTCATTACAGTCATTAAACAATAGCACAAATGTATTTGCCTAATGGGAACATTTCCACCTTTCTAACGTGTTCCTGCTCTTCGCTGCCAATGACTTTAAGGAAATTTATACCGAGAAATGAAAACAAAAAGTAATAAGAGGGGAACGTAAAAACAGAAAAAGAAGTACAGGTATGGGACATATTATGCAGAATGCTCAGGACCTGGGGTTTTCCAGATTATGAATCTTTCCGTAATTTGGATCTTCATACCTTAAGTCTGCTAGAAAATCATGTAAACATTAAATAAACCCAATAGGCTGGTTTTGCTTCCAATAAGGATTAATTATATCTCAGTTGGGATCAAGTACAAGGTACTGTTTTATTATTACAGAGAAAATGGAAATACTAATAAAAACTTGGATTATTTTATTATAATGGTGTCTGGATGACGGATCCCACACCTGTATTCCTATGTGCAAATCATTTTTGCTGTGTGTGAACTAATTAAAATTTTTACCAACCCATGAAAGAATTTAGTGGCCCACCCACCAGTGGGGAAAAAAGACCACAAAAGTTATGGTTTACACCAGTGTACAATTTATGTAATAAATAGGTTATGTTTTAAAAGGTACTAAGTTTTCCCAGGAGCAGAAATTCATAGCAACCAATCAGCAGGTAGGAATTACAGGTCACCTGCCTTAAAAGCAAATATCTTATTGGTTGCTATGGGTTACTGCTCCTGGGCAAACTTAGAGCCTTAGGTCATTTTATTATACTGTGTATAGGCGAAAGTGTCTCATTGGAAGGTATTTTTGCACCAAGTAACAGGCTTTAAGCAGGTCTTTAAAAAATATAAATTGACAATCTAATAAGTGTGCAATGAAGACAATTTAATACTAGAGCAGTATAACTAGCGGTATACTCACTAGTGGCGTAACTAGCTGAGGAGGGGCCCTGGGGTAAGATGTGCACCTAAGTCACCCACTCTTCAAACTTGCAGTCGCTGCATGGAAATATTCCACCACCCTGCTGTCCATGATATGTTTATCCCAGCCTGGTGGGCCGTAAGAGGATATGGGCCTGGGTATGATCACACCCCCGCATATGCAAGGGGAATTGTCCTTGAGAAAGGCTTATAGCTAATGAGAACTGGACAATTTTCATTCTGTGGCAAAGGTATTTGTTTCCTTTGTCTGATCATCTGCTTTTGACTAAATTTGGGTGATATATATGCTTAAATATGCTTAAATCTTACTTTGTAAATATGACCAAACTGACTTTTTGCTGTGATTGCCTTGTATGGGGGCATTCTTTGGGCTTTTTGCACCTGTAATTAAATAAACTCTTTGATACTATCGCTACATTAGAGTGCCCTCCATTGATCAATATTTCTGTATACAAGATAGAATCATGCCATTTATCCCAAACACCTGAGAGGACAATAAATTCCTTTTAATGTGTGGAATTCATTATTGTGCCACTAGAATTAAGGGAAAGAATTTCAGTGGCACACACAAGGCGGGTGCAGGGAGGGACAAGCCCTTGCAAGTTTTATTGCAGAAGTGCAACATTTCGGGGTAGGACCCCTTTGTTAAGCATACATATATGATATAAAGTGTTGCTCTCACTGATCTGTATGCTTGACTAAGGGCTCCTACCCCGAAAAGTTGCACTCCTGCAATAAAGCTTGCAAGGGCTTGTCCCTCCCTGCACCCGCCTTATGTGCCACTGAAATTCTTTCCCATAACTACTGGGAACTACATGTGCCCCCTAGAATTAAGACAATTGGAAGTTTTGCACCATGTTTTCTTACCTCTGAAAACATTGTGGCAAAATCGGCAAGCATCTGTGCAGGAAAGAAGGCACGCAAATGCGGCTGCATGCTAACAAGCACGTGCAGCCATGAAAAAGGACCATGGGCAGATAGGCGTGCATCAGTGTGTTTTTACCTTCAGAGTGGCACTCGCATGACCCAATGCAGTCAGGTAACACTGCCGGACTAGGGGTAGGCGACAGGGAAGGTGCCTGGCAACTCCCAAGGTACATGCCTCTTTTGCCTAGTTCCAGCCCTGATAAGAATTTACTGAATATTCCCAGAGCTGGTGTTTTCATGTCACTCCCTTTTAGGGTTTTTTCAGCCCGTAGAATCCAGTCACGGTGCAGGGCCATGATGCTGTGGGTGAGGGGCGGTGATGTGGAGGGGGCAGTCTATGAAATCAGGGGCGGGGCTTTGATGCAGCGATCGTCAATTGGCCGGTCGCCACATCAATTATAGGTTATCCTGCTCAATTTTCCTAATTTGAAAAACGAGGCAGGCAGTTTTGACCTGAGCACTTGGGCAGCCCTTCAAAAAACCAGGTTGTCTGGGTCAAAGCCGGGCAGGTGGCAGCCCCTACTCCCTATGCAAATGCCATTAGCTTTAAGCAGGCCCTAATTTGTGGGAAGGCCACAAAGGCCTGGGCCTAGGGCGACAAAATTTTTAGGGGCAGCATGTCGCATCTGCACTGGTTCCAAACCACTGGGAATGTACAGGAGATTTGATCGTTTTTAAATTTCCCAGACATCAATGCCCAGTGCTTCAGATGCCACAAAGCAAATTTGTGTGTGTGAAGGGGGTGATGAGCAACAGCGAACCTACGGGTGCCCGTTATGTAAATCCAGCCCTGGCTTTAAAGGAATTGTTCAGTATATTATATTAGTAACATTTTTTTAGATTGCACAACCTATTTACCCAGTTTTTATTTTTACACTGAACTGATCCTTTAAGACACTCTAGGGAACCCAGGGGGTTAAGTCCCTACTGACTTACAAAGTCCTGGTTGTGTTGCCTATGCCCTGTCAGAGTAAGGTTCCCCATACTAGCCCAGGCATCTTGTGATTGTAGTTCCTTTCCATAGGTTATATAAGGCCAGGGGCTCTTGCTCTCCGGATGCTAAAGGCCATTTCACACCAGGCATTTTCTCTGCTGGTGCATCGAGTGGGCTGCCTATGCCTGGTAGAGATGATATGTGCCCAGCAAATATGCCAATGTTGAGAAATATTTTTCCGGATAAAATATGTTACCCAAAGAAAGACAAACACTGAGCACACAGAGAAAATAGTTGTACTGTTAAAAAAAGAAGAAAATCGTTAGTATCCTGGCAGCACAATGAGAGCGAGTTGATTGCCAGGAACCGGTGTTGGCAGCAATTCACAGAACAAACGAAATGCCAGGGAGAGCTTCAGCCAAGATGTGATAATTATAATAAAGTTGGCATATATCGCACACATGTTAAACACAGAAGGGCTCATTTACCAATCGACTTGCGCCCTTGGCATTGGTGGAGCAAGGTGATTTTAAAGGAAAACGCATTAACACTGTAAGTGCCGGTAAACCCGCAGGGGAGATATATTAGAGATCTACTGCTGACACTCAGCATTTACAGGGTGCCGGGGTAATTGCAGGTCAAGCACATTGGGGGTTCATTGGGGGTCATGCTCTCACATGGGGGTTTTTGGTAATATTTGCTGGAGAGTTGGGGAATATAAACTTACCCCCCTCCCCAAAGCTGAAATAAACGCCAAGAAATCATTTTAAAAAACGAAATTAGAAAAGAGCCTGCAGATTCCTTACCCTTTTTCTTTGTGATCTATATCCGCAGCCCTACAGCAATGACAACAATACAAGCGATCAGTAATAATACAAATATGGATTTAATCCCGCTGGCGGTTCCTATCAGTGAAACGGCAGCCTTCCCATTGCCGACTTGCAAAAAGATTAAAATATGGAAATTACCGCGTCGAATTCTCCTTCAAAGAAACTGAATAATGGCCGGGATAAAAAAGAACTGTCCTTTTATTTTAGAAGGATGTTTATTATAATAGAGATTTAGCCAAGCACATTCAAAATCATTAGAATGATAAAGGGCAAAGGCTTTCAGATGCAGGCAGTATGGTTGTTTGATAAATAAGAAATACGTGTGATATATTCAGTAATATAGACAGTTATTTTCTGCCAACAGAGTTTTCTTAAAGGGCCAGTCTCCCCCTCTAATTCTTCTGCTGAATTGTGCCCAGCTGCCATCAGTCCTGTTGAGTGTAACACATTTAGGTATAGGTAGGGTTGCCACCTGGGCGGTATTTTACCAGTCTGGCCGGTAAAAATAATGGATGATCCCAATGTTAATAGGGAAAAAAGATAAATATATAGGAAAGCTGGTATTTTTTCCAGAAAAGGTGGCAACCCTAGGTTGGGACTTGAGAAGTGTGAATCTGGGGGAAACCAGCATTTGACTGTGTCATGCATTTAACCTGTACAACTCTGTGGAATATATTTCCACCATGGGAAGCATTTTTCATGTAAATGTAGTCAGAACCAGCGGTAAAGAGAAGAGCAAAGGACATAGAGCTTCATTTATTACCATGGTGCTGTGGGTGTAATTTTTCAGAATGCCAGCATCTATGCAGATACAGGCCAAGCTGCATCCACCATCACATCCAGGGTAATAATATTTCCAGGGTTCCCTTGGGTCAACACTATTCATCAGAGTAGGCTATAACATATATAGTAAGCACGGAGGTTTCCAAACTGTGGGGCCTATCTCCTGGAAAGCCAAACTGGTTGTGATTTAGACCAATGATATTTCAGATCTTTCTTGAAGGGGCCATATTTTCCCTTGTTCACGAGCTCATTGAATTGGATTCGTGCTGAACATTCTTTTTGTCTAATGGTTCAATCATTAGAAAGCTAGAGTTTTTGCTAAACAGGACAAATCGGAAACGGTCCCTGCATGCTGGATAATTCGATTACCTGTGCACAGATAATCCCCATGCATAGTACACGCCTAGTAGCAAAACAGTCACAATAAAGGGGAAAGAGAGTTGTAGACTTTCTCTGCTTGCCATATTTAGCTCAAAAAATAACAGAAACCATACATGTTTCAGGATTAAAACAATAAGCAAAAATTATGTTCAGCACAAGTCCCATTTGTTGAACTCTTATTTAGCAAAGGCCCTGTTACAGACAGGTTAGTGAAATTTCTGGCAAACATTTTTCACTTGAGGCCTGTGTCTGAAAAACACTAACATAGCACTAAAAGAGCCATCACATATTCATTGAATTTAAAGGACTAGGAATGAAGACTGTGATATGAAACCCATATGCCCCAGTTGCTGAAGGCCTGTAAAATGACCAAGGTCAAACATGTTAGACAGACTTGCCTTGCTAGTGATGTGTTGACTGTAATATAAGCCAGATAAACATAGTAACATAGTAAGTTAGGTTGAAAAAAGACACACGTCCATCAAGTTCAACCTTTTAACTTTTTTTTAACCTGCCAGGATTGCCAGATTGTAAACTCTGTTGGGCTAGACGGGCACATTGACTCTTAGTGCAAATACAAGGTGCAAAGAGGGTGTTTGGGTTATGAATAGCATCAATATGTGCACAAATGTGTGCAGCAAATCATAAATGGGGATTTTACTGTATTCAATTGCAATTACATTTACAGATACATTTAAAAATCACCCGATTTTTCCCTGAATTTACACCAGCGTTTTACCTCTGTTCAGACCTGGGGGCAACATGACATCCGCTGACCACAATTGAACTGGGGACTGAGAGGGAGAGTTTGACAGTTGCTTGAATTGCCTGCCCATTCAGCTTCGGGTAGAAATCTGGCCCAGGTCTCAGACCCTGAGAAGTTCTGTTATTGGTCATCCTAATTACTTGTATTGGGATACCCCATGAGTCATGTGTATGGAAAGCCTAATACTTTTAACAAAAAATCCAGTATTCAGTATTTCCTCTGTTAACGCATTAATTGAAGGGGTTGTTCATGTACATAGGTCTACCATTGCTTTTAGATTGTAAGCTCTGTTGAGCAGGGCAGATAGTTCTGTACAGGTAGGGGACCTGTTATGCAGAATGAATGGACCGGGAGGTTGTCCGGATAAGGGATATTTCCATCATGCCTTAAGTCTACTAGAAAATCATTTAAACATTAAATAAACCCAATAGGCTGGTTTTGCTTCCAATAAGGATTAATTATATCTCAGTTGGGATCAAGTACAAGCTACTGTTTTATTATTACAGAGAAAAAAGAAATTATTTTAAAACATTTGGATTATTTTGATAAAATGGAGTCTATGGGAGACAGCCATCCCGTACTTCAGAGCTTTCCAGATAAAGGATACCATACCTGTATCAATTAATATGTGTATGTTTAGTTTATACACACATCTATTGCACAGGTCTATGGGTGCTTTTCAAATGTTTGTTCATAAAAATCCTGTATAGTTTTTAATGAATATTTCTTTTCAAAGATACAGAATGTATTTGTATGCCACCGCCGGCAGACAGTATATTATCATATTCAGCCCACAAAAGCCTAGAAAAAACGACAGGTATTTTCAAATAAAATCTCTCAGAAATTGCACCGACTAAAAGAACACTGCCGGTAAATGCTCTGCCATTGCTGCTCCTTTAATATACAGAAACACAGGGTTAATAGAAAGTGTTACGGGTTATACATATAGGACACAATCACCAAACTCGCCTCAATGAACTGTATCTGTGCAGAACTCGCGTTTTCAGAGTCGCTCGAATCCCCGAGACATTCCTTCGTCTTTCATTTAAATGCTAAACAGTTGGGGAAAGCCTGTGAAATAATAGGAATGTAGCAGGTGCTTGTGATGGATTCCAATCAAGAAAGAAAATAAGCACAAGCCATTCACTATTATAAGATCCAAAGCAGCAGGTAGGGGAACGATCTATTGAACTCTTTGATGGAATCCTCACATCTTAAGAAAGCTTAGGAGCTATCGGGAAAATTTTTTCTGAATAACTTCATTTTGATGGACATCCTGGTGATAGACTCAGACTGGCAAGCACAAAAACCTGTGTAGGCACAGAGCAGGGGGACACAAAATCATTTCCCTTACTCCAGATAAGAGATGTGTGCAATTAAGGAAATGTAATCTCTCAAAACCAGGGCCGGAACTAGGGGTTGGCAGAAGAGGCAGCTGCCTAGGGCGCAATGATAGGGGGACACGGGCAGTTACCTCAAAAATTGTCTTCTGCCTATACCTAGCCGGTTTCACACCCCTTACTCCCCTTCCTTCCCCCTGTCACCCACCCCTCCGTCGCTCTCCCCTCCCTCCTGTCATCTTCCCCTCCCCTCCATCGCATTCTCCTCCCATCCCCTCTGTCTCGTTCTCCTCCCCTCTGTCGCGTTCTCCTTCTCTCGTCTCCGTTGTATTCTCCTCCCCTCCATCACGTTCTCCTCCCATCCCGTCCCCTGCGTCACAATCTCCTCCCCTCCAATACGTTGCATTCTCCTCCCCTCCGTCGAGTTCTTTTCCTCTCCCCTCCGTCGCATTCTCGTGCCCTCCATGTGTTCTCCTCCCCTTCATTGCGTTCTCCTCCCCTCTGTCGTGTTCTCCTCACCTCCCCTGCGGTGCATTCTCCTCCCCTCCAATACGTTGCGTTCACCTCCCCTACTTTGCTTTCTCCTCCCCTGCGTTGCATTCTCCTCTCCTATGCTATGTTCTCCTTCCCTCCATTGCTCTCTCCTTCGTCGGGTGCGTGTGTGGGGGGGGCAGGGGGGACCGGCCGGGTTGCCTTGGGAGCCCAGCCGGCCTGGCCAAGCAAATGTTAAAGTGATACTGACACTAAAAATGTTCTTTTCAAAATACTAATCAACATTAACAGTTACATATAGATCATGCTGATCTTTTTTTCACTTCACCCTCAGAGGTCCTCCTTGTAGTTCTTCTTTTGGGTGTGCTTTTGGGGGGCAAGCGGACGCACCCGTCTTTTCTTTGGCGAGCATGTGACGTTGTGCTTGGAGTGAAGATTCAAATATTTAAAGGGGCACGGCCAATTGTTCCTTGCCCAACGTAGGTCTATAGTGAGATAGTTCTTGGGTGCGCTCTTTGTCTTGTTCCTTGTTCCGCCTGTACTGACCTTGTTATGACTATTTTTCAGGATCATGACTTTGTACTGGGTTTACTATTGGTTTGACTTCTGCCTGCGTCTTTGACTATGCCTCTGGCTCCTGATTCCTTACTGCACCATCTGTCTGGTTTTGACCTCAGCCTTTTCTACGACTACGCTCTGCCCTAACCCTGTTCATGTTAAGGTTTCCTTGTCTGCCCAGAACTCTCACCTTGGTTCACTCACTTTAAGACCTGTCGGGATACGAGTAGCAGAGGGCTCCTCCCGAAGTAAAAGGCAGAAGTGTGAGACATGACCAGAATCTTGGTGTCTGTTCTGGGTTTTGGAAAACCACATGTGACAAACCCATCTTGAAGGTCAGTTACTGTGAAATTTAACACAAACACTTAATTGATGGTTGATATTCTTGTATCAATGACTAATACAACCATTTTCTTATATCTATAAGGTTGTCATGAACAATGAACTGTGCATGGGTTTTGTAAATGTAAGAAAAAACTATAATGAAGACAAATATTTAATATAAACTTCATCTCATTGGAATTAGAAGCTTTCCAAATATAATCAGTTAAAAATTCATACTTCATTAGGTAATCTGCCTCTCTACATGGAGGCTTTGTATCGGAGTCGCTATTTTTTGAAAGACAATTTGCTCTACTACATCAACTATGAAAAGGAGCATACATCTAGGAGTATTCAAGTTTGCTGTGCATTAAAGATTAAATAACTCTAACACAAAGCCTGCTTGTTGAGTCAATATGAGTGTTAGTGCTCAGTGCAAATCAGTGTCAGCGCTGAACACTATCACCCATCTGTTTAATTCCTGAATGTCTGGACAGTTATATTCCACTGCTTGCCCAAGGTCGTATACTGTTTTGGTGACTTTATAGATAAAAAATAAATTGGCCTCTAAGTGTTGTAAAGCCTTATATTAGTGACTTCATTGACACAAGTAATTATTTTTAACACTTTGCTTTTCAGCAGCATTTCAAGCTGTCATTTACAGACTCGCTTGTGGAAATGAAATGACTTCATACGTGCCTTTGTCATGCTTCTTGTTTAGATTTCTTCTGTCTTCCGGAGAGTGGAGAGGTGCTAATTACTGTAACGTGTAACAAAATCTTACATGATTGCTATTGGAAAAGCTTCATTTTTAATACACACACACACTCAATATCACTCTGTTCCCTTCATATCCATTGCTGGTAAATCAATACTGTAAGGCAGTGCTGTCCAACTGGCCACATCCAGCCCCAACCCCCCTTGTGTGGCCCCCACATAAATGTCTGGCTGCTGTGATTGCTTACCTTGTGTAAGATTTAGGGTTCAAACACACGGGCCAATCCGGGGAGGTTTAGTCGATTTTATACCGTATTTAGCCATCTCTGCCTTCCCCCTGCTATAATAAAAAAACACCAGCGCCAATGCACTCGCAGCACTTCGATGTCCGAAGTTTCCTTGTGAGGCGCTGGCGTTTTGTCATTATAGCAGGTGGCAGGCAGTTCCCAGGAGAGGCGATTAGTTGGCAGGCGACTAAATCTCCCCGAATCTGCCCATGTTCTTAAACCCTAAAAAGGTATCGGTACTGAGATTAACTGGCCTCTACATTGTTTACACCTCAAATTCAGACTGGAAATTCCTGTATTGTTCACATATGTAACACCCCTACTTGGCCAATGGCAGAACCAATGAACCAACTGGTTGAGGTGTGGCTATAGGCTATGAATGGACAGAACCTAGAACTTTATAAATGGCTAAAATACGGCATCATTAGTAAATTGCGTATCTTCTTTTGATCTTCAACCCCTCCACCCACCCATCAGCACTGCCAACTGCCTTGACGAAATACGAAAAAGTATGGGCATATTGTATCTATTCCTTTAATGGCACAGAACTATCCATTCATTTGCATGTGCCACAAATTACAAATTGCTTTGCTGAGCACAGATATTAAAAAGACCAAACAATTCCGCACTTGACATTGTGCAGGAGTTTAGCTCTCTGAGAGACCTCAGGCTTAATAACCTTCACTAAGAGATAGAGCAGGAATTGATGAGCATTTTATGAGTGATTTATCTCATGGCTTAATAAATCAGGGCCTCTGTATGGGGCAAGAATAATAAGTGCCTTTAATGAGCTAGTGGCAGTGGGTATAATTAGGCTAGATTTGATTGTGTTGGTGCAGGTAATAGAATCTTAAGCCTTTGTAGGGAAGTCCTCCATGCTACTGGCTCAATGAGGCCAACTACAATGTTTGGAATTGATGACGTGGTTTCTATTTTGCTCGAATAATGAAAAGATTCCCAAAAACTCTGACAACCAGATCTCATTTAATCACTAAGCTCCAGGGCTTTATATGATATGTCCTTAGGCAAAGCTTCTCCTCGGTTTTGTTCCAGGGACTTTATCTCCCCTAACAAGCCACCTCGTTATAATGTCAGCTCTCATGACAAGGGGGAAAAAGATAATTCCTCACCTCGTATGGGAAAAGGCCTGTTACTGCAAGGAGCACCGACCCTGAAATAACTTCAAATGATGGATCCAGTTGTAGCCTTTCCAATGCCCGTCTAGAAATTCAATCAGAATCTTCTCCATGCCCAACCCGGGGGACATTCATTATTAAATGAGACACAGTCCCTTCAAAACTACTCTTCCATGTCACAGTATTCTCAAAGCAGCTGCTAAATGGAGAATAGGAGCCAGGGCCGTGATAGAAAGGTTTTCCCTTCTACTAAATAAGTAATAAATAATAAATAAATTATAGCAATGTCACTGGTCACAATAGAAATTGGAAATGCCAGGATGGGTCAGGAGCCATGCTAATGGAGAAACTCTGCCCCTCAGCATATCAGAAATAGTGTCTAGGCCAGTGATCCCCAACCAGTAGCTCGTGAGCAACATGTTGCTCTCCAACGCCTTGGATGTTGCTCCCAGTGGCCTCAAAGCAGGAGCTTATTTTTGAATTTCTGTGTTGGGAGCAAGTTTTAGTTGCATAAAAACAAGGTGCACTGCCAAACAGAGCCTTAATGTAGGTTGACAATCCACATAGGGGCTACTAAATGGCCAATCACAGCCCTTATTTGGCACCCCAGGAACATTTTTCATGCTAGTGTTGCTCCCCAACTCCTTTTACTTTTGAATGTTGCTCACAGGTTCTAAAGGTTGGGGATCCCTGGTCTAGGCTATTCAAAGTCAACTCAAAGTCAACTAAGTAATCAAAACAGTTCTATCCTGCAGGAGCACTGTGGGCTACATAAAGTCTTTCAAGATATATTTATGGATAGCAGACATTGTAGAGAACTTCTCATTGTGTTTGATGGTTGGTGTACTGTCTGCAAAGGCTGATGAGCACTGAATAGAGACCATCAATAAGGTACAGGGCTATACTTATTACAAAAGCAGTTACTTATATAAAACTTAATGCACATGATACATATCAGGCAGATCCAAAGATTTCCATTCTTAGAAAAGGTAAAGATACTAGATCTTCCTATGGAAAGGGAAATGATGGAATTTCCTTCCCAGTAAGATGGTGATGACTAATTCATGGGAGAGATTTAATGAGGAGTTGGGTGCTACAGGACCGTTGCCAATCATGGGGTGAAGCAGAGACGTATGAATCGCTAGGGATGGAGATGCTACAGCGCAATGGTCCACAAGAAGATTAGTCGCCTGCTTCAAATCTCCCCCAAATACTTTCCACCACCGATAAAGTGAATCCCTGATAGTTAAACCCATGTGTTACTTTGATCTTTTACCTAAAGAGGAAACTACAGGCAACTTCAGAAGACTAAATATTATTACATTACTACTGCCAACTGCTATGCTCAGTGCCACTTCTCTCACTTTGCTGACTCCTGATCTTGCTCCTGACATATATGTTTACAAACTACAGGACAGTGTACCAAGTGCAAGAAACAGGAGCAAATTTCCATGTTTTTTGCACATTTGTGCCCTGCCATGCACTTTGCAGAACAACAGCAGGTCTTTGTGGTCTAAAATAAATACAACACTGGGTTAGGCAGCTGCCACGGTGCAAATGTGTCTCTCTTTGTTCCCCCCCCTGCCCACAGGGCATGGCTCAAAAGTATCAGGGGGAGCAGGCCTGGATTTGTGTCAAAGCCACAAAGGCTAGGGCGGCAAAAGTTTAGGGTGGGCGTGACTCTTAGCCGCCTGGTAAAGTGCATTGGGGACACACAGGTCCGGTGCTCCAGCTCATGCGTACGTGTGCTCACAGAGGGGCACGGAGATGCAGACGGCAGGCGCTAGGACCAAGGAGCTTCAGGGTGCCACCAAAAGAAATCCGGCCCTGGGTGGGCACAAGCTGCAAAGGAGCCCTGCAAGTTCCACATGCTGAATTCTTTCCATGTGGTATGAGGTGCAGATCTCTTCTCTTACTGCAAATCAAAGATATTGTGGCCCAAAGTGCTTCTGCTCTTGTGCCGGGGCAGTATTAAATGAGACCCCCTTTATGTCTCATACCCCCCTCTTCCTTTTAAATTATACAGCTTCTCCACCTTGTATATAATCTGCATTATGATGCAGACACCCATTAAATTGTACAGCGCTACAGAATATGTTTGCGCTTTATAAAAGCATAATTACAATAATATAAGCCCAAGGAGAAGGGAATCTTGCGTCCCGTTTGCTCAGGCACAAAATCTACAGTTTCTTTTTCTCTCTGTCAAAACACCGACCTCCTTTTCTTTTGTTTCGCTGGATGAATTGATGTGAGATGAGTCAGTATCCCAGGGAACGGCCTCCCCATGATAACATCTTCACGGGTACCAGCCAACCTGCCAGTAAAGTGAGCAATGGTACAGGAACCAGAGACAAACACATATACGTGTATATACAATATATATATATATATATATATGCAGAGGATTGAGGCAGAAATGTTAATGAATTATCATTAGAGCCGCACCCTATTTTCACTTATTAGAGTAATGGCATTGGGCAGACATGGCACCCAGTGGAACATTAATGGATTCCGTGAGAGCCGATGCCATGTCCATGAGACAGATTAATGATCACTGTAAGTTGCAGGAGCGAGCCAGGGAACATATTGTCAAGTGCATATTAAGCTGCTAAATATCATTACTATGGAAACAAGTTCATCGCATTCCCTGCTTTGCTGTTTACCCACCGCACAGGGAATATTATTCTGTTTACACTCCTGTTTATTGCCCTTGAATAAACAGCAAAGTATTAGGTCGCTGCTTATTGTGTGACAGAACTTTCCTCCTCTGTATATTATAAATATATATATAGGAGCATGAGCTACCATATTGCTTGCCTGAACACAATTTTTTTTTGCCATCACAGGAGCTGCTGATTTCTGAATACAATCAAACTTGGCACCCACATCCAGAAAAGTTTACAAAACAGAGATGGTGATTGGGACACTGGGCAGATGAGCTAAGCAGGTCCGGACTGAGAATTAAAATAGGCCCTGGCATTTCAGGTACACAAGTACAAATAGTGACTTTCTATGGGACCTTATAGCAGCCTCTCTGGCATTTGCCAGACCCCACAGATTGCCAGTCCAGGCCTGGAGCTAAGAGTCCACATTGGGCAGAGGAACATGCAGATCCTGGAAGCAGAGAAGGTCCAAGCAACGATGATTCCCAGTTGGTGATTTATACACAACTGAATGAAATACTGTAACAAAACACAGAAGTTTTGGGGTCCAGTAACTATCAGGTGAACCCCTACATCTCTGTATAAAAGTGTTCAGGGAACCCATTTCTCCCAAGCAACAGGATCAGATCTAAAAGTCTGAGATCTCTGGGATTCTGAAGGTACCTGAATTTGTTTTGACTTTTGGAATTGTCTCCCCCTTCTCTACTCTACCCATCTCCTTTGTTTTTATTTAATCATCTCTACTCTTGCGATCTGGGATTCTGGCTGTAATATTCCTCTAATTGTACCTGGAAGGCATCGCCTGCAGAATTGAGAGAGACAGAGCGCCACCTACTGGCCATTGGTAAAACTCACAGAACTGATTCTGAGTGATTTTTTTTTTTTTTTAGGTTTAACTGTTATTGGTCTTCCGTACCATATTTAATGCAGAAAAGTAATCCCTGTGAATTTAAGTGTGGACATAATTCTTCTCTCTCTATGTAGCAAAGTACCGGTAGATGCAAGGGGCATTTAAAGGAATAGTAACACCAAAAAAATAAAAGCAATTTAAAGTAATTAAAATATAATGTACTGTTGCCCTGCATTGGTAAAAGTTATGTGTTTGCTTTAGAAATACTACTATAGTTTATATCATTAGGCTGCTGTGTAGCCATGGGGGCAGCCATTTAGGTTGAAAAGGGAGAAGGCACAGGTTACTTAGCAGATAACAGAAAAGCTCGAGAATGTATCTGTTATCTGCTAAGTGACTTGAGCCTTGAATGGCTGCCCCCATGGTTACACAGCACCTTGTTTATATAAACTAAAGTTGTGTTTCTGAAGGAACCAGTGCAGAACAACAGTATATTGTATTTTTATTATGTTAAAGCACTTTAATTTTTCCGTGTTACTGTTCCTTTACGTGCAAGGTGCAAGCAAAGAAGAACATGTGCAGCTGCATGTATCTAGTGTAGATGAGCCATTATGTCTGCAAGCATTATATTGCCCTGACCATATATCTCATACATACAGGACTCTTCTTGAAGTTAAAGGACAACTTAACATTTCATTCCCTTCCTGAAAAAGGCTCCCCTTCCACAAACAGGACACTCTTCCCAGCTATGGTGCCAGGTATAGTGGGGTTGTCAGCCAATGCGTATGATTGGCAGAGTTTGCTAGTCTACATGCCCAAAGCAGGTCGGTTTCCAGTGTGCATGCTCTTAGGCCCAGATCTGTTGGACAATCACAAAGGCCTCGGCTTAGGGTTACAAGTTTCTAGGGTGGATACCATCCCTGTACCCAAGGCACACGGGTACACCTTTGATATTAAGTGGGTATGGTTAGTACTTGAAACTAAGGAGCAGCAATGGGAGCTGTCAGGTCTCCTGCTTGGCCAGTCCCCAGCATGGCTCCCTTGTTTCTAATAATAGCTCTATAATTCTGGGGGCTGGTGAAAGGGGCAGCCCTGTTTAGGGGTGCAGGAGAGCAAAATGAGAAGTTGCTTCCTATATCTCATTATGTTTCTCTCTTTCTGTTCAACTCAGCCTAATATTCCCCAGACATGACATTCCTACACATCTCATAAGCATGACAGACAATATAAAAGCCATGTGCACATAGTACGGGACAGAGATTAATTAGAAGGAGAGAGAGAAGCCGAGCTTGAATAGCCAGGTGCTTGTGTCAGTACATTCTGAATGGAGCTCTGGATCTTTGCAGCATATCAACTGGTTATGTCAGTCAAACAAGGACCAGCGTTCACTGGATGGAAGGCTGAGTTGTGTAACAAAGTACGGCCTCCTTCCATAAGTGGCAGCTTAGAATGAATAATGTAAATTACATGTTTCCCACTTACAAGCTGAAGCCGGGCAGATGACATGCAGGGAATTCTTGTATTATTAAAGGCTAAAGACCACCATAAAAATCTGTCATTTATACTAGTAATTATGTATTTTAAGGCACTATTCAACCTTACAATAACACCTTTTACAGGGCATGTAAAGGAAAAAAAATCCCATTTTTACTTTCTTTAATGAAAAATAAACCTATCTCTAATATACTTAATTGAAAAAATATCTACCGCTTTTATTAGAAACCTGACTGCATGCAGAGAAATTCTCCCTTCATTTACTGCTGTGGATAGGAATTGCCAGATGGTCCCTAACTGCTCTTCAGGGAAACAATCATACTTATGAACAGCAGGGGGAGCCTCTGCCTAACTTCCCAGCCATGCAGAACTCAAGCAGCTTTGTTTGTTTCCATGTAGAGCAGTCGGCGACTGAGTAGAGATTTGTATTGGATTTTATTTTTGCCTTTACATCCCCTTTACGGTTTCCAACTCCAGCTGCAGGGACAAAGATCATGGAGAAAGATTTAAACAGATAAACTGGAACTTTATTTGGAGGATTTTGCTGCAGCCACTGGTTCTGCAGAGTTGGAGAAAGTTTGTATCAAACAATACAAAAACTATAAAATCCACATTAGATTAAATGACAACACAGGACCCAGTACAGTCTGTATATTCTGATTATTAATCAGTCCTGTTGTATCAGCTAAAAAGATATTATTTGACTTAGGTTGTTTTGATAATTTATGACGATCCCTAAGCAGCCCAGACCACACTGAGCATGTGCACAGTCTTGGTCTTGCAAAGATGTTTAACAAAGTTACAAGATGGTGACCCCCCTGTGGCCAACTTTGAAAGCATAAATCATTTGTTTGATTAGGCTTGTGGTGCAGTAAGTTCATGTTTATGTTTAGTATACAAAATACAGCATTTCTAGCATTATTCTATTTTAGACTTTACCTCCCCTTTAAGCAGCATTAAGCCTAGGGCCGTTCCTGCTGGAATCAGCTTTTTGATTTTAAAGACACTTACTGAACTCCCTTGTGCCATTCGCCCTCCTTACTGAACCATAATAATGTTGCAGATAGGACCAATGATAATAGGAGGGGCAAACAGAAGACAAGAGTAACACAGACATGTAACTTTTTTACTCTTTTGGCCAACAGATGAAAAAAGTCTTAAAATAAAACGTTATTTACACAGTGTGACATAATGTATAATCAGATATAGTGTAACAGAAACCTCAGATACATTACACACCTTTAACAGCAAACCATTGATTTGTAAATTGATTTGTAAACCCTGTAAGAAGCAGCTTTATGGGTCTGGTTAAAAGAAATACTTGAGAAAATTCAATTTCACGTTCTGACGTCACACAAAACCAGCAATATCTCATGTTCGGATCAAGCTGAAATGACCAATAACACCAGCAGCAACAATGACTGACTGGATTATTAACTATTTTTGTGCTGTAAAATCCTTTTGAAACCTTCAACAAAAGTCTTCAGCAAGTTTGTTCTGCTGTGTTCTGCCATATTTTATTGTTATCTAAACAAAGCACTGCTCTATTTACTCAAAGGGGTTGTTCACCTTTAAGTTAATGTTTATCATGACGTAGAGAGGGATATTCTGAGAGAATTTGCAATTGGTTTTCATTTTTTATTATTTGTGGTTTTTGAATTATTTAGCTTTTTATTCAGCAGCTGTGACAGTTATAACAGTCTTTCTCCCTAAGGGCAGTGTTTGGGATCTGGGGAGGAAAGTGCCAACATTATTGTTATTTCTCAGCTTGCGTGGTATTGGGGGGGGGACACATTCATAGTGCAGTACTAGGGCTAACTGATTCTTTACTATGCATACGGCCAGCCCAAGCCCTTTAATTCTGTATAATGTTAATAAAGCCGTAAATAAAAAGTCAGCTTCATTACCCTATATATCATGCTTTAATTGTATACACTTAAGCTCAAGCACATTGATCTGCTACTGATTGTCACACTCAGGCTATAGTTTACTTTTACGTACCAGCAATTCATGTTCAGCATTGTCCTTGTTCTTACTCTTTCCCACAGATATTCTCGGTGTACAGTAGGTCACAATAGCAATTTACTGTAGAGGTATGGGTTTTCTGGACAATGGATCTTCCTATAATCAGGATCGCCATACCTTAAAGTAAAATATTTAAACACTGGGCAGTCAATGATCAGGATACTCATATTGGCTTTATACACACACACACACGCACACACGCACACGCACGCACACATGATTTCCCTTCATATGCCAGTCCAAAGAGAACCACCAAGATGCTTTGGAACCCAAGACAAGTGCAGCAATCAGAGTCCCACCATTACATTACCGCTGACAGTTAGTTGCAGACACACTGGAGGGCTGATAAGCCACAAGGGCAAATAGTGTTGCTGTGTTGAGTGCTTTCACTTCTGCTCCAGGTGACTGCCAGCACGATCGCAGGATTGCATCAATGAACAGAAGTGGTCAGCAATTCGACTGGATTTTTATCCTTGCCCAATCGACATCTGGTCGACTTTAAGCCAGATATTGATCGGGGAAGCCCATCGGAGGGCCCCATACATGGGCCAATAAACTGCCGACTCGGTCTGTCGGCAGCTTTTATTGGCCTGTGTATGGCCATCTTTATTCCCTGCCAATATCACTGTTTGAGTAAAAGATGATTAAGACTTACCTTGAGGTGGGAAGTTTAGAAAATGTTTTGTGTTGTTGGGAATAGGGCAACTGTCCCCTCTTACCCCCTTTTGTGGACACCCATAATAGGAGCTAAACTGCACAACTGCAGCTGCCAATAGAAACTGCAAGTGAGTGCATCTTATAAGTTGCTATGGGTAATTGCAGTTTAGTACCGATCTTGGGAGACTGTAGGACTGAACCTCAGCAGTTGTTTTACAATAAAGTCCATATGTTCAATGCTAACCAATCCAGACAGGTAACTTACCAAAGGAAGCTTTTCGATCAGATATCCACCTTATGCCCACTCTGCTTTTTTCCTTATACAGGGCATTGTTTCTATGGCATTGAATAAAAACTCTCTGCAACAGATAGAAAAAAAATGAAAGGGGCAGAACTAGGCGTAGACACCAGAGGCACATGCTTAGGGCACAAAATGATGGCAAGGGGGCTCAATTCTCAGAAGCAACATCAGATTAATCTGCGAGGGAAAACAGGCCCCAACTGCGGGGGGCAGGTGAGGTGTGTGGGGGCTGGAGAGGAAGGGCCAAGTAGTACCTTTAATAAAATCCAGTTCCTGTAGCAGGTTACCCACAAAAAAAGCAGGTACCCTGGGGGATGAGGGTAGGATTTTCAGATGTGGGTATAGAACGGGGTCTGCAGATTGTGGGTCTGAGGGTTGCGGGTCTCATCTTAATTTTTTTATCTTATGTTATCTTGTCTATATTTTACTCCTAATTTTAACAATTTTTTCTGTCCCCGCCCACTATTGCTGATATCACTTTCGGTTTGCAGCAACAGCACTTCCTGTTTAATGGTGGTCGGCGGATTGCAGATAGGGTTGCCACCCGGCCGGTATTTTACCGGCCTAGCCGGTAAAATACCTGCCAAGGCCGGAGCCGGTATTACAAATTTACCGGCAATGTAACTGCCGGTAAATTTGTAATACGATCAAAAGGAGCCCTCGGCCTGCCCCCAATCCCCTGCAACTTACTTTTTCTTTTGCCTCTTCTAGAGTCCGTGGCCGGTCCCTTTTGATGTCACGTCCCGCCCCTTTTGACGTCACATACCACCCCTTTGAGGCCCGCCCCCCAGCAGCCGGTAAATTTTTTTATAAAAGGTGGCAACCCTAGTTGCAGATAAGGCAGTTGCGGGTCGGGTAGTGGATCTATGTGGGTAAATATGTGGGTTGCGGTTCGGGTCTCATAAATTGGTTCCGCACTGGACTCTATTCTGTGTACAAATAGCGTGGCGCTCTATCTGGGAACTCTGCTTGGGATTCCATACACAACTAAAACAAGAATGAAATCAGATGTCACTCACAACAGCAAAGTGTGCTAGATATGCTGGGTTTATTCAGATCTCTGGAGATTTCAATAAACCAAGAATATTGAGCACACTCTGCTGTTGAGAGTTAGTATAATTATTTTCTCTGTGCTTCAGTGTTTTTTTCAAGGTGTCCCGCCCAGTCTGACCCTGCTGTGCTTCCACATTTCTGTGCTTCTGTGAAGATATTACTGGCGTATTTCACCTTACTGAAACTCTTGGAAAGGCTTGCCCATAATATTTACTATCAACTCCCGCAGGCCACTTATTCGGTTAATATTCGATAACAAGAAGCCCACCGGGTGTATTCTAACATCCATGACAGCCAGCCAAACAAACCCATCAATAAGACCTTCCATAACCGGGACAACTGCCCAAGAAATAACATCAAGCTATGTGGTTGGGCATCCTATTTCTTTTACATTATGAGGTTTTAAGCTACAACAAATATAATCTTTTAGGTTCCCAAAAATGTGTTTTTCTAAATGCATCAGTTAATAGTGCTGCTCCAGCAGAAATCTGCACTTCAATCCATTTCTCAAAAGAGCAGCAGATTTTTTTATATTTAATTTTGAAATCTGACATGGGGCTAGACATATTGTCAGTTTCCCAGCTGCCCCCAGTAATGTGACTTGTGCTCTGATAAACTTCAGTGACTCGTTACTGCTGCGCTGCAAGTTGGAGTGATATCACCCCCTCCCTTGCACACCCCCAAGCAGCCTAATAACAGAACAATGGGAAGGTAACCAGATAACAGCTCCCTAACACAAGATAACAGTTGCCAGGTAGATCTAAGAACAGCACTCAATAGTAAAATCCAGGTCCCACTGAGACACATTCAGTTACATTGAATAGGATAAACAACAGCCTGCCAGAAAGCAGTTCCATCCTGAAGTGCTGGCTCTTTCTGAAAGCACATGACCAGGCAAAATGACATGAGATGCACCAACACATCAATATTACAACTAAAAAAATACACTTGCTGGTTCAGGAATGAAATTTTATACTGTAGAGTGAATTATTTGCATAATAATAAACTTAGAATTAGTGTAATTTAGAAATAAAAAGTACATCATAAAAATCATGACAGAATCCCTTTGAAAGGAGTTGGGGTGTGAATTTTCACCCTGAACAGCTTTGAATGCCACTGAAGTTCATTAAAAGAAGATTTAAACCACTGAAACACATTCATGGTAAATTGCTTAGGGGGAAATGTACCAAAATTTGCAAAGAGCAAAACTTTGCGAATAAAAATTTGCCTATCGCCATGTAATATTCCTCGTTAGGCTTTTATTGCATTGCGAATCTTAATTGTGCATTGTGAACCTTTAACAACAACGGCACTGGAGTTTCGTTAAACATTTTGACGCAAAATGTTATTACATACACTGCGAACGTTTGCAAAAGCAGTTAGGTTACAAACTTTGCGAGGAAGTCTGTCTTAATAAGTGAAAAATGGAGCAAACATGGTCTCTAGCATTCCCAAGTGTCTTTGAGAAAGTTTTTTGCAATAACGAAGCACAGGGTCACCATCAGGGGGGGCACAGGGGGTACAAGTGTACCAGGTCTGGGCCTGAAGGGGGGCCCAGCAGTGCTGGACTTTTGAAAGAGACTGGCCCCCCTTGACAGCACAGAAGCCGTGCCGCCTCCTTCCGAAGTCCCGACAGCTGAAATGCGGAAGTGCCGAAAGTTCCGAAGTCACAAAGCGGTGAAAAGACCCAAAGTCACGAAAGGAGGCGAAGTTGAAGTCCTGAAGCCGCAAATTCAATTTCTCTGAACACCAATGTGTGTGTGTGGTTTTTTTTTTTTTTAATCCCCTGGATTATTATTTTAATACTATATAGGCCCCTGCCACCAATGTTTTTTTAAAAAATATTCTGTGGGGCCCCAATTTTTTTTAACTTGTAAGGGGGGCCCTGGCTCCAATGTTTTTTTTTTTTAATTTATAGGGGGGCCCTCGTCCCCAATAGCTTTTTATAACTTGTGTGTGTGTGTGTGTGAGGGGTTACCTTTTTTAGCGCTGATGTCTGTGTGGTCTTTTAACTGTGATGTGCAGTGGGTGGGATCTGGTGTGGGGCTTGGGGGCTGGGATGGGCCCAGAAAACTTTGTTGTATGGGACCCTGTGATTTCTAATGGCGGCCCTGATGAAGCATAATACATTCCCCAATAGAGTGCTCTTCTGATCACTTTTTTATAGTTTTCAAAATATTAGCAGGTTTTTTTTACACTGGTAATATAACAAATTTGAATCAATTGCTCCACCTGCTGTTCATTTTGATCTACCAGAAACAGGAGAAAATGAATTAAGTTACAGCAGAACCATGATTTTACTCCTTCCGGATTTTACATTTTCCCAGAAGTGACACTGTTTTTTCCCCCGGGGAAAAGTCAGGATTCTACTGTAGGTAAACTGAGAAAGTGCTCAAAAGAATGAGCAATTTTACATGAATTTGTTTTGATGGTTTATTTCCTATAGTTCCTTCTAAGGGAGGATTTTGGCAGATTGTTTTCAGTAACAGAAAGGCCTGAGAATTTGGAAATCGTTCCACTCTGCTAAATGCCTAGGGATTTATTATGTGCATCCTATAAACACTGACAATGGCTTTATTTAAAGTGATACGTTTATGGGATCCGTTGTCTGGAAACTCGTTATCCAGAAAGCTCCGAATTATGGGAAGGCCGTCTCCCATAGACTCCATTTTATCCAAATGGTTAACATTTTTCAAGATTATTTTCTTTTTTCTCTGTAATAATAAAACAGTAGCTTGATCCCAACTAAGATATAATTAATCCTTATTGGAAGCAAAACCAGCCTATTGGGTTTATTTATTGTTTACTTGAATTTTTCAGAAGTTGGGGAGGCACATTCATCAAGGGTCGGATTTCGAATTCATGTGAGTTTTTTTAAACTCCCATAAACTCGAAATTCGACCAATCGAAATTTATTATAAAAATCGATTTCTTTAAACTCGAGCGAATAGGATCGACCTGAAAAAAACTTGAATGTCAGGAAGGCTGCAAACAACTCCAAATTGATCAGTGAATGTCTCCCATTGACTTAAAGACCACTTCCGCAGGTTTCAGATAGCGAATAGTCTAATTTGAGTTCTTAAAGGGCCAATGTATGATAAATCTTGAAAATTGAATTCAAATTTTTTGAAAAAAATCTAATCAAATAGTCCATAGTCAAATCTGGCAGTTTTGCCCTTGTTAAATCTGCCCCTTAATGTGTGAATATCCAAATTATGCAAAGATCTGTAAACCGGAAAACCCCAGGTCCCAAGCATTCCAGATAACAGGCACCATACTGGTACAGGTATGGGACCCGTTATCCAGAATGCATGGGACCTGTGATGTTCTGGATAACGGATCTTTCCATATTTGGATCTTCATGCCTTAAAGGAGAAACAAACCCTTAATAAATAAAAACCCTACACCCTACCCTATATAGACCCCCTCCCTCCTTCTCCCCAGCCTAGCTGCTACCCCTGTTAAATGCCCCTAACTCTTTACTTACTCCCTCTGTGCAGATTCTGTCCAGCGGAGTTCATAGCAGCCATCTTCTTCTCTTCGGTAATCTTCTAAATGAGACCGGCGGAGCGGCGCATGCGCAGCTGGAGCAATTTTCTGTTTGACAACAACTGCACATGTGCCAAAACTTACAAAATTGCCGAAGCGCCGGTCTCATTCCGAACCAAATCGGCTGAAGATGGCTGCCGTGAACTCCACTGGACTGAATCTGCACCAAGGGGTAAGTAAAGAGTTAGGGGCATCTGCCCGGGGTAGGCCAGGGGGGTCTATGTAGGATAGAGGGATAGGGTTTTTTTTATTAAGGGTTTGTTTCTCCTTTAAGTCAGAAAATCATATAAACATTAAATAAACCCAATAGGCTGATTTTGCTTCCAATAAGGATTAATTATATCTTAGTTGGGGTCGAGTGCAATCACCCCCCTGAGCACTGAATATCCCCCCGTCTTTGAGCCTAACATGATTTTGCTGAGGTCTCAGCACTACAGAGCTTTAAACAGAGACATATTGGGGCTCATTTATAAACACTGGGCAAATTTGTTCCTGGGCAGTAACGCGTGGTAGCCAATGAGATGATTGCTTTCAGTGTTCAACCTGCAACTGACTGAAAAAAAGCTAATCACTGATTGGTTGCTATGGGTTACTGCCCAGGTGCAAATTTACCCGGTGTTTATAAATCAGCCCCATTGTGTGAAAAAGAAGAATGCGCCAGTGCATTATACTCCTCTAACTAGAGAGGGAATGTGCTAAAAGGAACAGTAACACCAGGAAATTAAAGTGTTTTAAAGTAATTAACATAATATACTGTAAGCATGCACTGGTAAAACGGGAAACACTACTGTTGTTTATATAAATAAGCTGCTGTGTAGCAATGGGGGCAGCCATTCTAATGGAGAAAAGGCACAGGTTACACAGCAGATAAGGGATAAGCCCTGTCCAATACAATGGTGTTTTATCTGCTATCTACTGTTTATCCAGTGCTTGAATGACTGCCCCCATTGCTACACAGCAGCTCATTTATAAAAACAATAGTGGGGTTTCTGAAGAAAACACACCAGTTTTACCAATGCAGGGCAACACTGCGTTATATTTTCATTACTTTGGTACACTCTTTGGGTTTTAGTGTTAGGGTTAGTTCACATGAGGAGATTCGAGGAGATTTTGTCGCCTCGTCTTTTGAGCGACTATCTCCCTGAACTGCCTCAGCGTTTTTCCCCATAGGCTACAATGAAAAGTCTCCTGCGCTTATGCACACGTGGAGATGCTTTTTAAGTCTAGTGCACCTAAACATGGCAGGTTGGATAATGTGAGCTGTCAGTAGTGATTGGGTAAAGTCAGATGGCGTGGCGATGCTTTTTAAATAGTGGCCCAAAGTTGCTTCAGTGAGGCAACTTTGGGCGACTGTTGAAAACGCCTCGCCGTGTGTGCATTAGCGCAGGCAACTTTTCATTGTAGCCTATAGGGAAAAACGCTGAGGCAGTTCAGGGAGATAGTCGCTCAAAAGACGAGGCGATTGGTCGCCAGGCATGTAAGGACATGCTCACTCCTCGTTTGAAACACAGACAGTGACTGTAGCAGATCTTTAGGGAGCTCCAATTTTTGGCCCCAACTAAAACCAGCGCCATATATTATTCATTATCGCCTACAATATTATGGGTTTTATTTACACATCCTACACGTCCCCTTTAAACCCATTGTCATTATAAAATAATAAAAAGGGTACCGTCTGTGGGGATCTTTTATGTAGGTCTCTATGAGCAGGCTATACATCTCAGAATGAACGTTCTCTATGAGAATCTGGAAGCCATAAAAGCAGCGAGCTTCTGGGACTTGCACCTCCTGACTGAAGCGCCCCACCTGCGGAGAAATCATCACAAATTATATTACATGAACAATGAAAATGCACTTGTTCTCTCATTATACCTGTGTCTGTCATAGACAGAAAAACTTATATACTCCATGGATTTAAATGGTAACTGCACTTTCATTGGATTGCAGACTTCGTCCTCACAATGGGTAAATGAATACATTCTGCCTCCCTCTCTTTCATACTCATGAGCTGCTCCTTCCGTTCAGTGAGGGGAAGAAGTTAAAGGAGAATTCAACCTGTAACCACTGCGCATGCGCCAAAAGTTGCAAAAATTTTCTGACATTTTCATGACTTTCGGCACATGCGCAATTGTTCGGGACCAGAAATTTACTCCAACTGCGAATGTGCCGAAAATGCCATCAATACACAAAGATTAACGGAGAAGAATAAGATGGCTGCCATGAACTCCGCTGGACAGAATCTGCCGCAAGGGGTGAGTAAAAAAGTAGGGGCATTTGCCCAGGGGACAGTTAGGCTGGGAGGGGGGGTCTAAACTATGGGTTGAATTCTCCTTTAAAGGAGAAACAAACCCTGAATAAAAAAAACCTTCCCCCCTACCCTACATAGACCGCCCTCACCCCCCCCCCAGTCTAGCTGCTACCCCAGGCAAATGACCCCAACTCTTTACTTGCCCCTCCGTGAAGATTCTGTCCAGTGGAGTTCACGTGTTCCATCTTCAGCCGCTTCGGTAATCCTCGGAATGAGACTGGCGCTTCTGCAATTTTCGAGAGTTTTGTCGCATGCGCAGTTGTTGCGAAACAGAAAATTGCTCCTACTGTGCATGCACTGCAATGCCAGTCTCATTCCGAAGATTATCGAAGAGAAGAAGATGGCTGCTGTAACTTCCGCTGGACAGAATCTGCACGAAGGGGCAAGTAAAGACTTAGGGGCATTTGCCCGGGGGGGGGGGCAGCTAGGCTGGGGGAGGAGGGAGGGTGGTCTATGTATGGCAGGGTTGTAAGGTTTTTTTTTATTTATTGAGGGTTTGTTTCTCCTTTAAAGGGGTTGTTCACCTTTAAATTAACTTTTAGTATGATGGAGACATTGATCATTTTTTAGTGGTCTTCCAGTTATTTAGCTTTATTGTTCAGCAGCTCTCTAGATTGGAATTTCAGCAGCTATCTGGTTGCTAGGGTCCTGATTACCTTAGCAACCAAGAATATGAATAGGAAATGGGACTGAGTAGAAAGATTAAATAAAAAGTAACAATAATAACACGTTATAAGCTCACTGAGCAAATAGTTTTTGGCTGGAAAGATGTAGATGTGGAAGTGAGCAAATAGTTTTTGGCTGGAAAGATGTAGAAGTGGAAGGCAAATCATTGGAAAATTATAGAAAATAAATAATGAAGACCAATTGCAAAGTTGCTAGGAACAGGCAATTCTATAACATACTAAAAGCTAACGTGGGGGTAAAATATAAAAATGCTGTACATGTTCACTGGTCAGATGATCTTGATGTTATTTGCTGCCGTATGTTGTTCATTGAACAATGTTCTAATTTATTATGATGATGAGGGAATGGGGGAGGGGGCAAAAAAAGTCTGAAAACCACCAAAAAAACATCACTAGCAGCAAAGAAGGCCAGAATGTGCGAAATAAAGTTTTTCTCCTCCGGCTTCAGCTTTTCCCAGTGCACAAGGTCAAGTCGACCTAGAAAGGTAAAAAACAATAGAAGCGGCTGAAATAAAATCCAATAATAAAGTCATCATAGTAATCCACTAAAATCACAGTCAGTATATCAGTTATAGCATAAAAATATCCTTTCGCTTGTTTAGATATCAGATTGACCCGGAAGAAAATCCTTTACCTTTTGCTTAACCTTTAGCATTTTATAGAATGTCCCGTTTTCAAATGGTTTTTTAACTATAACCTTTCCATGTTTTTATCTACTTCATCCATCTTTCAAATGGGGGGTCACTGACCCTGGCAGCCAAAAGTATCTAGCAATGAGAGGCTAAAAGTGTATGTCATATGTTAATTGTATAATTGGCGCCTTACATTTCATCTCCCAGTGTCTCGTTCAAGCCAATGCCAGGGTACATTCAACCCTAATAATCGTCAGGCATCCGCGTGTATGACAACGGCGCCAATTTTTTTTCGTTCACATGGTGTAAAATTCACACATCTTGATAAATTCACCATTTTTTTTAAACTGTTTTTTCTGCATATTTTGTTTTGACACAGCATAATAAATATGCCACTAAATCTAGGATTTTTAGGAAGTAAAAAATGTTTTCCCCTTTCTCCCCCTAATTTGCATATGCAAATTAGGATTCAGAAGTTGGTATTCGGCTGAATCTTTCGCAAAGGATTCAGGGATTCGCCCGAATCCAAAACAGTGGATTCGGTGCATCAGACAACTCTGTCTGTTAATTGGCTCATGTGACCTAACATTTGGTTTGTTTGGTATGTTTGTGTGCACCGTGAATTATACGATCCCCTTATTTTTTAAAATGGCAATTTTCTATTTAGGATTACCCAATGGCACATACTACTAAAAAAGTATATTATTATGAAAATGATTTATTTACATGTAGCCAGGGTTTTACATATGAGCTGTTTTATACAATATATTTTTATAGAGACCTACATTGTTTGAGGGGTATAGTTTTCCTTTGGACCCTAGCAACCAGCTGAATAAAAAGCTAAATAACTCAAAAACCACAAATAATAATAAAATGGAAGCAAATTTCACATTGTCTCAGAATATCACACTGTATATCATACTAAAGGTTAATTTAAAGGAAAACTATACCCCCCAAACAATGTAGGTTTCTATTAAAAGATACTGAGTAAAACAGCTCATGTGTAAAACCCTGCTTCATGTAAATGAACCATTATCATAATAATATACCTTTTTAGTAGTATGTGCCATTGGGTAATCATAAATAGAAAATTGCCATTTTAAAAAATAAGGGCCGCCCCCTGAGATCGTAAGATTCACTGTGCACACATACAAACCACATGTAAGGTCACATGAGCCAATTAACAGACAGAGTTCTGCCTTTTGCTTCCTCACTTCTTCCTGTTACAGTTAGTGTTGTAGTATTTCTGGTCAGGTGATCTCTGAGGCAGCACAGATAGAGTCACGAAATGGTGGTTCAAGGCAAGAGATGTAAAAGGGCAATATTTATGTAAATATATATTCCAGTTTGGTAAGATTCTTTAATATGTCATTCAATTTGATATAAACTATCTGTTGCTTAAGTATTCATTTTGGGGGTATAGTTTTCCTTTAAAGGTGATCAACCATTTACGCAATGGTTCCCAAACTAAAGGGGCTGACTCCTCAAACCAGTAGAATGGGGTGCTCAGCCTGAAAGACAATTAAGATGAAATTTGAAGATGAACGCTGATATACTGTCACACAGGGCCGCCATTAGAAATCACGGGGCCCCGTACAAAAAAAGAATTTCGGGGCCCCCTGGGGTCTGGAGGAAGGAGGGAAGTGGCGAGACTTCCGGCTGGGGTATAGGGACAACTCCCAGGTGAACGGCGGGTGGTGCAGCCAATGAGTGGTAGGTGAGCGGCACGGAGGCAAAGCCAATAGTGCTGGATATAGCGCTGAGGGAGGTAGTGCGTGCCATTGGGGACAGGCCTGATGAGAGCGCCCCGGGGGATTATCACTCTCCTTTAAGGGGACTCAATTGTTATGAAAAGTGCAGCACTGCCGGGCCCCCCTTCAGGCCTGGGCCAGGTACACTTGTACCCCCCTGTGTCCCCCTGATGGTGGCCCTGCTGTCATATAACCCTTCAACAAAAAGAGAGCAAATAAACTCAAGAATATGAAGATCTCTGCATTAAAGGGGTGGTTCACCTTTTAGTATGATATAGAATGGCTTATTCTTAACAACTTTTTGATTGTTATTCATTATTTATTTTTTTGACAGTTTTTGAATCATTTTCCTTCTTCTTCTAACTCTTAACAGCTTTCAGATGAGGGTCACTAACCCCATGTAAAAAAAAAAAAAAATGCTCTGTAAGGCTACAAATGTATTTTTATTACTGATCCTTCTATTCCGGACCCTCCTATTCATATTCCAGTCTCTTATTCAAATCAATGCATGGTTGCTAGGGGAATTTGGACTGTAGCAATCAGACTGCTGAAATTGCAAACTGAAGAGCTGCTGAATAGAAAGCAGCTTATAAACCACAAATAATAAAAAATGAAGACCAATTGCAAATTGTCTCAGAATATCACTCTCTACGTCAGTGATCCCCAACCAGTGGCTCATAAGTAGCATGTTTGGATGTTGCTCCCAGTGGCCTCAAAGCAGGAGCTTATTTTTGAATTCCAGGCTTGGAGGCAAGTTTTAATTGCATAAAAACTAAGTATAGTGCCAAGTAGAGCCTCTTGTAGGCTGCCAGTCCACTTAGGGGCTACCAAATAGCCAATCACAGCCCTTATTTGGCACCCAAGGGACTTTTTAATGCGTGTGCTGCTTCCCAACTCTTTTTACATTTGAATGTGGCTCATGGGTAAAAAAGGTTGGGGACCCCTGCTCTATGTCATAGTAAAAGTTAAATCATAGTTAAGGGTTATGGTGATAAGGCTAATTGTCCTCTTCACATTCATCTGAATATTTTAGGGCAGCCCCAGTGGTGTAGATTTGGCCCCCAAAAAAAACTTTCTGTATCCCGTGCCTAAGCCCCAGGACCCCTCCACGCATATGAAATGTTAGGTCACCCACATGCACAGAATCAGTTGCGGGTAGCAGACATAGGGTCATATGTATCAAGGGTCGAATTTATTAAAACTCCCATAAACTCCAAATTCTATAAAAAAAAAACGACCTATCGAAGTTTATGAAAAAATTAAAATTTTCTAAATAGGATAGACTTGCAAACTCTAATCGAATTTAAATCAAATTCAATTTGAGTTTCTTCACCAAAAAAAAAAAAAAGTCCACCATAGGCTAAAACGCCAATTCGCAAGGTTTTAGATGGTGAATAGACGAATTCAAATTCTTAAAGGGACAGTAGAGTTTTTTTTAACTCAAATTTGGACTATTCCCTTGTCAAATTACACATTAATAAACTTTAAAAATATGAATTTTCAATTCAACCCTGATAAATCTGCCCCATAATATCATACAAAGAGATCGATGGAGCTCCTAAGAAGTCTGGGGGCTGCACAAATTCCGGCTGATGTTAGCCCATGGGCCTCCTGCTGCTCCGTTGTATTTGAGTTCTTATGGAACAAAACCAAATCAGATCTTATTTACACTCACTTCCTCTGCCGTCCAGAATGAGGCCTGGGCCTTCTTATACATTTTCCAGATATCGGGGTAATGGATTGGGAAGATGACAAATCTTTGTGGGTTTTTCCTGAGGAACGGCTCCTCCTCATCGCTGCTGCCATTGGTTAGATTCTGAAATGGGAAAATGATCAGTGACTTCAGATTAGGATAAGGTAGTTCATTAGATTACACAGTGCCAGCGCTGTACATTATATATAACGACTAGAACATTAACAGCACACATCTCATTATATAAAAATTAAACCTCGATTTTAAGTGCCCCGGTTTTCCATAACTCCCAACATTTTGGAAGTAAAAAGTACATTTTTTTTCCACATGTAGCGCAGCAAAATTTTTGACCACACCCATTTCTGTGGCCACACCCCCTAATTACCGTGTTCATTTTACAAAATTTGGCAGGTTATGAAAGTTTGAAAATATTTCTCCTTATGTAAACTGTTTTTTTGTGTCTCAAAATTGTTAAAAAGTATCGTATTTACACCTGTTAGTTGTTCTGCGCTCTCTGCTACAAGCCAATTAAGTGAGAAACTTTGTTTCTTTTTCTGGCTGTTCAGTGCAGAGAAAATCGGGACTTTCCAGTACAAATGAGGGACTGCAGGTTGAGCTGTCAAAACTGTCCCTCCGAAAAAGGGACAGTTTGGAGGTATGCTCCCATTTTACATTTTTTATTTGTGGTCCCACCAATTTATAATGCATTTCAATGGATGCACTTCCCTGATTTTAAGTAATGATTTCCAGGATATTACATCAACACGTTGTCCTGATGTTCCCAAAAACAGTTTTTCCCCCCTCTATTAATGTTATTATTTGTGAAATAAAGAGGTTTAACGGGATTCTGTCAGGATTTTTATGATGTTGTTTTTATTTGCAAAATACACTGTTTACACTGCAAATAATTTACTCTACAATATAAAATTTCATTCCTGAACCAACAAGTGTATTTTTGTAGTTGTAATATTGGTGTGTAGGTGCATCTCATGTCATTTTGCCTGGTCATGTGCTTTCAGAAAGAGCCAGCACTTTAGGATGGAACTGCTTTCTGGCAGGCTGTTCTTTCTCCTACTCAATGTAACTGAATGTGTCTCAGTGGGACCTGGATTTTACTATTGAGTGTTGTTCTTAGATCTACCAGGCAGCTGTTATCTTGTATTAGGGGGATGCTATCTGGTTACCTTCCCATTGTTCTGTTGTTAGGCTGCTGGGGATGTGCAAGGGTGGGGATGATATCACTCCAACTTGCAGTAGTGTGACTGAAGTTTATTAGAGCACAAGTCACATGACTGGGGGCAGCTGGGAAACTGACAATATGTCTAGCCCCATGTCCCCACAAGTGTATTTTTAGTTATAATATTGGTGTGTAGGTGCATCTCAGGTCATTCTGCCTGGTCATGTGCTTTTAAAAAAGAGCAAGCACTTTAGGATGGAACTGCTTTCTGGCAGGCTGTTGTTTCTCCTACTCAATGTAACTGAACGTGTCACAATTTACTAAATAGTGCCTGAATGACTTTGGCCAGCGTTAGTCACTTCACGCTTAGTCAAATTTGCCCCATAGAGAGAAAGAAGAAAGAATGTACTGAAGTCAGTATGAAAGTAAATGTGCAGTAACATGACACTGTTTCCATAGGGAGGCAGGGGATGTGGCTACGGGTGGGGAGGAGGGACATGTAACCATCCTTGCGCATAAGCAGCGCGTGTCACGTGATCGCGGTGTCAGAGCGCCAGTGAGTGTTATTGTGTGGCTGATCCCCCGCGCCATTGTCCCCTTCTATTACCTTGTCCCGTGTCCGGCCTGTGTCACTAGCGAGCCCCGGATCCCCCATTGCAGCAGAATGGGCCGGTCCTCCGATCGTGTCTCCTCCTACTGTCAGTCTATCACTGCTACAGGTGCATGGGCTGCACAGTCAGTCCTATAGGAGTCAGACTTATGGGCGGGGCAGCTCCTCCCACAGCATCAGGGGACGGGCACAATACTGGCAACCATGTGGACTATAATACAGGCTGTAAAAGATCATTGTCCAATAAGAACGTGCCCATATAAATCCAGGGTGTGGCTTTAGCGTTATATAACCAATGAGAAGCGACACTGTACGGGCAGTCACTTGCCAACTCCTCACTTGCATCCCATGTTACTTATAGCATTGAATTGCTCTGGCACTGAAGTCCAGCAGGGCTGGTCTTACCAACTACGGGCCCAATTGGAACTATTTCGGCGGGGCCCCCTAGACAGAGTTTTGTTATCTGGCACAGGGTTCCAGGGTGGGTGGCAAATAGTCACTGCCTTTCCCTCTATCCCATAACTGCTGCCAGTTGGGGGCAGTGTTCCCTCTAATTTGTTTTAGGTTATGTGCACAAAAATATATTTTGTGCAACTTTTAGCGACCGCTGTACAGATGTGTGTGCAGAACCATGGATTATAAAAGAAATGACTCATTTTTATTTTTCTGGAGTTCAAATAAAAGACATACAGCACAGGTATTCATTTTAACTGTATATGTAACCATGGAGTGCATAATTTAAAAAACTACCCTCAAACCTTCCTGTTGTAGGAAGAATAGTACAGGGGAATATCTATGCTGCCATAGTTTTATGGGATCTCTCTGTACAGACTATGAGCAAACTTAGGGGCTGTTCCTGCTGAATTGTGCTTAGTACAGGGGAATACCTATGCTGCCATAGTTTTATGGGATCTCTCTGTACAAAATATGAGCAAACTTATGCTGTACCTACTAATATACACCATATTGTACCCCAGTAACCTCCTTTGTTCTCCCAATAGTTCCAGTTGGGTCACATGGATGAGTGTTGTGCCAGGCTCTATATAGGTGTGGGCTGGGGATGTCAAACCGACAGTATCCCAATTTAATTTAAACTATACTGTAAGTACCCACAGTGTGTTTATTTAAATAGAAGGGAGAACTAATTGCCCCAGTCATTCCAATACATGCACTGACGTATTCATTGGGTTTGTGCCAGTGATGTGCAACCTTAGGCCCCGTTTGCCCTGTTCCAGGCCCCACCCACAACACCCCACAGTAAAAAAGGCCACTTGCACCTACTTAAAATTTGTCTGCATCTCTAAAGTGCATGTGGCCAGGGCCCCCATTACAAGTTTAAAAACACATTGGTGGTCAGGGACAGAACTAGGGGAAGTAGGGGGAATTATCACTGATACAAGTAGGGGAGTTATTATCACTATTACAAGTAGGGGGAGTTGGCCTCACATTCACTGAACTCCCCTGGTAGAGAGATGGGCAGTCCGCTGAGTCCAGTAAATAGATTTATGTAAAATACCAGCTCGGGAGATGTAACATGTCAAGTTCAGCTGCAACTCACACATTCAGCTTGAAAAAATTCTACTTCAGCAGCAACATTGCCGTAGCCAAGCACTGCTGTAAACTGCTGAAATAATATCTGTACGACTTGGCTCTGATCACTTTAGCCATTATCTCACTCTTGCATTATTGGACGGGTTTAAGTGAGAAAGACACAGGGCAGGGTAACGTTTGTGTCCTATAGCAGGACCAGGCAGGGCCACTATAAGGCTTTACTGGGCCTGGGGTCGGCACTCATGCCCCCTGAATACAAGCACAAACAGGGGGCTGTATAACTGCCCATATTGCCCCGGGAGCAGATATACTTGTGTCTGTGTGTGTATTATACAGACAAGCACAGAGCATAATGAGGTTAAATTGTGTTGTTGAACAACAACTTCCATAATCCCAACATACACTTAAAAAATAAAAAGTAACACATTAGCAGCAGTTTTATTTTTTTTATCTCAGTTCAGCACTGCCATAAAGCATATACTATTGTGTATCCTATGGCAGGATCACATCTGCATGCACGTGAGTGTATTTATGCTGCAGACTTGCACTGTTCACAGTGCAATCAAATGATAAAATCTATTGTTATTATGTGCATCCATCTGGGAATGAGCAGGAGAGGCAGAGCAAATACAGTTTAGCAATGAGCAGCAGGCAATGTTGTGGTTACAGTTGCTATGCAGTGGTGTCACAATGCTCCCTGCCATCTCATCACATGTCATTGCAATGATGAGATAACTGTCGCTATTCTGATGTCATAATGGTAAGAGCCAGTAAAAACTGGTATCATCCTGCTGGAGTCAAATACACCAGACAAGCCTGGAAGAGAGACACGCAATGTGCTGGCTCCATCAACGTGAGGCAGAGAAGGTAAGTGGCTGCAAAAAACTATAGTGTAGCAGTAGCATACTGTATATATACTGTAAATATAGTGAATACTGTACCCCCTGCTGTCATTTATATAGATTTTATAAGTCACCGAGCACTTTTATATGCTCATGTAAGTCCTTGTTTGTTCTCCCAATAGTTCCAGTTGGGTCACATGGATGAGTGTTGTGCCAGGCTCTATATAGGTGTGGGCTGGGGATGTCAAACCGACAGTATCCCAATTTAATTTAAACTATACTGTAAGTACCCGCAGTGTGTTTATTTAAATAGAAGGAAGAACTAATTGCCCGCCCCCACCAGTCATTCCTATACATGCACTGACGTGTTCATTGGGTTTGTGCCAGTGATGTGCTGAGATAAAAAAAATTGAGATAAAAAAAATAAAACTGCTGCTAATGTGTTACTTTTTATTTTTTAAGTGTATGTTGGGATTATGGAAGTTGTAGTTCAACAACACAATTTAACCCCATTATGCTCTGCGCTTGTCTGTATAATACACACACAGACGCAAGTATATCTGCTCCCGGGGCAATATGGGCAGTTATACAGCCCCCTGTTTTGTCCTATAGCAGGACCAGGCAGGGCCACTATAAGGCTTTACTGTACCTGGGGTCGGCACTCATTCCCCCTGAATGCAGGCACAAACAGGGGGCTGTATAACTGCCCATATTGCCCCAGGAGCAGATATACTTGCGTCTGTGTGTGTATTATATAGACAAGCACAGAGCATAGTGGGGTTAAATTGTGTTGTTGAACTACAACTTCCATAATCCCAACATACGTTTAAAAAATAAAAAGTAACACATTAGCAGCAGTTTTATTTTTTTATATCTCAGTTCAACACTGTCATAAAGCAAATACTATTTTGTGTCCTATGGCAGGATCACATCTGCATGCACGTGAGTGTATTTATGCTGCAGACTTGCACCGATCACAGTGCAATCAAATGATAAAATCTATTGTTATTTTGTGCATCCATCTGGGAATGAGCAGGAGAGGCAGAGCAAATACAGTTTAGCAATGAGCAGCAGGCAATGTTGTGGTTACAGTTGCTATGCAGTGGTGTCACAATGCTCCCTGCCATCTCATCACGTCATTGCAATGATGAGATAACTGTCGCTATTGTGATATCATAATGGTAAGAGCCAGTAAGAACTGGTATCATCCTGCTGGAGTCAAATACACCAGACAAGCCTGGAAGAGAGACACGCAATGTGCTGGCTCCATCAATGTGAGGCAGAGAAGGTAAGTGGCTGCAAAAAACTATAGTGTAGCAGTAGCATACTGTATATATACTGTAAATATAGTGAATACTGTACCCCCTGGTGTCATTTATATAGATTTTATAAGTCACCGAGCACTTTTATATGCTCATGTAAGTCCTTGTTTGTTCTCCCAATAGTTCCAGTTGGGTCACATGGATGAGTGTTGTGCCAGGCTCCAGGACCGCCATCAGAAATCACAGGGCCCCATACGACAAAATTTCCCGGGCCCCCTGGGCTGCGCCCACTGCAAGCCCCGCCTACAGGTCCACTCCCCACCACACAGCAAATAAACAAAAAAAATATTGGTGGCTAGGGTTCCCACATGTTAATAAAAAATAAAAAGATATTGGTGGCAAGGGCCCCCCATAAAAAAACATTTGTGGCCAGGGCCCCCCATGAGAAAAAAAATCGGTGGCCAGCCCCCCCCCCACATTATAAAAAAATTGGTGGCCAGGGCCCCTTAAACGTCCATCCCTTCCCGAAGTCAGCAGCTCTCAGAAAGATGGGGGGCCCGGCTAATCAAGTAAGTGTGGCATGGCAGGGCCCCCTTACCCTCGGGGCCCCCTACAACACTCCCCCCTGTCCCCCCCTGATGGCTGCCCTGCCAGGCTCTATATGGGTGTGGGCTGGGGATGTCAAACCGACAGTATCCCAATTTAATTTAAACTATACTGTAAGTACCCGCAGTGTGTTTATTTAAATAGAAGGGAGAACTAATTGCCCCAGTCATTCCTATACATGCACTGACGTGTTCATTGGGTTTGTGCCAGTGATGTGCAACCTTAGGCCCCGCCTGCCCTTTCCCAGGCCCCACCCACAACACCCCACAGTAAAAAAGGCCACTTGCACCTACTTAAAATTTGTCTGCATCTCTAAAGTGCATGTGGCCAGGGCTTTCATTACAAGTTTAAAAAACACATTGGTGGTCAGGGACAGAACTAGGGGAAGGCAGAAGAGGCACTTGCCAAGGTGCAACAATGGGGGCAGTGGGGAGCGGAAAGGTCCAATTAATGTTTTCTGCCTTCCCCTAGCCCAGGCTTTCTTGCTCCACTGCCTCACCTGACAGTTATGAATTATACAAGTAGGGGGAATTATCACTGATACAAGTAGGGGAATTATCACTGATACAAGTAGGGGGAATTATCACTGATACAAGTAGGGGAGTTATTATCACTGATACAAGTAGGGGGAATTATCACTGATACAAGTAGGGGGAATTATCACTGATACCAGTAGGGGAGTTATTATCACTGATACAAGTAGGGGGAATTATCACTGATACAAGTAGGGGGAATTATCACTGATACAAGTAGGGGAGTTATTATCACTGATACAAGTAGGGGGAATTATCACTGATACAAGTAGGGGGAATTATCACTGATACCAGTAGGGGAGTTATTATCACTGATACAAGTAGGGGGAATTATCACTGATACAAGTAGGGGAGTTATTATCACTGATACAAGTAGGGGAGTTATTATCACTGATACAAGTAGGGGGAATTAGCACTGATACAAGTAGGGGAGTTATTATCACTGATACAAGTAGGGGGAATTATCACAGATACAAGTAGGGGGAATTATCACAGATACAAGTAGGGGAGTTATTATCACTGATACAAGTAGGGGAATTATCACTGATACAAGTAGAGGGAATTATCACTGATACCAGTAGGGGAGTTATTATCACTGATACAAGTAGGGGAGTTATTATCACTGATACAAGTAGGGGGAATTATCAGTGATACAAGTAGGGGGAATTATCACTGATACAAGTAGGGGAGTTATTATCACTGATACAAGTAGGGGGAATTAGCACTGATACAAGTAGGGGAGTTATTATCACTGATACAAGTAGGGGGAATTATCACTGATACAAGAAGGGGGAATTATCACTGATACAAGTAGGGGAGTTATAATCACTGATACAAGTAGGGGGAATTATCACTGATACAAGTAGGGGGAATTAGCACTGATACAAGTAGGGGGAATTACCACTGATACAAGTAGGGGAATTAGCACTGATACAAGTAGGGGAGTTATTATCACTGATACAAGTAGGGGGAATTATCACTGATACAAGTAGGGGGAATTAGCACTGATACAAGTAGGGGGAATTATCACTGATACAAGTAGGGGAGTTATCACTGATACAAGTAGGGGGAATTATCACTGATACAAGTAGGGGGAATTAGCACTGATACAAGTAGGGGAGTTATTATCACTGATACAAGTAGGGGGAATTATCAGTGATACAAGTAGGGGGAATTATCACTGATACAAGTAGGGGAGTTATCACTGATACAAGTAGGGGGAATTATCACTGATACAAGTAGGGGGAATTAGCACTGATACAAGTAGGGGAGTTATTATCACTGATACAAGTAGGGGGAATTATCAGTGATACAAGTAGGGGGAATTATCACTGATATAAGTAGGGGAGTTATAATCACTGATACAAGTAGGGGGAATTATCACTATTACAAGTAGGGGGAGTTGGCCTCACATTCACTGAACTCCCTTGGTAGAGAGATGGGCAGTCCTCTGAGTCCAGTCAATAGATTTATGTAAAATACCAGCTCGGGCGATGTTCAACTGCAACTCACACATTCAGCTTGAAAAAATTGTACTTCAGCAGCAACATTGCTGTAGCCTAGCACTGCTGTAAACTGCTGAAATAATATCTGTACGACTTGGCTCTGATCACTTTAGCCAGTATCTCACTCTTGCATTATTGGACGGGTTTAAGTGAGAAAGACACAGGGCAGGGTAACGTTTGTGTCCTATAGCAGGACCAGGCAGGGCCACTATAAGGCTTTACTGGGCCTGGGATCAGCACTCATGCCCCCTGAATACAGGCACAAACAGGGAGCTGTATAACTGCCCATATTGCCCAAGGAGCAGATATACTTGCGTCTGTGGGTGTATTACGAGGTGGACTGAGGTGACTGCTAGAGGCGGGGATCCAGCCAAGGACGGCAGTGGCCAATCGAGGCCAGCTGAGGACTGAGGTGACTGCTTGAGGCATAGATTTTGCCAAGGACAGCGGTAGCCGCTCGACGCTGGCTGATGACTGAGGTAACTGCTAGAGGTGGGGATCCAGCCAATATAGGCAGTGGCCTCTCGAGGCCGGCTGATGACTGAGGTGACTGCCCGAGGCATAGATTTTGCCAAGGACAGCGGTAGCCACTCGAGGCTGGCTGATGACTGTGGTGACTGCTAGAGGCAGGGATTTAGCTGAGGACAGCAGTGGCCATTCGAGGCCGGCTGAGGACTGAGGTGACTGCTAGAGGCATAGATTTTGCCAAGGACAGCGGTAGCTGCTCGAGGCTGGCTGATGACTGTGGTGACTGCTAGAGGCAGGGATTTAGCTGAGGACAGCAGTAGCCATTCGAGGCCGGCTGAGGACTGAGGTGACTGCTCGAGGCAGAGATTTAGCCAAGGATGGCAGTGGCTGTTCGAGGCCGGCTGAGGACTGAGGTGACTGCTAGAGGCGGGGATCCAGCCAAGGATGGCAGTGGCCACTAGAGGCCGGCTGATGACTGAGGTGACTGCCTGAGGCATAGATTTTGCCAAGGACAGCGGTAGCTGCTCGAGGCTGGCTGATGACTGTGGTGACTGCTAGAGGCAGGGATTTAGCTGAGGAGAGCAGTGGCCATTCGAGGCCGGCTGAGGACTGAGGTTACTGCATGAGGCAGATATTTAGCCAATGATGGCAGTGGCCAATTGAAGCCGGCTGAGGACTGAGGTTACTGCATGAGGCAGATATTTAGCCAATGATGGCAGTGGCCGTTCGAGGCCGGCTGAGGACTGAGGTGACTGCTAGAGTCAGGGATCCAGCCAAGCACGGCAGTGGCCGCTCGAGGCCGGCTGATGACTGAGATGACTGCTCGAGGCATCGATTTTGCCAAGGACAGCAGTAGCCACTCGAGGCTGACTGATGACTGTGGTGACTGCTAGAGGCATGGATTTAGCTGAGGACAGCAGTGGCCATTCGAGGCCAGCTGAGGACTGAGGTGACTGCTTGAGGCAGAGATTTAGCCATAGATGGTAGTGGCGGTTCGAGGCCGGCTGAGGACTGAGGTTACTGCTCGAGGCATCGATTTTGCCAAGGACAGCAGTAGCTGCTCGAGGCTGGCTGATGACTGTAGTGACTGCTAGAGGCAGGGATTTAGCTGAGGATAGCAGTGGCCATTCGAGGCCAGCTGAGGACTGAGGTGACTGCTTGAGGCAGAGATTTAGCCAAAGATGGCAGTGGCCGTTCGAGGCCGGCTGAGGACTGAGGTGACTGCTAGAGGCGGGGATCCAGCCAAGGATGGCAGTGGCCGCTAGAGGCCGGCTGATGACTGAGGTGACTGGTCGAGGCATAGATTTTGCCAAGGACAGCGGTAGCTGCTCGAGGCTGGCTGATGACTGTGGTGACTGCTAGAGGCAGGGATTTAGCTGAGGACAGCAGTGGCCATTTGAGGCCGGCTGAGGACTGAGGTGACTGCTCGAGGCAGAGATTTAGCCAAGGATGGCAGTGGCCGTTCAAGGCCGGCTGAGGACTGAGGTGACTGCAAGAGGCGGGGATCCAGCCAAGGATGGCAGTGGCCGCTAGAGGCCGGCTGATGAATGAGGTGACTGCTCGAGGCATAGATTTTGCCAAGGACAGCGGTAGCTGCTCGAGGCTGGCTGATGACTGTGGTGACTGCTAGAGGCAGGGATTTAGCTAAGGACAGCAGTGGCCATTCGAGGCCGGCTGAGGACTGAGGTGACTGCTCGAGGCAGAGATTTAGCCAAGGATGGCAGTGGCTGTTCGAGGCCGGCTGAGGACTGAGGTTACTGCTCGACTCATAGATTTTGCCAAGGATGGCAGTGGCTGTTCAAGGCCGGCTGAGGACTAAGGTCACTGCTAGAGGCAGGAATCCAGCCAAGGATGGCAGTGGCCGCTAGAGGCCGGCTGATGAATGAGGTGACTGCTCGAGGCATAGATTTTGCCAAGGACAGCGGTAGCTGCTCGAGGCTGGCTGATGACAGTGGTGACTGCTAGAGGCAGGGATTTAGCTGAGGAGAGCAGTGGCCATTCGAGGCCGGCTGAGGACTGAGGTTACTGCATGAGGCAGATATTTAGCCAATGATGGCAGTGGCCGGTCGAGGCCGGCTGAGGACTGAGGTGACTGCTAGAGGCAGGGATCCAGCCAAGCACGGCAGTGGCCGCTCGAGGCCGGCTGATGACTGAGATGACTGCTCGAGGCATCGATTTTGCCAAGGACAGCAGTAGCCACTCGAGGCTGACTGATGACTGTGGTGACTGCTAGAGGCATGGATTTAGCTGAGGACAGCAGTGGCCATTCGAGGCCGGCTGAGGACTGAGGTGACTGCTTGAGGCAGAGATTTAGCCAAAGATGGCAGTGGCCGTTCGAGGCCGGCTGAGGACTGAGGTGACTGCTAGAGGCAGGGATCCAGCCAAGGATGGCAGTGGCCGCTAGAGGCCGGCTGATGAATGAGGTGACTGCTCGAGGCATAGATTTTGCCAAGGACAGCGGTAGCTGCTCGAGGCTGGCTGATGACTGTGGTGACTGCTAGAGGCAGGGATTTAGCTGAGGACAGCAGTGGCCATTTGAGGCCGGCTGAGGACTGAGGTGACTGCTCGAGGCAGAGATTTAGCCAAGGATGGCAGTGGCCGTTCAAGGCCGGCTGAGGACTGAGGTGACTGCTAGAGGCGGGGATCCAGCCAAGGATGGCAGTGGCCGCTAGAGGCCGGCTGATGACTGAGGTGACTGCTCGAGGCATAGATTTTGCCAAGGACAGCGGTAGCTGCTCGAGGCTGGCTGATGACTGTGGTGACTGCTAGAGGCAGGGATTTAGCTGAGGACAGCAGTGGCCATTCGAGGCCGGCTGAGGACTGAGGTGACTGCTCGAGGCAGAGATTTAGCCAAGGATGGCAGTGGCTGTTCGAGGCCGGCTGAGGACTGAGGTGACTGCTAGAGGCGGGGATCCAGCCAAGGATGGCAGTGGCCGCTAGAGGCCGGCTGATGACTGAGGTGACTGCCTGAGGCATAGATTTTGCCAAGGACAGCGGTAGCTGCTCGAGGCTGGCTGATGACTGTGGTGACTGCTAGAGGCATAGATTTAGCTGAGGACAGCAGTGGCCATTCGAGGCCGGCTGAGGACTGAGGTGACTGCTTGAAGCAGAGATTTAGCCATAGATGGTAGTGGCGGTTCGAGGCCGGCTGAGGACTGAGGTGACTGCTCGAGGGATCGATTTTGCCAAGGACAGCAGTAGCCGCTCGAGGCTGGCTGATGACTGTAGTGACTGCTAGAGGCAGGGATTTAGTTGAGGATAGCAGTGGTCATTCGAGGCCAGCTGAGGACTAAGGTGACTGCTAGAGGCAGGGATCCAGCCAAGGATGGCAGTGGCCGCTAGAGGCCGGCTGATGACTGAGGTGACTGCTCGAGGCATAGATTTTGCCAAGGACAGCAGTAGCCGCTCGAATCTGGCTGATGACTGTGGTGACTGCTAGAGGCAGGGATTTAGCTGAGGATAGCAGTCGCCATTCGAGGCCGGCTGAGGACTGAGGTGACTGTACGAGGCAGAGATTTAGGCAAGGATGGCAGTGGCCGATCAAGGCCGGCTGAGGACTAAGGTGACTGCTAGAGGCAGGGATCCAGCCAAGGATGGCAGTGGCCGATAGAGGCCGGCTGAGGACTGAGGTGACTGCTCGAGGCATAGATTTTGCCAAGGATGGCAGTGGCTGTTCAAGGCCGGCTGAGGACTGAGGTCACTGCTAGAGGCGGGGATCCAGCCAAGGATGGCAGTGGCCGCTAGAGGCCGGCTGATGACTGAGGTGACTGCCCGAGGCATAGATTTTGCCAAGGACAGCGGTAGCCACTCGAGGCTGGCTGATGACTGTGGTGACTGCTAGAGGCAGGGATTTAGCTGAGGACAGCAGTGGCCATTCGAGGCCGGCTGAGGACTGAGGTGACTGCTCGAGGCAGAGATTTAGCCAAGGATGGCAGTGGCTGTTCGAGGCCGGCTGAGGACTGAGGTGACTGCTAGAGGCAGGGATCCAGCCAAGGTAGGCAGTGTCTGCTCGAGGCAGGCTGATGACTGAGGTGACTGCTCGAGGCATAGATTTTGCCAAGGACAGCAGTAGCCGCTCGAGGCTGGCTGATGACTGTGGTGTCTGCTAGAGGCAGGGATTTAGCTGAGGATAGCAGTCGCCATTCGAGGCCGGCTGAGGACTGAGGTGACTGCTCAAGGCAGAGATTTAGCCAAGGATGGCAGTGGCCGTTCGAGGCCGGCTGAGGACTGAGGTGACTGCTAGAGGCAGGGATCCAGCCAAGGATGGCAGAGGCCGCTAGAGGCCGGCTGATGACTGAGGTGACTGCCTGAGGCATAGATTTTGCCAACGACAGTGGTAGCCACTGGAGGCTGGCTGATGACTGCGGTGACTGCTAGAGGCAGGATTTAGCTGAGGACAGCAGTGGCCATTCGAGGCCGGCTGAGGACTGAGGTGACTGCTTGAGGCAGAGATTTAGCAAAAGATGGCAGTGGCCGTTCGAGGCCGGCTGAGGACTGAGGTGACTGCTAGAGGCAGGGATCCAGCCAAGGATGGCAGTGGCCGCTAGAGGCCGGCTGATGACTGAGGTGACTGCCTGAGGCATAGATTTTTCCAAGGACAGCGGTAGCTGCTTGAGGCTGGCTGATGACTGTGGTGACTGCTAGAGGCAGGGATTTAGCTGAGGACAGCAGTGGCCATTTGAGGCCGGCTGAGGACTGAGGTGACTGCTCGAGGCAGAGATTTAGCCAAGGATGGCAGTGGCCGTTCAAGGCCGGCTGAGGACTGAGGTGACTGCTAGAGGTGGGGATCCAGCCAAGGATGGCAGTGGCCGCTAGAGGCCGGCTGATGACTGAGGTGACTGCTCGAGGCATAGATTTTGCCAAGGACAGCGGTAGCTGCTCGAGGCTGGCTGATGACTGTGGTGACTGCTAGAGGCAGGGATTTAGCTGAGGACAGCAGTGGCCATTCGAGGCCGGCTGAGGACTGAGGTGACTGCTCGAGGCAGAGATTTAGCCAAGGATGGCAGTGGCTGTTCGAGGCCGGCTGAGGACTGAGGTGACTGCTAGAGGCATAGATTTTGCCAAGGACAGCGGTAGCTGCTAGAGGCTGGCTGATGACTGTGGTGACTGCTAGAGGCATGGATTTAGCTGAGGAGAGCAGTGGCCATTCGAGGCCGGCTGAGGACTGAGGTTACTGCATGAGGCAGATATTTAGCCAATGATGGCAGTGGCCGATTGAAGCCGGCTGAGGACTGAGGTTACTGCATGAGGCAGATATTTAGCCAATGATGGCAGTGGCCGTTCGAGGCCGGCTGAGGACTGAGGTGACTGCTAGAGTCGGGGATCCAGCCAAGCACGGCAGTGGCCGCTAGAGGCCGGCTGATGACTGAGGTGACTGCCTGAGGCATAGATTTTTCCAAGGACAGCGGTAGCTGCTTGAGGCTGGCTGATGACTGTGGTGACTGCTAGAGGCAGGGATTTAGCTGAGGACAGCAGTGGCCATTTGAGGCCGGCTGAGGACTGAGGTGACTGCTCGAGGCAGAGATTTAGCCAAGGATGGCAGTGGCCGTTCAAGGCCGGCTGAGGACTGAGGTGACTGCTAGAGGTGGGGATCCAGCCAAGGATGGCAGTGGCCGCTAGAGGCCGGCTGATGACTGAGGTGACTGCTCGAGGCATAGATTTTGCCAAGGACAGCGGTAGCTGCTCGAGGCTGGCTGATGACTGTGGTGACTGCTAGAGGCAGGGATTTAGCTGAGGACAGCAGTGGCCATTCGAGGCCGGCTGAGGACTGAGGTGACTGCTCGAGGCAGAGATTTAGCCAAGGATGGCAGTGGCTGTTCGAGGCCGGCTGAGGACTGAGGTGACTGCTAGAGGCATAGATTTTGCCAAGGACAGCGGTAGCTGCTAGAGGCTGGCTGATGACTGTGGTGACTGCTAGAGGCATGGATTTAGCTGAGGAGAGCAGTGGCCATTCGAGGCCGGCTGAGGACTGAGGTTACTGCATGAGGCAGATATTTAGCCAATGATGGCAGTGGCCGATTGAAGCCGGCTGAGGACTGAGGTTACTGCATGAGGCAGATATTTAGCCAATGATGGCAGTGGCCGTTCGAGGCCGGCTGAGGACTGAGGTGACTGCTAGAGTCGGGGATCCAGCCAAGCACGGCAGTGGCCACTCGAGGCTGACTGATGACTGTGGTGACTGCTAGAGGCATGGATTTAGCTGAGGACAGCAGTGGCCATTCGAGGCCGGCTGAGGACTGAGGTGACTGCTTGAGGCAGAGATTTAGCCATAGATGGTAGTGGCGGTTCGAGGCCGGCTGAGGACTGAGGTGACTGCTCGAGGCATCGATTTTGCCAAGGACAGCGGTAGCCGCTCGAGGCTGGCTGATGACTGTAGTGACTGCTAGAGGCAGGGATTTAGTTGAGGATAGCAGTGGCCATTCGAGGCCAGCTGAGGACTAAGGTGACTGCTTGAGGCAGAGATTTAGCCAAAGATGGCAGTGGCCGTTCGAGGCTGGCTGAGGACTGAGGTGACTTCTAGAGGCAGGGATCCAGCCAAGGATGGCAGTGGCCGCTAGAGGCCGGTTGATGACTGAGGTGACTGCTCGAGGCATAGATTTTGCCAAGGACAGCAGAAGCCACTCGAGGCTGACTGATGACTGTGGTGACTGCTAGAGGCATGGATTTAGCTGAGGACAGCAGTGGCCATTCGAGGCCGGCTGAGGATTGAGGTGACTGCTTGAGGCAGAGATTTAGCCATAGATGGTAGTGGCGGTTCGAGGCCGGCTGAGGACTGAGGTGACTGCTCGAGGCATCGATTTTGCCAAGGACAGCAGTAGCCGCTCGAGGCTGGCTGATGACTGTAGTGACTGCTAGAGGCAGGGATTTAGTTGAGGATAGCAGTGGCCATTCGAGGCCAGCTGAGGACTAAGGTGACTGCTTGAGGCAGAGATTTAGCCAAAGATGGCAGTGGCCGTTCGAGACCGGCTGAGGACTGAGGTGACTTCTAGAGGCGGGGATCCAGCCAAGGATGGCAGTGGCCGCTAGAGGCCGGCTGATGACTGAGGTGACTGCTCGAGGCATAGATTTTGCCAAGGACAGCAGTAGCCGCTCGAATCTGGCTGATGACTGTGGTGACTGCTAGAGGCAGGGATTTAGCTGAGGATAGCAGTCGCCATTCGAGGCCGGCTGAGGACTGAGGTGACTGTACGAGGCAGAGATTTAGCCAAGGATGGCAGTGGCCGTTCAAGGCCGGCTGAGGACTAAGGTGACTGCTAGAGGCAGGGATCCAGCCAAGGATGGCAGTGGCCGATAGAGGCCGGCTGAGGACTGAGGTGACTGCTCGAGGCATAGATTTTGCCAAGGATTGCAGTGGCTGTTCGAGGCCGGCTGAGGACTGAGGTCACTGCTAGAGGCGGGGATCCAGCCAAGGATGGCAGTGGCCGCTAGAGGCCGGCTGATGACTGAGGTGACTGCCCGAGGCATAGATTTTGCCAAGGACAGCGGTAGCCACTCGAGGCTGGCTGATGACTGTGGTGACTGCTAGAGGCAGAGATTTAGCCAAGGATGGCAGTGGCCGTTCAAGGCCGGCTGAGGACTGAGGTGACTGCTAGAGGCGGGGATCCAGCCAAGGATGGCAGTGGCCGCTAGAGGCCGGCTGATGACTGAGGTGACTGCTCGAGGCATATATTTTGCCAAGGACAGCGGTAGCTGCTCGAGGCTGGCTGATGACTGTGGTGACTGCTAGAGGCAGGGATTTAGCTGAGGACAGCAGTGGCCATTCGAGGCCGGCTGAGGACTGAGCTGACTGCTCGAGGCAGAGATTTAGGCAAGGATGGCAGTGGCTGTTCGAGGCCGGCTGAGGACTGAGGTGACTGCTAGAGGCATAGATTTTGCCAAGGACAGCGGTAGCTGCTCAAGGCTGGCTGATGACTGTAGTGACTGCTAGAGGCAGGGATTTAGCTGAGGAGAGCAGTGGCCATTCGAGGCCGGCTGAGGACTGAGGTTACTGCATGAGGCAGATATTTAGCCAATGATGGCAGTGGCCGATTGAAGCCGGCTGAGGACTGAGGTTACTGCATGAGGCAGATATTTAGCCAATGATGGCAGTGGCCGTTCGAGGCCGGCTGAGGACTGAGGTGACTGCTAGAGTCAGGGATCCAGCCAAGCACGGCAGTGGCCACTCGAGGCTGACTGATGACTGTGGTGACTGCTAGAGGCATGGATTTAGCTGAGGACAGCAGTGGCCATTCGAGGCCGGCTGAGGACTGAGGTGACTGCTTGAGGCAGAGATTTAGCCATAGATGGTAGTGGCGGTTCGAGGCCAGCTGAGGACTGAGGTGACTGCTCGAGGCATCGATTTTGCCAAGGACAGCAGTAGCCGCTCGAGGCTGGCTGATGACTGTAGTGACTGCTAGAGGCAGGGATTTAGTTGAGGATAGCAGTGGCCATTCGAGGCCAGCTGAGGACTAAGGTGACTGCTTGAGGCAGATATTTAGCCAATGATGGCAGTGGCCGTTCGAGGCCGGCTGAGGACTGAGGTGACTGCTAGAGGCGGGGATCCAGCCAAGCACGGCAGTGGCCGCTCGAGGCCAGCTGATGACTGAGATGACTGCTCGAGGCATCGATTTTGCCAAGGACAGCAGTAGCCACTCAAGGCTGACTGATGACTGTGGTGACTGCTAGAGGCAGGGATTTAGTTGAGGATAGCAGTGGCCATTCGAGGCCAGCTGAGGACTAAGGTGACTGCTTGAGGCAGAGATTAAGCCAAAGATGGCAGTGGCCGTTCGAGGCTGGCTGAGGACTGAGGTGACTTCTAGAGGCAGGGATCCAGCCAAGGATGGCAGTGGCCGCTAGAGGCCGGTTGATGACTGAGGTGACTGCTCGAGGCATAGATTTTGCCAAGGACAGCAGTAGCCACTCGAGGCTGACTGATGACTGTGGTGACTGCTAGAGGCATGGATTTAGCTGAGGACAGCAGTGGCCATTCGAGGCCGGCTGAGGATTGAGGTGACTGCTTGAGGCAGAGATTTAGCCATAGATGGTAGTGGCGGTTCGAGGCCGGCTGAGGACTGAGGTGACTGCTCGAGGCATCGATTTTGCCAAGGACAGCAGTAGCCGCTCGAGGCTGGCTGATGACTGTAGTGACTGCTAGAGGCAGGGATTTAGTTGAGGATAGCAGTGGCCATTCGAGGCCAGCTGAGGACTAAGGTGACTGCTTGAGGCAGAGATTTAGCCAAAGATGGCAGTGGCCGTTCGAGACCGGCTGAGGACTGAGGTGACTTCTAGAGGCGGGGATCCAGCCAAGGATGGCAGTGGCCGCTAGAGGCCGGCTGATGACTGAGGTGACTGCTCGAGGCATAGATTTCGCCAAGGACAGCAGTAGCCGCTCGAATCTGGCTGATGACTGAGGTGACTGCTAGAGGCAGGGATTTAGCTGAGGATAGCAGTCGCCATTCGAGGCCGGCTGAGGACTGAGGTGACTGTACGAGGCAGAGATTTAGCCAAGGATGGCAGTGGCCGTTCAAGGCCGGCTGAGGACTAAGGTGACTGCTAGAGGCAGGGATCCAGCCAAGGATGGCAGTGGCCGATAGAGGCCGGCTGAGGACTGAGGTGACTGCTCGAGGCATAGATTTTGCCAAGGATTGCAGTGGCTGTTCGAGGCCGGCTGAGGACTGAGGTCACTGCTAGAGGCGGGGATCCAGCCAAGGATGGCAGTGGCCGCTAGAGGCCGGCTGATGACTGAGGTGACTGCCCGAGGCATAGATTTTGCCAAGGACAGCGGTAGCCACTCGAGGCTGGCTGATGACTGTGGTGACTGCTAGAGGCAGAGATTTAGCCAAGGATGGCAGTGGCCGTTCAAGGCCGGCTGAGGACTGAGGTGACTGCTAGAGGCGGGGATCCAGCCAAGGATGGCAGTGGCCGCTAGAGGCCGGCTGATGACTGAGGTGACTGCTCGAGGCATATATTTTGCCAAGGACAGCGGTAGCTGCTCGAGGCTGGCTGATGACTGTGGTGACTGCTAGAGGCAGGGATTTAGCTGAGGACAGCAGTGGCCATTCGAGGCCGGCTGAGGACTGAGCTGACTGCTCGAGGCAGAGATTTAGGCAAGGATGGCAGTGGCTGTTCGAGGCCGGCTGAGGACTGAGGTGACTGCTAGAGGCATAGATTTTGCCAAGGACAGCGGTAGCTGCTCAAGGCTGGCTGATGACTGTGGTGACTGCTAGAGGCAGGGATTTAGCTGAGGAGAGCAGTGGCCATTCGAGGCCGGCTGAGGACTGAGGTTACTGCATGAGGCAGATATTTAGCCAATGATGGCAGTGGCCGATTGAAGCCGGCTGAGGACTGAGGTTACTGCATGAGGCAGATATTTAGCCAATGATGGCAGTGGCCGTTCGAGGCCGGCTGAGGACTGAGGTGACTGCTAGAGTCGGGGATCCAGCCAAGCACGGCAGTGGCCACTCGAGGCTGACTGATGACTGTGGTGACTGCTAGAGGCATGGATTTAGCTGAGGACAGCAGTGGCCATTCGAGGCCGGCTGAGGACTGAGGTGACTGCTTGAGGCAGAGATTTAGCCATAGATGGTAGTGGCGGTTCGAGGCCGGCTGAGGACTGAGGTGACTGCTCGAGGCATCGATTTTGCCAAGGACAGCAGTAGCCACTCGAGGCTGGCTGATGACTGTAGTGACTGCTAGAGGCAGGGATTTAGTTGAGGATAGCAGTGGCCATTCGAGGCCAGCTGAGGACTAAGGTGACTGCTTGAGGCAGAGATTTAGCCAAAGATGGCAGTGGCCGTTCGAGGCTGGCTGAGGACTGAGGTGACTTCTAGAGGCAGGGATCCAGCCAAGGATGGCAGTGGCCGCTAGAGGCCGGTTGATGACTGAGGTGACTGCTCGAAGCATAGATTTTGCCAAGGACAGCAGTAGCCACTCGAGGCTGACTGATGACTGTGGTGACTGCTAGAGGCATGGATTTAGCTGAGGACAGCAGTGGCCATTCGAGGCCGGCTGAGGATTGAGGTGACTGCTTGAGGCAGAGATTTAGCCATAGATGGTAGTGGCGGTTCGAGGCCCGGCTGAGGACTGAGGTGACTGCTCGAGGCATCGATTTTGCCAAGGACAGCAGTAGCCGCTCGAGGCTGGCTGATGACTGTAGTGACTGCTAGAGGCAGGGATTTAGTTGAGGATAGCAGTGGCCATTCGAGGCCAGCTGAGGACTAAGGTGACTGCTTGAGGCAGAGATTTAGCCAAAGATGGCAGTGGCCGTTCGAGACCGGCTGAGGACTGAGGTGACTTCTAGAGGCGGGGATCCAGCCAAGGATGGCAGTGGCCGCTAGAGGCCGGCTGATGACTGAGGTGACTGCTCGAGGCATAGATTTTGCCAAGGACAGCAGTAGCCGCTCGAATCTGGCTGATGACTGTGGTGACTGCTAGAGGCAGGGATTTAGCTGAGGATAGCAGTCGCCATTCGAGGCCGGCTGAGGACTGAGGTGACTGTACGAGGCAGAGATTTAGCCAAGGATGGCAGTGGCCGTTCAAGGCCGGCTGAGGACTAAGGTGACTGCTAAAGGCAGGGATCCAGCCAAGGATGGCAGTGGCCGATAGAGGCCGGCTGAGGACTGAGGTGACTGCTCGAGGCATAGATTTTGCCAAGGATTGCAGTGGCTGTTCGAGGCCGGCTGAGGACTGAGGTCACTGCTAGAGGCGGGGATCCAGCCAAGGATGGCAGTGGCCGCTAGAGGCCGGCTGATGACTGAGGTGACTGCCCGAGGCATAGATTTTGCCAAGGACAGCGGTAGCCACTCGAGGCTGGCTGATGACTGTGGTGACTGCTAGAGGCAGAGATTTAGCCAAGGATGGCAGTGGCCGTTCAAGGCCGGCTGAGGACTGAGGTGACTGCTAGAGGCGGGGATCCAGCCAAGGATGGCAGTGGCCGCTAGAGGCCGGCTGATGACTGAGGTGACTGCTCGAGGCATATATTTTGCCAAGGACAGCGGTAGCTGCTCGAGGCTGGCTGATGACTGTGGTGACTGCTAGAGGCAGGGATTTAGCTGAGGACAGCAGTGGCCATTCGAGGCCGGCTGAGGACTGAGCTGACTGCTCGAGGCAGAGATTTAGGCAAGGATGGCAGTGGCTGTTCGAGGCCGGCTGAGGACTGAGGTGACTGCTAGAGGCATAGATTTTGCCAAGGACAGCGGTAGCTGCTCAAGGCTGGCTGATGACTGTGGTGACTGCTAGAGGCAGGGATTTAGCTGAGGAGAGCAGTGGCCATTCGAGGCCGGCTGAGGACTGAGGTTACTGCATGAGGCAGATATTTAGCCAATGATGGCAGTGGCCGATTGAAGCCGGCTGAGGACTGAGGTTACTGCATGAGGCAGATATTTAGCCAATGATGGCAGTGGCCGTTCGAGGCCGGCTGAGGACTGAGGTGACTGCTAGAGTCGGGGATCCAGCCAAGCACGGCAGTGGCCACTCGAGGCTGACTGATGACTGTGGTGACTGCTAGAGGCATGGATTTAGCTGAGGACAGCAGTGGCCATTCGAGGCCGGCTGAGGACTGAGGTGACTGCTTGAGGCAGAGATTTAGCCATAGATGGTAGTGGCGGTTCGAGGCCGGCTGAGGACTGAGGTGACTGCTCGAGGCATCGATTTTGCCAAGGACAGCAGTAGCCGCTCGAGGCTGGCTGATGACTGTAGTGACTGCTAGAGGCAGGGATTTAGTTGAGGATAGCAGTGGCCATTCGAGGCCAGCTGAGGACTAAGGTGACTGCTTGAGGCAGATATTTAGCCAATGATGGCAGTGGCCGTTCGAGGCCGGCTGAGGACTGAGGTGACTGCTAGAGGCGGGGATCCAGCCAAGCACGGCAGTGGCCGCTCGAGGCCAGCTGATGACTGAGATGACTGCTCGAGGCATCGATTTTGCCAAGGACAGCAGTAGCCACTCAAGGCTGACTGATGACTGTGGTGACTGCTAGAGGCAGGGATTTAGTTGAGGATAGCAGTGGCCATTCGAGGCCAGCTGAGGACTAAGGTGACTGCTTGAGGCAGAGATTTAGCCAAAGATGGCAGTGGCCGTTCGAGGCTGGCTGAGGACTGAGGTGACTTCTAGAGGCAGGGATCCAGCCAAGGATGGCAGTGGCCGCTAGAGGCCGGTTGATGACTGAGGTGACTGCTCGAGGCATAGATTTTGCCAAGGACAGCAGTAGCCACTCGAGGCTGACTGATGACTGTGGTGACTGCTAGAGGCATGGATTTAGCTGAGGACAGCAGTGGCCATTCGAGGCCGGCTGAGGATTGAGGTGACTGCTTGAGGCAGAGATTTAGCCATAGATGGTAGTGGCGGTTCGAGGCCGGCTGAGGACTGAGGTGACTGCTCGAGGCATCGATTTTGCCAAGGACAGCAGTAGCCGCTCGAGGCTGGCTGATGACTGTAGTGACTGCTAGAGGCAGGGATTTAGTTGAGGATAGCAGTGGCCATTCGAGGCCAGCTGAGGACTAAGGTGACTGCTTGAGGCAGAGATTTAGCCAAAGATGGCAGTGGCCGTTCGAGACCGGCTGAGGACTGAGGTGACTTCTAGAGGCGGGGTTCCAGCCAAGGATGGCAGTGGCCGCTAGAGGCGGCTGATGACTGAGGTGACTGCTCGAGGCATAGATTTCGCCAAGGACAGCAGTAGCCGCTCGAATCTGGCTGATGACTGAGGTGACTGCTAGAGGCAGGGATTTAGCTGAGGATAGCAGTCGCCATTCGAGGCCGGCTGAGGACTGAGGTGACTGTACGAGGCAGAGATTTAGCCAAGGATGGCAGTGGCCGTTCAAGGCCGGCTGAGGACTAAGGTGACTGCTAGAGGCAGGGATCCAGCCAAGGATGGCAGTGGCCGATAGAGGCCGGCTGAGGACTGAGGTGACTGCTCGAGGCATAGATTTTGCCAAGGATTGCAGTGGCTGTTCGAGGCCGGCTGAGGACTGAGGTCACTGCTAGAGGCGGGGATCCAGCCAAGGATGGCAGTGGCCGCTAGAGGCCGGCTGATGACTGAGGTGACTGCCCGAGGCATAGATTTTGCCAAGGACAGCGGTAGCCACTCGAGGCTGGCTGATGACTGTGGTGACTGCTAGAGGCAGAGATTTAGCCAAGGATGGCAGTGGCCGTTCAAGGCCGGCTGAGGACTGAGGTGACTGCTAGAGGCGGGGATCCAGCCAAGGATGGCAGTGGCCGCTAGAGGCCGGCTGATGACTGAGGTGACTGCTCGAGGCATATATTTTGCCAAGGACAGCGGTAGCTGCTCGAGGCTGGCTGATGACTGTGGTGACTGCTAGAGGCAGGGATGTAGCTGAGGACAGCAGTGGCCATTCGAGGCCGGCTGAGGACTGAGCTGACTGCTCGAGGCAGAGATTTAGGCAAGGATGGCAGTGGCTGTTCGAGGCCGGCTGAGGACTGAGGTGACTGCTAGAGGCATAGATTTTGCCAAGGACAGCGGTAGCTGCTCAAGGCTGGCTGATGACTGTGGTGACTGCTAGAGGCAGGGATTTAGCTGAGGAGAGCAGTGGCCATTCGAGGCCGGCTGAGGACTGAGGTTACTGCATGAGGCAGATATTTAGCCAATGATGGCAGTGGCCGATTGAAGCCGGCTGAGGACTGAGGTTACTGCATGAGGCAGATATTTAGCCAATGATGGCAGTGGCCGTTGGAGGCCGGCTGAGGACTGAGGTGACTGCTAGAGTCGGGGATCCAGCCAAGCACGGCAGTGGCCACTCGAGGCTGACTGATGACTGTGGTGACTGCTAGAGGCATGGATTTAGCTGAGGACAGCAGTGGCCATTCGAGGCCGGCTGAGGACTGAGGTGACTGCTTGAGGCAGAGATTTAGCCATAGATGGTAGTGGCGGTTCGAGGCCAGCTGAGGACTGAGGTGACTGCTCGAGGCATCGATTTTGCCAAGGACAGCAGTAGCCGCTCGAGGCTGGCTGATGACTGTAGTGACTGCTAGAGGCAGGGATTTAGTTGAGGATAGCAGTGGCCATTCGAGGCCAGCTGAGGACTAAGGTGACTGCTTGAGGCAGATATTTAGCCAATGATGGCAGTGGCCGTTCGAGGCCGGCTGAGGACTGAGGTGACTGCTAGAGGCGGGGATCCAGCCAAGCACGGCAGTGGCCGCTCGAGGCCAGCTGATGACTGAGATGACTGCTCGAGGCATCGATTTTGCCAAGGACAGCAGTAGCCACTCAAGGCTGACTGATGACTGTGGTGACTGCTAGAGGCAGGGATTTAGTTGAGGATAGCAGTGGCCATTCGAGGCCAGCTGAGGACTAAGGTGACTGCTTGAGGCAGAGATTTAGCCAAAGATGGCAGTGGCCGTTCGAGGCTGGCTGAGGACTGAGGTGACTTCTAGAGGCAGGGATCCAGCCAAGGATGGCAGTGGCCGCTAGAGGCCGGTTGATGACTGAGGTGACTGCTCGAGGCATAGATTTTGCCAAGGACAGCAGTAGCCACTCGAGGCTGACTGATGACTGTGGTGACTGCTAGAGGCATGGATTTAGCTGAGGACAGCAGTGGCCATTCGAGGCCGGCTGAGGATTGAGGTGACTGCTTGAGGCAGAGATTTAGCCATAGATGGTAGTGGCGGTTCGAGGCCGGCTGAGGACTGAGGTGACTGCTCGAGGCATCGATTTTGCCAAGGACAGCAGTAGCCGCTCGAGGCTGGCTGATGACTGTAGTGACTGCTAGAGGCAGGGATTTAGTTGAGGATAGCAGTGGCCATTCGAGGCCAGCTGAGGACTAAGGTGACTGCTTGAGGCAGAGATTTAGCCAAAGATGGCAGTGGCCGTTCGAGACCGGCTGAGGACTGAGGTGACTTCTAGAGGCGGGGATCCAGCCAAGGATGGCAGTGGCCGCTAGAGGCCGGCTGATGACTGAGGTGACTGCTCGAGGCATAGATTTCGCCAAGGACAGCAGTAGCCGCTCGAATCTGGCTGATGACTGAGGTGACTGCTAGAGGCAGGGATTTAGCTGAGGATAGCAGTCGCCATTCGAGGCCGGCTGAGGACTGAGGTGACTGTACGAGGCAGAGATTTAGCCAAGGATGGCAGTGGCCGTTCAAGGCCGGCTGAGGACTAAGGTGACTGCTAGAGGCAGGGATCCAGCCAAGGATGGCAGTGGCCGATAGAGGCCGGCTGAGGACTGAGGTGACTGCTCGAGGCATAGATTTTGCCAAGGATTGCAGTGGCTGTTCGAGGCCGGCTGAGGACTGAGGTCACTGCTAGAGGCGGGGATCCAGCCAAGGATGGCAGTGGCCGCTAGAGGCCGGCTGATGACTGAGGTGACTGCCCGAGGCATAGATTTTGCCAAGGACAGCGGTAGCCACTCGAGGCTGGCTGATGACTGTGGTGACTGCTAGAGGCAGAGATTTAGCCAAGGATGGCAGTGGCCGTTCAAGGCCGGCTGAGGACTGAGGTGACTGCTAGAGGCGGGGATCCAGCCAAGGATGGCAGTGGCCGCTAGAGGCCGGCTGATGACTGAGGTGACTGCTCGAGGCATATATTTTGCCAAGGACAGCGGTAGCTGCTCGAGGCTGGCTGATGACTGTGGTGACTGCTAGAGGCAGGGATTTAGCTGAGGACAGCAGTGGCCATTCGAGGCCGGCTGAGGACTGAGCTGACTGCTCGAGGCCGAGATTTAGGCAAGGATGGCAGTGGCTGTTCGAGGCCGGCAGAGGACTGAGGTGACTGCTAGAGGCATAGATTTTGCCAAGGACAGCGGTAGCTGCTCAAGGCTGGCTGATGACTGTGGTGACTGCTAGAGGCAGGGATTTAGCTGAGGAGAGCAGTGGCCATTCGAGGCCGGCTGAGGACTGAGGTTACTGCATGAGGCAGATATTTAGCCAATGATGGCAGTGGCCGATTGAAGCCGGCTGAGGACTGAGGTTACTGCATGAGGCAGATATTTAGCCAATGATGGCAGTGGCCGTTGGAGGCCGGCTGAGGACTGAGGTGACTGCTAGAGTCGGGGATCCAGCCAAGCACGGCAGTGGCCACTCGAGGCTGACTGATGACTGTGGTGACTGCTAGAGGCATGGATTTAGCTGAGGACAGCAGTGGCCATTCGAGGCCGGCTGAGGACTGAGGTGACTGCTTGAGGCAGAGATTTAGCCATAGATGGTAGTGGCGGTTCGAGGCCAGCTGAGGACTGAGGTGACTGCTCGAGGCATCGATTTTGCCAAGGACAGCAGTAGCCGCTCGAGGCTGGCTGATGACTGTAGTGACTGCTAGAGGCAGGGATTTAGTTGAGGATAGCAGTGGCCATTCGAGGCCAGCTGAGGACTAAGGTGACTGCTTGAGGCAGATATTTAGCCAATGATGGCAGTGGCCGTTCGAGGCCGGCTGAGGACTGAGGTGACTGCTAGAGGCGGGGATCCAGCCAAGCACGGCAGTGGCCGCTCGAGGCCAGCTGATGACTGAGATGACTGCTCGAGGCATCGATTTTGCCAAGGACAGCAGTAGCCACTCAAGGCTGACTGATGACTGTGGTGACTGCTAGAGGCAGGGATTTAGTTGAGGATAGCAGTGGCCATTCGAGGCCAGCTGAGGACTAAGGTGACTGCTTGAGGCAGAGATTTAGCCAAAGATGGCAGTGGCCGTTCGAGGCTGGCTGAGGACTGAGGTGACTTCTAGAGGCAGGGATCCAGCCAAGGATGGCAGTGGCCGCTAGAGGCCGGTTGATGACTGAGGTGACTGCTCGAGGCATAGATTTTGCCAAGGACAGCAGTAGCCACTCGAGGCTGACTGATGACTGTGGTGACTGCTAGAGGCATGGATTTAGCTGAGGACAGCAGTGGCCATTCGAGGCCGGCTGAGGATTGAGGTGACTGCTTGAGGCAGAGATTTAGCCATAGATGGTAGTGGCGGTTCGAGGCCGGCTGAGGACTGAGGTGACTGCTCGAGGCATCGATTTTGCCAAGGACAGCAGTAGCCGCTCGAGGCTGGCTGATGACTGTAGTGACTGCTAGAGGCAGGGATTTAGTTGAGGATAGCAGTGGCCATTCGAGGCCAGCTGAGGACTAAGGTGACTGCTTGAGGCAGAGATTTAGCCAAAGATGGCAGTGGCCGTTCGAGACCGGCTGAGGACTGAGGTGACTTCTAGAGGCGGGGATCCAGCCAAGGATGGCAGTGGCCGCTAGAGGCCGGCTGATGACTGAGGTGACTGCTCGAGGCATAGATTTCGCCAAGGACAGCAGTAGCCGCTCGAATCTGGCTGATGACTGAGGTGACTGCTAGAGGCAGGGATTTAGCTGAGGATAGCAGTCGCCATTCGAGGCCGGCTGAGGACTGAGGTGACTGTACGAGGCAGAGATTTAGCCAAGGATGGCAGTGGCCGTTCAAGGCCGGCTGAGGACTAAGGTGACTGCTAGAGGCAGGGATCCAGCCAAGGATGGCAGTGGCCGATAGAGGCCGGCTGAGGACTGAGGTGACTGCTCGAGGCATAGATTTTGCCAAGGATTGCAGTGGCTGTTCGAGGCCGGCTGAGGACTGAGGTCACTGCTAGAGGCGGGGATCCAGCCAAGGATGGCAGTGGCCGCTAGAGGCCGGCTGATGACTGAGGTGACTGCCCGAGGCATAGATTTTGCCAAGGACAGCGGTAGCCACTCGAGGCTGGCTGATGACTGTGGTGACTGCTAGAGGCAGAGATTTAGCCAAGGATGGCAGTGGCCGTTCAAGGCCGGCTGAGGACTGAGGTGACTGCTAGAGGCGGGGATCCAGCCAAGGATGGCAGTGGCCGCTAGAGGCCGGCTGATGACTGAGGTGACTGCTCGAGGCATATATTTTGCCAAGGACAGCGGTAGCTGCTCGAGGCTGGCTGATGACTGTGGTGACTGCTAGAGGCAGGGATTTAGCTGAGGACAGCAGTGGCCATTCGAGGCCGGCTGAGGACTGAGCTGACTGCTCGAGGCCGAGATTTAGGCAAGGATGGCAGTGGCTGTTCGAGGCCGGCAGAGGACTGAGGTGACTGCTAGAGGCATAGATTTTGCCAAGGACAGCGGTAGCTGCTCAAGGCTGGCTGATGACTGTGGTGACTGCTAGAGGCAGGGATTTAGCTGAGGAGAGCAGTGGCCATTCGAGGCCGGCTGAGGACTGAGGTTACTGCATGAGGCAGATATTTAGCCAATGATGGCAGTGGCCGATTGAAGCCGGCTGAGGACTGAGGTTACTGCATGAGGCAGATATTTAGCCAATGATGGCAGTGGCCGTTCGAGGCCGGCTGAGGACTGAGGTGACTGCTAGAGTCGGGGATCCAGCCAAGCACGGCAGTGGCCACTCGAGGCTGACTGATGACTGTGGTGACTGCTAGAGGCATGGATTTAGCTGAGGACAGCAGTGGCCATTCGAGGCCGGCTGAGGACTGAGGTGACTGCTTGAGGCAGAGATTTAGCCATAGATGGTAGTGGCGGTTCGAGGCCGGCTGAGGACTGAGGTGACTGCTCGAGGCATCGATTTTGCCAAGGACTGCAGTAGCCGCTCGAGGCTGGCTGATGACTGTAGTGACTGCTAGAGGCAGGGATTTAGTTGAGGATAGCAGTGGCCATTCGAGGCCAGCTGAGGACTAAGGTGACTGCTTGAGGCAGAGATTTAGCCAAAGATGGCAGTGGCCGTTCGAGGCTGGCTGAGGACTGAGGTGACTTCTAGAGGCAGGGATCCAGCCAAGGATGGCAGTGGCCGCTAGAGGCCGGTTGATGACTGAGGTGACTGCTCGAGGCATAGATTTTGCCAAGGACAGCAGTAGCCACTCGAGGCTGACTGATGACTGTGGTGACTGCTAGAGGCATGGATTTAGCTGAGGACAGCAGTGGCCATTCGAGGCCGGCTGAGGATTGAGGTGACTGCTTGAGGCAGAGATTTAGCCATAGATGGTAGTGGCGGTTCGAGGCCGGCTGAGGACTGAGGTGACTGCTCGAGGCATCGATTTTGCCAAGGACAGCAGTAGCCGCTCGAGGCTGGCTGATGACTGTAGTGACTGCTAGAGGCAGGGATTTAGTTGAGGATAGCAGTGGCCATTCGAGGCCAGCTGAGGACTAAGGTGACTGCTTGAGGCAGAGATTTAGCCAAAGATGGCAGTGGCCGTTCGAGACCGGCTGAGGACTGAGGTGACTTCTAGAGGCGGGGATCCAGCCAAGGATGGCAGTGGCCGCTAGAGGCCGGCTGATGACTGAGGTGACTGCTCGAGGCATAGATTTTGCCAAGGACAGCAGTAGCCGCTCGAATCTGGCTGATGACTGTGGTGACTGCTAGAGGCAGGGATTTAGCTGAGGATAGCAGTCGCCATTCGAGGCCGGCTGAGGACTGAGGTGACTGTACGAGGCAGAGATTTAGCCAAGGATGGCAGTGGCCGTTCAAGGCCGGCTGAGGACTAAGGTGACTGCTAGAGGCAGGGATCCAGCCAAGGATGGCAGTGGCCGATAGAGGCCGGCTGAGGACTGAGGTGACTGCTCGAGGCATAGATTTTGCCAAGGATTGCAGTGGCTGTTCGAGGCCGGCTGAGGACTGAGGTCACTGCTAGAGGCGGGGATCCAGCCAAGGATGGCAGTGGCCGCTAGAGGCCGGCTGATGACTGAGGTGACTGCCCGAGGCATAGATTTTGCCAAGGACAGCGGTAGCCACTCGAGGCTGGCTGATGACTGTGGTGACTGCTAGAGGCAGAGATTTAGCCAAGGATGGCAGTGGCCGTTCAAGGCCGGCTGAGGACTGAGGTGACTGCTAGAGGCGGGGATCCAGCCAAGGATGGCAGTGGCCGCTAGAGGCCGGCTGATGACTGAGGTGACTGCTCGAGGCATATATTTTGCCAAGGACAGCGGTAGCTGCTCGAGGCTGGCTGATGACTGTGGTGACTGCTAGAGGCAGGGATTTAGCTGAGGACAGCAGTGGCCATTCGAGGCCGGCTGAGGACTGAGCTGACTGCTCGAGGCAGAGATTTAGGCAAGGATGGCAGTGGCTGTTCGAGGCCGGCTGAGGACTGAGATGACTGCTAGAGGCATAGATTTTGCCAAGGACAGCGGTAGCTGCTCAAGGCTGGCTGATGACTGTGGTGACTGCTAGAGGCAGGGATTTAGTTGAGGATAGCAGTGGCCATTCGAGGCCAGCTGAGGACTAAGGTGACTGCTTGAGGCAGAGATTTAGCCAAAGATGGCAGTGGCCGTTCGAGGCCGGATGAGGACTGACGTGACTGCTAGAGGCGGGGATCCAGCCAAGGATGGCAGGGGCTGCTAGAGGCCGGCTGATGACTGAGGTGACTGCCTGAGGCATAGATTTTGCCAAGGACAGCGGTAGCTGCTCGAGGCTGGCTGATGACTGTGGTGACTGCTAGAGGCAGGGATTTAGCTGAGGAGAGCAGTGGCCATTCGAGGCCGGCTGAGGACTGAGGTTACTGCATGAGGCAGATATTTAGCCAATGATGGCAGTGGCTGTTCGAGGCCGGCTGAGGACTGAGGTGACTGCTAGAGGCGGGGATCCAGCCAAGCACGCAGTGGCCGCTCGAGGCCGGCTGATGACTGAGATGACTGCTCGAGGCATCGATTTTGACAAGGACAGCAGTAGCCACTCGAGACTGACTGATGACTGTGGTGACTGCTAGAGGCATGGATTTAACTGAGGACAGGAGTGGCCATTCGAGGCCGGCTGAGGACTGAGGTGACTGCTTGAGGCAGAGATTTAGCCATAGATGGTAGTGGCCGCTCGAGGCCGGCTGATGACTGAGGTGACTGCTCGAGGCATCGATTTTGCCAAGGACAGCAGTAGTCACTCGAGGCTGTCTGATGACTGTGGTGACTGCTAGAGGCAGGGATTTAGCCGAGGACAGCAGTGGCCATTCGAGTCCGGCTGAGGACTGAGGTGACTGCTTGAGGCAGAAATTTAGCCAAAGATGGCAGTGGCCGTTCGAGGCCGGCTGAGGACTGAGGTGACTGCTAGAGGCAGGGATCCAGCCAAGGATGGCAGTGGCCGCTAGAGGCCGGCTGATGACTGAGGTGACTGCCTGAGGCATAGATTTTGCCAAGGACAGCGGTAGCTGCTCGAGGCTGGCTGATGACTGTGGTGACTGTTAGAGGCAGGGATTTAGCTGAGGAGAGCAGTGGCCATTCGAGGCCGGCTGAGGACTGAGGTTACTGCATGAGGCAGATATTTAGCCAATGATGGCAGTGGCCGTTTGAAGCCGGCTGAAGACTGAGGTTACTGCATGAGGCAGATATTTAGCCAATGATGGCAGTGGCCGTTCGAGGCCGGCTGAGGACTGAGGTGACTGCTAGAGGTGGGGATCCAGCCAAGCACGGCAGTGGCCGCTCGAGGCCGGCTGATGACTGAGGTGACAGCTCGAGGCATCGATTTTGCCAAGGACAGCAGTAGCCACTCGAGGCTGACTGATGACTGTGGTGACTGCTAGAGGCAGGGATTTAGCTGAGGACAGCAGTGGCCATTCGAGGCTGGCTGAGGACTGAGGTGACTGCTTGAGGCAGAGATTTAGCCAAAGATGGCAGTGGCAGTTCGAGGCCGGCTGAGGACTGAGGTGACTGCTAGAGGCAGGGATCCAGCCAAGGATGGCAGTGGCCGCTAGAGGCCGGCTGATGAATGAGGTGACTGCTCGAGGCATAGATTTTGCCAAGGACAGCGGTAGCTGCTCGAGGCCGGCTGATGACTGTGGTTACTGCTAGAGGCAGGGATATAGCTGAGGACAGCAGTGGCCATTTGAGGCCGGCAGAGGACTGAGGTGACTGCTCGAGGCAGAGATTTAGCAAGGATGGCAGTGGCCGTTCGAGGCCGGCTGAGGACTGAGGTGACTGCTAGAGGCGGGGATCCAGCCAAGCACGGCAGTGGCCACTCGAGGCCGGCTGATGACTGAGATGACTGCACGAGGCATCGATTTTGCCAAGGACAGCAGTAGCCACTCGAGGCTGACTGATGACTATGGTGACTGCTAGAGGCATGGATTTAACTGAGGACAGCAGTGGCCATTCGAGGCTGGCTGAGGACTGAGGTGACTGCTTGAGGCAGAGATTTAGCCATAGATGGTAGTGGCGGTTCAAGGCCGGCTGAGGACTGAGGTGACTGCTCGAGGCATTGATTTTGCCAAGGACAGCAGTAGCCGCTCGAGGCTGGCTGATGACTGTAGTGACTGCTAGAGGCAGGGATTTAGTTGAGGATAGCAGTGGCCATTCGAGGCCGGCTGAGGACTGAGGTTACTGCATGAGGCAGATATTTAGCCAATGATGGCAGTGGCCATTTGAAGCCGGCTGATGACTGAGGTTACTGCATGAGGCAGATATTTAGCCAATGATGGCAGTGGCCGATTGAAGCCGACTGAGGTTACTGCATGAGGCAGATATTTAGCCAATGATGGCAGTGGCCGTTCGAGGCCGGCTGAGGACTGAGGTGACTGCTAGAGGCGGGGATCCAGCTAAGCACGGCAGTGGCCGCTCGAGGCCGGCTGATGACTGAGATGACTGCTCGAGGCATCGATTTTGCCAAGGACAGCAGTAGCCACTCGAGGCTGACTGATGACTGTGGTGACTGCTAGAGGCATGGATTTAGCTGAGGACAGCAGTGGCCATTCGAGGCCGGCTGAGGACTGAGGTGACTGCTTGAGGCAGAGATTTAGCCATAGATGGTAGTGGCGGTTCAAGGCCGGCTGAGGACTGAGGTGACTGCTCGAGGCATCGATTTTGCCAAGGACAGCAGTAGCCGCTCGAGGCTGGCTGATGACTGTAGTGACTGCTAGAGGCAGGGATTTAGTTGAGGATAGCAGTGGCCATTCGAGGCCAGCTGAGGAGTAAGGTGACTGCTTGAGGCAGAGATTTAGCCAAAGATGGCAGTGGCCGTTCGAGGCCGGCTGAGGACTGAGGTGACTTCTAGAGGCAGGGATCCAGCCAAGGATGGCAGTGGCTGCTAGAGGCCGGCTGATGACTGAGGTGACTGTACGAGGCAGAGATTTAGGCAAGGATGGCAGTGGCCGATCAAGGCCGGCTGAGGACTAAGGTGACTGCTAGAGGCAGGGATCCAGCCAAGGATGGCAGTGGCCGATAGAGGCCGGCTGAGGACTGAGGTGACTGCTCGAGGCATAGATTTTGCCAAGGATGGCAGTGGCTGTTCAAGGCCGGCTGAGGACTGAGGTCACTGCTAGAGGCGGGGATCCAGCCAAAGATGGCAGTGGCCGCTAGAGGCCGGCTGATGACTGAGGTGACTGCCCGAGGCATAGATTTTGCCAAGGACAGCGGTAGCCACTCGAGGCTGGCTGATGACTGTGGTGACTGCTAGAGGCAGGGATTTAGCTGAGGACAGCAGTGGCCATTCGAGGCCGGCTGAGGGCTGAGGTGACTGCTCAAGGCAGAGATTTAGCCAAGGATGGCAGTGGCTGTTCGAGGCCGGCTCAGGACTGAGGTGACTGCTAGAGGCAGGGATCCAGCCAAGGTAGGCAGTGTCTGCTCGAGGCAGGCTGATGACTGAGGTGACTGCTCGAGGCATAGATTTTGCCAAGGACAGCAGTAGCCGCTCGAGGCTGGCTGATGACTGTGGTGTCTGCTAGAGGCAGGGATTTAGCTGAGGATAGCAGTGGCCATTTGAGGCCGGCTGAGGACTGAGGTGACTGCTTGAGGCAGAGATTTAGCCATAGATGGTAGTGGCGGTTCAAGGCCGGCTGAGGACTGAGGTGACTGCTCGAGGCATCGATTTTGCCAAGGACAGCAGTAGCCGCTCGAGGCTGGCTGATGACTGTAGTGACTGCTAGAGGCAGGGATTTAGTTGAGGATAGCAGTGGCAATTCGAGGCCAGCTGAGGACTAAGGTGACTGCTTGAGGCAGAGATTTAGCCAAAGATGGCAGTGGCCGTTCGAGGCCGGCTGAGGACTGAGGTGACTTCTAGAGGCAGGGATCCAGCCAAGGATGGCAGTGGCTGCTAGAGGCCGGCTGATGACTGAGGTGACTGTACGAGGCAGAGATTTAGGCAAGGATGGCAGTGGCCGATCAAGGCCGGCTGAGGACTAAGGTGACTGCTAGAGGCAGGGATCCAGCCAAGGATGGCAGTGGCCGATAGAGGCCGGCTGAGGACTGAGGTGACTGCTCGAGGCATAGATTTTGCCAAGGATGGCAGTGGCTGTTCAAGGCCGGCTGAGGACTGAGGTCACTGCTAGAGGCGGGGATCCAGCCAAAGATGGCAGTGGCCGCTAGAGGCCGGCTGATGACTGAGGTGACTGCCCGAGGCATAGATTTTGCCAAGGACAGCGGTAGCCACTCGAGGCTGGCTGATGACTGTGGTGACTGCTAGAGGCAGGGATTTAGCTGAGGACAGCAGTGGCCATTCGAGGCCGGCTGAGGGCTGAGGTGACTGCTCAAGGCAGAGATTTAGCCAAGGATGGCAGTGGCTGTTCGAGGCCGGCTCAGGACTGAGGTGACTGCTAGAGGCAGGGATCCAGCCAAGGTAGGCAGTGTCTGCTCGAGGCAGGCTGATGACTGAGGTGACTGCTCGAGGCATAGATTTTGCCAAGGACAGCAGTAGCCGCTCGAGGCTGGCTGATGACTGTGGTGTCTGCTAGAGGCAGGGATTTAGCTGAGGATAGCAGTGGCCATTCGAGGCCGGCTGAGGACTGAGGTGACTGCTTGAGGCAGAGATTTAGCCATAGATGGTAGTGGCGGTTCGAGGCCGGCTGAGGACTGAGGTGACTGCTCGAGGCATCGATTTTGCCAAGGACAGCAGTAGCCGCTCGAGGCTGGCTGATGACTGTAGTGACTGCTAGAGGCAGGGATTTAGTTGAGGATAGCAGTGGCCATTCGAGGCCAGCTGAGGACTAAGGTGACTTCTAGAGGCAGGGATCCAGCCAAGGATGGCAGTGGCCGCTAGAGGCCGGCTGATGACTGAGGTGACTGCCTGAGGCATAGATTTTGCCAACGACAGTGGTAGCCACTGGAGGCTGGCTGAGGACTGAGGTGACTGCTCGAGGCATCGATTTTGCCAAGGACAGCAGTAGCCGCTCGAGGCTGGCTGATGACTGTAGTGACTGCTAGAGGCAGGGATTTAGTTGAGGACAGCAGTGGCCATTCGAGGCCGGCTGAGGACTGAGGTGACTGCTTGAGGCAGAGATTTAGCAAAAGATGGCAGTGGCCGTTCGAGGCCGGCTGAGGACTGAGGTGACTGCTAGAGGCAGGGATCCAGCCAAGGATGGCAGTGGCCGCTAGAGGCCGGCTGATGACTGAGGTGACTGCCTGAGGCATAGATTTTGCCAAGGACAACGGTAGCTGCTCGAGGCTGGCTGATGACTGTGGTGACTGCTAGAGGCAGGGATTTAGCTGAGGACAGCAGTGGCCATTTGAGGCCGGCTGAGGACTGAGGTGACTGCTCGAGGCAGAGATTTAGCCAAGGATGGCAGTGGCCGATTGAAGCCGGCTGATGACTGAGGTTACTGCATGAGGCAGATATTTAGCCAATGATGGCAGTGTCCGATTGAAGCCGACTGAGGTTACTGCATGAGGCAGATATTTAGCCAATGATGGCAGTGGCCGTTCGAGGCCGGCTGAGGACTGAGGTGACTGCTAGAGGCGGGGATCCAGCTAAGCACGGCAGTGGCCGCTCGAGGCCGGCTGATGACTGAGATGACTGCTCGAGACATCGATTTTGCCAAGGACAGCAGTAGCCACTCAAGGCTGACTGATGACTGTGGTGACTGCTAGAGGCATGGATTTAGCTGAGGCCGGCTGAGGACTGAGGTGACTGCTTGAGGCAGAGATTTAGCCATAGATGGTAGTGGCGGTTCAAGGCCGGCTGAGGACTGAGGTGACTGCTCGAGGCATCGATTTTGCCAAGGACAGCAGTAGCCGCTCGAGGCTGGCTGATGACTGTAGTGACTGCTAGAGGCAGGGATTTAGCTGAGGACAGCAGTGGCCATTCGAGGCCGGCTGAGGACTGAGGTGACTGCTTGAGGCAGAGATTTAGCCAAAGATGGCAGTGGCAGTTCGAGGCCGGCTGAGGACTGAGGTGACTGCTAGAGGCAGGGATTTAGCTGAGGAGAGCAGTTGCCATTCGAGGCCGGCTGAGGACTGAGGTTACTGCATGAGGCAGATATTTAGCCAATGATGGCAGTGGCCGTTTGAAGCCGGCTGAAGACTGAGGTTACTGCATGAGGCAGATATTTAGCCAATGATGGCAGTGGCCGTTCGAGGCCGGCTGAGGACTGAGGTGACTGCTAGAGGTGGGGATCCAGCCAAGCACGGCAGTGGACGCTCGAGGCCGGCTGATGACTGAGGTGACTGCTCGAGGCATCGATTTTGCCAAGGACAGCAGTAGCCACTCGAGGCTGACTGATGACTGTGGTGACTGCTAGAGGCAGGGATTTAGCTGAGGACAGCAGTGGCCATTTGAGGCCGGCTGAGGACTGAGGTGACTGCTTGAGGCAGAGATTTAGCCAAAGATGGCAGTGGTAGTTCGAGGCTGGCTGATGAATGAGGTGACTGCTAGAGGCAGGGATCCAGCCAAGGATGGCAGTGGCCGCTAGAGGCCGGCTGATGAATGAGGTGACTGCTCGAGGCATAGATTTTGCCAAGGACAGCGGTAGCTGCTCGAGGCTGGCTGATGACTGTGGTGACTGCTAGAGGCAGGGATTTAGCTGAGGACAGCAGTGGCCATTTGAGGCCGGCTGAGGACTGAGGTGACTGCTCGAGGCAGAGATTTAGCCAAGGATGGCAGTGGCCGTTCAAGGCCGGCTGAGGACTGAGGTGACTGCTAGAGGTGGGGATCCAGCCAAGGATGGCAGTGGCTGCTAGAGGCCGGCTGATGACTGAGGTGACTGCCTGAGTCATAGATTTTGCCAAGGACAGCGGTAGCTGCTCGAGGCTGGCTGATGACTGTGGTGACTTCTAGAGGCAGGGATTTAGCTGAGGAGAGCAGTGGCCATTCGAGGCCGGCTGAGGACTGAGGTTACTGCATGAGGCAGACATTTAGCCAATGATGGGGCAGTGGCCGTTCGAGGCCGGCTGAGGACTGAGGTGACTGCTAGAGGCGGGGATCCAGCCAAGCACGGCAGTGGCCGCTCGAGGCCGGCTGATGACTGAGATGACTGCTCGAGTCATCGATTTTGCCAAGGACAGCAGTAGCCACTCGAGGCTGACTGATGACTGTGGTGACTGCTAGAGAAATGGATTTAGCTGAGGACAGCAGTGGCCATTCGAGGCCGGCTGAGGACTGAGGTGACTGCTTGAGGCAGAGATTTAGCCATAGATGGTAGTGGCAGTTCAAGGCCGGCTGAGGACTGAGGTGACTGCTCGAGGCAACGATTTTTCCAAGGACAGCAGTAGCCGCTCGAGGCTGGCTGATGACTGTAGTGACTGCTAGAGGCAGGGATTTAGTTGAGGATAGCAGTGGCCATTCGAGGCCAGCTGAGGACTAAGGTGACTGCTTGAGGCAGAGATTTAGCCAAAGATGGCAGTGGCCGTTCGAGGCCGGCTGAGGACTGAGGTGACTGCCTGAGGCATAGATTTTGCCAAGGACAGCGGTAGCTGCTCGAGGCTGGCTGATGACTGTGGTGACTGCTAGAGGCAGGGATTTAGCTGAGGAGAGCAGTTGCCATTCGAGGCCGGCTGAGGACTGAGGTTACTGCATGAGGCAGATATTTAGCCAATGATGGCAGTGGCCGTTCGAAGCCGGCTGAAGACTGAGGTTACTGCATGAGGCAGATATTTAGCCAATGATGGCAGTGGCCGTTCGAGGCCGGCTGAGGACTGAGGTGACTGCTAGAGGTGGGGATCCAGCCAAGCACGGCAGTGGCCGCTCGAGGCCGGCTGATGACTGAGGTGACTGCTCGAGGCATCGATTTTGCCAAGGACAGCAGTAGCCACTCGAGGCTGATTGATGACTGTGGTGACTGCTAGAGGCAGGGATTTAGCTGAGGACAGCAGTGGCCATTCGAGGCCGGCTGAGGACTGAGGTGACTGCTTGAGGCAGAGATTTAGCCAAAGATGGCAGTGGCAGTTCGAGGCTGGCTGAGGACCGAGGTGACTGCTCGAGGCATCGATTTTGCCAAGGACAGCAGTAGCTGCTCGAGGCTGGCTGATGACTGTAGTGACTGCTAGAGGCAGGGATTTAGCTGAGGATAGCAGTGGCCATTCGAGGCCAGCTGAGGACTGAGGTGACTGCTTGAGGCAGAGATTTAGCCAAAGATGGCAGTGGCTGTTCGAGGCCGGCTGAGGACTGAGGTGACTGCTAGAGGCAGGGATCCAGCCAAGGATGGCAGTGGCCGCTAGAGGCCGGCTGATGACTGAGGTGACTGCCTGAGGCATAGATTTTGCCAAGGACAGCGGTAGCTGCTCGAGGCTGGCTGATGACTGTGGTGACTGCTAGAGGCAGGGATTTAGCTGAGGAGAGCAGTGGCCATTCGAGGCCAGCTGAGGACTGAGGTGACTGCTAGAGGCTGGGATCCAGCCAAGCACGGCAGTGGCCGTTCAAGGCCGGCTGATTACTGAGATGACTGCTCGAGGAATCGATTTTGCCAAGGACAGCAGTAGCCACTCGAAGCTTACTGATGACTGTGGTGACTGCTAGAGGCATGGATTTAACTGAGGACAGCAGTGGCCATTCGAGGCCAGCTGAGGACTGAGGTGACTGCTTGAGGCAGAGATTTAGCCATAGATGGTAGTGGCGGTTCAAGGCCGGCTGAGGACTGAGGTGACTGCTCGAGGCATCGATTTTGCCAAGGACAGCAGTAGCCACTCGAGGCTGACTGATGACTGTGGTGACTGCTAGAGGCATGGATTTAGCTGAGGACAGCAGTGGCCATTCGAGGCCGGCTGAAGACTGAGGTGACTGCTTGAGGCAGAGATTTAGCCATAGATGGTAGTGGTGGTTCAAGGCCGGCTGAGGACTGAGGTGACTGCTCGAGGCATCGATTTTGCCAAGGACAGCAGTAGCCACTCGAGGCTGACTGATGACTGTGGTGACTGCTAGAGGCAGGGATTTAGCTGAGGACAGCAGTGGCCATTCGAGGTCGGCTGACGACTGAGGTGACTGCTTGAGGCAGAGATTTAGCCAAAGATGGCAGTGGCAGCTCGAGGCTGGCTGAGGACTGAGGTGACTGCTCGAGGCATCGATTTTGCCAAGGACAGCAGTAGCTGCTCGAGGCTGGCTGATGACTGTAGTGACTGCTAGAGGCAGGGATTTAGCTGAGGATAGCAGTGGCCATTCGAGGCCAGCTGAGGACTGAGGTGACTGCTTGAGGCAGAGATTTAGCCAAAGATGGCAGTGGCCGTTCGAGGCCGGCTGAGGACTGAGGTGACTGCTAGAGGCAGGGATCCAGCCAAGGATGGCAGTGGCCGCTAGAGGCCGGCTGATGAATGAGGTGACTGCTCGAGGCATAGATTTTGCCAAGGACAGCGGTAGCTGCTCGAGGCTGGCTGATGACTGTGGTGACTGCTAGAGGCAGGGATTTAGCTGAGGACAGCAGAGGCCATTTGAGGCCAGCTGAGGACTGAGGTGACTGCTCGAGGCAGAGATTTAGCCAAGGATGGCAGTGGCCGTTCAAGGCCGGCTGAGGACTGAGGTGACTGCTAGAGGCGGGGATCCAGCCAAGGATGGCAGTGGCTGCTAGAGGCCGGCTGATGACTGAGGTGACTGCTCGAGGCATAGATTTTGCCAAGGACAGCGGTAGCTGCTCGAGGCTGGCTGATGACTGTGGTGACTGCTAGAGGCAGGGATTTAGCTGAGGACAGCAGTGGCCATTCGAGGCCGGCTGAGGACTGAGGTGACTGCTAGAGGCGGGGATCAAGCCAAGGACAGCGGTAGCTGCTCGAGGCTGGCTGATGACTGTGGTGACTGCTAGAGGCAGGGATTTAGTTGAGGAGAGCAGTGGCCATTCGAGGCCGGCTGATGACTGAGGTGACTGCCTGAGGCATAGATTTTGCCAAGGACAGCGGTAGAAGCTCGAGGCTGGCTGATGACTGTGGTGACTTCTAGAGGCAGGGATTTAGCTGAGGAGAGCAGTGGCCATTCGAGGCCGGCTGAGGACTGAGGTTACTGCATGAGGCAGATATTTAGCCAATGATGGCAGTGGCCGTTTGAAGCCGGCTGAAGACTGAGGTTACTGCATGAGGCAGATATTTAGCCAATGATGGCAGTGGCCGTTCGAGGCCGGCTGAGGACTGAGGTGACTGCTAGAGGTGGGGATCCAGCCAAGCACGGCAGTGGACGCTCGAGGCCGGCTGATGACTGAGGTGACTGCTCGAGGCATCGATTTTGCCAAGGACAGCAGTAGCCACTCGAGGCTGACTGATGACTGTGGTGACTGCTAGAGGCAGGGATTTAGCTGAGGACAGCAGTGGCCATTTGAGGCCGGCTGAGGACTGAGGTGACTGCTTGAGGCAGAGATTTAGCCAAAGATGGCAGTGGTAGTTCGAGGCTGGCTGATGAATGAGGTGACTGCTAGAGGCAGGGATCCAGCCAAGGATGGCAGTGGCCGCTAGAGGCCGGCTGATGAATGAGGTGACTGCTCGAGGCATAGATTTTGCCAAGGACAGCGGTAGCTGCTCGAGGCTGGCTGATGACTGTGGTGACTGCTAGAGGCAGGGATTTAGCTGAGGACAGCAGTGGCCATTTGAGGCCGGCTGAGGACTGAGGTGACTGCTCGAGGCAGAGATTTAGCCAAGGATGGCAGTGGCCGTTCAAGGCCGGCTGAGGACTGAGGTGACTGCTAGAGGTGGGGATCCAGCCAAGGATGGCAGTGGCTGCTAGAGGCCGGTTGATGTCTGAGGTGACTGCTCGAGGCATAGATTTTGCCAAGGACAGCGGTTGGTGCTCGAGGCTGGCTGATGACTGTGGTGACTGCTAGAGGCAGGGATTTAGCTGAGGACAGCAGTGGCCATTCGAGGCCGGCTGAGGACTGAGGTGACTGCTAGAGGCGGGGATCCAGCCAAGGATGGCAGTGGCCGCTAGAGGCCGGCTGATGACTGAGGTGACTGCCTGAGGCATAGATTTTGCCAAGGACAGCGGTAGCTGCTCGAGGCTGGCTGATGACTGTGGTGACTTCTAGAGGCAGGGATTTAGCTGAGGAGAGCAGTGGCCATTCGAGGCCGGCTGAGGACTGAGGTTACTGCATGAGGCAGACATTTAGCCAATGATGGGGCAGTGGCCGTTCGAGGCCGGCTGAGGACTGAGGTGACTGCTAGAGGCGGGGATCCAGCCAAGCACGGCAGTGGCCGCTCGAGGCCGGCTGATGACTGAGATGACTGCTCGAGTCATCGATTTTGCCAAGGACAGCAGTAGCCACTCGAGGCTGACTGATGACTGTGGTGACTGCTAGAGGCATGGATTTAGCTGAGGACAGCAGTGGCCATTTGAGGCCGGCTGAGGACTGAGGTGACTGCTTGAGGCAGAGATTTAGCCATAGATGGTAGTGGCAGTTCAAGGCCGGCTGAGGACTGAGGTGACTGCTCGAGGCAACGATTTTTCCAAGGACAGCAGTAGCCGCTCGAGGCTGGCTGATGACTGTAGTGACTGCTAGAGGCAGGGATTTAGTTGAGGATAGCAGTGGCCATTCGAGGCCAGCTGAGGACTAAGGTGACTGCTTGAGGCAGAGATTTAGCCAAAGATGGCAGTGGCCGTTCCAGGCCGGCTGAGGACTGAGGTGACTGCCTGAGGCATAGATTTTGCCAAGGACAGCGGTAGCTGCTCGAGGCTGGCTGATGACTGTGGTGACTGCTAGAGGCAGGGATTTAGCTGAGGAGAGCAGTTGCCATTCGAGGCCGGCTGAGGACTGAGGTTACTGCATGAGGCAGATATTTAGCCAATGATGGCAGTGGCCGTTCGAAGCCGGCTGAAGACTGAGGTTACTGCATGAGGCAGATATTTAGCCAATGATGGCAGTGGCCGTTCGAGGCCGGCTGAGGACTGAGGTGACTGCTAGAGGTGGGGATCCAGCCAAGCACGGCAGTGGCCGCTCGAGGCCGGCTGATGACTGAGGTGACTGCTCGAGGCATCGATTTTGCCAAGGACAGCAGTAGCCACTCGAGGCTGATTGATGACTGTGGTGACTGCTAGAGGCAGGGATTTAGCTGACAGCAGTGGCCATTCGAGGCCGGCTGAGGACTGAGGTGACTGCTTGAGGCAGAGATTTAGCCAAAGATGGCAGTGGCAGTTCGAGGCTGGCTGAGGACCGAGGTGACTGCTCGAGGCATCGATTTTGCCAAGGACAGCAGTAGCTGCTCGAGGCTGGCTGATGACTGTAGTGACTGCTAGAGGCAGGGATTTAGCTGAGGATAGCAGTGGCCATTCGAGGCCAGCTGAGGACTGAGGTGACTGCTTGAGGCAGAGATTTAGCCAAAGATGGCAGTGGCTGTTCGAGGCCGGCTGAGGACTGAGGTGACTGCTAGAGGCAGGGATCCAGCCAAGGATGGCAGTGGCCGCTAGAGGCCGGCTGATGACTGAGGTGACTGCCTGAGGCATAGATTTTGCCAAGGACAGCGGTAGCTGCTCGAGGCTGGCTGATGACTGTGGTGACTGCTAGAGGCAGGGATTTAGCTGAGGAGAGCAGTGGCCATTCGAGGCCGGCTGAGGACTGAGGTTACTGCATGAGGCAGATATTTAGCCAATGATGGCAGTGGCCGATTGAAGCCGGCTGAGTACTGAGGTTACTGCATGAGGCAGATATTTAGCCAATGATGGCAGTGGCCGTTCGAGGCCGGCTGAGGACTGAGGTGACTGCTAGAGGCTGGGATCCAGCCAAGCACGGCAGTGGCCGTTCAAGGCCGGCTGATTACTGAGATGACTGCTCGAGGCATCGATTTTGCCAAGGACAGCAGTAGCCACTCGAAGCTGACTGATGACTGTGGTGACTGCTAGAGGCATGGATTTAACTGAGGACAGCAGTGGCCATTCGAGGCCGGCTGAGGACTGAGGTGACTGCTTGAGGCAGAGATTTAGCCATAGATGGTAGTGGCGGTTCAAGGCCGGCTGAGGACTGAGGTGACTGCTCGAGGCATCGATTTTGCCAAGGACAGCAGTAGCCACTCGAGGCTGACTGATGACTGTGGTGACTGCTAGAGGCATGGATTTAGCTGAGGACAGCAGTGGCCATTCGAGGCCGGCTGAAGACTGAGGTGACTGCTTGAGGCAGAGATTTAGCCATAGATGGTAGTGGTGGTTCAAGGCCGGCTGAGGACTGAGGTGACTGCTCGAGGCATCGATTTTGCCAAGGACAGCAGTAGCCACTCGAGGCTGACTGATGACTGTGGTGACTGCTAGAGGCAGGGATTTAGCTGAGGACAGCAGTGGCCATTCGAGGTCGGCTGACGACTGAGGTGACTGCTTGAGGCAGAGATTTAGCCAAAGATGGCAGTGGCAGCTCGAGGCTGGCTGAGGACTGAGGTGACTGCTCGAGGCATCGATTTTGCCAAGGACAGCAGTAGCTGCTCGAGGCTGGCTGATGACTGTAGTGACTGCTAGAGGCAGGGATTTAGCTGAGGATAGCAGTGGCCATTCGAGGCCAGCTGAGGACTGAGGTGACTGCTTGAGGCAGAGATTTAGCCAAAGATGGCAGTTGCCGTTCGAGGCCGGCTGAGGACTGAGGTGACTGCTAGAGGCAGGGATCCAGCCAAGGATGGCAGTGGCCGCTAGAGGCCGGCTGATGAATGAGGTGACTGCTCGAGGCATAGATTTTGCCAAGGACAGCGGTAGCTGCTCGAGGCTGGCTGATGACTGTGGTGACTGCTAGAGGCAGGGATTTAGCTGAGGACAGCAGAGGCCATTTGAGGCCAGCTGAGGACTGAGGTGACTGCTCGAGGCAGAGATTTAGCCAAGGATGGCAGTGGCCGTTCAAGGCCGGCTGAGGACTGAGGTGACTGCTAGAGGCGGGGATCCAGCCAAGGATGGCAGTGGCTGCTAGAGGCCGGCTGATGACTGAGGTGACTGCTCGAGGCATAGATTTTGCCAAGGACAGCGGTAGCTGCTCGAGGCTGGCTGATGACTGTGGTGACTGCTAGAGGCAGGGATTTAGCTGAGGACAGCAGTGGCCATTCGAGGCCGGCTGAGGACTGAGGTGACTGCTAGAGGCGGGGATCAAGCCAAGGATGGCAGTGGCCGCTAGAGGCCGGCTGATGACTGAGGTGACTGCCTGAGGCATAGATTTTGCCAAGGACAGCGGTAGCTGCTCGAGGCTGGCTGATGACTGTGGTGACTGCTAGAGGCAGGGATTTAGTTGAGGAGAGCAGTGGCCATTCGAGGCCGGCTGATGACTGAGGTGACTGCCTGAGGCATAGATTTTGCCAAGGACAGCGGTAGCTGCTCGAGGCTGGCTGATGACTGTGGTGACTTCTAGAGGCAGGGATTTAGCTGAGGAGAGCAGTGGCCATTCGAGGCCGGCTGAGGAATGAGGTTACTGCATGAGGCAGATGTTTAGCCAATGATGGCAATGGCCGATTGAAGCCGGCTGAGGACTGAGGTTACTGCATGGAGCAGAAATTTAGCCAATGATGGCAGTGGCCGTTCGAGGCCGGCTGAGGACTGAGGTGACTGCTAGAGGCGGGGATCCAGCCAAGGACGGCAGTGGCCGCTCGAGGCCGGCTGATGACTGAGGTGACTGCTCGAGGCATCGATTTTGCCAAGGACAGCAGTAGCCACTCGAGGCTGACTGATGACTGAGGTGACTGCTAGAGGCAGGGATTTAGCTGAGGAGAGCAGTGGCCATTCGAGGCCGGCTGAGGACTGAGGTTACTGCATGAGGCAGATATTTAGCCAATGATGGCAGTGGCCGTTTGAAGCCGGCTGAAGACTGAGGTTACTGCATGAGGCAGATATTTAGCCAATGATGGCAGTGGCCGTTCGAGGCCGGCTGAGGACTGAGGTGACTGCTAGAGGTGGGGATCCAGCCAAGCACGGCAGTGGACACTCGAGGCCGGCTGATGACTGAGGTGACTGCTCGAGGCATCGATTTTGCCAAGCACAGCAGTAGCCACTCGAGGCTGACTGATGACTGTGGTGACTGCTAGAGGCAGGGATTTAGCTGAGGACAGCAGTGGCCATTCGAGGCCGGCTGAGGACTGAGGTGACTGCTTGAGGCAGAGATTTAGCCAAAGATGGCAGTGGCAGTTCGAGGCTGGCTGAGGACTGAGGTGACTGCTCGAGGCATCGATTTTGCCAAGGACAGCAGTAGCTGCTCGAGGCTGGCTGATGACTGTAGTGACTGCTAGAGGCAGGGGTTTAGCTGAGGATAGCAGTGGCCATTCGAGGCCAGCTGAGGACTGAGGTGACTGCTTGAGGCAGAGATTTAGCCAAAGATGGCAGTGGCAGTTCGAGGCCGGCTGAGGACTGAGGTGACTGCTAGAGGCAGGGATTTAGCTGAGGAGAGCAGTGCCCATTCGAGGCCGGCTGAGGACTGAGGTTACTGCATGAGGCAGATATTTAGCCAAAGATGGCAGTGGCATTTCGAGGCCGGCTGAGGACTGAGGTGACTGCTAGAGGCAGGGATTTAGCTGAGGAGAGCAGTGGCCGTTCGAGGCCAGCCGAGGACTGAGGTGACTGCTTGAGGCAGAGATTTAGCCAAAGATGGCAGTGGCAGTTCGAGGCCGGCTGAGGACTGAGGTGACTGCTAGAGGCAGGGATTTAGCTGAGGAGAGCAGTGGCCATTCGAGGCCGGCTGAGGACTGAGGTTACTGCTTGAGGCAGAGATTTAGCCAAAGATGGCAGTGGCAGTTCGAGGCCGGCTGAGGACTGAGGTGACTGCTAGAGGCAGGGATTTAGCTGAGGAGAGCAGTGGCCGTTCGAGGCCGGCTGAGGACTGAGGTGACTGCTAGAGGTGGGGATCCAGCCAAGGACGGCAGTGGCCGCTCGAGGCCGGCTGATGACTGAGGAGACTGCTCGAGGCATCGATTTTGCCAAGGACAGCAGTAGCCACTCGAGGCTGACTGATGACTGTGGTGACTGCTAGAGGCAGGGATTTAGCTGAGGACAGCAGTGGCCATTCGAGGCCGGCTGAGCACTGAGGTGACTGCTTGAGGCAGAGATTTAGCCAAAGATGGCAGTGGCAGTTCGAGGCCGGCTGAGGACTGAGGTGACTGCTAGAGGCAGGGATTTAGCTGAGGAGAGCAGTGGCCATTCGAGGCCGGCTGAGGACTGAGGTTACTGCATGAGGCAGATATTTAGCCAATGATGGCAGTGGCCGTTTGAAGCCGGCTGAAGACTGAGGTTACTGCATGAGGCAGATATTTAGCCAATGATGGCAGTGGCCGTTCAAGGCCGGCTGAGGACTGAGGTGACTGCTAGAGGTGGGGATCCAGCCAAGCACGGCAGTGGACGCTCGAGGCCGGCTGATGACTGAGGTGACTGCTCGAGGCATCGATTTTGCCAAGGACAGCAGTAGCCACTCGAGGCTGACAGATGACTGTGGTGACTGCTAGAGGCAGGGATTTAGCTGAGGACAGCAGTGGCCATTCGAGGCTGGCTGAGGACTGAGGTGACTGCTTGAGGCAGAGATTTAGCCAAAGATGGCAGTGGCAGTTCGAGGCTGGCTGAGGACTGAGGTGACTGCTCGAGGCATCGATTTTGCCAAGGACAGCAGTAGCTGCTCGAGGCTGGCTGATGACTGTAGTGACTGCTAGAGGCAGGGATTTAGCTGAGGATAGCAGTGGCCATTCGAGGCCAGCTGAGGACTGAGGTGACTGCTTGAGGCAGAGATTTAGCCAAAGATGGCAGTGGCCGTTCGAGGCCGGCTGAGGACTGAGGTGACTGCTAGAGGCAGGGATCCAGCCAAGGATGGCAGTGGCCGCTAGAGGCCGGCTGATGACTGAGGTGACTGCCTGAGGTATAGATTTTGCCAAGGACAGCGGTAGCTGCTCGAGGCTGGCTGATGACTGTGGTGACTGCTAGAGGCAGGGATTTAGCTGAGGAGAGCAGTGGCCATTCGAGGCCGGCTGAGGACTGAGGTGACTGCTAGAGGCGGGGATCAAGCCAAGGATGGCAGTGGCCGCTAGAGGCCGGCTGATGACTGAGGTGACTGCCTGAGGCATAGATTTTGCCAAGGACAGCGGTAGCTGCTCGAGGCTGGCTGATGACTGTGGTGACTGCTAGAGGCAGGGATTTAGTTGAGGAGAGCAGTGGCCATTCGAGGCCGGCTGATGACTGAGGTGACTGCCTGAGGCATAGATTTTGCCAAGGACAGCGGTAGCTGCTCGAGGCTGGCTGATGACTGTGGTGACTTCTAGAGGCAGGGATTTAGCTGAGGAGAGCAGTGGCCATTCGAGGCCGGCTGAGGACTGAGGTTACTGCATGAGGCAGATATTTAGCCAATGATGGCAGTGGCCGATTGAAGCCGGCTGAGGACTGAGGTTACTGCATGGGGCAGAAATTTAGCCAATGATGGCAGTGGCCGTTCGAGGCCGGCTGAGGACTGAGGTGACTGCTAGAGGCGGGGATCCAGCCAAGGACGGCAGTGGCCGCTCGAGGCCGGCTGATGACTGAGGAGACTGCTCGAGGCATCGATTTTGCCAAGGACAGCAGTAGCCACTCGAGGCTGACTGATGACTGTGGTGACTGCTAGAGGCAGGGATTTAGCTGAGGACAGCAGTGGCCATTCGAGGCCGGCTGAGCACTGAGGTGACTGCTTGAGGCAGAGATTTAGCCAAAGATGGCAGTGGCAGTTCGAGGCCGGCTGAGGACTGAGGTGACTGCTAGAGGCAGGGATTTAGCTGAGGAGAGCAGTGGCCATTCGAGGCCGGCTGAGGACTGAGGTTACTGCATGAGGCAGATATTTAGCCAATGATGGCAGTGGCCGTTTGAAGCCGGCTGAAGACTGAGGTTACTGCATGAGGCAGATATTTAGCCAATGATGGCAGTGGCCGTTCAAGGCCGGCTGAGGACTGAGGTGACTGCTAGAGGTGGGGATCCAGCCAAGCACGGCAGTGGACGCTCGAGGCCGGCTGATGACTGAGGTGACTGCTCGAGGCATCGATTTTGCCAAGGACAGCAGTAGCCACTCGAGGCTGACTGATGACTGTGGTGACTGCTAGAGGCAGGGATTTAGCTGAGGACAGCAGTGGCCATTCGAGGCTGGCTGAGGACTGAGGTGACTGCTTGAGGCAGAGATTTAGCCAAAGATGGCAGTGGCAGTTCGAGGCTGGCTGAGGACTGAGGTGACTGCTCGAGGCATCGATTTTGCCAAGGACAGCAGTAGCTGCTCGAGGCTGGCTGATGACTGTAGTGACTGCTAGAGGCAGGGATTTAGCTGAGGATAGCAGTGGCCATTCGAGGCCAGCTGAGGACTGAGGTGACTGCTTGAGGCAGAGATTTAGCCAAAGATGGCAGTGGCCGTTCGAGGCCGGCTGAGGACTGAGGTGACTGCTCGAGGCATCGATTTTGCCAAGGACAGCGGTAGCTGCTCGAGGCTGGCTGATGACTGTGGTGACTGCTAGAGGCAGGGATTTAGCTGAGGAGAGCAGTGGCCATTCGAGGCCGGCTGAGGACTGAGGTTACTGCATGAGGCAGATATTTAGCCAATGATGGCAGTGGCCGATTGAAGCCGGCTGAGGACTGAGGTTACTGCATGAGGCAGATATTTAGCCAATGATGGCAGTGGCCGTTCGAGGCCGGCTGAGGACTGAGGTGACTGCTAGAGGCTGGGATCCAGCCAAGCACGGCAGTGGCCGCACGAGGCCGGCTGATTACTGAGATGACTGCTCGAGGCATCGATTTTGCCAAGGACAGCAGTAGCCACTCGAGGCTGACTGATGACTGTGGTGACTGCTAGAGGCATGGATTTAGCTGAGGACAGCAGTGGCCATTCGAGGCCGGCTGAAGACTGAGGTGACTGCTTGAGGCAAAGATTTAGCCATAGATGGTAGTGGTGGTTCAAGGCCGGCTGAGGACTGAGGTGACTGCTCGAGGCATCGATTTTGCCAAGGACAGCAGTAGCCACTCGAGGCTGACTGATGACTGTGGTGACTGCTAGAGGCAGGGATTTAGCTGAGGACAGCAGTGGCCATTCGAGGTCGGCTGACGACTGAGGTGACTGCTTGAGGCAGAGATTTAGCCAAAGATGGCAGTGGCAGTTCGAGGCTGGCTGAGGACTGAGGTGACTGCTCGAGGCATCGATTTTGCCAAGGACAGCAGTAGCTGCTCGAGGCTGGCTGATGACTGTAGTGACTGCTAGAGGCAGGGATTTAGCTGAGGATAGCAGTGGCCATTCGAGGCCAGCTGAGGACTGAGGTGACTGCTTGAGGCAGAGATTTAGCCAAAGATGGCAGTGGCCGTTCGAGGCCGGCTGAGGACTGAGGTGACTGCTAGAGGCAGGGATCCAGCCAAGGATGGCAGTGGCCGCTAGAGGCCGGCTGATGAATGAGGTGACTGATCGAGGCATAGATTTTGCCAAGGACAGCAGTAGCCTATCGAGGCTGACTGATGACTGTGGTGACTGCTAGAGGCATGGATTTAGCTGAGGACAGCAGTGGCCATTCGAGGCCGGCTGAGGACTGAGGTGACTGCTTGAGGCAGAGATTTAGCCATAGATGGTAGTGGCGGTTCAAGGCCGGCTGATGACTAAGGTGACTGCTCGAGGCATCGATTTTGCCAAGGACAGCGGTAGCTGCTCGAGGCTGGCTGATGACTGTAGTGACTGCTAGAGGCAGGGATTTAGCTGAGGATAGCAGTGGCCATTCGAGGCCAGCTGAGGACTGAGGTGACTGCTTGAGGCAGAGATTTAGCCAAAGATGGCAGTGGCCGTTCGAGGCCGGCTGAGGACTGAGGTGACTGCTAGAGGCAGGGATCCAGCCAAGGATGGCAGTGGCCGCTAGAGGCCGGCTGATGAATGAGGTGACTGCTCGAGGCATAGATTTTGCCAAGGACAGCGGTAGCTGCTCGAGGCTGGCTGATGACTGTGGTGACTGCTAGAGGCAGGGATTTAGCTGAGGACAGCAGTGGCCATTTGAGGCCGGCTGAGGACTGAGGTGACTGCTCGAGGCAGAGATTTAGCCAAGGATGGCAGTGGCCGTTCAAGGCCGGCTGAGGACTGAGGTGACTGCTAGAGGTGGGGATCCAGCCAAGGATGGCAGTGGCTGCTAGAGGCCGGCTGATGACTGAGGTGACTGCTCGAGGCATAGATTTTGCCAAGGACAGCGGTTGGTGCTCGAGGCTGGCTGATGACTGTGGTGACTGCTAGAAGCAGGGATTTAGCTGAGGACAGCAGTGGCCATTCGAGGCCGGCTGAGGACTGAGGTGACTGCTTGAGGCAGAGATTTAGCCATAGATGGTAGTGGCGGTTCGAGGCCGGCTGAGGACTGAGGTGACTGCTCGAGGCGGGGATCCAGCCAAGATAGGCAGTGTCTGCTCGAGGCAGGCTGATGACTGAGGTGACTGCTCGAGGCATAGATTTTGCCAAGGACAGCAGTAGCCGCTCGAGGCTGGCTGATGACTGTGGTGTCTGCTAGAGGCAGGGATTTAGCTGAGAATAGCAGTCGCCATTCGAGGCCGGCTGAGGACTGAGGTGACTGCTCAAGGCAGAGATTTAGCAAAGGATGGCAGTGGCCGTTCGAGGCCGGCTGAGGACTGAGGTGACTGCTAGAGGCAGAGATCCAGCCAAGGATGGCAGAGGCCGCTAGAGGCCGGCTGATGACTGAGGTGACTGCCTGAGGCATAGATTTTGCCAACGACAGTGGTAGCCACTGGAGGCTGGCTGATGACTGCGGTGACTGCTAGAGGCAGGGATTTAGCTGAGGACAGCAGTGGCCATTCGAGGCCGGCTGAGGACTGAGGTGACTGCTTGAGGCAGAGATTTAGCAAAAGATGGCAGTGGCCGTTCGAGGCCGGCTGAGGACTGAGGTGACTGCTCGAGGCAGAGATTTAGCCAAGGATGGCAGTGGCTGTTCGAAGCCGGCTGAGGACTGAGGTGACTGCTAGAGGCGGGGATCCAGCCAAGGTAGGCAGTGTCTGCTCGAGGCAGGCTGATGACTGAGGTGACTGCTCGAGGCATAGATTTTGCCAAGTACAGCAGTAGCCGCTCGAGGCTGGCTGATGACTGTGGTGTCTGCTAGAGGCAGGGATTTAGCTGAGGATAGCAGTTGCCATTCGAGGCCGGCTGAGGACTGAGGTGACTGCTCAAGGCAGAGATTTAGCCAAGGATGGCAGTGGCCGTTTGAGGCCGGCTGAGGACTGAGGTGACTGCTAGAGGCAGGGATCCAGCCAAGGATGGCAGAGGCCGCTACAGGCCGGCTGATGACTGAGGTGACTGCCTGAGGCATAGATTTTGCCAAGGACAGCGATAGCTACTCGAGGCTGGCTGATGACTGTGGTGACTGCTAGAGGCAGGGATTTAGCTGAGGAAAGCAGTGGCCATTCTAGGCCGGCTAAGGACTGAGGTTACTGCATGAGGCAGATATTTAGCCAATGATGGCAGTGGCCGTTTGAAGCCGGCTGAGGACTGAGGTTACTGCATGAGGCAGGTATTTAGCCAATAATGGCAGTGGCCATTCGAGGCCGGCTGAGGACTGAGGTGACTGCTAGAGATGGGGATCCAGCCAAGCACGGCAGTGGCCGCTCGAGGCCGGCTGATGACTGAGGTGACCGCTCGAGGCATCGATTTTGCCAAGGACAGCAGTAGCCGCTCGAGGCTGACTGATGACTGTGGTGATTGCTAGAGGCAGGGATTTAGCTGAGGACAGCAGTGGCCATTCGAGGCCGGCTGAGGACTGAGGTGACTGCTTGAGGCAGAGATTTAGCCAAAGATGGCAGTGGCAGTTCGACGCCGGCTGAAGACTCAGGTGACTGCTCGAGGCATCGATTTTGCCAAGGACAGCAGTAGCTGCTCGAGGCTGGCTGATGACTGTAGTGACTGCTAGAGGCAGGGATTTACCTGAGGATAGCAGTGGCCATTCAAGGCCAGCTGAGGACTGAGGTAACTGCTTGAGGCAGAGATTTAGCCAAAGATGGCAGTGGCCGTTCGAGGCCGGCTGAGGACTGAGGTGACTGCTAGACGCAGGGATCCAGCCAAGGATGGCAGTGGCCGCTAGAGGCCGGCTGATGACTGAGGTGACTGCTCGAGGCATAGATTTTGCCAAGGACAGCGGTAGCTGCTCGAGGCTGGCTGATGACTGTGGTGACTGCTAGAGGCAGGGATTTAGCTGAGGACAGCAGTGGCCATTTGAGGCCGGCTGAGGACTGAGGTGACTGCTCGATGCAGAGATTTAGCCAAGGATGGCAGTGGCCATTCAAGGCCCGCTGAGGACTGAGGTGACTGCTAGAGGCGGGGATCCAGCCAAGGATGGCAGTGGCCGCTAGAGGCCGGCTGATGACTGAGGTGACTGCTCGAGGCATAGATTTTGCCAAGGACAGCGGTAGCTGCTCGAGGCTGGCTGATGACTGTGGTGACTGCTAGAGGCATGGATTTAGCTGAGGACAGCAGTGGCCATTCGAGGCCGGCTGAGGACTGAGGTGACTGCTTGAGGCAGAGATTTAGCCAAAGATGGTAGTGGCGGTTCGAGGCCGGCTGAGGACTGAGGTGACTGCTCGAGGCATCGATTTTGCCAAGGACAGCAGTAGCCCCTCGAGGCAGGCTGATGACTGTAGTGACTGCTAGAGGCAGGGATTTAGTTGAGGATAGCAGTGGCCATTCGAGGCCAGCTGAGGACTGAGGTGACTGCTTGAGGCAGAGATTTAGCCAAAGATGGCAGTGGCCATTCGAGGCCGGCTGAGGACTGAGGTGACTGCTCGTGGCATAGATTTTGCCAAGGACGGCGGCAGCCGTTCGAGGCTGCCTGATGACTGAGGTGACTGCTAGAGGCAGGGATTTAGCTGAGGACAGCAGTGGCCATTCGAGGCTGGCTGAGGACTGAGGTCACTGCTCGAGGCAGAGATGGAGCCAAGGATGGCAGTGGCCGTTCGATGCCGGCTGAGGACTGAGGTGACTGCTCGAGACATAGATTTTGCAAAGGACAGCAGTAGCCGCTCGAGGCTGGCTGATGACTGTGGTGACTGCTAGAGGCGGGGATTTAGCTGAGGACAGCAGTGGCCATTCGAGGCCGGCTGAGAACTGAGGTAACTGCTCGAGGCATAGATTTTGCCAAGGACAGCAGTAGCCGCTCGAGGCTGGCTGATGATTGTGGTGACTGCTAGAGGCATGGATTTAGCTGAGGACAGCAGTGGCCATTCGAGGCTGGCTGAGGACTGAGGTGACTGCTCGAGGCAGAGATCCAGCCAAGGATGGCGGTGGCTGTTCGAGGCCGGCTGAGGACTGAGGTGACTGCTAGAGGCATAGATTTTGCTATGGACAGCAGTAGCCGCTCGAGGCTGGCTGATGACTGTGGTGATTGCTAGAGGCAGGGATTTAGCTGAGGACAGCAGTGGCCAATCGAGGCCGGCTGAGGACTGAGGTGACTGCTCGAGGCAGAGATTTAGCCAAGGATGGCAGTGGCCGTACGAGGCCGGCTGAGGACTGAGCTTACTGCTAGAGGCGGGGATCCAGCCAAGGAAGGCGGTGGCCGCTCAAGGCCGGCTGATGACTGAGGTGACTGCTCGAGGCATAGATTTTGCCTAGGACAGCAGTAGCCGCTCGAGGCTGGCTGATGACTGTGGTGACTGCTAGAGGCAGAGATTTAGCTGAGGATAGCAGTGGCCATTCGAGGCCGACCGAGGACTGAGGTGACTGCTCGAGCCAGAAATTTAGCCAAGGATGGCAGTGGCCGTTCGAGGCCGGCTGAGGACTGAGGTGACTGCTAGAGGCAGGAATCCAGCCAAGAAAGGCGGTGGCCGCTCGAGGCCAGCTGATGACTGAGGTGACTGCTCAAGGCATAGATTTTGCCAAGGACAGCGGTAGCCGCTCGAGGCTGGCTGATGACTGTGGTGACTGCTAGAGGCAGGGATTTAGCTGAGGACAGCAGTGGCCATTCGAGGCCGGCTGAGGACTGAGGTGACTCCTCGAGCGTTACTCTAAGGAAGTGCCCCGTGTTTGGGGGCACGAAACGCGTTAGTTTGTAGTACACCCACCACAACTTCACCACTGTATATTGTTTCAATAAAGCCGAAGTTTGATATTATCACATTGGCCTCCTGTGAACAGTCTGTCAGCGCTGCGAGCGGGTAACGTTTCTGTGCACACAAAGTATCGGACAAAGTTACCGACATCCCGCGATAGCTGAGACGGACGAGGTGAGGCTCTGTGTGCGGGTGAGCTCAGCCATTAATGCCTCTCTAATATATTTCTGGCTAAGCTGGGGCCCACCAAAAGATCCTCTGGTAACCTGGAATGCCACTCTGGAGCCCCCGTTTGCCCATTCTTGCATCCTTTATAGCTTCTCCTTCTCATTGTTACCCGTACACACACCCACAAGAAAATAAACACTTCAGTACTGCAGAATATGTTGGCACTATAGAAATAAATGTTAATTATAACAACAACAATAAACACAGAAATGTGTAAAAGATGCAGTATATGATGACTAGGATGAGGTGTAGATGACTTCAGAAAGTTGGTTAATAAACCAGAACTAAAAGTCTCATTAAATACATTTTGCCTAAACCATATGCCTACATGTGTTTTTTTCCCTTACCTCTCTCCACAAGCTGAGACCAATGGCCATAGGTACCGCAGCACTTAAAACAAAAGCCTGCAAAAGTGAAGACTACATGTTATTTCCTAAAATAAATGGGCAACAACAGTTAATGCATATTTTTAGATTTCAATAGTAGAAGCAGTATGGCAGCTCCGCCACCACTTGCCTTACCAACATAACAGGCTGCACAGATTTAAGCCAAATCCACTTGAAAAGCGTTGTCCAAAGTTTTGGAGAGCACAGGCCAAAAGCAGTCAGCATGCAGACATAGGGGGTCCACAGATACTTCATTCTTAAAGCAAAACATCAGTATATATATTAAACAAAGTTGGGTAATGATAAAAATCATTGCATGAATGAGCTATATTGATAATAATGCTACGTTACTTGAGTGGCACATATGATCTGTTAAAGGAACTGTAACACCAAAAGTGTTTAAAGTAATGAAAATATCATATAGTGTTGCCCTGCACTGGTAGAAACACTACTTAGTTCATATAAACAAGCTGCTGTGTAGCAATGGTGGAAATTGAAAAAAGGCTATATGGCACAGGTTTAGGGTCTGGCCACATGGGCAGAATCGGGGAGATTAGTCGCCGTGAATAAGGGGAGATTTGTCGCCTGGCGACTAATCTCCCCGAATCTGCCCGTGTGGTCAGACCCTGAATAGTGGATACCACATAACACCATTGTGTTTTACAGAGTTTATCTGCTGTGTAACCTGAGCCTTTTCTGCTTTGGCTGCCCCCATTGCTACACAGCAGCTTATTTATAAAAACAATAGTAGTGTTTCTGAAGCAAACACACCAGTTTTACCAGTGCAGGGCAACACTGCATCATATTTGTATTACTGTAAAACACTTTTTTTGTTGTTACTATTCCTTTAAACAATTATGTAAGAATAGAGACTGTGCACAGTACTGGACTCCAATAAAGGCACCGTTTGTATGCCTTTGTTGGTGTGGGTTTCTGTAGGGTGTTCCAGTATAGAGAGTTGTCTTTGAGTTGTAATTGCACATGCCAAAGGAACATTAGACTGTAAGCTCCTCTGGAACATGGACCAATGTGAGTGATGAACTTTCTCTGTAAAGTGCTGTGGAATAGAATGGTACTGTAAAAATAAAGGGCATCTAAACACCAAAAACAACAATTATTTTAGACACTAAACATATTTGTTTGTTAATATCCATGTATTCACATATGGAACAATGACATTTTCAGCCCATCATACGGTCATGCAGATGCCACATCACTGAGAAGGTTCTGCTATTGGCGTTTATAAGCAAGTGAATGAGCTGAATAGGGATGCACCACATCCAGGATTCTTTTCAAGATTTGGCCAGATCCTTAGTATTCAGCTGAACCCAATGGAACCCTTGGTGTCCACCCACTTCATTTTATTATTGTATTGACCTCTATTTTCTCCATCAATTTAATTTTCTGCTGTACAGCTCTATTTATGTGTGTCTATTTGTATTCATATAAAATTTCTGAAGATGACCGAAGATGTAGCTTTGGCAAAAGTGCTCATATTTAAGTATGCAAATTAGGGGTTTGGATTTCCTTAAATGTTTTGAGGGGAATTTGACTGACAGCTGTCATTCACTTCTGGAGTTTATCGCACTTTGTTTGGCCTCCCTTAGTTGAATTCCATTGATAACATGATACCAATACTACTTCTTAGAGCACTAGAAAAGATTTTTTAAGGGTAACAGACTAATAGGATTGCATTCTAATCACACAACACTATAATACGCTATAGCTAATATTGTTTGCTAAATGTGGGATATCTCAGCTTCAGTTGTTGTTGAACCACATATTCCAACATCAGAAAAAGGCAGAGACATCCTTTGCCTGACTGACTGTTGTCCAAGCAATGAGGTTAAAATGAATGCTGATGATGAACAGAGCTGGCTTACCCTATAAATACCATGGCAAGAGAGCCCAGCAAAGTGGTTTGTACCACGTGGTAGATAACTTCTGGTCTTTCCCCTATCAGACCCTCCTCCACCCTGTTATCAGTGCTTACAGGAGTCCCACTGCAAGAAAAAAAAAATATTAAAAAATAAAATAAAGTATTTATTCTTAAAATTTACATTTGTAGAGTAATCTGAGCAATCAATGGGTCCTCCATACAAAAACTGCATAATAAAAGAAACTGTAATTCTAAGCAACCACCATCTGGAGTGGTGTCTTGTGGCAGAGAGGGACCCCAAGACAAAATGGAGGAATTATTCACGCAAGTCAGAAGTAGACTAACACGATTTACTCTTAATCAAGGTATTGTATTTCTGTGTAAATATATTAGGGATGCACCGAATCCAGGATTCGGTTCGGGATTCGGGCAGGATACGGCCTTTTTCAGCAGGATCCGGATTCGCCCGAATCCTTCTGCCCAGCTGAACCAAATCCTAATTTGCATATGCACCCCTAATTTGCATATGCAAATTAGTATTCGATATTCGGACAAATCTTTCGCGAAGGATTCGGGGGTTCGGACGAATCCAAATTAGTGGATTCGGTGCATCCCTAAAATATATATATATATATATATATTTTTTTTTTCATTTATTAAAGATCAGAGTGTGTATGCACTTTTATACATAAACGAATGAGCATTTGTCAAAATGTATCACCGTTGTGCAAATATGCTTCTTAAACAAAATTCAAGTACTTTTAAATGAATATTTCCATTACAGAGATCTAGGTAGTGTGCTTTTATAGGATGCAGATACAAGCAAATATAAAGTATTGCTGCTTATGTATCATTATTACCTGGAGACTTCTAGCTATCATGGAGCCTATTACAAGGCTGAGTAATGGAGACGTTAACATTGTGTAATTCTCAAACTGGAACAGATAGGCCACGAGCACGGAGAGTACATACATCTTGTGCACTTCTTGCACCTACAACAGAAGAAAACTACACAGTTATTTCCTTTTAGCTGCATCATTGCTTCCATGGCTGGCAGTTTTAGTCATGCATAAAAATAAATCTAAATAAACATTTAGAGGGTCATTTATCAAAGGTCGAGTTGATTTTTACCCAAAAAATGTGAGTTTTGAAGAGTATTTTTTAGTCCAAACTCGAATTTTCGGGTTTAAGAAAAAAAAATTAAATATTTTGAGCTTTATTATATCCCAAAGCTGGTATTAGCTTGAATCTGAAAATACATCAGCTAAAACCTATTGAGGTCAAGTAAAAGTAAATGGCAGAGGTCCCTTGAACCATTTAAAGATGTTAAAGGAGTTGTTCACCTTTGAGTTAACTTTTACTATGATGTAGAGAGGTATAACCTGAGACAATTTGCAATTGGTTCTCATTATTTATTATTTGTGTTTTTTTTATTTATTTGGCTTTTTATTCAACAGCTCTCCAGTTTGCAATTTCAGTAGTCTGGTTGGTAGGGTCCAAATTACCCTAGCAACAATGCATTGATTTAAATAAGTGACTGGAATATGAATAGGAGAAGCCTGAATAGAAATATTACTAATAAAAAGTAGCAATAACAATACATGTGTAGCTTTACAGAGCATTTGTTTTTTAGATGGAAAGCTTGAAAGAGTCAGAAGAAGAAAGCAAATAATTCAAAAACTATAAAAAATAAATAATAAAGACCAATTGAAAAGATGCTTAGAATTGGTAATTCGATAACATACCAAATGTTAACTTAAAGGGTAATCACCCCTTCAATAGCTTTCATGCTGTTAATTTTTTGTTTCTTTTTTTGGTGGGTTTTCCTTGAAAACTTAATTAATTCAAAGTTAATTTTCCCACAGAAAACTGGATTAATTTGAGTTTTCGGGTTGTTAACCCCCAAATTCACTGGTTCGAGTTTTTCTTTTTCCATTTAAATGATTTCTTAAAGGAGCAATAACACCAAAAAATTAAAGCATTTTTAAAAAAAATTAAAATATAATGTACTGCCCTGCATTGGTAAAAGTAATTTAAGCTGAAAAAGGAGAGAAGGCACAGGTTATCTGCTATGTAACCGGAGCCACGAATTGCTGCCCCCATGGCTACACAGCACCTTGTTTCTATAACCTATAATCGGCTTTCTAAAGCAAACAAGACAGTTTTACCAGTGCAGGGAACAGTACATTACTTTGGAACTCTTTCATTTTTTGGTATTACTGTTCCTTTGAATTAGAAACCATAAGAGTTGAGAGTTAATTCGAGGTATAAAAAAAACTGCACAAAGCTTTAAAATCGGACCTTTGATAAATAACCCCTTAAAGGAAAACTATACCCCCAAAATGAATACTTAAGCAACAGATTGGCTCATGTGACCTAACAAGTATGGTGTGTTGGTATGTTTGTGTGCACCGTGAATCCTACAATCCCAGGGGGTGGCCCTTATTTTTTTAAATGGCAATATTCTATTAATGATTACCATTGGCACATACTACTAGAAAAGTATATTATTATGAAAATGGTTTATTTACATGAAGCAGGGCTTTACATATGAGCTGTGGCATTGTCCAGTAATAAGAAAAGCAGTCTGGTGTATAACACCAAGCAAAAAGCTTTGGGTTAAAAGAACTAGTAACTTACTTTTTCCTTCGGTACCAGGGACTAGGGATGTAGCGAACGTCGGAAAAAAAGTTCGCGAACATATTCGCGAACTTGCGTCAAAAATGCTACCGGTTCGCGAACGTTCCCAGGCGGAAGGCAGTTCGGGGAGATTGTCGCCCCAAAGAAGAGACAATTAGTCGACAGACTACGCCCCTGCCCTCACACTATTAGAAAAACAGTCACACATAGAAAAAAGAAAGTAACTGGAAAAAGCATTTATTTCTGGTGAACAATCTGAAAACAACTGAACTGAAAAAGGAAGGTGAACAACCCCTTTAAGACTTTGCATTATCCACATTTGATGTATTGTTGTTTCCTTCCAGTGTGATGTATATAAATAAAATGGGCTGTGGATACAAGTATGTTTTAGTAAAAGATCTGACTGGGCAATGGATAGGTATTTTTGTACATGACCCTGGATCTAACTGAGAGACAAAGAAGTCAGCCACCTGATTTACTACTCACCCGTCATCTCAATTTCGGCAGTTATTGTGAGCTGGCAGTGCTGTGTCCATCAATACTTATAACTGATTGTCAGTTAGCAGTGTGATGGGGACACCATACTATACTGAACGGAGCATTCTGGAAATAAGCCCAACCTGCAGTTTCTGATTTTGTGGGAAGAATCCTGAAGGGAATTCTGAGGCAGCTCCACAGAGCAGACCTGTAGACAGTACAAATACATCCTGTGTGAGATAAATCTATACAAAACTTGATACATGACTCTTGAAACGAAGCCGAAACTAGATTGTAATGTTATGAATTTTTAGAATCTGATTTGATTGTTCAGAATGGAGATTTGATTGGATGGATAACCTTCGGCACGTGTAGCAAAGACATCGGCTGACCTAAAAGTGTTAGCTCAACCTGTGCAGTTTTGGCCTGGGTTGTGCCGCTGTATTTATGACTAATTCAGTGTTTCATTGATGGAATGGAATTCTAAAGTGCTTGCAGGACACAAGGGGCATTTGCCCCCAGGCCAGAAAGTGTACTGTGAGTATCTTTAATGTTTACACCAGGGACGTCCAACCTGTGGACTCTTCCAAAATTGCTCAACGTCTGTTTATAGCATCACACAGACAAATAAGGATGCTGGGAAATGTAGTTTAACAACTGAAGATTCTTCATCTCAGATTTGCATTGTTTTCGCTCTGGTGGCCTCTTCCCGCGTGTTTTGCTCAGGTGCCCTTTAATGTATCACCAACTTTTGAGATATTGATTAGGCCTTGTGCCATTCAGGCAGATACTCTGGAACTTGAAGACTCATGTCAATGGCTAAACTACTATAGTCCAAAATAAGCGCAAGGCCTTAAACATGACTTTTGCATTAACTTTTGGTATTATGTAGAGAGTGATGTTCTGAGACAATTTGCAATTGGTTTTTATTTTTCATTATGGTTTTGGAGCTACTTTTTATTCAGCAGCTCTACAGTTTGCAATTTCAGCAATCTTACCTTAGTCTACTCTCACTCTGCAAATGCAATACCACATACATTACCACATCTCTCTGATCTTGCCCACTGCCACTCCTTGTCTTATTCCCTTCCCTTTAGATTGTAAGCTCTTTTGCGCAGGGACTTCCTCACCTTATGTACCGGTATTGGTTGTGATGGATGTAACTCTATATGTTCTATGTATGTAATTCATGTGATTTAATTGTATAAACACATTTACTTTACAGCACTGCGAAATATGTTGGCGCTATATAAATACATGTTAATAATAAAATAATATTACCAATAAAATTAGCCTAGCAACCTTGCATTGATTTGAATAAGAGAGGCCCTGAATAGAAAGATGAGTAATAAAAAGTAGCAATAACAATAAATGTGTAGCCTTACAGAGCGAGTTTTTTTAGTAGGTCAGTGACCCCCATTTAAAAGCTGGAGAGGGTCAGAAGAAGAAGGCAAATAATTAAAAAACAGAAAAAAATGAAGACATATTGAAAAGTTGCTTAGAATGAGCATTCATTTTTAGATGGGGTTAGTGACCCCCACTTGAAACCTGGAAAGAGACAGAAGAAGAAAGCAAATAATTAAAAAACTAAAAAAATTAATTAACACTGAAAACCAATTGAAACGTTGCTTAGAACTGGTCATTCTAGCACATACTAAAAAGTTAATGTAAAGGTGACCCATCCCTTTAATGATCAGATCATTATACCAAAATGCAGCCAAATCCTCTCCGATTACCCCCAATAAAAAATGTGCCAGTGGGTGACATAAGCCAACCTGTTTTTCTATTTTGGCTATTCTAGTGGAAAAAACCATCCCAAAAGTGTGTGATCACACCCACACAAGGACCAATGGGAATAAAGTCCAGCCAGAAATTCCCCAGCCAGTTGGCAGGAGGTGAGCACTGCTGGGATGTAAAATCCCCTAAATATAATAATTAGGGATGCACCGAATCCACTAGTTTGGATTCGGCCAAACCCCTGAATCCTTTGCAAAGATTTGGCCGAACCGAATCCGAATTAGCATATGCAAATTAGGGGTGGAATGAGGAAAACCTTTTTTACTTGTTTTGTGACAAAGTCACGAAATTTCCCTCCCCCTCCCTAATTTGCATATGCAAATTCGGATTCGGTTTGGATTGGGAGAAGGATTCAGCCGAATCCGAATCCTGCTGAAAAAGGCAGAATCCTGGCTGAATCCCGAACCGAATCCTGGATTCGGTGCATCCCTAATAATAATAATAATCCTTCATAATATTATAATATAATAATAACAATTAGCATATGGCATTTCCTCACAGTATAATTCCTTATGTAAAGACACTGGATACAACTAGGGTTGACACCTGGCCGGTATTTAACAGGCCTGGCCGGTAAAAATGATGGTTGATCCCAATGCTATTAATAGGGAAAAAAGATAAATATATAGGAAGGCCGGTATTTTTTTTCCAGAAAAGGTGGCAACTATATATACAACTAGGGTTGCCACCTTTTTAAAAATGTTTTACCGGCTGCTGGGGGGCGGGGACACAAAGGGGTGGGCCGTGATGTCAAAAGGGGCGGACTGTGATGTCAAATGGGACGGGGCCTACGGACGCTAGAAGAAGTAATAGAAAAGATAAATTCCAGGGGATTGGGGGCAGTCCGAAGGCTCCTTTTAATCGTATTACAAATTTACCGGCAGCTACATTGCCGGTAAATTTATAATACCGGCCGGGTGGCAGTGACATAGAGCAGTATTATCACATACACAACCACCATACACAGAATAAGGGCAGGAAAGCAAAAAAAAACAGTGTATTTTGCAAACATAATCATTATCTAACTCACATGCCCAAATCGACTTACTTCCAGCTGCTCTAGAACGAAGTTCTGGGAGTTGTAGTTCAATTTCAGCTGGAGGGGCAGTTTCTTTTTTTTCATCTCTTCTGTAGACTGTAAGCTCTTGTGAGCAAGATCTTTTAACCTCAGGTTGGTTTGCTTGTTACAGAACTGTACAGCAATGAAGTGGATTATAGATATATAAAATATATATTGAAGCAATAAAATAGTCAATAAGAATACCAGTAAGAGAGCAGGTCACAACTCACAAGCAGAGAGAAAGTAACACATAACAGAGTTTGTATTGCAGGCAGTTTCACACAAAGCCAGGAAAGCCACAGCTTGGAACAGGAGAGGGTTAAGGCTCATGCGCAGTACAAGCACAATGTTTATTTAACCACAGATTTCCCCCTATTTTACCTGCTGCCATTTGGTCATGTGGAGGCGGAGCTCTGTGCTGGGCAATGCTGGGTAGCAATTTCACAAGCAGGAAGTGCTGCTGCAGGCAGCCTCAATCAAATGCCTATACAGGGATTTGTTCAGTCAGACTTTTACACTCCTCTGTCAGTCAGGGGCACATTTACTTAGCGCGAGCGAAGGAATAGAAGAAAAAATACTTTGAATTTCAAACTTTTTTTGGCTACTTCGACCATTGAATTGGCTACTTCAACCTTGACTACGACTTTGAAACGAACGATTCGAACTAAAAATCGCTCGACTATTCGACCATTCAATAGTCGAAGTACTGTCTCTTTAAATAAACTTCGACCCCCTACTTTGCCAAGTAAAACCTACCGAACCTCAATGTTAGCCTATGGGGAAGGTCCCCATAGGCTTTCTAAGCTTTTTTTGATCAAAGGAATTTCGTTTGATCGATGGATTAAAATCCCTCAAATCGTTCGATATTCGTAGTTGAAGGATTTAACTTCGACAGTCGAATATCGAGGGTTAATTAGCCCTCGATATTCGACTCTAAGTAAATCTGCCCCTCTAGCACTCAGCATCATAGAAATACTAGACCATGAGTGTCATGTTTTATTTCATACTAATTTATCTCTCTCTTTTTAAATACAGAAATCTGTTTGTGATACTTTCCTCCCATGCAGTATGTGACAGTCACAATGTCCCTGCTCATCACACATTCTGGTGCTCAAAACACACGAATGAATGATCCTTTATTTATATAGCACTAACGTATTTAGCATATTCTCTAGCAAGGTTTTACATCATTCACTGCACCAGTGGAGCTCACAATCCATAGTCATGTCCAGGTTCGAACTGGGATCCAAATTATGCCTAGGCATTTCAAGTACTTAGAGGCCCAAAGACACCCCCCCACCCAGGCCCACTAAATAGTGAGTGGTTATGGCATTTTACAGCAGTCCCTCTGGCAGAATCCACAGTTTGCCAGTCCAGGCCTGATCATGTCACCATATTCATGTTTGGTGTACAAATGTGTAACATTTCTGCATGCGTTAATATCAATGGGTTTACCACCCCACCTTGTCCCTTGATAAAAACATATTAAAGGTAGGGTTGCCACCTGGCCGGTAAAACACCTGCCAAGCCCGGGGCCGGCATTACAAATTTACCGCCAATGTAGATGCCGGTAAATTTGTAATGCCCTTAATAAAACCCCTTGGTCCGACCACTGGAAACATAACTTTTGTCTTCCTTCTGGCGTTCGTCGTGGCACGGCCACACCCCCTTTTATGACATGGCCCACCCCTTTTACATCACAGGCCCTACCCCCCTTTGTTCCCGCCCCCCACCAGTCGGTAAAAATGTTACGAAAAGTTAGCAACCCTAATTAAGGGACAAGAAGGGTTACTAATCTGTTAAACACAATCAGGGATTATAAACAGTTACCTCAGACCCTGAGATAGGGCTTCTCCCTATCTTAAAACATGGTATCCTGGAGAAGTGTTCTTGTGAGCGCCACCATCTTCTTTCCTAAGTCACCATTGACATGAATGGCCAATGGGAATGCACACTGTAGCAGATAATGGCTGTTGATATAAAACAAGTATGAAGGGCGAAGTGGCTGCCGCTAGCGAAAATTCACCATAAATAGCATCCAGATGGACACCGTCAATTTACTGACAGGAATTTGCTAGCAAAAGAGTTTCTCGCTAACGAAGTTTCGCACCCTATCGCTATGAAATGCTTGCACTGACAAATTAACACTAGCAAAACTTTGCCATCGTTCGGCTGCAGAGACACATCTTCACATTTGAGAGAATTAGACAGTGTCAGGCCAAGCCAACCAGGTGCCCTAGGTGACCACAGGGTCGGACTGGGCCAGCGGGGCACCGGGAAAAACCCCAGTGGGCCCTCGACTCTTGTGGGGCAAACCACGTGCCATACCGGCCATGCGCATCAATGCGGCGCATGCGCACCAGCACATCGCCAGTGTGGTGAGGGGGCCCTGGGGCAGTAGCCCCGTTGGGCCCCGGGCCCCCCAGTCCAACACTGGGTGACTCGGCAGGCCACTGCTCTCCCCACCGTGCTAACAAGTGAACGCCCCTGAACTCAGATTGTGCAGAGCGCCAGAGGGGAGGGGAAAGTGCCAGAGGGAAGAGGGAGGGGAGAGCGCCGGAGGGGAGGGGAAAGCGCCGGAGTGGAGGAGAGAGCAGCGAACATGCACTAGGGGTAGGAAGAAGACCTTACTTGCCCAGGGCCCCCCTTTCGTTGAGCCCTAAGCCAGTGGCTCTTCTGCCTACTCCTAGTTTCGACCCTGGAATTAGTGTAGTGGTAGTGAATTTTACTCCTTGTTACAAAAGCGGCGCTTCTCTGGGCAAGAAAGGATCCCGCAGGCCAGAGAAATCAACATCATAGTTTGAGTGATGACCCTACTTTCCCAGCTCCCATTAAGCGGTGCTGGATTTGTTGTTGCTGCTGGAGGAATCTGCTTGACTGAGAAAGTCCACTAACATTATTACCGGTACTCCCGGCAGTGGCATAACTAGATATTACAGGGCCCACAGCAAATTGTTTTTGGGGCCACCAAAATGTCTAAATTTTACCAATATTTATTGAAATTGTATATTAATGAGGGCCTCATGGGGCCCCTATATCTCTTGGGTCTGCTTCCTCTATAGTTATGCCCCTGACTCCTCAAAGCTCTGCTGTGGATTCAACTGCCAGTCTCTGTGAATGAGTTATCTGTGTAAGGTACGGAAAATGGAATTGGCAGTGTATGAATTGGGCAACTTTTGGGCTACTTTTAAAATGGCTTTTTAAAAGTATACCGGTCGGGTGGCAACCCTACTCTCAGGTTACACAAGGGGAGGTGGGAGTTTACCTTCTGTCATTGGGGTATATTTATCAAAGAGTGAAGTTAGAGATCTCCACTGTCTGCAGAGTGAAATACTGCCTCTCTCCATTCATTTCTACAGGATTTTTAAAGGCGTATTTATCAAATGATGAACTTTCACTATCACCCTTTGATAAATATACCCCATTCTTCCTGGTTTCTCCCACAAGTACCTGGGGAAGCAGTGTCCCTTCTGCTCAAGGACAAATGAATGAATTCAATGAGGGATTTATTGTTTCAAATGATACCCCCCCTACATGGTAACTAAGGATATATCCCACGTGGTAACCAATGATATAGTGCACGTTAGTAACAATGTTATAGGCATATGAAAAAGTGGCCAAAGGAAGGCCAAAACCTTTCCTCAAACATTAAGGATAAGAGGGATTTCCAACTTGGGCGCAAATTCTGAAGGCTCCACCACACTTCATACAATTTTTCTAAAGTTAATTCGTAGTGAATACGCTTATTCATCAAAATACGGAGTTACGTTTCTGGCAAGCGAACGCTGGTGACTTTTCGCCAGCGAAAATTCATCAGCGCGGACATATCTAAGTGAATGTTCGTTGGCGTTACTTTCTTCCTAGCAAAACTTTGTTAACATACTTACTCTTACATCAATCTAAAAATGGCGGGTACATATAGGTCATATATATGTCTTTATTAGTAAGTGTTGAAAGTGGTGAAATTGCTGGAAAGGGCCACTTATTATTAAAAATGTCCAAGGAAGCAAAATAAAGACAAAATAGATCCTCTATTGCCCTGGATACGAGCCCACCCTAAAACAAATGTGGCATGACCTTCAAATGTTAATAAAAAATGTACCAAAAAATATATTTAATAGTTACAACTTGTAAACATAATCCCACATTAAAATATGAAAAATTTAGCATACAGGATATGATGTCACTGACATAAGATTGAGGAGGATGTAACTTTAGATTTTAAAATTGCCAGGTATAACCTGGCAAAACATACTCTGGCGAAAAGGGTAATGTACTTGAAAGTTCACATTTTGATGAATTTGTGGAGTAATGATCATTCGCCTGAGGGAAAATTTGCCTGGCGAAAGAGCTCAAAAGTTTGTTAGTGCTGAGCTCTTTCACTAGGAAATTGTCCTCTATGCCTTTTAATAAATTGCCAATCTCCCTGCAGATTGCTGTTTTTGGTGAATTTTTGATAGCGATTACCCTTTAGTAAATCTGGTGCAACTATAAACAAGTGAGACCGAAATGTACTTAAATTAATACTCAGCCTAAAATTGAACTGTTACTATGCAGAATTCTAAGACAAATATGCAATCGGTCTTCATTGTTTTTTGTTTTTCACGATTGTCTACAGTTCTGATCTGCAGCACTCAGGCTTGAAATTCAAACTTTGGTATGGTTGCTAGGGGTTAATTATCCTAGCAACCAGGGGCAGGCTTCAAATCAAAAGGGGAGATGAACCCAGACAATATAGCTGCATGCTGGAAAGAGTAGGAATGTTAATCCTTAAAACGCTGTACAAAATAAATAATGATGATTGGAATAAATTCATCAACATATTATAAGTTAATGAAAAGGCCGAGTTTCCCCTTTAAGTAGTTCCCCTTTAAGTAGGCCGAGTTTCCATTTTCTGTAGTTAGATGATCAGTTGGCTGGTGGGGCTGCAGTTGAATATTGGGGCTGTTTTAAGAACATAGGCACTAAATTGAACAAGGCAGTAACCATAAAAACACCTGGGCTTGGCCCATAAAAACAACCGGGCTTATAGAAACAAAAACTCCCTGGGAGAGGCTCCCAGTTTAGCTTAAAGGAACGGTTCAGTGTAAAAATAATAATTGGGTAAATAGATAGGCTGTGCAAAATAAAACACATTTTCAATATAGTTAGTTACCCAAAATGTGATGTATAATGGCTGGAGTGACTGGATAACAGAATCGTCAGAACAGAACACTACTTCATGCTTTTCAGCTCTCTAACTCTGAGTTAGTCAGCGACTTTAAGGGGGGCCACATGGGACATAACTGTTCAGTGAGTTTGCAATTAGCATGAAGCTCAGATTCAAAAGCAGGGCCAGAACTAGGGGTAGGCAGAGTAGGCACGTGTCTAGAGGGGGCCCCATGCACATAACATCTCTGTCGCCTTCCTTATGTCCAGTACCTCTATCAGCGAAAAAGTACAAGCTGGCACTCAAAGCGATTCAAACTGGGGTCAGACCCCTAGTGCGTTTATTGCGTCACAACATTACGGGGGCGTTCCCCCTTGTGGGGAAATACCCCGAAACGTTGTTATGCAACAAAAGCAAAGTTGTGAACCATATGGCCCCCCCTTAAGTCACTGATTGGTCACTGCCTGTTAACCAACCAGTTGAAACCAAGAGAGCTGCAAAGTTTCACCTACCCAATATAACTGAATGTGTTGCAGTGGGACTTGGCTTTTTACTATTGAGTGCTGTTTTTAGATCTGCCAAGCAGCTGTTATCTTGTGTTAGGGAGCTTTACTGAACATTACCTTTTTTCGCCAGAGTTAACTTTGCCACCTCAGACCAGGCAAAGTGCTTAAAAGAAGCAAGATCTTCCTCAATCTTCTGTCGCATACATCATATCCTGTGAGCCGAAAATGCATTAAAGATGCTCGCACAGCTGAAGTAACAATAGTGAAAAGTTGCCAGCGGTCGACGTTCACATTTTAGTGAATGAGCGTATTCATAGGGCATTTGTGCCTGGCGAAGTTGTGTGAGGTATGGCGAAGTGGTAGCTAGTGACAATTCGCCCTTTAATGAATCTTATAATAACAACTTCCCTTTGGGCCCTCAATAATTTTGTTGTATTGTAGAACAGATTATACAAATTATACTATTATATATTTATACAAAATGTCAGCACTATGTCAATAAAAATACAGGTCTGGGACTGGTTATCCATAATGCTTGGGACTTGGGGTTTTCAGCATGAGAGGTCTTTCCACAATTGCAACATCATATCTTTAGTCTGCTAAAAATCACATTTACTAAGGGTCGAATTTCGAAGTTAAAAAAAAACGTTTTCGATCTAAGTAAAAATCATTCGATCGATCGATTAAATCGGTCGAAACGAACGATTCAAACTATTTTACAAAAAAATTCTTTGACTTCTCAAAACTTCACCAAACACTCAGAAAGGTTATAGGAGGTCCCCCATAGGCTAAACAGCAATTCAGCAGGTTTAAGGTGGCGAAGTGTCGAATTCGAAGTTTTTTAAAGAGATAGTACTTCGATTTTCGAATGGTAGAATTTTCGAAGTTTTTTCAATTCAAATCTAATTTTGGCCTATTCGATGGTCGAAGTACCCAAAAATTACTTCAAAATTCAAAGTTTTTGCATTCGAAAATTCACTTCGACCCTTAGTAAATGGGCCCCTAGATGTTTACAGGATTGTTTTCCTACAAATAAGGATTAATCATAACTTAGTTGGGACGAAGTAAAACCTACACAGTTTGTTAAAGAAAAAGGAAAGGTTTTTAAAACTGTAAATTATTTAATTAAAAAGTAGTCTATGGGAGACAACATTCCCATAATTCCGAGCTTTCTTAACATCTGGATAACACCTGTACTGATAAACTCTATAGCAGTATTATTAATTATACATATGATGCCCACAAGGTGGCAGCATCTGATAAACTCACCTCTGTATACAAGTGTAGAGAAGTTATTCAGTTTTAAAGAGATTAAATAATACAGATATGGGATCTGTTATCCAGAATAATCGGGACCTGGGGTTTTCCGGATAACGGATCTTTCTGTAATTTGGATCTTCATTCCTAAAGTATACTAGAGAATCCTGTAAACATTGAATAAACCCAAAAAGCTGGTTTTGCATACAATAAGGATTAGTCATTATTACAGAAAAAAAGAAATCATTTTTAAAAAACTGGATTATTTGATTAAAATTGAGTCCATTCTGTAATTCGGAGCTTTCTGAATAATGGGTTTCCGGGTTAACGGATACCATCCCTGTAGTAACTATTTAGCTATTTTAGGAATTTTTTGTTTTATATTACAATATATATTACAAAAATATATTTAGTCAAGTTAGCTGTCTAGTAGCTCCTAAAGAAAACTAGTATCCATGCCAGGAGATTGAGTCCTAGGTAACACACGGGTATGTTTTATGAAAATTACATTTTAGTACATTGGAATGCCTGTGTTGCTGTAGATTCATGGTAGTTCCTCTGTGTTCAGGCAATTACATTTTGGAGGTTATCTTTAGTGTTAGGAGTTATTTTTGTAGCCATGTTTGACTCACCTCGTCTCAACTACATTGTATGTCCTTTTCTGCTGGTCCAACCTTTATTTGGGCTTCTTGATAAAGCAGAGCTTCTGGACTACAGGGCTGCAGGCCAGATGTGACAATCCAATAGATTACTGTGGCTTTCAGTCAACTCAAGATCTCCACTGGCTTGCTTTGCTTTTTATGGTGTTATTATTATTAATTATAACATGGTCCACATATAAGTGAAGAAGTGAATATATAGGCAACAAAAAGTTATAAAGCACTGCGTATCTTGACAGCGCTATATAAATAAATGATGATGATGATGATGATATAAAGATTTATACTGTAAGCTGTATGAGGCAGGAATATCCTCAATCAATATCTGGGCAAAAGTCAGAGCCCGTTTCATCCGCTCCCATTTTTGTGGCCACACTCCCTAATTACCATGTTCATTTTACAAAATTTGGCAGGTTATGAAAGTTTGAAAACATTTCTGTGTTATTACAGTTTTGCTAATGAAGGTGAATTGCCCTTTAAGCTTTTCCCAAGGGACCTGTTATCTTATTTTGTTACAATTAATTATTTGCTTATCTAGAAATTATTATAAAAGAATCTTATCTGCAGCTGTGACTGTCCTCTGCTTTCTGCCAAAAGCCAATTAAGTTAGAAACTTTGTTTCTTTTTCTGGCTGTTCAGTGCAGAGAAAACCTGGACTTTCCAGTACAAACGAGTGACTGCAGGTTGAGCTGGCTTCCGTTACCTTTCAGAATCAAATTCAAATTAATGACACTGACTTTCAAAGCACTTCACAACTCTGCTCCACCCTACATCTCTGAACTCATCTCTATATACTCACCCACTTGCTTACTACGCTGCTCTACTGACCTGTTACTCAACTCTTCTCTCATTACCTCCTCACATGCTCGCATTCAAGACTTTGCAAGGGCTGCACCCCTCCTCTGGAACTCTCTCCCACGGTCTGTCCGACTTTCTCCCAACCTTTCTGCTTTCAAAAAATCTCTGAAAACTCACTTCTTTCAAGAAGCCTACCCTCACTCTGCTTAACTACCAAACGCAACACCACATACAGTACCACATTTCTCACCCACTTAATTCGATCTTGCCCACTCCCACACCTTGTGTATTACTCCCTTCCCTTTAGATTGTATGCCTATGCATAGGACCTTCCTCACCTTTTTGTACCTGTATTGATTGTGATGTTTGTTACTCCATATATTCTATATATGTAATTTGTGTGATGTAGTTGTATAATCACATTTACTTTACAGTGCTACGCAATATGTTGGCGCTATATAAATACATGTTAATAATAATAATAATAATAATAATAATAATAAAAAGAGGGACTGTCCCTCTAAAAACCGGACAGTTGGGAGGTATACAAGTCTAGTAAAGTATGGGAACTGGAATATTCAATAAACTTGATCAGGCACTTATATATGTATACTGTATATACGTGAAGCACATAAAGAGAAAATATGATCACATCCCCGACACAGAGGAAAGGAAATTTGCTCATTGTGTTGGTGCAAAGCAGAGTCACTATTTGTTGGACCATCAAACATCAGGGCCACACAGAAATGCAATTAGAAGGGCTGAGGTGACTGCAAACACATTACAATGCACACAGTAATTGCAATATATGTGCCAGTTGTAAAGCCATATGGACCTGCTCAGGAAGCATTGCACATTATTATATACCCAGCTGTGTGTTTCAGTTTCTATTCAGGGCTGTGACAGGTAGTTCGCTGCTTTTAGAAAACAGAAAACCCACCACCTGGAAGAATTTAAAGGCTTTCAGGGGTGCTTAGAGTATTAACAGCACAGGAGACATGCAGGTTGCCCATCACTTTTGCTCCCACAATTCTCCATTAGTTGACAAACAGAATATCAGTTACATCCCAATCTCATTCAGGGTCACATACAGTATATGAGGTTTGTGCCTCAGGCTTATGGATCCTCACAATAGTGATCCCGATGCATTGTCCCGCCTCTTATGCCATGGACCTGCCCCTTCACAGACCTACCCACCCCTGTCCACCAAAAGGTGACAACCCTATACCCATACAACTTAAAATATACACTGTACATACATATCATCACAGAAAACACATTTTGAAGGAGAAATAAAGCTTAACTAAAGAAGCAGGGCAGAAATGCTGAACCTTTAGCATACCTCCCAACTGTCCCGTTTTCAGCGGGACAGTCCCTCTTTTGACAGCTCAACCCGCAGCCCCTCGTTTGTACTGGAAAGTCCCGATTTTCTCTGCACTGAATTTAAGTTAAGTTTCTAACTTAATTGGCTTTTGGCAGAGAGCCCAGAACAGTCACCACTGCAGATAAGACACTTTTGTAACAATTTCTAGATAAGCACATAAGCAATTGTAACAATATAAGATAACAGGTCCCTTGGCAAAAGTTCGATTCACAGCTTAAAGGGTAATTCACCTTCATTAGCAAAACTGTAATAACTGGAAAAAAAACACAGAAATATGTTCAAACATAGGTAATTACCTACATGGTACATGGTAATTAGGGTGTGTGTCCACAAAAATGGGCGTGGTCAAACTGCCTCCGACTTTCAGCAAGATATCGAATGGGGAAGCCCGTCGGAGAAGGATATCCCTGCCCCATACAGCTTACAGTAGAAATCTTTATATAACTTTTTGTTGCCTATGTATTCACTTCTTCACTTATATTTGGGCCATGTTATAATGAATAATAATAACACCATAAAAAGCAAAGCAAGCCAGTGGAGCTCTTGAGTTGACTGGAGGCCATAGAAATCTATTGGATGCTTTAGACTGATTTAGCAATTTCAGTATATAAAATATGGCATGTCTAGTCATTCATTTTTGGAGTTTAGTTCTCCTTTAAGTCAGTGTGACATAGAACTTTAGTGATGGAAATGGTTAATGAGGTCTGCAGCAGGTGTTGGGCTTAATAGTAATGTATTTTATATTATATACACAGTTATGTATGAAACCGTTGTGGCTGGAGCATTTTCTATATAAACTGAGAACAAAAACTGCTATCTATATGACCACTAGGGGCACTCTTGTTAGTGAACAATATATAGAACAATGGAGGTTATGTTCTGTGCATGGAATAGATAATGCCTTCATACCCTTTGATGGCCTATATAAGTGCAAAATAAAAAGTTCAAAGAAATATATGTTTAAAGGGGAAGTATAACCCAGGGATATTCAATCAGCAAGCTCCCCCAACAGTAGCACCACATGTCCTCACATACTAATGGGAGGCAAACGTAGGGTGGATTTATTTCTGGACAGACCAACTGCAATTTAATGGCATGAGACATCCAATACAGAGTTATAAAGAACAACAGATGAACTGCCCACCAAATCAGTACAGGCAGCTTTAGTCTCCTCTTTGTCCAAATCCAGGGCTTTGTTCTTTAGATCTGCCAACCCACCTGCTGTTGTGTTTTCACACTTCCCCTTTAACTTCTCTTTAGCAATCTGAATATTCAGCACATACTTCCCCTCAGTTGTTTTTCTTGCTTTCTAAACTCAGCCCTCGCTTTATACGGTTTAACGCCATCCTTACATGTGTTTATTTTCTTCTTGCTTAGGCTTTTTGTGGGGAACCAATGTTTTTGAACTTGAGACAATAAGGGGCAGATTTATCAAAGTGAATTTTCGAATGAAAAAAAATAGAATTTCGAGCTATTTTTTGTGCACTTTGACTAGGGAATAGTCCAAATTGAATTTGAAAAGAATGTACTTTCTCTTTAAAAATTCAAATTCAATTCGCCATCTAAAACCTGCTGTTTTAGCCTATGGTGAACCTCCTAGAACCTATTAGGAGTCAATTGGTGGACTTCAACTTAATTTCGGTTGGTGTTTTTGAATTCTAATTTGAAGTTTTTTCAATTCGAAATTCGACCCTTGATAATTCTTATCTTTACTTCTAGTTGCATAAGTATTTCCTTTTTTGTAGTTCATATATTACCTCTGTTGGTCACTAGAGGTTTCTCATGCACTTTCTAATTTAGTGTTGCTCTGTGGCCAACTTTATCAATACAAATATAATACTAGACATTGGCCAGCTGGTCTTCATTTATAATTCTCTATGGGGGTTTTCTCATTATTTAACTTTTTTGTAGCACAGTTATCCAGCTTAGAAGCAAAAATAGTATCCGGTTGCTAGTGTTCCAGTTACCCTAGCGACCAGGCAGTGTTTAGAATGACATAATAACAAATAAAAAACCAAGCTGCATGCTAAATTAACTTTCTGGTTGCAGAGGTCAGTAACCAGATTGCATTTTTAAATTTCACGCTGTAAAAATACAATACTAAAAGGCAAATAGTTCAAAAGCCATGAAATTAAACCAACTGTAAATTGTCTCCAAAGATCAATGTCTGAATCATAAGATGAAATATGTGATCATGGGCCTAAATATAGAAGAATCAGACATGTGATGACTGGGGACCTCAGATAGATAAGGAATTTCAGTATATGTTTACGAAAAATGTTTTATTATCATTACCTGTTTATTTCTTCCCCTTTCCATATTCCACATGTTGCTTTATCTCTACTTTCATATTTGACTACTCCGCTCACTCTTTCCCTCTCCCATTCTGTTTTCTTCCAACTTTAACTTTCTCTATTTTGTTTTTATTCTCTCCACCCTCTCTTCTTCTCTCCCCTTCTGTAATATCTTCCCATCTAATCTCCCCAAATGACTAATACTTTCTATAGTATGTACTATTTCTTTCTGTTGTGGGCTCCACATTTTCCTACACCCTCTTTCTTTGCAATGTTTTCTCACTCTCTTTTCTTTGTACTCTTCCCTCCTCTTCCACCTTCTTGTTATGAACTCTCCACCCTGCACCCATTTTTCCTTTTACAAACTGCTCCCTTAGGGCACATACAAAAGCTCTTGTTGATCCGTTGGTGCAGCAGTGCATTTGAACAGGTGTTTAAAAGACAGCAGTCACAGGGCAAATAGACAAAATGTACTGCAGAACAAATACACAAAGAAACAGGTTTTTACATGATTTTCTGCTCTCCTTTGTCCCACCTTTTCCTCTCTAGCTTTCTCTTCTCCTTTCCCTGTCCCCTTCTCCCTATTCTGCCTTTATGCTCTGCTTTGACCTTATCTTCTCCTCATATGATCTCCCCCACTCCATTTCCTACCATTCCTCCATCCCAATTTTCCTTATCTTCACCCTTTCGTGGTTTTCCAGTCTTTTCCTGTCTTTGTTCCTCTTATGATAGTGTTCATTTACCCAACCCTGTTTATAGCAGTCTGGCCTTTAGACATTGCCATGCACGTAGGTGTGGGTGAGGCAGGTGCTTTAGCCATGAGATCTATGGCATTTCTTTTTCCACAGGAGTTAGTTGTGATCCGCCAAAAGAGTGGATCTGAACCCATATGCCCACTAACGGCTGGGCAATATCGGATGAATATCAATACTACAAATGGGCTCAGACAGGTCACAGGACCAAATCAACTAAACGATGTGGTCCTGGATCGTACAAAAAAATCAAACTTGACGATCGATATCTGGCCCATTTTTGGCCTGATATCGATCAGGAGGACCCGTCGGGAGCCCCCACACATGGGCAGATAAGGTGCCAACCGAAATTGGCAGCTTTAATCTGCCCGTGTATGGCCACCTAAAGGGTCTGGCTACACGGGAAGATTCGGGGAGATTAGTCGCCTGGAGGCAGTCGCTGGCAAATAATCTCCCCAAATCTGCCCGTGTGGCCAGACCCTTAGGTTGAAGACATACAGAGCTACTAGTAGCAGCTAGTATTTTGTATTTTAACAGCTGCTTTTTGTGGCTACAAAATACCCCAGCATAGACAATACTGAGAATTGCCCATATGTAATATAAGGCACTATGTTTGCCTAGTAACCCATAGCAACCAATAAGATGTTTGCAGTTAAAGGAGAAGGAAACCCCCAGGGCGCAAAACCCCTCCCCCCCTCCCCTGTGTTGCCCCCCCTCCCTCCTCCCCCCTGGCCTACCTGTCCCCTTGGGCAAATGCCCCTAACTTGTTACTCACCCCTCTGCGCAGGTCCTGTCCACGCAGTTCACAGTCGCCATCTTCTCCCACGCGCGTCTTCTTCCTGCTCTGACCGGCGTCTTCTGGCGCATGTGCAGTAGGAACAGTTACCGGTACAGTTCTACTGCGCATGCTCCGAATGTCACGAAGTGAAATCGGAAAACTTTGTGACATTCGGCGCATGCGCAGTAGAGCTGTACCGGTAACTGTTCCTACTGCGCATGCGCCATAAGACGCCAGTCAGAGCAGGAAGAAGACGCGCGTGGGAGAAGATGGCGACTGTGAACTCCGTGGACAGGACCTGCGCAGAGGGGTGAGTAACAAGTTAGGGGCATTTGCCCAGGGGGACAGGTAGGCCAGGGGGGAGGAGGGAGGGGGGGCAACACAGGGGAGGGGGGAGGGGTTTTGCGCCCTGGGGGTTTCCTTCTCCTTTAAACAGGTGACCAGTAAATGCTACCTTTTGATTGGTTGCTATGGGTTACTGCACCTGGACAAACTTAGTGCCTTTTATTACATAACCCCTGTAGTGGCTTAGTAAACCCAATTATCACTATTTTGTAGCCATGACAAGTAGCTGCTACTAGTGGCTCTGTGTGTTTTCACCCTTAAGGCGAAAACACAATTGGCAATTCACTGCCATGACTTTTTAAAAACCACGATCGAGGCAACTGATCGCGGGAACTTAGCCTTAACGGCCTTAGGGCCATGACTTTTTAAAAACCACGATCGAGGCAACTGATCGCAGGAACTTAGCCTTGGCGGCCTTAGGGCAGTGGCCGATGGGGAGATTTGTAACCAGCAATAAAAATGCATAACTGAGGGTGACAAATCTCCCGAAAATGCCTCTCCATTGGAAATAAATGAAATTGCTGATGATAAAACCAACGCATAACTTTACTCCTCTGAAGTCGCCTCGGGAGGAAACTTCAGATAACTTTGCAAAATGTTGGTTTTACCGCCAGTGATTTCAGTTATTTTCAATGGAGATGCAATGGGACAAATCTCCTCGTCAATCACTTTATAGTATAGTATAAAAGTCGCTGTGATTAATAGTGGGATGTTTGCTGTATAGCAATCAGTCATTGTGATTGGTTTCAAAAGTTTTGGCCATGATTCGGAATCGCCATGTGTGTTTTTGCCCTTAATAGGGATGCACCGTATCCAGGATTCGGTTCGGGATTCGGCCAAGATTCGGCCTTTTTCAGCAGGATTCGGATTCGGCCGAATCCTTCTGCCCGGCCAAACCGAATCCGAATCCTAATTTGCATATGCAAATTAGGGATGGGGAGGGAAATCACGTGACTTTTCGTCACAAAACAAGGAAGTAAATTGTTTTCCCCTTCCCACCCCTAATTTGCATATGCAAATTAGGGTTCGGATTCGGTTCGGTATTCGGCCGAATCTTTCACAAAGGATTCGGGGGTTCGGCCGAATCCAAAATAGTGGATTCGGTGCATCCCTAGCCCTTAAAGCAACTGAGGGTAAGCTGACAATGAGCAGGAGGCAGGACACAGCAAAAAATTAGGAGTCTCCTGCCTAGACTGGGTGGCCCATTGGGCCTGCAGCCTCAGGTGCCCCCCAACACCATCCCCTGGGTTTTTACATGATTTTCTGCTCTCCTTTGCCTCATCTTGTCATCCCCACTCCATTTCCCTCTTTAATACTCTACCATTCCTCCATACCAATTTTCCTTATCTTCATCCTCTCATGGTTTCCCTGTCTTTGTTCCTTTGTATCATAGTGTTCATTTACCCAACCCTGTTTATAGCAGTCTGGCCTTTAGACATTGCCATGCACGCAGGTGTAGGAGAGGCAGGTGCTTTAACCATAGTCTCTTCCTGTACCATCAGCGTTGGACAGCACACACATAGCCGGAGTGCAGGGAGCGGGTCTTTGCTGGCAGGGCCCAAAAGAGCTGGGGCCCACCAGTTTTTTTCCGGATGTCCAGTCTGGCCAGTCTGACCCTGTGTACCACTGCACCTCCAAAGTAACTATAATATTGGAGTGTCTTTGCTTTTGCAGTGCCATTATATGCTGGGGGTCACTATGCCATTTTGCCTTTTTATACTGGGAGTCAGTGTGCCATCATATGCTGGAGGTCTCTGTGCCACATGGGTATTGCTGTACCATATTGCCTTATAAAGTGGGGGTTGCTGTGCCATTATATGCTGGGAGTCATTGTGCCAGATTGCCTTTATATATTAGAATTCACTGTGCCAGATTGCCTTTATATACTGGGAGTCATTGTGCCTTTCTATGTTGGGAGTAGCTGGGCCATATTGCCTTTATATACTACTATTATATGATTGGGCCACTTGGTAATATTGTCTTTATATAATGGGAATCACAGTGCAATTATGTCCTGCGGGGTCACTGTGCCATAGGAGTATGAAAATCAGAACACCTCATTACAAAAAACATATTCTATCCCTTAAACACATGAAAGAGAAACGAGTGTGCTGCTCTGCACTTGTGATAAATCATGAAATCATGCTGATATATTCCTTGAGACTGGCCAACAAGCAATAATCATTGTTTCTGGTCATATAATCAAGACCAATCACAGGGATCCCCTTTTACAGGCAATGTTCTGTGAAAACCAGCTTTGTCTGCAAGACTACAGCTCACAATGAAGTCTGAGCAAGCAGCAGCTGCCTATAAGAAGGGATTTGGGGGGAAAGATGAATACCATTTCTCAAAAGAGCTCTTTCTTTCTAGACACGCAAGTGACATGAGGCCATCCCATGCAAATGGGGGGGGGTAAAGGAGATGTAATTATCAGCTGAGGAGGGGCGCTTTACAATAAGCACACTGGTGCTGTGGTATTACTAAAAAGCTTGTAATGCTTGAGTAGGTGAATTTAAACATTTTGGCAGCCCCACACAGGGTCAATATAAAGCATAGATCTATAGAAGCATTGCCAGACCTAGCCTAGTGAAAAACCTAAATATCTTGTGTTTATGAATATGATACAGTCACATTGAAGTAATTTTAGGAAGAGCTGATTTGTGACTGTGGTAGGGCCCAGAGGAACTAACGGCCCAGCAAGGACATGTGGGGAGGTGTTTGCAGGTAACCCATGAGTGTGTAAGTAGAAACCTGATGATTCCTATGTCAGTTTCTTTTGACCTTGGATACTTGGATAATCATGATTGTTGTGGGCACCACAAATATTGACCTCCACCGGACACTACAGGTTGTACTTGTGACAAACAAAGGAAAGGAAAGGAATGTATAGCCGAATAAGACGGCGTCACTTGGACAAGGCGGAGACAATAATATTTAGCTGTGTTTTCCATCCTGCAGCCCTTCTGCCCTTGAACCAACAGCCCTGATGGACAGCTGAACTCATTCCCCCCATTGCCTGCTTAGCTCTCTCCCCCAGCTTTGGGGGAAGGGCAACTCCACTTGAACATCTGGTTAAGATATATATATATATATATATATATATATATATATATATATATATATATATATATATATATATATATAAATATATATTATATATATATATATATATATATATACACACCTGTATATATAAAAACCGTGGGGTCGGTGCACACAGAACACAAAATGGATGCCTAGGTGCTGGAGCAGTTAAACATAATATGGGAGTAACAAAAAGGGTCCGCACACAAAGGACTTGAGTGAAAAATAAGTTTGTCGTTTATTCAACGTTTCGGCCCAGTCACATGAGCCGTCTTCAGGAAGTGAGGGTGCACCAATAAACATACAGATATTTATACAATTAAAAAACAAAAAGGGCGCCAAAATACACAGATAAAAGGTAGTGAGGAACGTGTGTGTGTAATGCTCGTGAATATGACGTCATCTACTGCTCAGACCTGTCAGGTAAGTGTTGAGCATACACACCTTTGTGGGATAAGGGGCGCACATATATTTTTGTGCCGTGTAAACATGTTAATTGTGAGTATAGGAAAAGAATAAAACCAAGTTAAAAGAAATCGGGGGTTGCCCCCGCCACTCACAGGACCGACCTGCATTTTGCGAGACACAAGTGGAACTGACAACAAATATCGCCACCGATACCAGGTACGGGTAAAGACGTATGGAGAGAACAGCTCCTGTATTGTTGCGCATACTTGTAGCCATTTGCCCGTAAGTGTCAGCGGGTCCAGTGCGGTCTCTGGATAGCGCCAGGGAACACGCACGTTCCTTCAGTTTGTGTGCTTACCCTGCCGTCAAGCGCTATCCTTGTCGTTGGGGACTGTAGTCGGGAGCTGTCATAAGCCGTAAAGACGGTATTGGTAGTGGTGCCTGTATGTTTAGACAGCGGACCGATCAAACGGTTCGCTAACCCAAAGCACAGCTTTTCGGCACCCATCTTATACTAAGAGAGACCAACCCAGACTTACGGTGTCTTAGTGCCAGGCATAGGGTATTTGTAAAACACATGAGGAACCAGTGTCTGACTCGCAGTTGGGGGCGGCTTGTAATATTATTAACTTTCGGTCTATTACAGGGGCTGTCCAACGTCTCCCGAACCCTGTGTGGGGCCGTCCTATGGCACATAGTTCAACTGTATCTCACTGCTGGCGAGTATCCTGAGAAGAGAGTGAAAAGAAAACAAAGTTGTTATGTTGTTACTACGTATAAATGTATCCAGTAAATAAAGAACATGTAAACTCTGATGGTCCGATTTGTAGTGATTATTTAACCAAAGGTAGGATATCGCTCTAGTCAACTAGTGGCTCCCATATCCAGGGTGAGAAGAACATACACGGTGTGGCACAAACATTAAAGAAAGTACACAGTATGTTAGGGTTAAAGGCCACAACCGGAACCTAGAGGGAAAAACTAGCTGGCCACTTGGACGATAAAGCAGAAACTAAACATTTGGTTATAAAAAGGAACATCATTAGATACCCCAAGCTTTGGATGTCATAATGTAAAAGGGTCAGTAGAGACTATATAACAATATAAACATGGAAAATAATCGTCCCCATTAACGTCAAGAGATGTTTTTTTTTTTTAAAAAAAAAAAGTTTTTTAAGGCCAGAGAAATCAAAAAAATTCAGAAAATTAAAACACAATTCAAAAAAATCAAAAACGTTCAGAAAACAAAGAAGTTCAAAAAAAGAAGTTCAAAAAAAGGGAGACATATATGTTTTTTTTTTTTTTACCCTTAGACATTTAAGAAAAAAAAACAGAGTATCAACAAGCAGCTCCCTGGCAGGGGCCACTCCAGGCTCTCTGTGGATGATAACTCCATCATTTGCATTTCCCAAAGTAGAACTTGCTGATTCTAGCATAACAGCTGTTGTGAAAGCCTACAGACTGGTGGCTGGGAGGTGAGGGGTGAGCCCTGTGCAACATGTGCAGCCAGACAAGGCTCCTTCTCAGAAACAAAACAGCAGTTTCAGACTCCTTCAGTGACTGCTGCAGCCTCTCCTTTCAGAGCTCACAGTTTTCCTAGGCAATGGCTGCAAAAAAAACAAAGATACATTATCAGCATGTTCCACCCAATCAAAGAGGCAGCCATATGGGGCACAAAGGCAATTTCTTTTTTATTTTAACCTTATTAAAGGCATATTTTCAAATTATTTGATACCATGAAGAACTTGCAAACAGAATAGCTTGGGGGTAAATGATAATTATGTCTATTCTAAGAATATCCATCAGGGGACTCTCTACCTGTTACTACTCACAGACTGAGGGTGTTGGATTTGGGTATTTAGGGACAGATGAAGGGTAACAGGTTGGATATCACTGGTCTATGGACCAGCAAAGGAATCAGTGTTTGATGAATGTCTACATATTTGTGATAGAACAAACCAGATTCTGGTTATTTAAAATAGACACCATTGTCTCTTGGTCTCTCTCACTTCTGCATAGTTGCACCTACAGGCCCGGATTTCCTTCTTTGCCCCCCCCCAGGCCTCCAAGTCCTAGCACCCGTCAGCTTTCGCACGCAAGTGTGCACACATGTGCCGGGTCGCTGGGGAGCTGCGGCTAGTGCCCCCTGAATGCGACTGAACATTATGCCGCCCATGAAATTTTGCCACCCTAGGCCAGGGCCTTTGTGGCCTTTCCACAAATATGAGCTTGTGCACCTAGGGCCATTGCATCCATCATGCCTCTTCTGCCGAATCAGGTGTTATTGCTATTGACACAACGGAACCCTGGAGCTACTAATGATCTTTTACAAAGACTGGGGGAAGAAGTACACCTTGTTTGTGCAGACTGCTCTGTCAGGGGAGCAGACATGCAAAAAGGGTCCCTTCGCATCACTTGGATGTATACAGTGCTACTAAAACAGAGCCCAGAGACTAGAAGAAGGCGATAGACCAAGTGCAAAAAACAGTTTATCACGTATGTTTTTTGCACTTTGCCTTCATATAAGTAATTGATGCCCACTGTCACCTTGTAGTGCCAGTAATTCCAGGGTTCAACTTCCCACAGTGTACTGGGTGCAGCTCACCACCAAGGCCAAAGCTGCATTATATGTAAAAAATAAAATGTCAATTTTCTTCTGAAAATGTTCTTTGCACACTGTACTTGTTGTCATAAATGACCCTTTAAATTGTAGAGTGCAACAAAATATGGTCTATAATGTTCAACCATCCCAAAGCACTGAATATGTTGATCCTGGATAAATCAAATAACCCCCTTTTGCCTCTCAGTGGGGAAAATCCTTCCTGATCCAGCATCAATTAGAACAGTTTATATGATTTATAAATACTAATCCAACAAATCGCTCATCACTCAGATTGTAGTGATCACTCATAACAGAAAGATAAATTTAGCTGAAGAAATTTGTAAGGGTCACTTAGGTTTCCTGTGTTTCTTCAAAAGAAATACCATCTCTTTTTTCCCCTTAAAAATATTGTCCTCCAGTACCATTTTCACTGGGTCATTATACTACCAGCCAATTGACACTGCGCTACAGTAGAGGGGTTACACCTCTTACTATATTATCACTCCACACCTTTAGTCAAGCAAAATAAAGTCTTGAACATTGGATACTTTTCCAATCTATTAACAAGCGATTTAAATGGGAGTTTAATGTGTACTGTTGTGTAAAAAATTTATTTTTGTTGTGATTCCACAAAACATCTTCTAAGAAGATCCACCTTTGCAGGGAGAGGAAAGCCACCCTTCCTTCCTTTATTCTTCCTGATAAACATGGTGAGTCTAAAGCAATATTTTACCGCAGGATATTGCTGACTAAATGTTTTGACTCCCTGCCTTATGCTTGCGGAAAGCTCTTCTCTGCCAAAATACCATTAGTATTGTTTTTTTACCCAGAATGCAGCATCTCCCCCCACAAGATGTGTTCTAGTTTTGTTGTGTAGAAATACATGCAACCAAGCTTGAAATTGAAGCCAAAAGATGTGGAGGTGCTGGCTTTAGGGTTGCCATTTGACAATAGGTGCATGTGATTCAGAACAGCTGGCACAGACCCAAATACTGTAAAGGGAATGTCAATCCAAAAAATATTTTTGCCTAGCAGAAGAAAACACAATTCTAAGCAACTTTGCAATATACATTCAGGGGCGAACTGGGCCGACGGGACACCAGTAAAAAGTCTGGTGGGCCCTGCTCTCGTTGGCCCCACCAGCCCAGACCCTCTCCCTACCCGAATCCATCACCTTCCTCTGCTGCACCAGTGTAACAATCTCATTATCAGTAGGGTTGCCACCTTTTCTGGAAAAAAAATACCGGCCTTCCTATATACTTATCATTTATCCCTATTAATAACTTTGGGATCGACCATAATTTTTACCGGCCATGCCATTAAAATACTGGCCGTGTGGCAACCCTAGTTATCAGGAACCTTGTTCAGCGATAGTACCTTTGGATGCACAGGTGGACCCTGTGGGTTCCGGTGTTCACAGACGCCCTTTTGGGGCCCTGGGCTTTCTGCTGCGGAAGCCAACAAGGAAGTGCATAACAAGTCCGTAAGCGAGGTACAGGCAGGGAACTAGAGAAGACGTAGTCAGAGTCAGGCGAAGAGTTCAAGGCAGGCAGCAGAAATTGTAGTCAAGGGTCAGGCAGAAGTCAAAACCAGTAATTCAAATAACAAACGCTTTGGCAGGAACAGTAAAACTGAAACCAGCTTGGGCACAGAAAAAATGTAGGAGTGGCCTTTTAAAGATGATTTGGCGTCAGGATTTCAAATTCGGCACCTATTTGTGACGTCACGATGCTCAGCTTTACGACACAGGCGACATGACAACCAGGGGCCGAAACCGGAAGTGCGTAAGTGAGGAATCGTCTCACACCCAGTTGCCACAAGAAAAAGGTACGCACAGGGAGAGGCTGGAGAGGGGTTACCCAAAATTGCAAGACTAGATGGAAAAGTATACTTCCTGGCAATGGCAGATGATACTAGATGATACTAGAGGAACATTGAATGAATAGCCCATGAAGCCAGGGGGCAAAAGACAGCAGACTACCACAATAAAAATATTTGAATAAAATAGCTGGGGTTTGGTTTCACAGGATGGGGGTAGAGGGGAGCCATTTCTTGAGAAGAGAGCAGGGGACATGCAATTAGGTCAACAACAGCTAGAAGGCTGCTGGTTCATTTATGAAATGCTTACCCCTCAGATGGGGTCCCAGACTTCATGAATTGCCAGAGGCTCCTCTGCTCTAACTCCAGCCCTGAGCACAGAACATATAAAATAAATTAAAGAATTGAAAGCAAGAGCAGCAAATAACAGATCACACCTATGATAACAGACGCAAGGCTGCACGCCTACTTGACACCTGTTTCTCACCACATCAGGTGCTTTTCAAGGTGAGACGAAATTACACAGCAGCTGACGTAGAGTCGTACATAGAAAAACAATGACTAACCTCAGGCTTGAATCTTTGGAGGCCTATCAGGGGTAACACATTTGTATGCTCTACATTTGCAATATATTTGTGTTTGAAACCTGGAATTTAAGAATATTAAAGGGCCATTATTAATGTTCCCTCTAAGCTGTACACTTGTGCGTGTGAACACAAATTTTGAGGCCAGTGCACATAACAAATTGTGGTAAACACAAAGAACTTTATGTGAAAACACAAAATTTAATTTAAGTTTTAAAAAATGTGCACTCAAATTTAAAAAGTGTGCACAAAAGATTTTTTTTTGGTACACATAGCCAAGAAGGAATTAGAGGGAACATTGACCACTATATTTTAAAATTCCCCATTGAATTATTGTTAGTATGGGATAATATCTGCGCTGGCATAGATTTCTCATTACAGGTTATGAGAGAGCTTATAGATATGTCCCTTTTATAGATAATTCAATTTAGAGCCATGTAAGCCACGCTATGACCTCTGACCTGCTGTTCCACACTTTCTTCTCGTAAGGAGGATTATTACAATGGGAAGAAGATAAAGAAGCCTATGGCCAGCTTGCCAGCGAAACAATTTTATTTTAAAGGGACAGTAACATAACTAGAGGGGGACGGGCCCTAGTGTGTGACGCGCAGCCGGGCCCCCAGCCCCCCTCCGTATGTGATTTTCAGGCCAGATTACAGTGGCGCGCGACCTGCCGGGGGGCCCTGAGGGGGTGCTGGCCCTGACCCGCTCACACCCCCTGCTCCCCCGGTAGTTCCACCACTATAAATGTTTTTTTCAAAACGCATCAGTTATTAGCACTGCCCCAGCCGAATTCTGCGCTGAAATCCTTTTATTTAAAAGAGAAAACCGATTTTTTTAATATTTAATTTTGAAATCCGACATGTAGCTAGACATATTATCATTTTCCCAGTTGCCCCCAGTCATGAGACTTGTGGTCTGATAAACTTCAGTCACTCTTTACTGCTGTACTGAAAGTTGGAGTGATATCACCCCTCCCTCCAACAGCCTAACAACAGAACAATGGGAAGGTAACCAGATAGCAGCTCCCTAAAGGTCAGCAGCTTATTGGCCCGTGTATGAGGCCCCTGACAGGCTTCCCCAATCGAGATCTGGCCGAAAGTCGGCCAGATCTCGATCGGATGGGACAAAAAATCCGGTGGGATTGCGGCCGCATCCGTTCGTTGATGCGGCCCTGCGATCCGACCACCAGTTACCTAACACAAGATAACAGCTGCCTGGTAGATATAAGAACAGCACTCAATAGTAAAATCCAGGTCCCACTGCAACACATTCAGTTACATTGAGTAGGAGAAACAACAGCCTGCCAGAAAGCAGTTTCACCCTCTTTCTGAAAAAACATGACCTGAGATAGCGCCTACACACCAATATCATAGCTAAAAAAATACATTTGCTGGTTCAGGAATGACATTTTATATTATAGAGTGAATTATTTGCAATGTAAACAGTGTAATTTAGAAATAAAAACTTTGGCAGAATCCCTTTTTGGCTAAATATGCAAGCTGAGACAGTGCCATCTTAATAACAAAATACAATAAAACATTTTTAGAAATATCTAAAAGGGTTCTTAAGTAGGGGAGTCTATAGACAAGACAACAACCTTGTTTTAAACAACCGATACTATGATCTCTGCACAGTTTCTTAGAAAGGCCCCCTGTCTCAATTAGCAGAGACAGGTGTCAGGGAAGAGCTCATTTTTTCCTAGCTGTAAAATCCCAGATGGAATTCATAAAAAGCGGACAGAGACACAGCATTCCATTCTTCCCTAGTAGAGACTATTCTATGTATAATAGCAGCAGGTGGAACTATCAGAACAGATATACATTCAGAAAGGAATAAATGATCTAAGGAAACAAAGGTTATTATATTGCCTTATGTGTCTACTTCTAATTTTTTTATTATATCATAAATACAAGATTATTATACCATAATGATGCTCTTGGAAAAGAAGTAGAGCTTTATTTAATTCATTTTAGCACCTTTGTGTCAAATATTTTGTTGAGCGTTTTAACGTAACAAACTTCTGTCACAGCACTTAAGTGGGTTAAGTGGGTTATTTAAAAACACCAACAGATTATATGGAAAATCCCAATGAAGCATTTATAGATAGTATCAGTTAATGAATAACTTTTTAATGCAGGGGTGTCACACACTTGAGGCTCGGCAGCTGTTAGTTCTACAATTCCCAGCATTCCACAAGAACTTTCAGTAGCTACTAAAGGCAGAAGGGATGTGAGACTCCTAGAGCAGTAGTTTAACATGACTCATCCGGGCCTCCCTAGGACAAAAAACATCTTTGGGCCCCCACCCAATGACCTGCTGGCTCAGCTGTAACACATACCACCTAGTGTCCGGACACATTCTTGCCAGTTCATTTGCCACTAGATGGCTAGGAACAAGGAGGCATGGTGGACCCGTACAGCAGACCCGGCTAGGGGGTCCAGGCACCTATCTGCCCTGGGCTCCTCTGGGTAGTTGCACAACTACCCTGGACCCTTTTACCCTTAACAAAAATCACAAGGTCTCTGAATAAGTGGGTTAATTCAGAGAGACATACCAACCAATTAGAAATACCATACCATACCCTTTGTTGGTACCTCAAGTATGTTTGACCACTCTTTATTTTTTGTTCTTTTTTTTATTTTCATTTCCCTTTTATTTGTATTGTTATTTCCCTGTTTAGTCTAACACTTGATTGTTGGTTTTTGAGTTATTGCTTATGTAAGCATACCTAATCAGTCTAACGGCACTTTGGATCTGGGGACTACGTGAACTATGTGAATTGTTACAAGACTTGTAATTGTAGCCTCCTGGGGTACGGGCTTAGTGTAAGCTCCCCTAGTTCTTGCTGTATATTGCCGCTTATTTTGGCAAGCTACGGGGTATCCCTGACACTCAAGGAGCACCTGGTTATTTGACTTCTCTATTGATGTTGTGGAACTACTTTCTCGATGCAACTGGGACACTCCCAGCTTTGAGATACGGCTCTAATTGTTGATTGTATTGACCTCACGACTGAGATGTATCTTTTGATCTCTGTATACTGTACCGCTTCTATGCTTGTTTGCACTTTGCATTTATTTTGCTGTATGACAAAATTTCATAAATAAAAATACTTAAAAAAAGAAATACCATACCATATGGCAGGTGATAAGAACAGGGCCCCATCACAACCTGCATCTTCTATGTGCTGAAGGTAGCCTTGGTTTTATGGCTTTCAGTCAGTCTGTATTGTGCTGGCTTATCTCTACCTCATTATTATTTTAATATAATCCTATCTCTGAATATATTGTTAAATACGATATGTTAATAATTGGACAACAATTATGTAGTCAGGGCTCTCAGATTATATAGTCAGGGCTCTGCCAGTTTTGGCACACCAATGTATTTTATATGCTCACAGCCTGCCCTTATGTCTCCACATCATGTTATTTATTGACATGTGAATATTCTAATATTCTGGTCACAGGTTGTTTTTAACCCTAACAGTGGGCTACAGTGCAGTTTTTTTTATCTTACACCCAGTCCAGGGTGGGGGTAGCTCCAGCAGGGTCGATTAAATAGATGAACTTGCCCACTTTTCATTAGAAGAGGGATCGTAAACCCAAATATATAATTTTGCTTAAAGGGATTCTGTCATGATTTTTATGATGTCCTTTTTATTTCTAAATTACACTGTTTACACTGCAAATAATTCACTTTACAATATAAAATTAAATTCCTGAACCAGCAAGTGCATTTTTTTTAGTTGTAATATTGGTGTGTAGGCGCCATCTCAGCAGGGTCGGCCTGGAGCCTTGGCGGCCCACCGGGGCTGCAAACCTAGGGCCCTCCTGGCAGTCCCCGGTACCCCTTCCAACCTCCAATTCCAAGTGGCCCTCAACGATTGTATGTGCCGACAAGGCGACACATGCACATGGCTGCACTGTGCGTGCATACGCAGACACGTCACTCCAGTTTATTTCTTTATGTGCCAGCCGGGGGAGCAGGTCATGGCGGCACTGCGCGCATATACCCGCACCCGTCACTCCGGTTTATTTCCTTAGGGGGCCATCTGGGGGAGCAGGTCTGGGCCAGCGGGGGCCCATGAGGGCCGGGGCCTACCGGGTTTTTCCCGGTATCCCGCCAGCCCAGTCCAACACTGCATCTCGGGTCATTTTGCCTGGTCATGTGCTTTCAGAAAGAGCCAGCACTTTAGGATGGAACTGCTTTCTCCTACTCAATGTAACTGAATGTGTCGCAGTGGGACCTGGATTTTCCTATTGAGTGCTGTTCTTAGATCTACCAGGCAGCTGTTATCTTGTGTTAGGGAGCTGCAATCTGGTTACCTTTCCATTGTTCTGTTTTTAGGTTGCTGGAGGGGGGGGGTGATATGACTCCAACTTGCAGTACAGCAGTAAAGAGTAATTGAAGTTCATCAGAGAACAAGTCAAATGACTGGGGGCAGCTGGGAAACGGACAATATGTCTAGCCCCATGTCAGATTTAAAAATTAAATATAAAAACTTCTGTTTGCTCTTTTGAGAAATGGATTTCAGTGCAGAAGTCTGCTGGAGCAGCACTATTAACTGATGTGTTTTAAAAAAAACATTTATTCCCATAACAGTATCCCTTTAATAAAAGCAACTGTCCAACATACAGTAATTACAAATTAATTACACTGATTTTGAAAAGCATATTGCTGCAATACTATTCCTCATTGTTCATCCTTAAGTCATCATTCGTCTGTACAGATGGAAAAATTGGTATGTTGATGCCTTCCAGTTGGTATGTATCAAAGCAGATCAAGTGACAGGTTCCATAACTCCCTTCTACCCCCCAATGCACTCCAGAGCAATTTGCCCGTCAGCGTGTGTGCCTGCTTTGTATAGAAGTGGGCAATGAATGTAATTATTCCTAGGTGTTTTTAGTTTTACTCTGTCCCCAGACATCTATTCATTCTTTAATTTATAACTTCTACAGTGTTAGTGACATGTTCATCCTAAATCACTCTGTATCCCATCAATCACGGGGACAGGTGCACAAATGGCACAAATGGCCTTCAGGCACCTTCATGACGAACAAAGTGAAATAACCATTGGATTCAACGTCCTTTTGTTTTCAGAACCATATCATCTTACATTCCTTGGTTCTTAGAAAATCATGTTTATAACAATGCTCTAACCCAGGGTTCCCCAACCTTTTGAACCCGTGAGCAACATTCAGAAGTAAAAGGAGTTGGGGAGCAACATTAGCATGAAAAATGTTCTTGGGTGCCAAATACAGGGAGGCCCCCCTCTCCGATGCGCCTCTTGGCGCGTATGCACCACGCGCATGCACTGACGCGCCGAAAAAAAAAAATCATTTTTTTTTGTAGAAAGATGTCTTCCGGAGAAGGGATCTGGCCCGGCTGTGGCCCATGAGGGTCAGGCCCACCAGGTTTTTTCGCGTTGTCCCGCCAGGCCAGACCAACACTGGCCAAATAAGTGCTGTGATTTGGCCATTTGGTAGCCCCTATGTGGATTGTCAACCAACATTGAGGCTCTGTTTGGCAGTGCACCTACTTTTTATACAAACAAAATGTGCCTCCAAGCCCGAAATTCAAAAATAAGCTCCTGCTTTGAGGCCACTAGGAGCAACATCCAAGGGGTTGGAGAGCAACATTTTGCTCAAGAGGTACTGGTTGGGGATCACTGCTCTAACCATTCCTTTTGTATTTAATAAGAGATTTCAAACAATGCAAATGCATCTTGATTAATTGCAGTTAGTAGTCATAACTGCCGGATCAGATTCAGGGAAGGGCAGAAACATGTATTGTAAAGGGTCATTTACCAACAAAGCTGCAAATGTGGATTAACTTAAATTGCCACAAATGTTGATGCCATTCATTAAAGGTACTTGTGTCCAAACACTCTCTTTGCACTAACATATTGTTGCACTGTGTCCATCTTGCCTCTACTGCTGAATTAGTTGCACCCAGTGTTGGACTGGGATGCCAGTGGACCACCAGAAAACCTTAGATCATGGGCCCACTTCCCAAACTTTTATTCCTCCTCTCCTCCCTCAACCTCTTTTTTCTCCTAGTCTTTTATATCTACTTGCTATATTCTTTCATTATTAAGCATTTTTCCCCATAAAGAAATAGGGCATGACCATGAAATAGACCAAATGTTTAGAAGCACTGACACATGGGCCCACCGGGAGTTTTGCTGGTATCCCTGTTGACCTGTCCGACACTGGTTGCACCTACTGATGTAGAGTAGCCCCTGAGCTATCATCACTAGGGTTGCCACCCAGCCGGTATTTTACTGGCCTAGCCAGTAAAACACCTGCCAAGGCCGAGGCCGGTATTACAAATTTAATGGCAATGTAGTTGCCGGTAATTTGTAATTACCTTAAGAAAAAGCCCTTGGCCTGCCCCCAATTCGCTCAGTACTTACTGTTTTTTTTTTCAGGTTTCTGTCCATCATGCATGGACCACCCCTATTTGTTGCCGCCCCCCACCAGCTGATAAAATTTTTCAGGAACGGTGGCAACCCTAATCACCACCCAGGACATGGCAGTAATTACAGGATTCCCAAATCAGGTTGTGTCAGGAACAACAGACTTGTGCCAAGGGCTGAAAATAGGGGTAGGCAGTAGAGGTACATGCCTAGGGTGCAACAGAGTTTTGGCCCATCTGTTGTCTAGACTCTGCATGCATCTCTGTATGCGCAAGATTTGGAGAGCAAAATTTGCTGTGTTTTCAGGGAGTGTGAGAAGAGGTGCTGATGGGTCTGTTAGGGGCTTGCCTTGGGAGCCCCAAATTGTTAGCCCGGCACTGCTTGTGCCAAAAGAATCACAACCGTATGCCATTATATTGTCATTTTGGAAGTAACACAATCAACACTCTGAAAATGCTGCAACTGATATGGGAAAATTTAAATGCACCGTTGCATTTGTTTTGATGCATCGGATGCAACTTTCTGCATGGCAGTGTTTCATGCCGGACAATTCTGCATTGTGGTTAAAACACATGCCAATTTATGTCAGAAAATTGCATTTTGCACACTGCACTGATTGATAAATGACCCTTGTACTAGAGTCCTGCGCGGGTCCATTTTTTGGAACCCGTACCCGCAACCTGCAATCCGCATTCTTACCCGCTTGGAGCCGCTACCTGACCCGCAAGTACCTTATCTGCGACCCGCTGACCATCAAGAATCAGGATATACTGTCATTGTAAACCGGAAGTGACATAATCAGAAGTAGGCGTGATCAGAAAAAAAGAGTAAAAATCGCTATTGAGAAGACACGCGGCCCGACCCGCGACCCACAAAACCACCGACCTGCGTCTATACCCGCAGCTGGAACTTCTACCTGCAACACGCAGGTTTTTGTGGGTAACCCGCGGGTACTCGACCTGCTACATTTCTATATTAACCTGTTAAATGCCCCCTTTTCAGTGCCTTACAGGAGCTCCCATACCTTCCCCCATTCCCCTTTTAATACCCTATCAAAATTTAGTAAAAACAAATATGAAAAATGTGCAAATATATCAATCAGCTGGACTGCCATATGTTGGACATATTGGTGCCTTCCTGCTTTGCCAGGGGGCCCTTTATGGCTAAATTTAATCCTGTTAGTCAATCAATCTCATCTGTTTAAAATGGAAAGGTGACAGCAACCTGTAAGCCCAGATGTTTACTTTCAAAACAGGCAGCAGAGATATGGATAAGCCTTTTCAAATGTTTGTCCAATATAAAATGTCAACATTAACTGTTAATCAGTTGTTATGGGTTACTGAACCAAGCAAATGTTGCTCACGTCACAAACTCCAACATGATTAATTTTAAAGGTTCACATCTTGATACTGTTTTGATTCTGGATCAGAGAATGTGGCTGCTCAGCAATGACGTTATATTTATTCGTTGAACATTCCAGTCCAATAATTACTTTCTTTATGTGATAATGGAAGAAAAAACCTTTGCACTGCTGCACCGGGATACGATACATTTGTACACAAAAGTTTTGTATATTGACTAAACTCCTTCTAAACCCAACTGACTGCTTTCAGCATTAGATACCTTGGGGGTGAAACAAAAGAAACTACGTCATAAATATTAACTCTTTATGTAACTAAAGACTAAATATGTGTATTGAACATTCTTAGTATCTTGCCTTTAATTTACAGGGTTTTTATTTTAACTGGAGGTTTCATATTTTTTATAACTTTTATTGTGTTTTTAGATTGGCCATTTTTAAGAATTTTATTATTGGTATTTGCATGGGTATTGAACTATTACCATTGCTCTTCTGCCTGTTTCCAGCATGCAGCTGAAAAAGATTTGACTGTTTGCTGTCACTGACCAACCAAAAACAGATAGTTTAAATGTTATTCTTATTTTTAATTGCTTATTTGTTTTGCCTAATCCTCAGTTGAAATTTAGACCCTGAAAGGTGCAGAAAATATTTTTAAATGTTTCATTCAAGCACAAAAACTAATAAGGGGGCTGATTTATCAACATTCTGATTTTTATGTAATTTGGGTTTTTTTTGTGCTAAAACAAAATTTAGAAATCTATTAATGGCAGTAATTACAGGAGTGTACAAATTCAGCATCAAAAAGCTGATGCCAAAAACAACAGAAACTATTAGCCTTGCTCCTATCACACGATCCGGAAAAGGCGTTTGACAGAATCCATAGGGATTATATTGAATACACCGTTGAAAAATTCCAGCTGGGAACCACAATCACTAAAGCTATACTATACTCCACCCCCAAGGCTAAAGTAAATGTGTTGAGGATCCTGTCAAACATCATATTCATCACAAATGGGACTAGACAGGGGTGCCCATTATCCTCTCTCATTGGGCATTAATGGTCCAACCCCTCCTTAGCTTGCAAAATTCGGATGAACACTAATATCACATGAATACCTATACAGCCAGACTACTGGCCTTTTCCTGGATGATACCATTCTTTCCCTTACAAACCCCCATTTATTTTTGCCCAACCTGTCAAAAGAATTGACAGACTTTTATCAAATATCTTGTTATAAAATCAACCCAAGCAAAACTCAATTTTATTTATGCCAATATACCACCACAAGAATTACTGCACCTCAGAAATAACTTTGCATTTAAATAGAGGAAAAACTCCATTACATACTTTGGACTCAAATTACTGAAAGACCAAGAACTTTTGTTCAAACTGAATAAACTACCTTTACAAAAAGCTCTCCAGTTAGATTTCTAAAAGTAGAAGAAGCAGAACATATCTTGGTTAGGCAGAATCGTGACTGCTAAGATGAATGCACTCCCAAGTATACTATGTTACTTCTAAACAATCCAAATAAAACCCATGCCATGATAAATCAGAACCATGCAAACACAAATTAATAACTTTATTTGGATGGGTTGGAAACCTCAAACAGCAGCTAAAGTGACCAGGGGTCCCTAATTTGTTGTATTATTACAGAGCTTCATTACTAGAAACTGCTGTTAGGACAGTGGCGGAACTACCGGGGGAGCAGGGGGTGCGAGCGGGCCAGGGCCCGCACCCCCTCAGGGCCCCCCGGCAGCTCGCGCACCACTCCGGCCGTACTGAGGGGGGCGGGGCCCGGCTGCATGTCCCGCGCCAGGGCCCGCCCCCCTCTAGTTACGCCTCTTTGTTAGGATGCATAGCCCTAGTTGCCAAAAGAAAGGGTTGGATACTGAATCACGTGTCTTACATAACTTGACATCACCACAGCTACTGTAATTTGGATACCTACCAAGAACAGACCAAAAGATTTACCATTGCCGCCACAATTAAAGTTAATCATTTCAAACTGGGACACACTTAATCAAAATGGAGAACTAGGCCGGTTCCCTTCACTACTCACAGCTCTGTCCAGCTTGCCGCAGCTAGTACAAGACCTTCCGCTGCAAAACTGGTTTGACAAAGGCATCACCACAATTTCAGATCTCTACTCGATTAAGATATATTGGACATTTCCGGAACTTCAGGTGAAATTCAATCTCTATAGGAAAGAACAATTTACATATCTTAGAAAAGCTCCAACTAACTATCATGGAACACCTATGTAAAACAGGTGGGAGTGTTGAAGGAATCCTCTGGGACTGCTACAGTTTTTTACTGGCACTCCCACTGGATTACAAGCATTCATATATGCTAATGTGGGAACAGGATTTACTGATCAATGGCAAAATATCACTGCACTGCACCACCAGATGCACACACCACCTGGAATCCTACAAGAGATTGCTCTCTAGACGGGACCTATTTATCTTTTTTCCCTATTAATAACATTGGGATCAACAATCATTTTTACCGGCCAGGCTTGTAAAATACCAGCCGGATGGCAACCTCAATCTCAATATTGGTTTTCACGATTTTTTCACGTTTTTTTTCACGGTTTTCACAATTTTTCGCTGATTTTTGCCTGAAAACTCTGAAAACTTTGGGGTATTGCACGAAACCCATCGCACATCAAAAAATCATTGGAACTTTTCCCATTGCAACCTCGACAGGTCTCAGATGCTGGATTTCCAGATTCAAACTTTTTCATCCTCTGGGTTTAATAAATTCCGAAAGATTTTTTAAAAGTCAGATGTTATAAAAAAACAAAACACATATTTTTCGTGATTTTTGCATTCAGAGTCTAGTAAATAACCCACATAGTTCATCACAACTAAAAATACAGCATCTGCTTATAACTATTGCTAATAAATGACAAACATGGTGACCTAATGGTTATTATGTTTTGGGTTTTGTCTCTATTTCTTAGAATTTTGTTCTATTTCATTGCTTTTTATTTCCGTTTACATTGTAATGTACATGCCACAACAGCAAGTGGTTTTGATAACCACATAAGATTGTCACAATCTGAAACTCCCAACTGTAATTGTTTATTTTGCTACGGATGTTAGTTCCACTTCAATTGTTTGAAACTATTCTTCTGATATACTGTATATACAGTAGATACAAAACTCCGGGAATGCAGTCTATATCTTGGTACATACAAACGCATAACATTTGGTGCAAAATAGACAACCCTGTGTGGTATACAATGACTGGGATCACAGTAGCTAAAACCAGTTAAGATGTGAAATGTTTTCAATGACAACTGATAAGAACAAGGTTTGCCAAGACACACATATTTCCGTATTGAAATTGACAGAAGATTCTGATCTCAGTTTAGGTAAGACCCTCATCAAGCCCTTTCTCTAGAGAATGAAATGTATTCTCTTAATTCAATTTAATGTATTTCCTTAAAACTACCTATTAGCATAAAGTATATATCTGCCCAACCCGAACTGCTATAATGGTTTCCCACAATTCATACTACAGATATGGGATCCGTTATCCGGAAACCTGTTATCAAGAAAGCTTTGAATTACAGAAAGGCTGTCTCTCTCTCCCGTAGACTCCATTTTATCCAAATAATCCACATTTTTAAATATATTAGCTTTTTCTCTGTAATAGTAAAACAGTACCTTGTAATTAGGGATGCATCGAATCCAGGATTCGGTTCGGGATTCGGGCAGGATTCTGCCTTTTTCAGCAGGATTCGGCCGAATCCTTCTGCCCAGCCATTCCGAATATGCAAATTAGGGGCAGGGAGGGAAATTGTGTGATTTTTTGTCACAAAACAAGGAAGTAAAAAATATTTTCCCCTTCCCAACCCTAATTTGCATATGCAGATTAGGATTCGGTTCAGTATTCGGCCGAATCTCTCAGCGAAGGATTCCGGGGTTCAACCGATTCCAAAATAGTGGATTCGGTGCATCCCTACTTGTAATTGAACCAAGCTATAGAAAGATATAATTAATCCTTATTGGAAGCAAAACCAGCCTATTGGTTTTATTTAATGTTTACATGATTTTCTATTAGACTTAAGGTATAAAGATTCAAAATATAGAAAGATCTGTTATGCAGAAAACCCCAGGTCCCAGGCATTCTGGATAACAGGTCCCATGCTTTCACTTTCTGTAAGATCAGCGCTTGGAAGTATACTTTCTACCTACTTTTTTAATGTAAAAGAGGGGCTAGGGAAGGAAAAAAGACTGAATTTCTTGAAAATATGCACAGCCTGGAGATAAAAAAAAAAAATAGTCATCAAGTATGGAGGTTGCCCAATCATAATTTTTTTTTAAGCATTATAAAGAAAGAAAGGGAGTAAAGAACTGTTCTACTCAATAATGACAAGTACCCAGCCACAGATGGGGACCTACTTTACAAAGAAAAAATACGAGTAGCATCCCATGGAGATCTAAACTCTTCTTTTAATCCACTGGCCTGGTTTTGTGCATGTGCATTCATCTGTGTTTCAACCAGTTTTAATATTCTGAAAACTAGCACGATTTTTAAAATGGATGGCCTTACTAAGAGTTTATATAAATAGCATTTGCATGATTGCTGAGCACTTTTGCTTGTTGCAGATTTTGTTTTTATGCCTTTTAAATTATCTATTTTTTCATAGTTAAGAAATATCTTTGTCAGCATTGTTCATGCCCTGTGGGTCAAGCAAAAAGGCTGTTGTTAAGCTAATTAATGAAATATAAAATGAAATATTTATCTCTGATATAAACTGTACCTGTGTAAGGGAGAAATTTTACATTGTTTAGGACTGTCAGTCTAGTGCTTGTACCCAGTTTGGATGGTAAAACAGTGCAACTTTATGTTTATGATGCAGAAATGTTGCCCCATACTTTATGGATTTGCCAACGACCCCATACATCACCCAACTTAGTTTTTGTCTGAGCTGACCAACTATGGTGTGATTAGTTTGGGCCCTCACATGGGGACCTTTACCTGCTGGCGGCTTCTTGAGTGCTCTTGGCGCTCTCTCACTTCCCCTCCCTGAGAGAGTTCAAAGAAAAGAACAATCACATCATAAATTGTAATTATTTACGCTGTGCAATTATGGCAATGCAAGCATTTGTAGAAAGATTCAGCCAGTTCAGAAAGGAAAAAAACACTCTGTCCTTCCCTCTCACGCCACTGGACATCGACCCACCCCTGCATTCACAGGGATAAGTCAACCCAATCTTGAAATTGAACTGGCAGACATAGCGGGTAAAGACTTATGGGTGTCCAAGTTCAGAAGCCTGAAAGCGGACCTTGAAGAAATCTCAAGTCAGAAGGCAACTCTTGCTAAAGAGCATAAATGGAATGATATTAAAACCCTCCCCAAATCCAAAGTTTTTGAAACATGGAGTGCCATTCCCGACACGTATATGAACATGAAAAAGTATGCATTTGGAGTCCTGTCCATCTTTGGCTCAACATACTTATGAGAGCAAGTTTTCTCGAACATGAACTTCATAAAATCCAAATATCACTCCCGCCTCACAAATAAGAGCCTGCAGTCCTGTATAGAATATAAGCTGTCCCTCAGCTCCCAGGCAGTGAATAAGTAAAGCACGCTTTCTAGCAGCAGAAATCTCCCCTTGGTCAGCAACAATAATGTAATTTTTAAACATACTGATCCAAGCAGTAAAAAGTATGGAAGGCTCACCAGGGTTTGGAAGAAAAGGTGCAGGTTGCTGCAGAGTTAGAAGAGCCATCCTTGTCGCCATTTGTTATGTTTGGGTAGCCGAGGATGAGGAGAGTATAACAGTGCTTTATTAGCAGAGTCATGCAGGCATTACACAACAGTAACTTTCACTTTTTAAGCTGTCCAGGAAGTATGCAAAGTAAGTCTGAGCACAGTGACATCTACAGGCCATTTGTATAAACACCACACTATTATTGTCTGAAAGCAAACTAACCATTGTTACTGGCAAAGTTAATTGTATCATGCTTACTCTTTCTTCTCTGTATATATGTTTTCAAACTTAATAAACTACCGAATTAAAGAAAAAAGAAAAAAAAAAAGGTTGCTGCCCCCTGCTCTGGAACAATAAACCACTACTATAACTAGAAGTTGTGTGGTGTTTGCTTTATTTGTTTTTTTTTTTAAATTCCTGCAACAATGACTCTCCAATATCTAGAAAACAGAGACAGTTACTCAGTCTAGGAGATTATGTTAGACACTAGTCCGCTTTTAAATCAATTGATTATTTACCTCATCTGAACTTCTCAGGATAGCCTGTGACTTGACCACCATCCCTTCAGGCTAAATTTCTAATCCAGGGATTGCAAATCCCCTCTGCATGGTGCCTGCTCTCTGGATGTATGTTTATTTATTAGATTGTGGAGGTTTTCTGGGGACAGTGCAAACAGAATCTTGGCCATGGCTCAGCATGTAATGCCCTTACCTAGTATGACTGCAAGGAGTTCACAAGAGTGTCCTAAGGGCAGGAGCAGCACTTACAATTCCAAATACAAGATACAATGGGACTCATGCAAAGATCCACAAACACTGCTGTACTCAGACCGGAAAAAAGCAGCAGTCTTAACACCCCTACCTGTCCTTCAGTGCATTGCATAGAAATATTAAGCAAATGCATGCCTAAGGCATGGTAACAGACCGATCACCACTCAGAATCACTGATTTTGGCCTCACATCCCATAAGGCTTTTTTTTTTATCAACCTAAACCTTTTTTCAAAATGTATGTAAATTATCTATGTCGGCTAAAAGCCTATTCTGTTGTGAGGAAAGAAGCTGTTGGAACAAAAAGAGCTACGAAATAAAATTCAGGCTAAATACTCCACCACATATACAAGCTTCTCGACAAGTAATTGACAAGTTGATTTAGAAGAAATCATGAATGATTGCCTTGATCATGAAGTCAGTGTCTGCCATATATAATTTAATAAAAAAAAAGAGAAAAAGATGTTTAAAGGGTGAAGGATGACAACGATACCCTATAGCTCTTATTAAAGGGGTTTTACACCTTTGAGTCAACATTTAGGGGTAGATTTATCAAGGGTCACATTTCGAAGTAATGGGAGTTTTTTTTTTGAAATTCGAAGAAAAAAAGACCAACCAAAATTTTTTAACAAAAATCTACGTTTTTTTGCAGGTGAATAGGCGTTACTTCGATCGTTTGAATCGAAGTAACGTTGTATTCGATCGAATTTGATATTCGATCAGTATTTAAAAAAAAAAAAACTTTGATTTCTCAAAGTCCACCAATTGACTCCAATTAGATTATAGGAGGTCCCCCATAGGCTAAAACAGCAATTTGACAGGTTTTAGATGGCGAATGGTCAAAGTCGAAGTTTTAAAGAGAGTAAACATTTTTTCAAATTCAAATCTAATTTTGGCCTTTTCGAAGTACACAAAAAGAGCTTGAAATTCGAATTTTTTTTACTTTGAATTTTTACTTCAACCCTTGATAAATCTGCCCCTTAGTATTACGTAGAGAGTGATAATCTGAGACAATTTGCAACAGTTTTTTGTGGTTTTTGACTTATTTCACTTTTTATTGTGCACCTCTCCAGTTTGCAATATCAGCAATCCGGTTGCTAGGGTTCAAATTACCCCAGCAACCATACATTCATTTGAATAAGAGACAGGAATATGAATAGGAGAGGCCTGAAAAAAAAGATGATTAATAAAAAGCAGCAATAACGATACATTTGTAGGATTACAGAGCGTTTTTTAGATGGGGGTCAGTCATTTGAAAGCTGGGAAGAGACAGAAGAATGCAAATAATTGTAAATGGAGGCTATGGTTGCCAACTTTGACTTCTGCAAAAAACGAACAAGGGGGCAGGATGATGGTATTGGGGCAGAGAACTGACATGTGGGTTTGGGGAAATGTGGGCGTCGTGTGGGTGGAGTTTTGATATCAGAGGTGGTGAAACCCGAACAGGCAGTTCAGGGCCAACATCAGCGGGCCACAGATAGGGTTGCCACCTTTTCTGGAAAAAAATACCGGCCAGGTGGCAACCCTAGCCACAGGGGGTACAGTCGTACTGGGCCCGGGCCTAAAGGGTTGCCTGGCTGTGGTGCACTTTCCAATGGCCAGTTCTAAGCAACTTTTCCATTTGTTTTCATTATTTATCTTTGATAGTTTTATAATTATTTGCCTTTTTCTTCTGACAGTTTCCAGCTTTCACATGGGTGTCGCTGACCCCCATCTAAAAAGCAAAATGCTCTGTAAGGCTACACACTGATTATTACTGCTACTTTTTATTGCTCATCTTTCTATTCAGGCCTCTCCTATTCATATTCCAGTCTCTTATTCAAATCTATGCACCATGGTTGCTAGGGTAAGTTGGACCCTAGCAACCAGACTGCTGAAATGCGAAACTGGAGAGCTGCTGAATAAAAAGCTAAATAACTCAAAAACCACAAATAATAAAAAAACAATTGAAAATTGTCTCAGAATAGCTCTCTCTACATCATACTAAAAGTTATCTCAAAGGTGAACAACCCCTTTAAATCAGAGTGCCAGTTATTCTGTCCGACTTAATATCTAGAGCCTTAACTGACCTTTAAGTTAGTTTTTTATCTCAATAATATACTGGCCGCACAGAGCCCGATACAGTTGTATCCCCTCTGATGGCGGCCCTGCTGCCCACTACTAGGGGTTCTGTCAGGACTTGTCCTACCAGCAGCCGGTGTTAAAACCACGCCCATCTTATTCTAATGCCCGCCCAAGGGCACGTGTACCTGCGCCTGCTCTGGGCCTACTTGTTACACTTATTTCTAGCCACGCCCGCTTCCCATTCCAGAACATCCCCTGGGGTCACATGCGTTAACAACAGCCCGCCCTGCGGTTCTCATTGGTTCTGGGGTTCCTCGTGACGTCAATGCCGATCAGCTGTTTGCAAACTCAGTTGTAGAACAACAACAAAAAAAGCTTCAGTCGTGAACCGAGAGGACTGGTTTAGGAGGTTCTCGTGCCTCATCTTCCGCCCTGTGGGAATATTTATTCACATAAACGGTTTTATCGTCGTCTACCTCATCCCTGTGTACGGGACTAAGCGGCCAGAAGGTCAATCAGGATGCAAAGCGACCAAAGAGTGAGTATCGCTCGTGTTGACGCCTGAGTGAAACAACAGCTTTGGGAATGATAGGCGCGCACTGGAGCTTTACTTGTTAGTGAAGGTTTTATAACCGGATAGTTGTAATTCCGCGACATTTGAAAGGCGTAAGGTTTCGTATAGAGAACTAACTAGCCCAAGCCAACCAGTCCTAAAGCTTAGAGCAGCTGAAGCCTTTCTCCGACCGGCACCTCCTGCAGTCGCTATTGTGAGACAGTGTAGGAGACATTAGCGATCTCTAGGAAATGCTCAGCAGCGCCCCCTGGCTGGGCCGTGTGTAAAGGCCGCGTCCTGAAGCTCTGACGAAAAGGCGTGGCCTGAATGAAAGTAGTTCCCACCCCACCCTTTGTCTCCTTATTTGGCCCCTCCAGCTGGTCAGACGCTTTGTGTATCCAGTGAGGGAGAGAGATCCCTTGCTGCTGGGGTTTTGGGGGCTGAGCTGCTTATAGGATGGGCATCAGAAGGACCCCATGGTGGTGAAACCTAAAAGTAAAAGTGCACCATATATGTCAGGGGTGCCAAAGACGTCGATCGCAGTCTAAAAGTAGATCCGCGTCAAGTTCCTGATAGACCAGCATCGGAAGTCGACACAGAAGGGATATATATATTTACATCCACGCAGGTGGTGATCTGCTCACTGCTCCCCAGCAGCAGGCTTGCACCCTTAATTTGCATTAAAAAAATTGGGCGGGTTTTGAAAGTCCAAACCAACGCAACTTTAAAAACTAGCCCAAATCCGTATATTGGCGGATTTGGGTTTTTAAAACCCGCCACTAATTTTTACAACTAGCCCAATTTGGCTAGAAACCCACCAACCTGGCAGGGAAGAGGGACTAAAATTCTGATGTTACAAATTGTAACAACTTCTCCACAGCTTACAGGCAGCATGCAGGAACTACATAACCCACAATGCATTGCACTGGGATCTTCCATTCCTTATTGAAATCATGTGTGCAGGGAATTATGGGGTTTGGAGGATGCAGGCTGAGGACAGATGGCTGCTGATACAAAGTAACAGTAGTCTGCTAGCTCAGCAAAGTAGTCAAGACAGATCAGCAGGGGCTAGGCTTAGGGAACTGTCCCAAACTATTAAAAATCATGAAAAGTTGCATATTTTTTAATTGATGTATATAGCAAAGTTGTTGAAATTTTGTTTACTTTTTAAAAAGCTAAAGTTATGTTTTTGTGGAGTTCCCCTTTAAGGATGATCAGATTGTTTAGAACAAGGTGTACCTTTAAAGAATAATGCAAATTCGAAGCAACTTTTAAAATTTGCATTCATTAAATATTCTCAATAGTTTGAGTAGTGATAGCTATTGGAAACAGCATGTGTATTTTTATTCACATCCATGTTGGTTCTGACTGTTGAAACCATGTAGCGGAAGATGGCCAAATAAAGGGGTGGTTCACCTTTTGAGTTAATTTTTTTGATGATGCAAAGGGTGATATTAGGAGAATATTTGCCATTGGTTTTCATTTTTTATTATTTGTGTTTTTTGACTAATTTTGCTTTTTATTCAGCTCCAGTTTTCAATTTCAGCGGTCTGGTTGCTAAGGTCCAAATGACCCTAGCAACGTGCATTGATTTGAATAAGAGACTGGAATATGAATAGGAGAATGCATCATAGGAAGATGAGTAATGAAAAAGCAGCAATAACAATACATTTGTAGCTTTCAGAGTATTTGTTTTTTAAATGGGGTCAGTGGCCCCCATTTGAAAGCTGGAAAGAGTCCAAAAAAATGGCCAATGATGAAAAATCTCTAAAAAAAAACAATGAAGCCCAAGCAATTGAAAAGTTGCTTATAATTGGCCAGTCTATGACATACTAAATATTAACTTAAAGTTGAAGCACCCTTCTTGCATACCTGTAAAGAAGTAGGCAAGGCTGACTTCAGCTACATTGTTTTTAATTGACAAAAGTAGGTGTGCAACAAATAATGTATATGAAAGCTTTAATAATAATGTATAGGATAACTGCAAAAAAATGTATTGCAATGCCCTTAAAGGAAAACTATACCCCCCCAAACAATGTAGGTCTCTATTAAAAGATACTGAGTAAAACAGCTCATGTGTAAAACCCTGCTTCATGTAAATGAACCATTATCATAATAATATCCTTTTTTAGTAGTATGTGCCATTGGGTAATCATAAATAGAAAATTGCCATTTTAAAAAATAAGGGCCGCCCCCTGAGATTGTAAGATTCACTGTGCACACATACAAACCACATGTAAGGTCACATGAGCCAATTAACAGACAGAGTTCTGCCTTTTGCTTCCTCACTTCTTCCTGTTACAGTTAGTGTTGTAGTATTTCTGGTCAGGTGATCTCTGAGGCAGCACAGATAGAGTCACGAAATGGTGGTTCAAGGCAAGAGATGTAAACGGGCAATATTTATGTAAATATATATTCCAGTTTGGTAAGATTCTTTAATATGTCATTCAATTTGATATAAACGATCTGTTGCTTAAGTATTCATTTTGGGGGTATAGTTTTCCTTTAATCCACATCAGTCAACAAATTGCATTGTGACCTCGCCTGACATGCTAGCACAGGGGTCCCCAATCTTTTTTTTTTTTTTACCTGCGAGCCACATTTAAATGTAAAAAGAGTTGGTTGGTAGGCAACACAACATGAAAAAAATCCTGCGGGGTTCCAAAAAAGGGCTGGGATTGGCTATTTGGTAGCCCCTATGTGGTCTGGCAGCCTACAGGAGGCTCTGTTTTGCAGTACCCCTGTTTTTTATGCAACCAATACTTGCCTGGAATACAAAAATAAGCACTTGTAATTTGTATGATTATCCGCTAGGGCAGTGATCCCCAACTGGTGGCTCGTGAACAATATGTTGCTCACCAACCCCTTGGATGTTGCTCACAAGCTACTAGTTAGGGATCACTGGAGCAGTGGCCGGAGAAACCAGTGTGCAGGTCAGGTTGGGACACATTGCTTGTTGACTTTACAAGACTGAAGTTAAGCTTGAAACAGCTTGAAAAAAAAGGTGAGATTTTGAAGAAAAACATATTTGCTGCCCTTGGTACTCTTGGATCTGTGGCTCATACAGCAGTGTCTTCAAATATCTGTAACTTCATTATTAGCTGGAGTGTGTATCAATGGGACCTTAGCCACAAAAAAGTCAGAAAACCACTGTAAAAGGACGAGGAAAGTTTAATACACCTGGGGCAGAATAGATGACCGTCAAAGCGTAGGTTGGTGCTCTTCTTCTTTGTGTTTTGGATTTTGTCATGATTTTTATGGTGTAGTTTTTTATTACTAAATTACACTGTTTACACTGCAAATAATTCAATCTACCATATAAAATTTAATTCCTGAACCAACAAGTGTATATTTTTTTTTTAGCTAATATTGGTGTTTAGGCAGCCATCGCAGGTCATTTTGCCTGCTCATGTGCTTTCAGAAAGAGCCAGCCCTTCATGATGGAATTTCTATCAGACAGTCTCCTACTCCATGTCACTGAAGGAGTTGCAGTTGCACCAGTTAATAGTGCTGCTGCACTGAAATCTGTTTTTCAAAAGAGCAAACTTTTCTATATTTAATTTTCACATTTGACATGGGGTTAGACATATTGTCAGTTTCCCAGGTGCCCTCAGTCATGTCATTTGCGCTCTGATAAACTTAAGTCTCTCTTTAGTGCTGCGTTGGAGTGATATCACCCCTCTCCCTCCCAGCAGCCCATCAGCAGAACAATGGGAAGGTAACAAGATGAATCAAAGTACATTTAAAAAAAAAAAAAAATGTTTTTCCTTGACCGTATCCATTTAAGCCAGGGGTCCCCATCCTTTTTCATCCGTGAGCAACATTCAGATGTAAAAAGAGTTGGGGAGCAAAACGAGCATGAAACACGTTCCTGGGTGGTGCCAAATAAGGGCTGTGATTGGCTATTTTTGGCCCCTATGTGGACTGGCAGCCTACAGGAGGCTCCCGTTTGGCAGTACACCTGGTTTCTATACAACCAAAACTTGCGCCCAAGCCAGGAATTTAAAAATAAGCATCTGATTTGAGGCCATTGAGAGCAACATCCAAGTGGTTGGGGAGCAACATGTTGCTCATGAGCTACTGGTTGGGGATCATTGGTTTAAGCTAATACGTGGTGAAAACGCATAGCTGTATGTTTTAGAGCTGAATGGCAGCAGATTGGCATTTTTCCACCAATGAAAAATATGCAAATAAAGCTGCACAAATCCGTGTTAGTGGCAAAGCAGTCATAATGTGTTTTTCGTGTTTTAATATTTTAGTAGTTTTAGGGTATGGTTATCCAAGTTATGGGAAAAAATCCCAAGTCCCAAGCATTATGGATACTAGATCCCATACCTGAATGTTTGTTTTTAGTGGAGTTAGAAGATTAGATTTTGTCACTTTTGTGAAGCAGTAAGAATCATATTTTCTCTCTTTTTTTAATAGGTTTTATCCAGTTTACATTTCCTCCTATATCGCCGCAGTGAGATATAATTTAGCACTTTATCGCTGCTCGTGCCACCTAGCTACACCTGAGCCATTTCTGTGAGTCTGACGCACTGCTACCAAAGGACTGTCCCTTGCCTGGGAATGTTCCAAAGGCTGAACAATATGTTTGCTGGAGAATGCAGCAATGTCTCAAGCCAAGAAACCAAACTAAGCGAAAAAGAAGATGACGAATGGATTGTTGTCGACTTCATAGGTATGAATGTAATGCTTTTACACAAATGTCTATGTATGTCCTACTGATGGGATGCTTTTATGTGGAACTTTTTAAATATTTGAGACGATAAGACTTAACACCCAAGCAACAATGATTCTAGCATAGTAGCCGCAACACTACTTCCTGCTTTGCAGCTCTCTAACTTTGAGTTTGCCAGTGACTTGAAGGGGGGTCACATGGGACATAACCAGGGCCGGATTTACATAATGGGCGCCCCTAGGCCCACTGACATTCGTCGCCCCTGTCTCCTCCCCTTTATTTGGGCAAATTTTCATCATCTGGACTGGAGCAATGGGGGTTTAAAAAATTATTGTATCTCCAGTGCATCCCCAGTGTTTTTGAATCAATGTGGGTGTGGTTGGGCAGCATGCCGCCCCCCTAAAATCCTGCCGCCCTAGGCCCGGGCCCAGGTGGCCTTTCCACAAATGCGGCCATGGAAATAACTATTCAGTGAGTTTGCAATTGATCCTTAGCATGCAGTTAACAGTTATGACCCAAGTGACCCCCCTCACGTCACTGATTGGTTACTGCCTGGTAACCAATCGGTGGAAACCAAGAGAGCTGCAAAGCAGGAAGTAGTGTTCTGGCTATTATGTTAGACATCCAGTCACTCCAGCCTTTATACATTAAATTTTTGCCTAACTAACTATACTAGACACAGTTTTTATTTTTACCCTGAACAATTCCTTTAAGTCTGTATGAATTTTATGGTCACAGCCTCATTGCACCCTCACATAATAGTTTAACATATAGTGTTGAACACAACTGTCCCTTTTTTTATATAATTCATACAGAAACAGTGGCTAGCTCCATGATGTAGCTCCCACCCTTTCCAGCTATAGTCAGGTGATTCCAGTTGTGGCCAATAAAGGGGCAACCATGTTTGGGAGTTTAACCCTTGAAAGCAAGTAAGTTGCAGGTAAAATTCAGTCCATTTGTAAAATGTATAATGAAGCAATAGAATTATTAATGAAACAGATGAAAGTTGAGTGGAGGACTGGCCAGATATGGGATGACTTTGACGTATTTGTCCAGCTTAAATATATTGCAATATATGGACAAACAATCCCTATTGACTGATGTTACCCATGAAACATTGTTTTAGTCAGCAAATTAAATTCTTTATAATACAATTCAATTTCATTTAACAACATAATCACATGCACATAAAATATGAACACTTTATTTTTGATACCTATGCCAATCTTCAAATGCATTTGTTTTCACCATTGCCTCATTCAGCTCAAGTGGATCCTGGTTCGAGGTTTTCTGAAGAAGCAGCAACGTTTGAAGTCATATCACATTCTGATGAAACACCTGTTACAACACAGGGGCCCAGTGCTTTTGAACATTTAGGAACCACAAGTGACTCGTGCTTCATTCATTTCAACCTATGCCCCATGGAGGAGAGCTGGTTTGTGACACCACCCCCTTGTTTTACTGCAGGAGGACTGACGAGTGTGGGGGTGAAAACCAGCCCTTTGGAAAACCTTCTCATTGAGCACCCAAGCATGTCTGTGTATGCTGTTCATAACTTGTGCCATAAACCAGAGACTAGTTGTGAATCTGTTTTTCCCAGGCTTGATAGAATAGAGTAAGTATAGTGTAAGTTTCTGGTCTTTTGTTACATATTTCTTGTGTCTATTGCTTGATCATTTTCTATATGTATTTATTATGGAGGGCAGTGTTCTTTAAAGGAACTGTAACATATAAAAATGAAAGTGTTTTAAAAGAACAACAATATAATGTATTGAATGAAGAGAAGACGAAAGAAGTTGAAGAAGGCGAAAGAAGTTGAAGAAGATAGCAACAAGGAGCTTTTCCCAGAAATACCCTGGGCTGGTGCAGTATTTAGGAGCACTGGCCCAGGGCATAAATGATTATAATCAATAGGAGTGGTGCCTAAAACATCAGTGAAGAATATCCCATTTGCCATAATCCTTAAAGGGTCAGTAACACGAAAAAATTTAATTGTTTTAAAGTAAGAAAAATATAATATACTCTTGCCCTGCACTGGTAAAACTGATGTTTTTGCTTCAGAAACACTACTATAGTTTATATTAGTGATCCCCAACCAGTGGCTCATGAGCAGCATGTCGCTCCTTAACCCCTTGGATGTTGCTCCCCATGGCCTCAAAGCAGGTGCTTATTTTTCAATTCCAGTTTTGGTTATATGGAAACCAGCTGTACTGCCAAACTGAGCCTTCGGTAGGCTGTCAGTCTTCATATAGGCTCCAGGAACATTTTTCATTCTTGTGTTGCTCCCCAAATCCTTTTACATTTGAATGTTACTCACGGGTAAAAAAAAAAGGTTAGGGGCCCCTGGTTTATATAAACAAGCTGCTGTTCAAAAACTGCACCAGCCCAGTGTACTTCTGTAAAATCTCCTTGTTGCCATATTCTTCAGATTCTTTAATCTTCTCTTCATTCTGATCCAGGCAGGCACAGGTGCGATAAAGTGGAAGCAAACTTAGATGCAAAAAGCCATCTTTTTCACTCTATTGTGCATGCGCTTGCCTGGGCCAAGAGAAAAGAAGACAGCAGAGAAAGAAGATTGATGAGAATTCGCTTCAACATAAATACCCTGAGCTAGTGTAGTTTTTTGCTAGCAGGGACATTGTCCTGGGGTAGAAGGTAAGTGATTATAATCACTGGGGGGGGGGTAGCCTAGCATTATGGACTTAAAAGTACAGCCGGGGGCAAATTACCTACATAAATATACAGTAATTTTATGGATTTAACATTTTCTCAGAATTTACTCCATTGTGATGATGTGCCTTGGGTAACATAAAATCAGGGGTTCTACTGTAGATAGTGGGAAACTGACATTTTATATAAAAACTAGGTTGTTTTTTCCTTGTATTACTACATACCTAGTGAATAATAATTTGTATTCACTGGGTGGACAGGAGTTTCTTTTTAATAAATGCTTTATATAGTGAATAAAGTACACACTCTTGTAAATTATAAGGATATTATAAGTTACCATGTAACAACACAAGGTCATGCAACTCCAAGGTAACTTCTAATATCCTCATATTTTGTAACAGGGTACTTTATTTATTATAATGCACAAGTTTCAGTGAGTCTTGTGACTGAAATGACATCACCACTCACCATTTATAACTGATGACATCAATACCATTTATATAGTGAATAAAGTACCACCTCTTGTAAAATATAAGGATATTATAAGTTATTGAGGAGTTTCATGACCATATAAAAGCATGAGGCCGAAGGCTGAGTGTTTTTATACAGGTCATGGAACTCCGAGGTAACTTCTAATATCCTCATATTTTGCAACTGGGGGTACTTTATTTATTAAAATACACAAATTTCAGTGAGTCATGTGACAGAAATGACATCAGAACTCACCATTTATAAGAATATAATTTACAAGATATTCATGGCTTTTGTGTATTATAAATTGTATTCTGACACATATGCTCCTGGTTATTCTAAAATTATAAGAAACATACCAAATTATCTTTACAAATACAGGTATGGGATAGACTGCTTGGGACTTTGGGTGTTCCAGATAAGGGGTCTTCCCATACTTTGGATCTCCATTGCTCAAGTCAACTAAAAAAAATTATTTAAGCATTAAATAAACCCAGTAGGGTTGTTTTGCCTCCAAAAAGGATTAATGATATCTTAGGTGAGATCCAGTACTGTTTTATTATGACAAAAATCATTTTTAAAAATTTGAATTATTGGTTTAAAATGGAGTTTATGGGAGTCTGCCTTCCTGTAATTGGGGGCTTTCAGATAATGGATATCATACCTTTAATATAGTTTGTTAAATGTATTGCATGATTCTTTTTCTAAAATAATTGTATTTATTTTTAGGTTGGATACAGAGGATAAAAAAAAGAGTAAACACTCACATTGCTCTATCGCAGCTCTTGCTGCTCGCACGAAAGTACTGGAGAACACCAAAACCTATCTCGGCAATAAGTTGACTAAACGTCATTTGGATAAACATCTTAACCGAAAAGGTTTTAGACTCCAGAATCTCATTCGAGGATGCCGTTCCCAACAGATCAAGCACAGCAGACTCCTCGTTCACCAGCCTTCACCGCGTCAGTATAATTACTGAAGGAATATTCCTGCATCGTTCCCTGGGTTGAGTAGCAGAGAGGCTTTCAATACACAGTGCAGCATACAGGTCATTCTGGTACTAGGACTGTACAGGTCTCAGTTCTGTACCTTGTAAGTTCAGAACAAGGTTAATACATTCTTGTTAACCTATGCTTATTATGGAGATATGGTATCTGTAAAATACAGAGGAACAGAACTTTTTTTTTTTAAAGATCCTTTATGTAACGCTAGCATTGAAATCTTGATACAGAAGAAACACTGAAATCGATGCAGTTGCCTAAGGGACTCACAAAACCAAAGCTAGTGTGTGTTGGTACAGAAAGTACATATTCTGTAGCATTATTATAATGGTTATTCAGCCACGTGACTTCTCGTTCTTTCTTAATATTTCTCCTGAAGATCAGGACCCCTCTGCTAATCATTTCTAAACTGAAATTTCTCACCAGCACTTGTCAGAGAAGATCCATAGAAATAAGGGAGAACACTTTGGTCACTACAGTGATTAAGTTTAATAAACACATTTTTTAAAATTAGGGATTGAGGGCTTCTTAAATGTGTCTTGAACTAGATGTTGTGTCCACTGTCATATATAAGATTATTGTACTATGTACAATATTTACTGTGAGGGAGAATTTTAAACAGGGAAGTGGATTATGACAACGTTTGTATTTCACACGTAGAACTATTGTATAAATCTGTTTCACATAATTGATATTCCTACATCAAAATATCATGCCTGAATTTTTACTTATTTTACATTACTTGTGATGGACAGCCATAAAGGGATAAAAGCAATATGCAAAAAAAAAAAAATAAATAATGAAACTTATTGTATTATATTGATTAATATTAATCTTTCCTTGTTTAGTAGTACTAATGAGATCTCTCAGTCAATAGAGACTACACACACACAACTCCAATAGAGAGAATCATGCCTTTCCAATCACTTTGTGATTTGCCCTCAATTGGTTATCATAGTTTCAGAATGAAGATCTGTCATAACAGCTCTGAAATCTGCTTTATCTTTATGATAAGACAGCAGGAAAATAAGAATTTGGTTTTATACTAGGTTTTACTGCTCTGTGTTTTACTCTGGATCAGACTGGCCTACAAGTCCACCAACAGATCTTCCCATGGGCCCAGACTCCAGCTGGTACAAGGATAGGTCAGTTCCCATCGGCCCCTTTTTAATTTCAACCATAGGCTTATATAACACCTAGAACATTTGGTACTGTCTCAATCCTAGGTCCCAGTATGACCTTGGGTTTACTTGGAAATTGGACAGTTTGGGTCTGTTTATTAAGCTGTGTAAAAAGTGGAAAGAAACAACTGGTGATGTTGCTGATAGCAACCAATCAGATCTTTTGTTGTTTTCTGAAGGTGGCCATACACGGGCCAATAAAAGCTGCAGACAGACCGTGTCGGCAGCTTATTGGCCCGTGTATGGGGGCCCCCGACGGGCTTCCCCGATCGAGATCTGGCCGAAAGTCGGTTGGAAATGGGTTTAAAAATCCCGTCGGATCGCGGCCGCATCTGTTCGTTGATGTGAATGCTAGGATCCGATCGTTGGGCCCTAGGGCCCACGATCGGATCTGCCCGATATTGCCCACCTCAAGGTGGGCATATCAGAGGGAGATCCGCTAGTTTGGCGACATCGCCAAACGAGCGGATCTATCCATGTATGGCCACCTTAACTGTTGAAATCTAATTGCTGATTGGTTGCTCTGGGCAACATCACTGGTAATGATTCTCTCTAATAAATAGGCCCCTTTGTGTCCTAATGCACCATACCTGTGTTCTTTAGGTTCATCCTCCCTACATTTTCTTTTTTGCTAATGGTAGGAGGAGCCAAACACTAAGAATATTTGGAGGGCATTTCCATAATGCTAAAATGAGTACATTTTATTATGTAGTCCCAACCCCCTCAGTTCTACCCAACAACTGTATGTATTGTGCCATTTAAAATAGTGTGAAATGTACATCACCAGGAGGTGACATGAGACTTTTATAGCAGGATAGAATAGTGTATAGGAGGAGTGTTGTACTTAGTAACATATTCGTTAGTATAGAACGAAAAAAAACAAGAAGACAAATTAAACTTAAATCACTAAATCTTTATAAAGAAATAACTTACCGAAACTCCACTTGCGTCCCTATTCAAAAAAGGCGACAGTGATGATCCATCATGTGGCGCTCGATTGCTCCTCCCTGGCTATCTCCTATAAGGAAAGCAGGGAGGAGAAATAAAGCGCCGCACAATGGATTGCCAGATCGCCTTTTCTGAAGAGGAGCGCAAGCAGAGTTACGGTAAGTTATTTCTTATTAAAGACTTAGCGATTTAAAAGTTTAAGGGGCAGATTTATTAACGGTCAAATTTCAAAGATAAAAATACTTCGAAATTCGACAATCGAATTAAAATACTTCGACATGGAATTTGACGTTTTTTCAGCGAATTTGGGTATCCTGCGGTCGAAGTAAAATCAGTTGATTCGAAGGATTTCAGCAATTTTTTCTTTGGCTTAAAAAAACTTACAAAACTGGTCTAGAAGGTCCCCATAGGCTAACATAGCACTTTGGCAGGTTTAATTTGGCGAAATATTGAATTCAAATTTTTTTTTAAAGAGACCGTACTTCGATTATTGATTGGTCGAATATTCAAACTATTTTTCTTCAAATAGAATTCAAAGTCGTAGTTTCCTATTCGATGGTCGAAGTATCCAAAAAATTACTTTGAATTTTTTGCTTCGAAAATTCCCCCGAATTCACTTCGACCCTTGATAAATCTGCCCCGAAGTGTTTTTTTTTTTTCGTTATATACTAACGAATATTGTTTTTTTTTTTTGTTTTTTTTTTAAATACTGGTCCTTTAACACTTTTAAATGGTGCAGTGATCAATGAGCTCTTGGGGCTGCAGGAATGGTGGCAGGTGTAAAATACAAATCCACTTCTGGTAATAGAATGCCTGGTGCATAATGATGGAGGGATTGGCACCTTCCCAATGCTTAAAGGGCAAGCTAATTCACTGGCACAATTTTCTTGCCATTATAAATCAGGCCTAACACAAAATAACTTTTTTGCTAATTCTGCAGTTCGGCATTATCCTAAGTAGTATCATTATTACAAGTAGTACGTAATTAGCAAATATGTTCTTTTCCCACTTGTAATTTGCTGATGCCTGTCCTTCATTGACTGTATTTATCATGTTTGTCATGTTTTCTCATGAAAGCCATAATATACTGTTAACCATACAGATTGTAACAGTCACCACTGCCCTATTTAACTCCAGTCTCTTCACACAAACACCTAAAACATAATGTTCACAATGATTTGTCCTTCTTTTGTTATGAAGGTCATAATTGTGCAACAATTGAAATGACTTGTGCTTTATCTAACCTACTCCCAGAAAGTTACAGGTGTTTAACATCCTATTCATTTAAATACTGCCTTAATTATTAATATTAAATTCCCAAGGCACTTTGTTAGTCGTTTTCCTTGAGGTCATGTATATGTACATGTGTGTTTTCCTTGTGAATATTGTGTGAGATGAAATGTTCTTAATGAAATCAATCAGGGCAGTCACACTGTTAGTAGTGGGAGGTCTATTTCCTGTTCTTTGAGGGGGGTGTTTATCTTTATTTTAACTCTGAGTTTGTTAGACCTATTCTAAGAAAATTTTCATTTGATCTTCATTATTTTGTATGTTTTTTTAATTATATGAGTCTTTGCTCCCTGAAAGATCTACTGTAAGGATTCAATGCATTTTTAGTGTTGTTCTTATTTTTAATTGTATCCTATATTCTAACGTTCTGAAAGCTATGGTGTTGCTGGGGTTTAATCAGATCAAAAATGTAAATATTTCAAATACCACAAAAAATGAGGAGTATTGCAAAATGTGTTAGAATATTGCTGTGTGCACCATACTATAAGTTAATTTTTTTCCAGTGAATCAGCCCAGGAGGCATTGGATTTTAAAGAAGAAAATACAATCTGAGCAGCTTGTCAACATTGCAAACTGATATAGATATCTGTGCTTATTTCAGGGCATATATATATATAATATATAATCACTTTGTCGTCTTCTTTTTTTAGCAGCTTTGAAGTAGGTAGGGCTAGAAAGAACCTGTAGCTAATCAGAACTTTAGAACATAACTGTAATCAAAGTCCGCAAAAAAAAGTGTAAAATTAACTTCTAGTTCATAAATCCAACAATAAGGGGCACATTTACGAAGGGTCAAATATCGAGGGTTAATAAACCCTCGAATTCGGCCCTCGAGGTAAAATCCTACGAATTTGAATATCGAATTCGTAGGATATACCGCAAATCCTACGATCGAACGATCGAAGGAAAATCGTTCGATCGAACAATGAAATCCTTCAAATCGAACGATTCAAAGGATTTTAATCCATCGATCAAAGGATTTTTCTTTGATCAAAAAAACCTTAGCAAAGTAATGGGGAAGGTCCCTATAGGCTAACATTGTACCTCGGTAGGTTTAAACTACCGAAGTATGTAGTCGAAGTTTTTTTTTTTTTTTTTTTTAAAGAGACAGTACTTCGACTATCGAATAGTCGAACGATTTTTAGTTTGAATCTAAGTCGCCTATTCGATGGTCAAGTACCCAAAAAAATAATTTGAGGTTCGAATTTTTTTTTACTTCAAATCCTTCACTCGAGCTTAGTAAATGTGCCCCTAACTGTGTCATGTGTTGGTTCTGCAATGGATTAGAATGGTGCAGTCCATGTCTTCTTGATGTCATATAAAGTAGAATGATTACTGTTTGTTGTAGTTAATGTTTTCTGTGTTTTTGCCAGGTTCTGCCCTGTGGTTACCATTAAACTTGAGACGGCACTTGTTCCCCATTTTAGACTGGAAATCTGGCTGTTCTACAGAATTTGTTAGACCTTCAAAGGAGAAATGAAAGGTAATCTTACTGGGTCCCAATTTGTTAGGAACCTGCCAGCCTACTAACCTGCTTTCCCCAGGATGACCCCAGTTATCGTTCCTTTACTTCTCCTTTAAGGTATGCAGTAGCAGCTATCAATCTGTAAGTAGTCTGATTCTTTGTGTGTGTGTGTGTACAGGATAGTAGCAAATGTACTCAGGGTCAATACAATTCAGTCGAACATTGAAAATTCGAAGTACTTAAGACATTTTGTATGTATCCAAGTCTATTTTTTCGTATGCATGGTGTGTTTTAACTTTACATATTATGGGCTGCATCACTGTTTTGCTTTTGATTTTATACTTGTTTTAGCCTTCTTTTTTTATGTTGTGGGCAATATGTTAAGAGAAGGTGCTAGGCTTGTAAGTGTGTTTTATGTCATTATGTTGTATGATCTCACATAGCCAAGGAACACCTTCCAATCCAGATGCTTCATAGACTGAAAGTGTTATTTAGAAGCTGTTTGTGGCATACGTTAAGTACATTTTGTTTATATAGGGTATTCTTTTTTGGTTTGGTTGTTGATGATTAACCACATTTGTATTTTGCAGTCGTACACAGAAAACTTGACCAGAGTTATCTAAAGTAGTATGTTTAAAATATTAGAAGTCTAATGGTTATGATTATATATGTATAGCCTTTGTAATGTTTGTTTTTTTTTTGAATAGTTGCTGTACATTTTAAAACTGTATATTTTAATATGACTGAGACCACTGCTTAATAGCTGTTAAAGGAACAGTAACACCAAAAAATGAAAGTGTTTTAAAGTAATTAAAATATAATGCACTAATACAACTGTTGTGTGTGTGTGTGTGTGTGTGTGTAGCCATTCACAGGTAACATAGCTGATAACAAATTCACTCTGTAGAATCCTATTGTATTCTATTACAGAGCTTATCTGTTATCTGCTAAGTATCACATGCCTTTTCTCCTTTTTTTAGCTTGAATGGCTGCCCCCATGGCTACACAATAGCCTATTTACATAAACTATAGTAGTCTTTCTAAAAAGCGAACACATAACGTTTACCAATGCATAGCAACAGTACATTATATTTTACTTTAAAATGCTTTTATTTTTTGGTATTACTGTTTCTTTAAGTATACATGGATATTAGTGTATGCCCAATAATGGAACAGTTGATACTGCTATTCTTTTCATTATCCTCTGCATATACAGTATACACATGTCCTGTAGGATATTTGCCTTGTGCAGAGTTTTATTTCAAGCATTAAGGGGCCCATTTACTTTGCTCGAGTGAAGGAATAGAGGAAAAAAACTTCGAATTTCGAATTTTTATTGGCTACGTCGACCATCGAATGGGCTACTTCGACCTTCGACTGCGATTTGAACTAAAAATCGTTCGACTATTCGACCATTCGATAGTCGAAGTACTGTCTCTTTAAAAAATTCTTCGACCCCCTTAGTTCGCCACCTAAAACCTACCGAGGTCAATGTTAACCTATGGGGAAGGTCGCCATAGGCTTCCTAACAATTTTCTGATCGATGGATTAAAGGATTTAATCGTTCAATCGAACGATTATTCCTTCGATCGTTTGATCATATGAATATCTCTAAATCCTTCGACTTCGGTATTCGAAGTCGAAGGATTTAAATTCGGCAGTCGAATATCGAGGGTTAATTAACCCTCGATATTCGACCCTAGATAAATATGACTATTTTGTCTCTTTATGACCAGCATAGACCATAGATGCAGTTTTTGTGGGCTTATATTATGCGGTCTCTAGAAAATAGCAGTTACTCTGGAAAACCCTCGGATAATGAATGAATAGTGAAATTAGAGCAAATGGGGCATGTTTCTAAAGAATACTTTAATCAATATATATATATATATATATATATATATATATATATATATATATATATATATATATATATATATATATATATATATATATATATATATATATATATATATACTTTTTTAAAAATTACATTTATTGTTCAGGCAAGAGTTAAACTGAGCATCCCCTAACCAATTTAATTCCTATTTGCCAGCAGATGGTAATGGATGGGTTGCAGAAGGGGGGTGAGCCATCTGCACTAAAACTGACACACCCAAATCACTGTTTATCCTAATGGCTAGCTGTTTTTACTTTATTTCCTGGCTTGGAAATGCATAATCAGAATGCAGAATCTGCTGAAGTTCAGGCAATGGGGACATGGGGATTGAAGTTCAGTAACATCTGTTTGCCCATTAAAGATCATTGAAAATGATGGCAGTTTATATTAAGTATTTTTGTCATGCTGTGAGCTGATAATCTGATCTACCACATATACAGATGCAATATTATCCTACACTAATGATTGTGTCATTGGGTGGACTCTATAGCAAATGATATTGCAGGGCAAATTTAACCCAAAGACCATTCTACTTTCAGTATAATGTAGACACATATTTTAAGACAACTTGCAATATGTAATAGAAAAATTGTAGCCCCTTAGAGCAAGTTTTTTTTTTTTTTTGCTGTTCGGGATAATGACTCCCCTTATTTTAAAGCTGGAAAGAGGCAGAACAGGAAGGAAAATAATAAAAATAAAAAGATATTAAGACAAAATAGTTGGGAAGAATAAGACATACTAAAACTTAAAGGGGTTGTTCACCTTTAAACACCTAGGGGCACATTTACTAAGGGTCGAATATCGAGGGTTAATTAACCCTTGATATTCGACCATCGAAGTAAAATCCTTCGAATATCGAAGTCGAAGGATTTACCACATTTAGTTCGATTGAACGATCGAAGGAAAAATCATTCGATTGAACGATTAAATCCTTCAAATCGAACGATACGAAGGATTTTAATCCATCGATCGAATGATTTTTCTTCGATCAGAAATTGCTAAGAAATCTTATGGGGAAGGTCCCCATAGGCTTACATTGGTGCTCGGTAGGTTTTAGTTTAAAGAGACAGTACTTTGACTATCGAATAGTCGAATGATTTTTAGTTCGAAACGTTCAAGTCGTAGTTGAAGGTCGAAGTAGCCAATTCGAAGTTTTTTTCATTCTAATCCTTCACTCGAGCTTAGTAAATGTGCCCCCTAGTTGTTTTCAGATAGATCACCAGAAATAATGACTTTTTCCTATTACTTTCTATTTTCTATGTGTGACCGCTTTTCTAGTATTGAAGTGTAAAGTGTAATTTTTCACCTTCTAAAGCAGCTCTGGGAAGGGGGTCGCTGACCCTGTAAACTGTTGAGCAGAATCCCTGAGCTTTATTAAAGGCAGCCGTTAGAATTGATACAATAGTTGCTAATAGTCACTGAGAAATGTATCAACTAATTGTGTCAACTAAATGTAGCAAATTGTAACAGTTCAGAGTCTGAACCTGGATCACTGAGCTGACAGAGGGAAACACCAAAGACAGGGACTTAAAATTAGATTTTGGAAAAAATAGAAAATAATTAACAAAAAAAAAAAAAAAAAGTCTTTATTGTTTTGAAAACAATTGAACTGAAAAAAGTGTTTTGAAGGTGAACAATCCATTTAAAGGTGAACTAACCCTTTAAATGTTTTAAAGTTATTTGTTTGTGTAATTGCTATTATTTTGGTGTTTACAACCTGCATTGTGTTATTCCCTGGCTAAAGTTTGGAATCTCCTTTTTATGCAGGGTTGATTATTATACTGACCCCACAAAGGCCTGAGAATTCGTTATGCTGATTGGTTTTACGTACAGTTCTGTAGATGACATATTCATGTTAGTGAACCCATTACCATTCATTTAATTTCTTTATAAATTAATAAAGTGGTTTTATATGGCAAAACTGCTACTCCGGAACATGTATTGTGAATAGCAAGGGACGGCTTGGTTTATTTTGAGACATGAGAGGGGTGTGTGTATGGATGCTGGGTTTTCATTTGGAGGGGTTGAACTTGATGGACTTTTTTTTTTAATCTATCTATCTTCAGTATCCGCACTCAAATCAAGCAATCTCAGGGGTGCACAGCCAATTGTCAATGATATAATCAAAGTTTAGAATAAAGCATTCCTGGGCCAGCACTTCCCTTAGTGAAACAAGTGTCTTTTTACTTTACACACTGTGATGTGTGTAAAATAAAAAGACACTTTTTTTCACGAAGAGAATTGCTGGCCCAGGAATGCTTTATTCCAAACTTTGATTATCTATCTATCTATCTATCTGTCTATCTATCTATCTATCTATCTGTCTATCTATCTATCTATCATGTATCTATCTATCTATCTGTCCTATCTTGTAAATAAATATTGTTGTCAGAGTGGTCTTTTGGCGTAAGTGCAGGTATGGGATCCGTTATCCACAAACTTCTTATCCAGAAATCTCTGAATTTCAGGAAGGCCGTCTGCCACAGACTCCATTTTATCCAAATAATCCAGATTTCCCTTTTCTCTGTATAGGTATGGGATCCGTTATCTGTAAACTCATTATCCATAAAGCTCCAAATTACGGAAAGGCTGTGTCCCATAGACTCCAGTTTTTCCAAATTTTTAAAAATGACTTCCCTTTTCTCCGTAATAATAAAACAGTACCTTGTTCTTGATCCCAACTAAGATATAATTAATCCTTATTGGAAGCAAAACCGGCCTATTCGGGTTATTTAATATTTACATGATTATTTGGTAGGTGTATGAAGATCCAAATTACGGAAAGATCCATTATCCGGGAAAACCCCAGGTCCCGAGCATTCTGGATAACAGGTCCCATACCTGTACTAATACAACAGTATATTGTAATTGATAATCCTTATTGGAGGCAAGACAATCTTATTGGGTTTATTTAACGTTTAAATGATTTTCTAGTTGATTTAAGGTATGAATATCCAGATTACGGAAAGATCCGTTATACAGAAATCCCCAGGTCCTACGCATTCTGGATAATAGGTCCTATACCTGTAACCTGGTTTTTTGCTCCTGTATGTCGATGACAGTGAGTTCTGCCCACTTTAATATAAGTACATACTTTACTATTCTAATGTTTATATATTTTATTGCTTCCTGTATATGGTTGCTAGTACGTTGGTACAGATTGTTGTGAAAAGGGCAAAAACACCCTTGTGTGATTGGTTGAGTCGTGTTCTTTTCCTCTTAACCTGCCAGTGACTGAGCGATGACACGACTGAATGGTTTTTACATTTTCATGCTGTGTTTGCCTGACAAGAACTTGAACTTTTTATAAGGGACATTTCCAGTAAAATTAAATTCTATGCATAAACGGCAGCTTATTTCTTGAGCCACATCCTTTAAAGAAGCAGTTCTTATTGTTAGTGTTTCTGGAGACTTGAATGTTGTGTGTAAAGGTTGTATGGTTCAGTGAGTAAAGGGTAAAATACAGCACTTTGCCAAAAAAAAAAAAAAAGTAGAATTATTTAAATTAACACAAAATTTGTATTGTGAAATTGTTGTGAGCATTATGTTAAACACACAATGAGGCCTTTTTATTTGTATGTAATGGTCTGTATCTTAATAAATAAAATATTGGTTAATTTATTTGTGTTTTTTTGTTCCACAAGAGCATTTGGGGCAAATTCCCAGCGTCGGCTTCGCATCCATCGCAGGCTTAAATTCGCTAGGACAACGCTAATTCACTAAAGTGTGAGGTTGCGTCCAGAGCGCCAAACGCTGGCGAATTTTCGCTAGCGTTACTTCAGCATTTACAGCGAAGATGTGCTAGTGTTGCCTAAATTGCATATGGCGGGGAATGATGAATTCGAATGGACGTATATGTTGCAGCAAATACATTACACTACATGTTTGTATATGTTGCAGCAAATACATTACACTACACAAGTCCAGGGAACCTTAATAAAGAAAATAAAGTTGTTATATTGCCCTACACATGAGCCCACTGTAAAGTTTATGTTCCATATGTTAGAAAATGTAGGGGGGAACCTGGTTACCCAAAAAAAATGTTTACGGACCTTTGCAGGCTATCACTCTGTATGCTGGTAATACATAGTTAGGAACAGACAAACGAGATTTGGTCTGCCCAGGAACTGCAATATTATATGACAAATATACAGGCACTGTTTACATTCAATTCAGGAGGGGATTTTGGCACCACTTTGCTGGCATTGCACTATTATACATTGTGGACATATAGGTTTATAGAGACCAGGCCCAGACTGGCAATCCGTGGGTTCTGGCAAATGCCAGAGGGGCTGCTATAAGGTCCCATAATCAGTATTTAGTGGTGGGGGCTGTTGGGGCCTCTATGTGGGCTGATTGGGCCTCTGTGTACCTGAAATGCCAGGGCCTATTTTAATTCTCAGTCTGGACCTGATCGAGACCAAACCTGTGATGTCACGTTGCAGTGCCAGAACACAGGGCCGCCTTCAAGGGGGTATGGGGGGGACAGTCACACCAGGCCCAGTGGATTTCAAGTTTAAAGGGGGGGGGCAGCGGTGCTGCACTTCCAGGATTATCTGGGCCCCCACTGAGCTGACGTTTAAGTAGAATGTTGGCGATGAGGATGCTGAACATGAACGGATGCTGACAAAGAGTCCAGAAGTCGCAGAAGAAGCTGCTGTCGCCGAGGAGAATTTTTAAGGTAAGATCCACTGAACAACAATGTTTTTTTTTTATAACCCTAGCCAATTTATGGGGGGTCAGTGGCATAACTACAGAGGAAACAGACAGACACCACACCTGCGGGGGGCTGAGGGTACAGGGGGCTCAGCGGGGGTCTGATTCCTCAGTGTTACATGTGTTGGGAAGGTCACTGGTGATGGAGCCCCATACGTATTTAGACTGCTGTGGGGAGGATGCAGGTCACATGCAATTATGTGCAGAGTGGGCCACGAAAAAAAAATCTTTGCAGGGGGGGCCTCTGAAGTTACACCAATGTTTTTGGTGTTTACACCTGTAATGTTTTTTTTACTTGTGTAAAATATTTATTTTTTGACCAAGGGATTAAACCAAATGGCTCTTATTTGTAAATGCAAATTACCGTAGTTCCTAAACTTTTAGGCTTCTGCCAAAAGTTTTTTTTTTTTACTGTTTTAGTGCTCATATCTGTGTGCCCTTTTTACTGTGGTGTGCAGAGCCTGGGGTGGGCAATGATTTCTGATGGCCGCCCTTCCAAGACACCACCATTGCAGGCTGGGAATACACAAAATGTCCATAACTGCATCTGTGCAATGCATGACCAATCTGCCCAGAGTCCCATCTTCCACCACTGGACACCAACATATGTTGAAAGGAGATATGCCAGAGAACTGATTGGTTACTATACTGATAGATGAGACGAGAAGTATGGTCAGACAGGTCTGGGTCAAAATGGGAAGCAAAGGAACAATGCTGAGCTCACAAGAACCAACTTGATAATCAAGCGTCAGTAGCTTGGCAGCATCTTAAAATAGGCCTTAAAACTGTAATTCATCTCTAAATTAACCTGGGGGCGGCCATTTTTCAAAGTCCAAATTTATCTCAACATTTTCTGAAAACTGCTCTGACCAAATCTGCACGGGTTTTCCCCCCTTATTTATCAATACACTTTCCTTAAAATTTTCTGTGCGGGGAAAAAACCCGAATAAATTGTTAAAAAAAAAAAAAAAGAAACCCAGCCAGATAAAGATATCTTCGGGACTTTTTCCATTGACTTAAATGCAACTTCGGCAGGTCTGAGATGCCGGATTTTCTGATTCAGACTTTTTCCATCCTCTGGGTATAAAAATGTAAGGGTTTTTTTTTTCTACTAAAAAATGTGATTTTATATTCGAAAAAACACGATTTTTTGGGGGAGGGGGGTTTTGGCATTTAGACTTTAATAATTAACCCCCTTAGTGTTATAGAGTTGTAAGCAACTTTTTAATTGGTCTTCATTTTTGCTCTGCAAGGCAAAAAATGTATTGTTATTGCTAGTTTTTATTATTCATCTTTCTATTCAGGCCTCTCCTTTTCATATTCCAGTCTCTTATTCAAATCAATGTAAGGGTGCTAGGGTCATTTGGACCCCCCGAAGCATTTTATAGTATGCAGTGGCCCCCAAGCATTTCTTGGGGGCCACTGCACACTGGGGGTCCCAAGAATTTCATGAAACACTGTGACCCCCAAGCATTTCATAGCACACTGTGGACCCCAATTTTCATGAAACACTGTGGCTTTCAAGCATTTTATGCACTAAGTTCTCGAGCATCTCATTTTCAGGGAGCTGTAGGTGCCCTTTATATAAATTGGGGAGCAACTTTACAGACACTCCGTTTGGGGGCAGCTGGTGTTGTGAGACTTATAAAAAGTAAATCGGGACTGTGGAACAGGGAGTCAGTATCAGAACTATGTGTGATAAAGTAGGAGCTGCATTATTTCCTAAATAATTTTCACAAGAGACCACATAAAGCCGCGAATATCTATGCCTATGTTATCTGAGCAGCCAATACCATGTCCGATGTGTTACTGGAATTTATTGTAGCTACATAACTAGGTGTGTCCACCTGCCTGCAGACCTGCAGGAATAACTCACATTCAGTCATTACCAAAACAAGTGAAAGGGCATTTACATTTCAATCTAATTCAATCTAATTCCAATAAAAGAAAAACAAGGTTAACAACTAAGTGCATGACTATGGGACTAGAGGCATTTGGATGCACGGTTTAATAGTGTAGCCTTTTCTTTTTCAAATTGACCAGGTTTAAGGCTGTGCCCTGTAAATTCCCCCGATATAATGAATCATTTACCTTCACATCTCCACTGAAATGTTGTGTCCAACGTATGCATTACCTGCACCAAGGATTGTGCCCCCAAGTAACCTGGTTAGCCCTTACCTTGGTTTTTACTACATAAGACTAGGACCCCCATGCAGGGTCGGACTGGGCTGGCAGGACACGGGGAAAAAACCTGGTGGACCCTGACCCTTGTGGGCCCACCAGCATATATATACACACAACTGGTTGCATTATTATGCATTTCACACAGGCACCTTATTTGTAATGCAACCACAGGGAATTGTTGAAATAAATTCAGCCCTGTATTAGGCAAATGTTATAAATGTTAGTCTACAGGTATTGGATCCATTATCCATAAAAACCTACTATCCAGAAAGCTCTGAATTAAGGAAAGGCCGTCTCCCATAGACTGCATTTTATAGAAATAATCCAAATTGTTAAAAATGATTTCCTTTTTTCTGTAATAAAATAGTTCTTTGTACTTAATCCCAACTAAGATATAATGAATCACTATTGGAAGATTTTCATGATGTTCTGGTAGACTCAAGGTATGAAGATCCAAATTCATTAAAGATCCATTATCTGTAAAAGCCAGTATTTTTTTTCTAGGAAAGACGGCAGCCCTGCAGGACAGGGTCCAGAAAAATAAGTGATTTTGTGCCCTGCAAGCCTGGACTTGTTGGAAAGCCACCAAATTAGGGGTGCCATGCCGTCCTGCTGTATCTGCCTCTGGAGCACTGGGAACTGGAGGTTTCAACAGCTTCTTTCACCCCCGCACAACCAGGGCTAGCCATATCTCACCTGTCAGTGCATACTTGTTGGCTGATTAGAAAAAAAATCTCAGTAGTCAATTTCCTGCTTTTATACAGGCGGATTATTGCCAGCCTGTTGCCATCTATAGTTGCAGAGGTAGCATGCCCCAACCAATACCCTGCCTGTCACTGATAGAATAGACTGCATGCAGGGCCCTTTAAATAATCTTTTAATAAGGCTACCAGTTCATGGGAAAAATCTAAAAAGATACAAAACAGTGCACAGGCTGCTGCATTATAGAAAGATGTGAGGGGCTTAATGCTTTGTACATTGAATATCACTAGGGTTAAAGGGATGGTTCGCCTTTTGGTTATCATTAAGTATGTTATAGAATTGTTAATTCTAAGCAGCATTTCAACTGGTCTTCATTATTTATTTTTTTACAGTTTTTGAATTATTTGCCTTTTTTTCCAGCTTTCAAATGGGGGTGAAAATAAATAAATGCTCTGCACGGGTACAAATGTATTGTCATTGCTACTTTTTATTACCCAACTTGCTATTCAGACCTCTCCTATTCATTCAAAATTGCAAACTGGAGAGATGTTGAATAAAAAGCTAAATAACTCAAATACCACAAGTAATAAATTATGAATCCCAATTGCAAATTGTCTCAAATAACACTCTCTACATCATACTGTAAGTTAACTGAAAGGTAAACAACTCTATTAAATAAAGACTCCTTGGCCAACAGTGAAACATCTAATGCAGGATATAAGGAATTTTGTAATGAGTCCTGAGTAGGGTTGCCACCTAGCTGGTATTTTACCAGCCTGGCCAATAAAAATGATGGTTGATCCCAATGTTATTAATAGGGAAAAAAGATAAATATGTAGGAAGGCCTTTTTTTTTCAAGAAAAGGTGGCAACCCTAGCCCTGAGCCACAAAGCAGCAGGCCCAGACTGGCAATCTGGCACATACCTCCCAACTGTCCCATTTTTAGAGGGACAGTCCCTCTTTTGACAGCTCAACCTGCAGTCCCTCATTTGTACTGGAAAGTCCCATTTTTCTCTGCACTGAACAGCCAGAAAAAGAAACAAAGTTTTTAACTTAATTGGCTTTTGGCAGAGAGCCCAGAACAGCCACAGCTGCTTATAACATACTTTTGCAACAATTTCAAGATAAGGAAATAAGTAATTGCAACAATATAAAATAACAGGCCCCTTGGGAGAAGTTAGACTCACAGCTTAAAGGGCAATTCAACTTCATTAGCATATCTGTAAAAAGTGAAAAGATAAAAAACACGGAAATATGTTCAAACTTTAATAATCTGCCAAATTTTGTAAAATGAACAAAATGGGTGTGGCCTTACAAATGGGCGTGATCAGAAAACCTTTTTGTCCCTCTTTTTATTTCCAAAATGCTGGGAGGTATGCTGGCAATCTGTGGGTTCCGGCAAATGCCAAATGGGCTGGAGTAAGGTCCCATAGACAGTCACTGTTTTGTGGGCTGGTGGAGGACTATTTGAGCCTGCAGGCCCGGACTGGCAATCTGTGGGTTCTGACCAGGTCCAGAATGAGAATAAAAATGGGCCCTGGCATTTCAGGAACACAGAGGCCCAAACAGCCCCCACCAGCCCACTAAATACTGATTTCTATGGGACCTTATAGCAGCCCCTCTGGCATTTGCCATAAACCACAGATTGCCAGTCCGGGCTTGGTGGGGGCCTCTGTTTGGGCAGATTGGGCCTCTGAGTACCTGAAAAGCCAGGGCCTATTTTGAATCCCAGTCCAGACCTGCCAGAGGAGCTGCTGTAAGCAGACATAGACACTATTTATTTAGCTGGTGGGGTCTATTGTGAATCCTAGGCCAGACCTGCAAGGCAGAATCAAGAAAAAGACTCCTGAATTCGACTAAAAAAAACCAAGAGATTTGTATTCATTCCAAGCAAGAATGACACAAATACGGTATAACGTAAAGCTATTACAAAGGCACAAATCTCCCATCAGCCCTCGCCAGTTTGCATTCCAACAGTCGGAGAGGCGCAGGCCCTGCAATAAAGTTTCTTTCTATTGAGCCAGCAGTCAGCCAGCCAGACACCTTATCCTGTCCCAGCTGACAGCGCACTTCCACCCACGTGCTTCTACAGCGCTCTGTTTACATTCTCCAGCTGGCCACGCTGCTCTGACATCCTGGGACGCGATTGGACGCGTCTGTCAATAAACCCCGCCCCACGGGCGTGCGGCCCAAGCCATCGTCACCAATTCAGCGGGAAATTTAAATCACACAGCGATACAAAAGAGCGGGTTCAGCTTTCAGCGAGAGTCTGCAGTTCTGCTGGGCGCCAAAAGATCTCGCCAGTGCGAGTGACAGCAGGGCCGGCTTTTGAGTAGTGCAGACAAAGCGCGCCTCCCTCCAGGATCACATGGGGCCTCTTTATGGAGGAAATATTGATGAAAGCATAAAGTATATTGTATTTTGTAATGATTTTTTTTGTATATACAGCAGCCATGGTTAAACTGTTGCCTTTAATCAGTTCAGCTCATGGATTTTGGGGGATGGGAGCTGAAGTTCTGCAACAGGCTGTAAACTGTGCATCTGAAATGCTTTGCCTTAGTTTGGATGAGATCAATGCAATTGCCAGGGTCCTCATATGGGGGTAACCAGATCTGGACTGAGAATCAAAATAGGCCCTGGCATTTCAGGTACACAGAGGCCCACTCAGCCCACCCAGAGGCCCAAACAGCCCACTAAATACTGACTTTCTATGGCATCTTATAGCGGCCCCTCTGGCATTTGCCAGAACCCACAGATTGCCTGATAGTCTGTATAATCATGGCAAAGCTATGCACGGGGTTGGTCAATGAGCAGGACACAAAAGCAGTGATTTTAGTAGATTCAAGCTTCCTGTTGCAGTAATTGTGTGTCAGACAGGGCCCTGGAAATGTGCATGATATTATTCCAGCACACAGGTCCGGACCTAGAAATAAAATAGGCCCTGGCATTTCAGGTACACAGAGGCCTAATCAGCCCACAGAGACCCAAACAGCCCTCACCAGCCCACTAAATACTGACTTTCTATGGGACCTTATAACAGCCCCTCTGGCATTTGCCAGAACCCAGGTTGCCAGTCTGGGCCTGCCAGCACACCATGAACACAGGTCAAATTGTGTGACGGGCATCAAATATGTGATGCCAAATGTAAATAAACAGCACAGAACAAGTTTACACGCTCACTTATTGGGTCCAACTGGTGAGGTGCTGCACTACAAAGGCACTCTGGGAGTGGTAGTACAGCAACAGCTGCACAACAACTGGTTGGAACAGAAAGAAGCGAATGCCAGGGACTGGCACTTCCCTCCCTGTATATGGGTTTGCTCAGCTGTTACCAGAGGCCTACTCTGTCGTTCCGCAGCTTCCCATTGAGATAGGTGCTGTTTTTCACCAGAACGGGGTAGTCTCCCCCCACATGCACTCCTTACTTACCTAGTCAGGAGGGGGAAGTGTGCAAGCACACAGCAGGAAGTGAGTAGTGCTAATGACATGCCTCTCACACTGTGAGGAACGGGGGCAGAACGTGTGTTGTGGGAAAACTGGTTTTGGAAACTGGTCTTTAGTTGGTGGCTACCGCTAAATAATCCGATAACATGTCCAGTGCGGGCTTTTAATGGGAAACCATGTCTTTTATTATGTGCCTTTATTGATTCACGGTGACAAACATCTCTGAAGTTATAACTAAAATGACACGAGTGGTGAATATGGGGAGACGTATGCGACCTCGGTTTAACGTCGGTCTGTAGGTTCTGGCAGAGAGGGGCTGCTAGAAGATACCATAGACCAGTGGTCTTGTAGAAGCATGGGTGCATTTCAGGCTTACCGAAAAACTTTCCAAACAGTATTTTGGTCCTTGTCGCGATCGGTAGAAAACTTCCTGGGCTTTGTACAGCCGTTGTTTTGGCAGTGGTGTGTCGGGGAGCTGGGGTTGCAGGTAATTGGGGCCTTTTTCATTGTTTTTGAAAATTATAAACTGCAGCTGGGACCAGAGCGGCCCTGTTCAGCATAGCCCATGGCCTGGTGTTTGGGGAACCCTGCCATAGACAATTGCTATAATTTGGGGCTCAGAGTACCTGAAATGCCAGGGCCTATTTTGAATCTCGGCCTGAACCTGCTAGCCCGTGGTATGCTTGTTTCGGCCTTGCAGTGATAGCCAAATTTCAGATATAATTTCAGAGATTTAACATCTAAACAATAAATACCTAAAAGTAGATTATGGCCGGAGCTCATGGCACCCTGACTTTAATCGAATCATAATTTTTTTACAAAGAAGCAGACTATTAAGGTACTGAGCCTCGCACAGGGTTGGATTTACATACTGGGCACCCCTAGGCCTACTGACGTCGGTCGCCCCCGTCCCCTCCCTTTTATTTGCACAAATTTTCATCATTGGGACTAGAGCAATGGGGATTGGGAAATGTAAAAAACTATTTTATCTCTTGCACATCCCCAGTGTTTCTGAATGTGTGTGTGTGGTTGGGCAGCACGCCGCCCCCTAAAATCCTGCTGACCTAGGCCTGGGAATTGATGGCCTTCCACAAATCGGGGCCTGGCCACACAAGAGACTGTTTTTTCTTTTTAAATGCACCATTCAAAAAAAAAAAAAAAAAACGCCAAAAATCTAGTCTGCGCTGGTTAATTACTTTGCACCCCACATGTGCGCCTTGTCTTTGTCTGGAATTGCGACTCCTCACTAGAGTTTTAGTCGCAGCGACATTTTGCCTGTAATTGGTCGTTTTGAATCATGGCTAACTAAAGCCTGAGGTAATTTGCATTGCAAAGTGTGTTTACCACATTATTGTTTGAGTAAAGTCTACAGAGGTCACATGACTAGTTCTATGGCATTATCCCAGTGGCTTTTTTTTTTTTTTTTTTAAATAAAAACTTTTTAAAATGTACCCCCATCCCCCTATAGAAAATGCTTGTAAAGGTGATTGTCACATCCCCGCACGATAAGTCTTTCCCCTCCCTATCTCGTCACCCCCAGTGGAAAGAAAGGAAGGTGAGGTCGTGACACTTCTAACCCCCCCCTTGTTATTCAGCAGTGGGACAGCCGGTATTGGTAGTCAGTCATTGAGAGGCGCGCATGCGCGGACTTGAGCTGTATAAAGCGGCTTGGCGCCAGCTGATCAGCTGAAACCCGGTCTAGGCACTGACTGCTTCTGTTCTTTGCTGGTGAGTACATTAGCCTTACTGGGGTGCTTTTTATACTGCTGACCCGCCAAAAATCTTTATGGAATTCTATTTATACCATGATCACTGATGCAGCCCAGCAATGCCCTTCATTATGCAACTGCAGTGTTCGCCAATGGTTTCTTTCATGTTTGTTTTTTTTTAATTTATCTTTTTTTTATGATCGGATCTATGAGGGGGGGGGGTGATGTGTGCGAACCCCTATAATCGTGTGATGGAATCGTCCTGTTGAAATGCATTTCTTCCAGTGCCAGATGTCCCCATAGGGACAGTGCATTATCCTGATCCCTGGCAGCGAGAGGGTTAATGTGGAATTTCCCGCCCCCGCGCACCCCATCTTTATAAGAGGGGGATCCCTGTGTTATTGTGGAGCCCGGGATCATTTCTGTCACCCCCGGGATCGCTTAGATTCGGTTTATTTTGGAGGGAGATTCATGTTGTCCCTTCCCCCTCCTGCCAGTCACACAGCTGCCCGGGCTCCGGGTTTCTTTCTCGTTTAATCCCCTGATTTCTGCGTGTGAGGGGACAACACATTGAGGGGTATTAGTGTCTCTCCCGGGCACTGCGATGCCCCATCTGCCCCCGGTTAGGAGGGAAGTTTGAGGGACATTTGGGCGCTCAGTAAATTGGCGCGGAACTGACGCCTCATCAACAAACTCTGCTGCCCTTCAGCCTCCCGAGCTTGGGGTGTTTTAGCTGCACCCACTCAATATACACGGGACCCTCTGCTAATGTGTCCCTCCAAACCTGCCCTTTGTCCCCCCTACTAATATGTGGTACCGGCCGGGAGAGAGGGGGGTGGGCACGGGGGCTTGGCGGGAGTCTGTCTGATGAGCTGTCCCTAAACACATCCCTGGCCCCTGTCTGTGGCCCTTGCCTGGCACATGTCTCCCAACTGTCCCTGCCACTTCTATTCCATTTATTCCTTATTATTCCTTCATTTATTGATATCACAATCTGTACAGCCAGAAGGAGTCATTCTACATTCTGCCACTAGTTGCTTTTTGTCTGCTGCCCTTCACCTCCACACTCCAATGCCATTTCCATCTGTTTTTCCTTTTATCCAGTCCCATCTACTACAGAATAAAGGAAACTGTGACTAAAAGAAGAGACTATTCTTAATAATATACTTTATTTTTTTACTTAAACTTTATTTCTGTCTTTTTTTTTTTTCAGGTGGAAGTTTCCTCAATTTGGAATAATGTCAAGAAGAAGGTAAATTTTGCGCATTTAGTACAATTTTTAATGTAACAGGCCCAGCCTGCGGAAGTTTCAGTGTCCTTCCACAATCTATGGGGTTCATTGAAACGGGAACAGAACAAAATTTCATGTGCACACTCAGGCCCATCAAGCAAAGATTCCGCCTGGTTCTCCAAAAAGTACAAGCTGGCACGCCAGGCGATTCAAACCCCTTGTGCATTTATTGCGTGTCAATGTTTCGGGGGCATTTTCCCCTTCATCACCTGACGAAGGGGGAACGCCCGTGAAACGTTGTGACGCAATACACGCACAATCGCCTTGTGTGCCAGCTTGTACTTTTTGCTAGTACATTGATACAGATCAGCCAAATAGCGGCTTATTAATAGTCAGTCACTTCAGATGTGTGCATATGGCAATTAAATTACCTTTAGGGCAGTGACACACGCTAAGATTCGGGGAGATTAGTCGCACAGCTGCCCAAACTGCCTTCCCGCCAGCTGAAATGTAAATCGCCGGTGGGATGCCACTCTGAGCGCTTAGTTTTCCGAAATTTCCCCGTGAGGCAACTTTGGAAAACAAAGCAATTCGAGTGCCATCCCACCGGTGATTTACATTCTAGCCGGCTGGGAAGGCAGTTCAGAAGAGGCGATTTGTCACCGGGCGACTAATCTCTCTGAATCTTAGTGTGTCACTGCCCTTGCATGTCTACCAGTCCCATTAATCCATAGAGTACCAGTGCATCATGCTGTAGCTTTGGCTTTACTAAGGGAACATTCTGCCAGGCTTGTTGAAGCTCTTGGGTCCCATTACACGGCAACTTTAATTTTAAATTCCACTTGTCACTGTCTGAAATGTAACTCAAACTTATCACCCTTGGAGTGGCTACTTTAAACCGCCATGCTGCACTCCTCCAAAACAGCTCCATGCGCCCTACCTTTTTCCAAAAAATGAAAGCAGTACAATAGATTTGTTGAGCACCAGCTTGTGGCACTTTATCTTCTGTGGAAAGCAATTGCCAGGCTAAGCATGCACAGTTAAAGCCAGGTCCAGAGTGGCCTTTGCATGCTCCAACAACAACTGCTTCCAGGAGACCATTAACTTGCCACAAAATGGGTGACTTCCAACCCTGCTGCACTGAAGGGGCTGTTTTGGGGGGGTGCAGCAGTTCACATCAGAAGGGTGGTAATTACATGGGGTTTTGTTACACTTTTAATGCTCCTCCAAAGGAAAACATTGGTCATGATATCTATATTGCTTTTTGCATTTATGATTATTCAATGGGTACAGACCCCAGGGAGATCACTTATTACATGTGTTGCTGTGCAGTGGGACACTTACAAATTCATAGCCATAAAACCATGTGTGGATACATAACCTGAGTTGAAAAACAAAATGGCTTTCGTTTATAATGTGAATGAGGCCAGTGATAGGAATGTTGGAAGGTTTATACAGCAATTTTTTATTAGTACCCATGTTTTTGAGATCCATTTGTGGTGCAGTCTACAAGTGGCTGTTTTGAGCTAAACCAACACTAATCGTTTCCTGGGTTAATAGATTGTCTATTACAGCCACAACCATGAGTATCTTTTATTGTGGATGGGGGGGGGTTGTTAGAAATAGAGGCAGCACAAACATTGCAGCAAGTTAGAATGAGTTCTGGTACCAAAAACCTCCATGTTACTTAGAAGTGATATTAAATAGATTAAATCATTGTGTCCACACTGCTCTCACATTTGGCTGGTATTGATTTCCTTTTTGTTGCCATCTGGATGCATATATTGTATCCCTGCACCCAATGCAGAAAAGATCTGACAAACTGCACACAGTTACTCTGTTCCATTGCCAAACCCCTTTCCCCAAGTTATAGTTGCTTTAAAATCAGCGTTGGGAATTGTAGCTCAGCAAAGGCTGAAGGGATCTGCATGTTCTAGAAATCCAGTCTTGTTTCATGCGTGGGACTCGTAACTAATGAAATGTTTTGTTTCTAGTGGCCGTCTACAAGCAAGGCATGGAAGCGCTGAGACTGGGAACGACTGCCAACTTGCAGTTGCAACAAAGAAACGCAAATCTGAGGTAAGTGGGTTTTTTATTTATTTTTTATTTAGACCCTTTGATACCCATCAGCCATATGGGTATATTTATCAAACAGTGAAATTCTGACACTCTCCATCATTTTCTATGGGATTTTAAAAGCGCATTAATCAATGGGTGAAAGTTCATCCTTTGATAAATAAGCCTTTTAAAATCACATAGAAATGAATGGAGAGTGGCAGAATTTCACTCTAGCGGACTGTGGCGACCTCTAACTTCATTCTGATAAATATACCTCAGTGTCTTGTGTATGTCAGCAGTTGGTTGTACTGAATATTTTTTTTTTTTTTCAGGAAACTAGCACAACATTTGAATGCCACCAGGACGCAAAACGACACAACTATGAGATCCAGGTAATATTTCTGCTTGGTTTTCAAAAAGTATTTTATGCTGGCCTCAAAAGATTGATCTTCTTTAATGAAGTAATAGAGTAACCTGAGATTCTAGGGACCATTCGTATACTATCAAACTACACATAAGGGATTGCAGCTTTATAAATTACCAGCCATATTCTAACGTGGCAGCCATTTTGTCCAGTGTTTAGCAAAGGCTGTGAAATTCTTTTAGATGACTTCTTCCAAGTGTTATGAATGCCAAGAACCTAAACAGGAGTATTTAGACTTTGCTAAATCTAGGCTACTGAAAATAAATTCAATTCATATGACTAGCATGTTTTATAGAGGAAAGGAAGAAATACATTGGCTGTCATACTCTTGGCAACATTTACTAGCATGTGGAGGGGGGAACAGTCTTAACTACTGCTGTGCTTTTTTTTTTTTTTTTTAAATCCTTTCAAATTTATTTTAACAGGGCTGCTGGTCAGAGATCACTACAGGAACAGTGACTCCTTGTATTCTCATAGAAACGCCACACAAAGAAATGCCAGTCTCCACCGACCTATCACAGTTCTCCCGATACAGGTTCAAGAATCTCTTCATCAGCCGATCCCCTCTGCCAGAACTAAGGTGAGCTGTTTTCTTGTGATTGTCTGTTCAGCTTTTTGGCTTACACCTATGATTCTAAAAAAAACTGCCTTATGTGCGATAATGTAAATATGATGTGCTTGTGGAGGAGGAAATCTAAGACTTGTATAGCACCAACTAATTTGTACTCTATAATGGGGGTAAATGCTCACCGTTCATCTTATAAAATGTTTGTACAGTATATAACTCAAACTGTTTTTATAGCTGGGGCAATTCAAAGGATGTGTGGATGAAGATGATAAGCAAAGAGTCGAGATACGTGCACTCTAGCCGTCTTCTACAAAATCATCCCATGTTGAACCCAGACATGAGGTCTATTCTGCTGGACTGGCTCATAGAGGTATGTAGTGTTTCCCTTTTAACAGGATTATTTGTAGTGATAGGACATTCTGTTCAACTCATGGCTATTTATTCTGGCCCAGTTGGGAGCTCACTGGCAACATTTTCTTCTTGATTCACAATGACTGGGGCTGATTTCATGGTCAAACTAAGCAGAATATTGCTGTGGGCAAGGGTCTCAGTGTGGATGGCAATGGATACCATCTTTAGGTGTAGCCTAGTATGTCTTGTACAGTATGCATTGTGATCCAGGGTGTCTGGCTTAGTAACAGTTTGATAATGGGGGTCAGTTGGAGGGGAGGTGCAGTGTAAATGGTACTGTAATTGTGGGTCTTAAAGCAGAACTAAAGCCTAACTAAAGAAGTAGACTAGAAATGTTGTACATTGTTTTGTGCTTCTGTACCAGCCCAAAGGCAACCACAGCCCTTTAGCCGTAAAGATCTGTATCTCCAAAGATGCCCGAGTAGCTCCCCATCTTCTTTTCTGCTGATTCACTGCACATGCTCTGTGCTGCTTTGGGACCCACTCACAATATACAGTACTCGTAGAATATAAATGTCGCAGTATCCGGCTGATTAGTAATTAATACAGATAACTACTACATGGCAGCTCAGAAACCAGTGCAACTAGCATGAGAATTTTATAATCGGCCCTGTAGCATCAGCTTATATTACAGACCAACCTCATTTTCTGCTGGATAATTAGTGACATCCCCTAAGCTTCGCTTCTAAACAGCTGCTCAGAGCCCACTGAGCATGTGAGTGTCGCAGACACTTTCCAAGATGGTGACCCCCTGTGACAAGTTTGAAGTCCTGGATCATTGCTGCTATTGAGAAACTTCTAAAAAAATTACTTATACAAGAAGTGCAGTGTATAAAATGGCATTTTTAGCCATATTCATTTTATGGTTTACTTCGCCTCTAATGAATGAGAACTTGGCTTATTTAAATATATTTTTTTCTCCTGCTTAGGTATCCGAGGTCTACACGCTTCACAGAGAAACCTTTTACCTGGCCCAGGATTTCTTTGATAGATTTATGCTGACCCAAACCTGTGTGAACAAAAGTATGCTTCAGCTTATAGGAGTTACGGCACTATTTATTGCTTCTAAATTAGAGGTAAGCATCAAATCCATCCAAGGGCTCCTGCAAAATGCTACTGGTTTAAGCGTTTCCAGAGCCTACTGATATTAACTGGGCCTTAACCAATTCTCAAAGTATGTGCTTTTCGCTTCACAGGAGATCTACCCGCCAAAACTTTATGAATTTGCATACGTCACTGATGGTGCCTGCACTGAAGATGATATTCTTCAAATGGAGCTCATAATATTAAAGGTAAATCAAATACCCTGCACACTTTCCAAAAATAGAAACTGGAAATTTGTGGTTTTTGTTGCAGAAACAAATTTTGTTTTCTCCTTTCGTCAGGCTTTGAAGTGGGAATTGTGTCCTGTAACTGCCATTTCATGGCTGAACCTGTACCTGCAAGTGTCTTCTCTTAAAGATCATCCAAAACTGCTGTTACCTCAGTATTCTCAGGAGCAGTTTATTCATGTTGCTCAGGTAAGGAGTGTGGAAATGTTGCCTCTTGTTCAGAACCACTTTCTAAGTATCCTTTTATATTTGTGATTTTCATTCTATTGTATTCTGCCACATTGCTTGCGTGTATTTACCACTAATATATAAACTTCTCTCTGCCACAGCTTCTAGACATGTGTATTCTACACCATACCTCGCTTGAATACCAGTACAGGATCTTAGCGGCTGCTGCTTTATACCACTGTACCTCCATAGAAGTTGTTACCAAAGCTACCGGTAAGATTTTTTAATTTTTGTTTGTAAAAGGTGACTGCAGTAAAAGTAGCTTTAAATTTTGAGTTAAAGCTGTTCACCTTCTGAACTTTTAGTATGATGTAGAGAGTGATATTCAGAGACTATTTGCATTTGGTTTTCATTTAACGTTCGAGTTATTTAGCTTTTTATTTCAGCGGCTCTCCAGTTTGCAGTTTCAGCAATCTGGTTGCCTGGGTCAAAATTACCATAGCAACCATGCATTGGTTTTAAGAAACTGGAATATACTAAGTTTACCTAAAAAGAGAACTAAACCCTTAAAATGTATATGGCTGAAATGCACCAGCCTAAAGTTTCAGCTTGTCAATAGCAGCAATGATCCAGGACTTCAAACTTGTCACAGGGGGTCACCATCTTGGAAAGTGTCTGTGACACTCACATGCACAGTGGGCTCTGAGCAGCTGTTGAGAAGCTAAGCGTAGGGCTCGTCACTAACTATAAAGCCGAAAATGAGGTTGGCCTGTAATATAAGCTGATGCTACAGGGCTGATTATTAAATTGATGCCAGTTCACTGGTTTCTGTGCTGCCATGTATTAATTACTAATCAGCCTTATATTGATTTTTATTCTATGTGTACTGTATATTATGAGTTTGTCCCTAAGCTCAGTAAGTGACGGCACTCTCCCCACCCCACCTGTAGGTCTCGACATGGACAGCATCAGTGAATGTGTTCATTGGATGACTCCTTTTGCGAGCGTTGTGAAGAAAAGTTTCCCATTAAAGCTGAAAGTGTTTAAGAGGATATCACCAGAAGATATGCACAATATCCAGACCCACACCAACTACATTGATATGATGGTAAGTGGCTGTACAATAGTTTGTTACAAAAAATGTAGAATAAGGGGGCAAACCTATTCAATGTTTACAGTCCAAACGTGGGGTTTGCTGGAAACAAGTCTATACAGGATGGGGTGCAGGGAAAAAACATCAAATAGAAGCAAATCTCTACAATCTTTAAATCTATAAAATTCAATTGAGCTTTAACCCCGAAGACTGAGTCTCTGCCTTGTAAAAACAGAACACACAGTTAAAAAACGGAGGTAATAAGGCGTGCAGAACACTGCAGACAGATCTAGCTTGTAGCAGCCATATTTGAAGACTGAAAACAACCTTGAAAAATGTAATGCTTCAGACTGATATTTTGAGCCAGGCTTACAGTTGGCCTTGCTTTTGTTTTTTTTGTTGTTTTTTTTTTTAATTTGTGATTCTTACTGAGCAGCTAAATTTAGAATTTCAAGCTATTATGGCTGCTAGGATTCAAATTCCACTAGCAGCCAGGCACTAGTTTGAATAACAGGCTGGAGACCTGAATAGGAGAAGCTCTGAAGAGAGACTAGCAATAACTTTTTAGGTGGGAGTGAGTGAAAAGACAAATATTTAATCTATAATGTGCAGATATGTTGTAGTGACACACACAATTATACACTCTCAGCAGTTAATTTGGTGGTTGATTAATTGTATGTTTCTTTTCTGTAGGATGATGTAAAGATTCCAGATCGTGTTTTGGGTGAGTCTCCTGTGTTCATTGGTGGTATCCTCACCCCTCCCAAGAGTACGGAAAAGACTTTCTAAATGAAAGCTAGTGGAGCTCCTCTCCCTCATTTCAAGGTGCAGCTGTTAATACTGGAAACGCAGGAAGCCTTATGTTGTGACAAACTCTGCCTGGATCTTGCCTATATTTTAACTGTTTTATAAACTTACTCTGCATTAGAACGGATTTTGTAGCTTCAAGGTTGCTAACTTATTTATTGCAATGGGATTTCCCCTTTACGTGGGCTGTTCACTGCCTGCCTTTCTGGGGATGGCCAAACCTTTTTACTAAGGTTACTATTACAGAATTGCCGATTACTGCAGTTTCTGGTTGGTTAAGATGTTTAAGGTGAATGCAGCACCTTGTTCTATAGGATTGATGTTGATTTAACGCCCTGCATTCCTGGACAGCTGTGATTTTGATGCTGGGGTTCGTAGTTCACCAACCAGAGGAATACTATTTTGGATACTGCCAATTTTCCCACGTCTTAAAAAGAGCACATTTGGTTTTGGATCTAGAGCCTCTTAAAGAGGATCTGTGCAAATCTATTAAACAAACAATGTTAATACAGCTTTTTTTTTTTTTTTTTTATATATAAAGAAATTTATTTTGAATTGTGGACATTTTGTAGTAAAAAAAAAAAAAAAAAATTGCATAGTTAATTGTATGTTGCTTCCACCGCAATGGTAGAATTTTTGTGCCAGGCTTTGAGCTCCGATATGGGCTAGACTACCTGTGGGTTGTTCACCTTTAAATTTAAATGACCTCCACTTGAAAGCAAATCAATATAAAAACCAATTGAAATGTTGCTTAGAATTAGCCATTCTACAACATACTAAAAAGGTACCTTTTAAAGCTGAACCACCCCTATAAGCTATGGCACATGGTGCTATTTAGGGCTGTTCTTAAGCATTTGGGTGACGAAACTTGGAATTGCTTCCTATTCAGTGTCACTAGGAAATGCTTGACTGCCCCTAATATGAGGATATACCATGTACTGAAGCGGAATACTATTTTCCATGTCAATGAAATGTTACTATTTATTTGGAAGCTGCTTAAAACCCAACAGCTTCAATCTCTTGTATACATGTAACGTATTAGAAGCAAAACAAAAACCCTAGCAGTTTAGAATTCATCCTTTTAGCCTAGTGTAAGTAAGGAAATGTAGTAACTTATTAAATGGGAGTATTGAGGAGAGATCCTCTAATACCGAGATAAGATTAGCCCCCTTCATTAGTAAATGCACTGATCTCTCTTCTCCTTTCAGCCACAATGGTGTAAATGTCTAAATTATTTATTACTGTGAATAGTATGAAATTACAAGCATGGGGTGGCAAAAAGATAACGTTCAATTGACCGACATTGAAATGAACTGGTAACTGGGCTTTTTCACTGTGAAATTCATGGCTTCGGATGTGCTTCCTATTCCAGTACACGAGGGTTGTGTTATAGTTCCACCATTATATTGTGAAACCAATTCATGGGATTTTTAGAGCCGTATTTATCAATGGCGAGTTATAATTTATACCCATTGAAAAAAATCCTTCTAAAAAATCTCATAGGAATGAACAGAACATGTGTGTTATTTATTAAAATCTGAACTCGCCTTTTGATAAATCTGCCCCTTAATGTTGCAGTAGGAACTTCTACATTCTGTATCTGTCTTCATTGGATGACTTTTTTTTTTTTATTTTTTTTTTTTTTATAAACCTCTCTGTATATTTCTGTAAATGAGTTGTGTACATTATAAAGAACTGCATTTTTTTTTTTAAAAAAAGCAATATTGTGTACATATGTGTAAATATGTATTGTACAAATAAAGACAAGTTCACTTTTTGTAATTTTATTTAGTCTATGAAAGGGATAAAATATATTTACATGTTCTGAAGGACTTTTTTCCTAAAAGTAAAAGTTTTTCCATTGATTGCAGAAACTTCTTTTTCCTCCTTTGTGCAGCAATATGCAATACCTCTGCTGTGTTACTGGTGTTTAGTTCTGTTCGGCCAATCGCTTTAATCTACATCAGAGAGAAATGTCTTGTTTTGCCAAGAACACGACTGACACTTTAGAATGTTACATACTGATCTGGGGTAAAATATTTGGGGGGGGAGTAGTGGGGGGGGGGAGTAGAGATGCACTGAATCCACTATTTTGGATTTGGCCGAAATATGTATATGCAAATTAGGGGTGGGAAGGGGAAAATACTTTCTACTTCCTTGTTTTGTGCCAAAGTCACATGATTTCCCTCCTTTGGTTCGTCCGGGCAGAAGGATTCGTCTGAATCATGCTGAAAGGCCGAATCCTGGATTCTATGCATCCCTAGAAAAAAAGGCAGCCGCATGCTTGCAGGTGTTGATTGGACAGGGCCTACTCTGTATCACAATGATAGTAAATGGCTAATGGTCTGATCACACATTGTAGTGCTTAAAGGGGTTGTTCATCTGTCAAAACATTTTTTTTCAGTTTTCAGACTGTTCCCCAGAGAGAGACTTTTTTCAATTATTTTCCATTTTTTCTTTTACTGTTTTTCCAAAATCTTAAGTTGAATGGTGTTTCAGTCTGGCAGCTCAGTAATTCAGGTGCAGACTCTGAACTGTTACAATTTTGCAACATTTAGGGGCAGATTTATCAAGAGGTAATTTTAGTGTACTTCGACTAGGGAATAGACCACATTTGAAAAATTTTAATATTCAGGCTCTTATACTACTATAAAGTGACTTGGTGCTCAATGATAGTGATTTATTATTAAATTTATAATTCTATCCAAAAATTAATTATGAGTTTAAACTAATTACCACCACTATCCTAAAACTTTAAAACAAAGGATAAGGATCTGTGACCTAAATAGTTAAAAAGTAATTGTGTGCCAAGGTTCTCAATTTCTTAAATATAATCAATGCAAGTGCTTGGATTTCAAGGATAAGTATGAACAGGAAATAATAGAAGGTGGAGAAGTCCCATTAGAGCTACCTTGTACTTTTTCTGCCTTAGGGACCCCACAAAGGAGGAGAAGTCAGGGTCACTGGGACTGTAGTCTCAAATTTTACCTCACCTAACTTTTATAAGAGCGATCTTTCCTGCAGAACCACAAATCCCAGTGCTCTTAAAGGTATATGGTCAGGTGAAAAAATTTTTTTTCAAAAATGAATCAGTTAATAGTGTTGCTCCAGCAGAATTCTGCACTGAAATCCATTTCTCAAAAGAGCAAACAGATTTTTTTATATTCAATTTTGAAATCTGACATGGGGCTAGACATTTTGTCAATTTCCCAGCTGCCCCTGGTCATGTGACTTGTGCCTGCACTTTAGGAGAGAAATGCTTTCTGGCAGGCTGCTGTTTTTCCTTCTCAATGTAACTGAATGTGTCTCAGTGGGACATGGATTTTTACTATTGAGTGTTGTTCTACCAGGCAGCTGTTATCTTGTGTTAGGGAGCTGTTATCTGGTTACCTTCCCATTGTTCTTTTGTTTGGCTGCTGGGGGGGGGGGTGATATCACTCCAATTTGCAGTAAAGAGTGATTGAAGTTTATCAGAGCACCAGTCACATGACTAGGGGCAGCTGGGAAATTGACAATATGTCTAGCCCCATGTCAGATTTCTAAATTGAATATAAAAAAAATCTGTTTGCTCTTTTGAGAAATGGATTTCAGTGCAGAATTCTGCTGGAGCAGCACTATTACCTGATTCATTTTGAAAACATTTTTTTTCCCATGACAGTATCCCTTTAAGAAAGAAAATAGAATATCAGAGTAAGAAGTTTGATTTCCAAGCGAGTGCAGAGAAAAATCACATCAAAGTAAATTAGAAAACAGGTTTATGCTAAAATGGTATAAACCAATAATTAAAAGAAACAATTGCTGACGCGCGTTTCGGCAGATTAGCTTTCTCATAGGCAATTAAAGGATTGTTCACCTTTAAATTTATTTTTAGTATGATGTAGAGAGTGATATTCAATTGGTTTTCATTTTTTTACCATTAGTTTTTTGACTTATTTAGCTTTTTTATTCAGCAGTTCTCCAGTTTGCAAGATCAGCAATCTGGTTGCTGGGGTCCAAATGACCCTAGCAACCATGCATTGATTTGAACAAGAGACTGACATATGAATAGGACAGTAACTGAAAAGAAAGAGGAGCAATACAAAGTAGAAATAACAATACATTTTGTAGCCTTACAGAGTATTTGTTTTTTTTAGATGAGGTCCAAGACCAATTAAAAAGTTGCTTCATTCTAGAACATACTATAAGTTAACATAAAGGTGAACCACTACTTTAACCCCTCTCTCTCTCTCACCAGTTTCTGTTTAATGATCATAGTTATAAGTAAAGCAGCTGTGTGGTATAAGAGGTAGAGCCTGAAAGCAGACACTGGGAAGGGATATCTGCCCATAAACTACTGCCCATGCCTTTGTATAACAATAAATATCCAGTCACAGGCTGCTCAATGCAGGGCCACAGGCTGCACTGTACTGATGTATGTTCTTAAAACAACTAGAGTTAAATAAATATCCTTATTATCCATGATTTTCCCTAGTGGGAACCTAAAACCAACTCAGGAGACTAATTAATAAACGTCCATGCCACCACACAGACACTCCAATAAAAAAAAAAGCCTGAAAACAACATTATACCCATCACTTACCTTTCCCCGATCAATAAATGAGCTACCCAGGCAGCCGGATAAAACCTCTAGGACGCGATCTTAAGACGTCACGCTGAATCACGTGACAACAACACCGACGCGGTGAAAATACGTACACTGCTTCTCAACCAATAGAAAGACTGCCCTTCCTCCGGGTGACATTGCAATGGCAGCGCGAGTTCTGCTGAAGCTTTGGGCGCCCGTGTGCAGGAATAACACCCGGAGGAACAGCGGCCAGGCGGCGGGGTACTGTGTGGAGTTGGTCAGGTACAAATCCAAAATGGTTGCGTTTCAGGGCAATTACCAACTAGAGCAAGAGTTGTCTCTATATATATCCCTGTGTCCCTCTTCGTCCTGATCATTTATACTCGTTGGGTCTCCCTTCAGACTGTAGATCAAAGTAACATGAATATATAGTCTTTGTGTAAGTTAGACACATTCAGGTGTGCAGCCTGCTGTTTGTAAAATGTTTAGGGGAATTTTAGTTTCACAACAACTGCAGGGTCGCCAGTTCGGCGTCCATGTCCATATAAGGTTGGCACGTGTTTGCTTTTGACCCGAACAGTTCGGTTTTTGTAAGGCCTGTTCGGTTCTGAACTTTCTGTTCGGTTTTTAGCCTTAAATCTGGCCAATCCATGAAAAGCATTTAAATACTAAGATGCTGACCTCAACTTGGGTTAGTTCAAGTACAGTTAATTTCTTATTATTACAGATAAAAAAAAATAATAGCAAATCAATCAAAAATAAGTGTTTTTTTAGAGCTTTCTAGATAATTGATTTCTGTAGGGTTGCCACCTGTGTGGTTTTGAACTGGCCATCAACACTTTAAAACATTGAGAATACTGTATAGAAATCCAGCCAGTTGCTTCTAAGTGATGCAATAACCCTGCCCTGGTGTCATAACTCCACCAACATCATTGTGCCCACCTCTGATGTCATGCCTGATCCTACATCACTGCTCCACCCCCACTGGTATCTGCCCTGCCCCTGTGTTGGGGTTTAGCCATCAGGAAAGGTGGCAACCCACAGTCCATAAAATTGAGGCCCTGGTCTTTCTACATTGCCAGGAGCAATTTACTGCCCTTGGCTCATAGTTATAATCATATTTTCCATACAAATATAATGATTTGCAGGTGTTATTTATTTCTGGATTGTAGAATAATTTCACAGATAGGGAATACATGTAGTTAAAGGAACAGTAACACAAAAAAACCAAAGTGTTTTAAAGTAATACAAATATAAGGCAGTGTTAACCTGCACTGATAAAACTGCTGTGTTTGCTTCAGAAACACTACTATTGTTTATATACATAAACTACTGTGTAGCAATGGGGGCAGTCTGTATTTTAGTAGAAAGCAGGACAAATCCAAGGCAGTAACTACGACTGCAAAGTGCTTTTATTGGGCAAAAATGCTCCACAACATGTTTCGGGCATTGGCTCTTCATCAAGTGCAGGAGAATCCACCTACATATACTAAAGGTGAGCTACAGCCTATTTATAATTGATTTACCGGATTAGCAATGGGGGCAGCCATTCAAAGGAGAAAAGGCTCAGGTTACACAGCAGATAAGCTCTGTAGAACGTAATGGTGATATCTCTTATCCACTATTTAACCTGTGCCATATAGCCTTTTTTTCAATTTCCAACATTGCTTAGACAACCGCTTGTTTATGTGAACTATAGTAGTGTTTCTGAAACAAACACATCAGTATTTTCATTACTTTAAAACACTTTAATTCTTTGGTGTTACTGTTCCTTTAATACAGTGGGACAGTTCTCTGTCCCATTCACCCACATGCTGTGACTCTAAACTTTTGTAATTTCAATGATCATACCAGCAATCACACCCAATTAAAAATTCCAAGACATTCCAGTCCTTGATCAGGAGTACTCTACCAAACCTTATCCGCTGCAGAATTCAGCACTGGATAATCTAATTTAAAAAGAAATCATTGGAGATTTACAGTTGTTCTTCACTGAACGGAGGCATCTCATAATGGATATGTTCAGCAGGCACAAACAGCCTCTATATAAAAAAAATCTGACAAGCAATTGATAAAAACTGCAAAATAAGAGGTTTCACCATCTGCATATATTTTTAGCAATGGAGTCCAGGATTTGGTTTGTGATTTGGCCTTTTATCAGCAGGATTCCAATATGACCAAATCCATGTGCCTAGCCAAACCAAATCCTTAAAATCACATTTGGAAAACCAATTGCAAATTGTCTCAGAATATAAATTTCCACATTGGACTAAAAGATAATTTAAGGGGGTTGTTCACGTTTGAGTTAACATATATGATGTAGAGAGTGATATTCTGAGACAATCTGCAATTGGTTTTTATTTGTGGTTTTTGAGTTATTTTGCTTTTTCTTCAGCAGCTTCCAGTTTGCAGTTTCAGCAATCTGGTTGGTAGGGTGCAATCTACTCTAGCAACCATGCACTGATTTGAATAAGAAACTGGAATATGAATAGGAGAGGGTCTAAATAGAAAGATGAATAATAAAAAGTAGCAATTACAATATATTTGTAGCCTTGCAGAGCATTTGAAATCTAGAAATGTCAAAAGAAGGCAGCAAATCATTTTAAAGCTATAAAAAATGAAGGCCAATTGAAAAAGTTGCTTAGAATTAGTCATTTTGTAACACAGTAAAGGTATAATGTTAATTGAGCAAAATAAAGCTTACTTACACTATGGGGGTAATGTAATAAAAGGCACTACGTTTGCCCATGGGCAGTAACGCATAGCAACCAATCAGCAGGCAGCATTTACTGGTCACCTGTTTAAAAGCAACTATCTTATTGGTTGTTATAGGTTACTGCCCCTGAGCAAACTAAGAGCCTTTTATTACATTAGGGGGCATATTTGTTATTTAAATTTTTTTTCCTTCAGTCTTTGAATTACACAATCACAGCAAGCAGGCAGGAGCCATTTTGTGGACACTGTTATTAAGACAAATTGTGTTTCACCCCAAAATCTTGTGTACACACTTGACTGGGGGACCTAATGCCCATACATATTGCCCTACACAATTATAGAGTGTAAGAAGGAAGGGGGGACGTGGGGAGAGCAGTGACATATGGAAAGTGAAAGTAATTGACTGCCCCACCTCTATGCCTCAGGCATAGCGGCAGGGGAGGTAATATTTGATTGACTGCTCAGATATATAAACGCATTTATAACATGTATGGATGCTTTAACGAAAAAAAACTATTTGGGTTCCATGTTTAGCTTGCAAAAGAGTTTTGTTATACAGCTTTTTATGTGTAGGTGACAGGTCCACTAAATATTCACTGATCGTTTTTAGGGATGCACAGAATCCACTATTTTGGATTCGGCCGAACCCCCGAATCCTTTGCGAAAGATTCGGCTGAATACCGAATCAAATCCTAATTTGCCTATGCAAATTAGGGGTGCAAAGGGGAAAACATGTTTTACTTCCTTGTTTTGTGACAAAAAAAATCATGTGATTTCTCTCCCCGTCTCATTTGCATATGCAAATTAGGATTCGGGTTCGGCCGGGCAGAAGGATTCGGCCGAATCTGAATCCTGCTGAAAAAGGCTGAATCCCGAACCGAATCTTGGATTCGGTGCATCCCTAATTGTTTTTTTTTTTTTTTAAAAAAAAAAGGTGTTTATAATAAACATTTAGACACACTGTGGCCAGTTTTTATGTGGAGCCAATCAACCTGCCTGCATGTTTTTGGAGAGTGGCAGAAAATGTGATGACCATATACATTTCTTGCAGACAGGGTTGCTTTAATCAAACCTAGATCCCTAGGCCTGCAGGGCAGCAGTGCTAACTATTGCACCACCATATTTATCTAAAGTAATTGTTCATACTGTCAATAACAAACATATATGTTGTCTATCTTATTTTTTGCAGAAAGCGTGACTATGAAGGCTTTTTGTGCACGCTGTTATTACCTCAAGAATCTCAGAACTCAGTGTTTGCCCTTCGAGCGTTTAATGTAGAATTGTCTCAGGTGGGTTTCTTAACACTGGAAATTCTTAGTGAACTGTTTTTACTTCTTGATGAAATAGTGTTAATATTCAACACAGGAAATGTACATTGTCTATTGTGCAGATTAGTTGTCTGAAAATTTTAGTCAATTGAAGCACTAACAGCTACATTTATGTTGAATCAGTTTCAGCACTGTGTGTTTATGGCTGGGAAGGTTAATAGCAAATAAATGAGACCTGAGGATGCTTTGTATTATTACATAGCACATCATATACAAATGAGCACATTTGTATATTAAATGTATTTATTATTATTATGCTGTATGTTTTGTTTTCCGTCTGGAAGGTGAAGGACTCTGTCTCCCAGAAGAACCTTGGTTTGATTCGGATGCAGTTCTGGAGGGATACAGTTCAGGATATATACAAAGATAACCCCCCACATCATCCGGTTGCCCTAGCACTGTCCCAGGTAATAACCACCAGTGTAATGCAATTCTGTCTGAATTCTTTTTAGGGGGTTAGTTATTAAGGTTTTCATTGAAAATTCAGTTGATTTTAGTTGATTTTTAGGTCAAAATTCTAATTTTCAGTTAAAAAAAATAACATTTTAATTTGTCGAGTTTTTAGAAAAATACTTTAATCTTTCGAGATTTATTATACCCCGACCATGGAAATAGCTCAAATCTGAGAGAACACCATCTAAAACCTGTCAAGGTCATGTAGGAGTCAATGGCAGAGGTCCCTTGAACCATTTGAAGATGTTAATAGCCTACGTGATTGTTTTTTTTTTTTGTTTTTATTGGAGGGTTTTGCCCGAAAACTCGATCCAAGTCGAGCGTTTCGAGTTTTTTTCCCACTGAAAACTTAATTAATTCGAGTTTTCATGTTTCACATGAGGTTTAAAAAACTCAAACATTCGACCTTCGATAAAAAAACCCCTGTATAACATTCGTGCAATGATATTAAAATGTAATTCATTTTTATGCAGGCAGTCCAAAAGCACCAGCTGACCAAAAGATGGCTCACAAGGATGATTGATGCAAGAGTGAGTGCCAGGTTGTGTTTCATATTATTTTGTTTTGGTTTTGTTTTTTATATATGCCTGCAATGTTATTCACTCAGTGTAAACTTGCATAAAAGCTCTGCTGACGGAACAGATTCTCCTTGCTGATTTCACAAAGACTGTAACTTTTCTACTTTAGATGAGTGCAACACTTGACACATTTGTGAGTCTGGTGAGGCATAATTTGATCCCAGTACATGGCAGCAGCTTTTACCACTTGTACATTGCATCCTTCTAAAGTACTAGCAGAGTTCAGTGAATTCTAAATTTCTGGGTTACAACTTTAGCATCCAAGGCATTTGCTCTCACCTTCTGATTCAATTAAAGGGGGACTGTCACCTTACGAAATAATGCCAAATTAATTTCAATTGTGTTTGTCAGGCATAATAAACTAAACTTATAAACAAAATATAAATGATTTAAATCTTGATTCTTGTAATTACATAATCAAAGCAAGCAGGCATCCACCATTTTGTGAACACTGTTATTAAGGCAAGCTTGGCATCATGATAAAATCTTTTTTTTTTTTTTTTTTGCCAGAATAGGGGACTAAACGGACATGCCATGCACTGGCTACACAATTAGATGGTGAGAAGGGAGGGGGAATGTAGGTAGAGCAGGACAGAATGGCAGAATGGAAAGTAATAGCAATTACCTGCCCCAACCCTATGTTTAAGGCATAGAGGTGGGACAGGCAATATATGATTGACAGCTTAGATTGTTAATGACCTTTTATAACGGGTATGGATGTTTTAATAAAAAACAAATTTGGTTTTCATGTATATTTTAAAAGGGGCTTTTATTATACAGCTTTTTATGTCTGGGCTCCTGAACCCCGAGCCACGGAGAGCATACATAGTTACATAGTTACATAGTTACATAGTTAAATTGGGTTGAAAAAAGACAAAGTCCATCAAGTTCAACCCCTCCAAATGAAAACCCAGCATCCATACATACACCCCTCTACTTTTAATTAAATTCTATATACCCATACTAACTATAGAGCTTAGTATCACAATAGCCTTTGATATTATGTCTGTCCAAAAAATCATCCAAGCCATTCTTAAAGGCATTAACTGAATCAGCCATCACAACATCACCCGGCAGTGCATTCCACAACCTCACTGTCCTGACTGTGAAGAACCCCCTACGTTGCTTCAAATGAAAGTTCTTTTCTTCTAGTCTAAACGGGTGGCCTCTGGTACGGTGATCCACTTTATGGGTAAAAAGGTCCCCTGCTATTTGTCTATAATGTCCTCTAATGTACTTGTAAAGTGTAATCATGTCCCCTCGCAAGCGCCTTTTTTCCAGAGAAAACAACCCCAACCTTGACAGTCTACCCTCATAATTTAAGTCTTCCGTCCCTCTAACCAATTTAGTTGCACGTCTCTGCACTCTCTCCAGCTCATTTATATCCCTCTTAAGGACTGGATTCCAAAACTGCACTGCATACTCCAGATGAGGCCTTACCAGGGACCTATAAAGAGGCATAATTATGTTTTCATCCCTTGAGTTAATGCCCTTTTTTATGCAAGACAGAACTTTATTTGCTTTAGTAGCCACAGAATGACACTGCCCAGAATTAGACAACGTGTTATCTACAAAGACCCCTAGATCCTTCTCATTTAAGGAAACTCCCAATACACTGCCATTTAGTGTATAACTTGCATTTATATTATTTTTGCCAAAGTGCATAACCTTGCATTTATCAACATTGAACCTCATTTTCCAGTTTTCTGCCCAGTTTTCCAGTTTAGACAAATCACTCTGCAAAGTGGCAGCATCCTGCATGGAACCTATAGTTCTGCACAATTTAGTATCATCTGCAAAAATAGAAACAGTACTTTCAATGCCCACCTCCAGGTCATTAATAAACAAGTTGAAAAGCAAGGGACCTAGTACAGAGCCCTGCGGTACTCCACTAACAACATTGGTCCAATTAGAAAATGTTCCATTTACCACCACTCTTTGTAGTCTATCTTTTAGCCAGTTCTCTATCCAAGTACAAATACTATGTTCCAGGCCAACATTCCTTAATTTAACCAGTAACCTTTTGTGTGGCACTGTATCAAATGCTTTAGCAAAATCTAAGTAAATCACATCCACTGCCATCCCAGAATCGAGGTGTCTACTTACATTCTCATAAAAAGAAATTAAGTTAGTCTGGCAAGATCTATTACGCATAAAACCATGCTGGCACAAACTCATAGTATTATGATTTGCTATGAAGTCCAGTATCTTATCCTTTATTAACCCTTCGAAAAGCTTTCCTACCACTGACGTCAGACTAACTGGCCTATAGTTTTGAGGCTGAGAACGGGATCCTTTTTTGAATAGAGGCACCACATTAGCAATTCGCCAGTCTCTCGGCACTATGCCAGATCTCAATGAATCCTGAAAAATTAAGTAAAGAGGTTTGGCAATCACAGAGCTAAGCTCGCTAATTACCCTGGGATGAATACCATCTGGCCCTGGACCTTTGTTAATCTTAACATGTTCTAGTCTCTTTTGAATTTCATCATGTGTTGTATTACTAGAATTGGGACTGTTAAGAAGGAAACCTTCACTTACTGATTCCTCATTTGTGTAGACAGATGAAAAATATGAATTCAGAATCTGCGCTTTTAATTTGTTTTCATCAACCAGCTGACCCCCCTCTGATAGTAAGGGACCCACCCCTTCCTGCTTCATTTTTTTACTATTAACATATTTAAAAAATAATTTTGGATTTTTTTTTACTGCTTACTGCAATATCCTTTTCTATAGAAATTTTAGCTTGCCTTATAGCTTCTTTGCATGATTTATTGGCCTCCTTGTACCTTATAAATGATTCGGCTGTACCAGCTAACTTGAAAGTTTTAAAAGCACGTCTTTTCTTACCCACCTCAACACCAACGCTTCTATTGAACCAAAAAGCAGACGTCATTAAAAGGATTGCATTTATTTCACACATAAAAAAGTAATATCAGTGCAATGTACAGGTATGGGACCTGTTATCCAGAATGCTCGGGACCTGGGTTTTTCCGGATAACGGATCTTTCCGTAATTTGGGTCTTCCTGCCTTACGTCTACTATTCATTTAAACATTAAATAAACCCAATAGGCTGGTTTTGCTTCCAATAAGAATTTGTGATATCTTCGTTTGGATCAAGTACAAGCTACTGTTTTATTATTACGAAGAAAAAGGAAATCGTTTTTAAAAATTTTGATAAAATGGAGTCTATGGGAGACAGCCATTCCGTAATTCGGAGCTTTCTGGATTTCAGGTTTCCAGATAAGGGATCCTGTACAAGTTTTCCAGCCAGATACATGTTTTAAATACATTCAATGTTAACTCAGAGACCAGGTTCAAGTAGGGGAAGGGAATTAATATGAAGTTGGTCCTCTTTTTGCTTCCAAAATTAGAATTTAACTTGATAGCAAGCATTCCAGCTGAGGACATGCAGTTTAAAAAGGAGAGTCTATATCCATTTGGACTAATGTCAAATCTTGCAGTTTCTCATGTATGGGATAAAAAGTGAATCTGCTCCTACCTGCCCTTGATCAGTGTGCACTGACAGGGAATGTAAAGTCAAAAAAATTAAATTCCTTTACCAGGTCAATTGCCTAAAAATAAACCCATCTTCAATATACTTCAATAAAAAATTCTGAACCCTTTTCATAAATATCGTGATTTTCTGTGCTTCAGCTTCCCTTCTCTCCACACAAACTTCAGCCTGCATGAATTCCTCAACCTGGACGGCCAGCCGGTGGTTGCTTTACTTCAAAACAATCCCCCCAGCTTTGAGTTCTTAAGTGTCAAAGAAGGAGTTGTCATGGACCTTAGCTTTAGTCAAGAACGAACAGATAAATTAAACCAAAGTATCGCTTATCATTTTGAAGTAAAGCAGCCACCTGCCAGCCGGGTTGAGGAATACATGCAGACTAAAGTACGTGTGCTTGGAAAGAAGGGGAGCTGGAGCACAGAAGATCAAGGTTTTTATAAAAACTATACAGATTCAGCAAACTGAACATATGTTTATTTTTAGGGTAAGGACACACGAGGAGATTCAGGGAGAATTTGTCGCCTGGCTACTAATCTCCTTGTCTTTTGAGCAACGCCTCAGCGTATTTCCCCATAGGCTACAATGAAAAGTAGCCTGCGCTAATGCACACACGGTGATGCGTTTTCAATAGTTGCCCAAAGTTGGCTCAGTGAGGCAATTTCAGGCAACTATTGAAAACGCATCGCCCTGTGTGCATTAGCGCAGGCTACTTTTCATTGTAGCCTATGGGGAAAAACGCTGAGGCAGTTCAGGGAGATAGTTGCTCAAAAGACAAGGAGATTAGTAGCCAGGCGACAAATTCTCCCTGAATCTCCTCGTGTGTCCTTACCCTTAGGCAGTGTACCTGTTACATCCCCACTAAGAGCATATGTAGTAGCATATGTAATAGGTAATTAGCACCTCTATATATACTAATTTATGCCCCACTAATCTCTCATGGTCATACCTGTAAACTCTTGTTGTTCCCACCCCTGCTATTGATATTCGTTCTCTCAGAATGCAAGTGCTTTTGTGCATCAGCATGCTGCAGCCTAAGGCAGATAACTGCACACACATGAAGCCCGATTGCAGGAGAAATTAGTTCCAATGATCATAACTTAAAAATATAGGGCTTATGTATCAGGACTCTGTACAGCATTCATGTACAGTATAACCTGTATTTATATGCCTTATTTTGCTGAGGCTACCTGTTGTTTTGGGACAACATATCTGGATCTGGGGCAGGCTCCATAGTGATCCTGCATTCTATTATTTTTTGGTGCAGAATAGTCTGGAGTCTAGAAGCATAATTCCTTTGCAAGTCAAGAAGTAGCTGCTATAATAATCATCCTGCCACAGTATGAGCTAAAAGGAGGGTCAGCCTTAGGGAAGGGTCTGGCTCAGCACTTTTCAGCCTTTTTGAATGAGGCTTGAAAGACTTACTAGAGGAAACACCCAGGCCTCTCCCGTTTGACACATTACTGCTGAAATACCAGTAGAATTACAAGTACCTGCAAACTATTGAATATATTGTCCAACATACTAAGTCTTAACCAGAAGCACTACAGTGCAACGATGTGTCTCGAGATACAGCAAATATTTACCTAATATAGAAGAAAATATTTTGTACTTCAGATTTCTTTTTAAAATCCTGAGGATATTGATCCTATAGAAGCAGTGTAGTGTATGGGGAGAAAATCTAATTTGGGGGTGACACTGTCATGCATACACTAAACTTTTACTGAGGGGTTTATCTTGGGACAAATAATTTTACCACGCTGTTAGAAGGAATATACCAAACCTACTTATTTACATTTAAGGGAGCTGTAAGAAACATATATGTGGGAGATGGGTACATGGTGACAGATGACTGATCTTGGTATAAAATACAGTATATTTTAACAGCAGCAGGGCCTATATATGAAACTAGGTGCCTAAGTGCACTAATGCAGAAACCTGTATATAGCATCCCATCAGTGACCATGTTTTTAGAATAATCAATTGAAAGTGAATTGGTAAAGGTGACCCTATGTCCCTTTTAAATTACACCCACAGATACAAACTTACAGTAATGTTACATAAAAGCTGTCAAATATAGTTGTTGAGAAGTAGCTTCTCTTATTAACGGAATGCTTTTTTTCTTGCATGATTTTCAAAACTGGATTAACACTGCCACCTGGTGGATTTTCTGTTTCACCGTTTATTTAGACACTGGGAAATTTCAGTTAGGTGTCCTGTTCTCAGCGTTTTATCTGACCTAATATTACTGTCTTTTATTTGCATTGCATTGTTGTGTTGAAACAACCAAGGCACACTAAATTAAATTCAGAGTATTATAAAAGTAAATCCCTGCTGATGAGACACAACCAGGCCTGGACTGGCAATCTGTTGGTTCTGGCAAAAGCCAGAAGGGCTGCTATAAGGTCCCATAGAAAGTCAGTATTTAGTGGGCTTGTGGGGGCTGTTTTGGCCTCTGTGTGCCTGATATGCCAGGGCCTATTTAATTCTCAGTCTGGACCTGAACACAACCCACATCAGTATGCAACCACCACCACCACCACCATACTTTGCCGTAGGCTTTGGTCAGCCATGATATATACAAACAATCAGTGTCCCCTTTAAAATGTTAGACCTAAATGTTGAATACATAAACGCAGCATTTAATTAAAGTTTCTATACTAAAAAATCATTTATGTTTTCCTTTTAGATTTACGTGATCGATTAGATGGTTGGTTAATGTTTTTCTGCAGATGCCTCTGTATTCCAGTGTTTGATATGAACATATTTAGAGCTGTAACTTATTGAGTATTTTACTCTTGTTAGTCTGCTCTGACACTGTCAGAGGAAAAATATCACACAGTAAAATAGACTGAATGTATGGTCAAACCTGACTCTACCCAGAGGAAGGGTGGCTCCAATTTAGATTGCATGCCCTTGTGTGGTAGATTTTAGAAGATTCAGGGAAGGGCAGGGTAGAAAAAAGGATAAGAGGATTTAGGCTAAGAAGAGTTAATGATGGGGGGTTGGCTGATTATTATAAAGTTAATTGGTACATTCAGTCTGTTCTACAGTTAATATAATCTTTTGGCATTCATTTGCATTTGCAGAAAGATCTTTGTCTCCACACACTTTTGAATCAATTGGTTTGTGTCTCTGCACAGCTCTAGTCTGCATCTCCTTTATCTGCCATAATCACATTATTCATCTGCTGGTGTATTTGTTAGGGCAATTCTGCTTTTATTAGGGATGTACCGAATCCAGAATTCGGTTCGGGATTCGGCCAGGGTTCGGCCTTTTTCAGCAGGATTTGGCGAATCCTTCTGCTAGGCTGAACCGAATCCTAATTTGCATAAGCAAATTAGAGGTGGAAGGGAAATTGAGTGACTTTTTGTTACAAAACAAGGAAGTTAAAAATGTTTCCCACCCCTAATTTGCATATGCAAATTAGGATTCGGTTCAGTATTCGGCCGAATCTTTTGCAAAGGATTCGGGGGTTCAGTCGAATCCAAAATAGTGGATTCGGTGCATCCCTAGTTTTTATGTACCATAAGTATTAATTGCAACCCAGCTGTTGAGTAATAGAGTTGTGTACAGGTAATGTACTGGTAGCAAGCAGAGTATGAGTCCTAAGAATCTGTTCTTATCAGAGGGTTGGATATCTCCTAGCTAAGGGGGATATAGAAATCCCCATCCACTGTGAGACAGAGAACAGTGTGATCCTTTGGCCAAGGGCAGTATGGATCATGAAGCTCAAGTGCTAGCTCCTCGGGTCTTGCAAACCTGCAATGCGTTACTTCACATGTTTTCTCATCCCAAGAATTGTGGGCTGAGCACATCCTCACTTTATGGTTTTATCCACTTGCTCTTAAGGGTTAGTTCAAACGAGGAAGTTCGGGGAGATTTTGTCGCCTGGCAACTAATCGCCTCTTCTTCTGGGCGACAATCTCCCCGAACTGCCTCTGCGTGTCTTCCCATCCGCTATAATGAAAAGTCGACTGTGCTAAAGCACACGCGGCTCTTCATTTTCCGAAGTCGCCCGAAGTTTCCTCATGAGGCTATTTTGGAGACTGAAGTGGCACAAGGGTTTTACCACCAGGGATTCACATTATTGCCTTTGGGAAAGCTTTTACAGGAGATTAGTCGCCTGCAGAAGTAGAGATTTATTGCTGTTGATTAATGTCCTTGTGTGCCATTGCCCTTATGAATTTGGTGCAATATCTCGAGGACTGCACTGATCTATACGGGAGTAGGGTTGCCACCTGGCCGATATTTTACCGGCCTGGCCGGAAAAAATGTTGCTTGATGCCAATGTTATTTATTGGGAAAACCCATAAAAATATGGGAAGGCCGGTATTTTTTTCCAGAAAAGGGGGCAACCCTAGAAGGGAGATGTGTGGCCATTATGTTTCTTCTATACCAGAACCTAGCTTGGCTTCGGGCCTTTTTGTGGCTTCAGGAAGTTCATCTTCATTTGTGACTTTTGTCCTTTTCGTGGCTTCCGAACTTAATCTTTGGCTCCTTTCATGGCATCGGGACTTCAAGTTGGTCTCCTTTTGTGGCTTCACTACTTCGACTTCGGCTACTTTCATGGCTTCGGGTCTATTTGCGGCTTCTGGACTTCAACTTTGGCTCTTTGAGGCATCGGCGGTTCAGGAATACGGCAGATGCGGCATGGCTTCGGTGCTGTTAAGGGGGGCCTGGCTGTTTCGAAAAGTGCAGCACAGCCGCGCCCCCCTTTTGGAGTACCCCCGATGGAGGCCCTGCCTCTAGCAATAGTCTGGGCTTGTCTGTAGCTGTTAGGAATGTGGTTACCCAAACTTTACCAATCACAGGACCCACAAGTTCCTTAACTCCACCACTTTGCCTTTTATTGCTTTTTTCAACAGCCATTAAGTACTGACATCCCAGCTGCATTCTGAAAAAAAAAATACATGTTGTACCCACCATGTTTCTTATATAAGGAAATGTTAATTGCCTGAAAGGTCCAGTGCTGGTGAATTTGGGAGACTGACACTGACCTCTATGAGAGGCAGTCAGTGGGTGATTTAGGGAAATTGCCTTCTGTGCCATAAACTAGGATTCCACCGAATCCACTATTTTAGGATTTGGCCAAATCCTTTGTGAAAGATTTGGCTGAATACCGAACTGAATCCGGACCCTAATTTGCATTGTGCATGCGATTAAGAAATGTTTAACTTCCTTATTTATGTGACAAAAAGTCACATGATTTTTCGGATTCGGTGTATCCCTACCATAAACCTTTAAAGGGCATGTAAAGGGAAAAATAAAATCCCATTTTTACTTTCTTTAATGTAAAAGAAACCCATCTCCAATATACTTTAATTAAAAAATGTGTACCGTTTTTATGAGAAACCTAACTGTATGCAGTGAAATTCTCCCTTCATTTACTGCTGTGGATAGGAATTGTCAGACAGTCCCTAACTGCTGAGCAGGGAAACAATCATACTTATGAACAGCAGGGGGAGCCCCCACCTTACTTCCCAGCCATGCAGAACTCAAGCAGCTTTTTTATGATGATCCCTAAGCAGCCCAGACCACACTGAGCATGTGCAAAGATGTTTCACAAAGTTACAAGATGGTGACCCCCTGTAGCCAACTTTGAAAACATAAATTATTTGTTTGATTAGGCTTATGGTGCAGTAAGTTCATGTTTATATTTAGTATACAAAATACAGCATTTCTAGCCTTATTCTATTTTAGACTTTACATGTCCTTTAAATAAATCTAAAATACAGATACATATTGTTTATACCCTATAACTTCTACCCCATGCAATTTTCTAAATACTTACAGAAATCTTAAAATAAAAATATTAACTATAACAAATCTAAGGCTTTCTTTTACTTTGAAGAAAGCGTGTCTCCCCTGTGTGCTAGATGTAACATTCCCTTCAAAATGACTCTCCTCTTGTAGAGCTATTTATAATGTCCTGCTTTATGAACCCAGGTGCATGGTTTGTTTGTTTTTTTTTTGATTATAGGAACAGAACCTGGATGATAGGACGTATCGGAATATTCAAGATCTTGAAGCATATGCTGAGAACACACACAGCTCCCTGCTGTATCTTATTCTGGAGACTCTTGGTAAGCAATAGGGAACTCTACTCTATGGAATGTTAGTCAGCATTAGTTAGTCAGCATTGCTGTGCTTACTAGGTGCTGAGCTTTGGTTCACCCTGAATATTCATGCTGCCTGTTCTGTGTCTATAATATGCTGACTGTATTCTAAATACTTTTGAAGGTATAAAAGATGTCCATGCAGACCATGCGGCCAGCCACATTGGAAAAGCTCAAGGCATTATCACCTGCTTGAGAGCGGTACCCTATAACAGCAGCCGACGTCAAGTCTTTCTTCCCATTGATATCTGCATGCTGGTAAGTAAAACTTGATGATGGAGTGCTTAAAGGAGTTGTTCAACTTTAAATTAACTTTTAGTCTGATGTAGAGATATTCTGAGACTATTTGCAGGTGGTTTTCTTTTTTTTGTCATTTGTGGTTTTTGAGTTATTTAGCTTTTTATTCAGCAGCTCTCCAGTTTGCAATTTCAGCAGTCTGTTTGCTAAGGTCCAAACTAGAGTCCTGCAGCGAGTCAGCTACCCACAAAAAAAGCGGGTATCCTGTGGAATGAGGGTAGGATTTTCAGGTGCGGGTATAGATGTTGCTGGTCCAGGTCACGTAGCGGATCACAGTGGGTAAATATGCGGGTAGCCGCTCGGGTTGCGGGTTCAGGTCGGGTCCGGGTCTTAGAAATTGGTTCTGTGCAGGACTCTAGTCCAAACTACTCAAGCAACCATGCATTGATTTGAATAAGAGACTGGAATATGAATAGGAGAGGCCTGAATAGAAAGATGAGTAATAAAAAGTAGCAATAACAATACATTGTAGCCTTACAAAGCATTTGAGATCTAAAACTCGGATGAATTCAACCGACCCGAAAACTTGAACCAAATTCGACCAAACTCAGATTGAGTTTCAGGAAGGCTACTAACATCTTCAAATTGATCACTGGACCTCTCCCATTGACTTTTACATGAATTCGGCAGTTTTTTTTTTTTTACAGCAGTGTCAGGATCACTTTTAATTTGATTTATCTCCTTTTAAATTCATAGTTATTGTTTGCCTCATATTAACTTAGTGTACCTGTATGGTAGCTATTTACTCAGTCAATGTGTCCTTCTCTCATACTGTTGCCATAGTAACAAGTTAAAATTTCATTAAGAAGCTGAAATATGAATGACAAGTACTTGAAAGTCTATAATCCTTCATTGGGCCCAATGGATGGCTGATTCAGTATGTTATTATGTGAGAAGCTCGGTTCTGCTCTCTTACACCAGACTCTTTTTTTATGATTTTTTAAGGAAACTTAAAGGATAAATATCACAACTTGGAGATATTGAAAATTCCATTCCAGAAAACAATAAGAGACTGGAATATGAATAGGAGAGGACATAAATAGAAAGATAAGTAATAAAAAGTAACAATAACAATACATTAGTAGCCTTACAGAGCATTTGTTTTTGCATGTAGTCAGTGACCCCCATTTGAAAGATGAAAAGATTCAGAAGAAAAGGGCACATAAAACTAAAAAATAAATAAAGAAGACTAATTGAAAATTTGCTTAGAATTGACATTATAAACATACTAAAAACATACTTAAAGGTGGACCACCCCTTCTAATATATGGTTTCCTTATATATGTACGAGCTATAGAGACCTTTTCTCTGATTTTAACAATCACAAAGCACCCCTGTTCTAGTAAATGGTAAGGGAAATGACACCCCTGTTCTAGTAAATGGTAAGGGAAATGACACCCCTGTTCTAGTGAATGGTGAGGGGAAGGACACCCCTGTTCTAGTGAATGGTAAGGGAAAGGACACCCCTGTTCTAGTGAATGGTAAGGGGAAGGACACCCCTGTTCTAGTGAATGGTAAGGGAAATGACACCCCTGTTCTAGTGAGTGGTGAGGGGAAGGACACCCCTGTTCTAGTGAATGGTAAGGGAAAGGACACCCCTGTTCTAGTGAATGGAAAGGGGAAGGGCACCCCTGTTCTAGTGAATGGTAAGGGGAAGGGACCCCTGTTCTAGTGAATGGTAAGGGGAAGGGACCCTTGTTCTAGTGAATGGTAAAGGAAAGTACACCCCTGTTCTAGTGAATGGTAGGATTATTATATGGATGATAGTGATCCTATAAGAAGTTAAGGATTGCATTAAGGACTATAAGGAGAAAATGATGTTCAACCACAGAACAGAATTTTACAAGTCGCCTGACACTCGGTGCCACGGTCTCCTCAGGACAATCCTCTCCATCACCTGTATATTACTAACCCTACATGACAGTTGTGTATCAGCTCATGCTACAGCATTAACAGTTTTGGGAGCAGTTGGTGAATCTGTAATTCTGCACACAGCTGTAGCGGCCCCTATCAAGCCCTATGAAATCATGCAGGGATATTTCTGGACATGAGCCAGCTGCTGAACTAAGCGCATGTGCACCCGTGCATGGAGGAGTGCATGCTCATTGCCATTCTCCCTAGCTTTAAAGTGCACATGTCGCCTTCAGGTTGTGGCTGAGCCATTCTGATAAGTGAAAATTAATCTTGTAATTCTCTATGGCGGCGTATCTCATCCATGCCATGCGGATATAATCTCATGCTAATCCCCTTTACATGCCGCTAGAATGCAAAACACGGCAGGACAAAGGATAAGCATTTCAATAGAGCCGAGATTTATATGATGGGGATTACTTGAAGGGCTGTCATTCTGTAAGTCTCAAGGTTGAGTTTCTATATCATAGCTGCTATACATTGAATAATGCCACTTGTCCTTTGTTCAAACCTATGCACAAATACTTCCTAGTTAGTTATTAGTTTCTCTATGGGGAGAAGGAAAAGTATCTTAAAGGAGAACTAAAGATTAATTAAAGAAATAGGCTAGAAGCCTAGAAATGTTGTACACAAGCCCCCACAGTCCTTTAGGTTGGAAGATCCATGTCTCCAAAGATGCCCCAGTATCTCCCCATCTTCTTATACTGATTCACTGCATATGCTCTGTGCTGCTGTCACTTACTGAGCTTAGGGACCCACTCACAATATACAGTACACATAGAATAGAAATGTCACAATATAAGGCTGATTAGTAATTAATACAGATAATTAGTACATGGCAGCACATAAACCAGTACAATTAGCATCAGAATTTAATAATCAGCCCTGTAGCATCAGTTTATATTACTGACCAACCTCATTTTCTGCTGGATAATTAGTGACGACCCCTAAGCTTAGCTTCTCAACAGCTGCTCAGAGCCCACTGAGCATGTGAGTGTCACAGACACTTTCCAAGATGGTGACCCCCCTGTGACAAGTTTGAAGTCCTGGATCTTTGCTGCTCTTGACAAGCTGAAACTTTAGGCTGGTGCAATAAGTTCAGTATAATATGTGTGTGTATATATATATATATATATATATAAAAAAGCTGTAGCAACACACACTCCGGTTCTTTATATCCCGGTGTTGCTGGTTCTTTATTGGAATATATATATATATATATATATTATAACTAGTAAGCATAAGGTATTCATCCCTTGCTTGAAAATATCTAATGTATCTGCCAGTGCAAGCACTTTTCTTTTATCCCTGTAAAAAGCAAACTGGTAGCTAGAAGTCTCTTTTGTTTTCCTTTATTATAATTTCACAATCCATGGTACAGGTATGGGACCTGTTATCCAAAATGCTTAGTACCTAGGGGATTCCTGATAAGGGGTCTTTTCATTATTTGGATCTTTATACCTTAAGTCTACTAAAAATCATGTAAACATTAAATAAATCCAATAGACTGGGTTTGCTTCCAATAAGGAATAATTATATCTTAGTTTGGATCAAGTACAAGCTACTGTTTTATTATTGCAGAGAAAAAGGAAATCATTTAAAAAAAATTGTATAAAACAAAGTCTATAGGAGATGGCCTCCCCGTAATTCAGAACTTTCTGGATAACAGGATTATCAAAATGAACATAACACACATGCCTTCCTTAGCTAACACTACGATAAATTGATAAACTGATGTACTATCCTCTCGGCATGTCACACTTTATGGCCACTAGAAGGCAGCAGAGGGCAACAGAAAAGACTCGATTACTGTTCATGTTTCTTGTGGGGTTTTTTTTTTTTTTTATTAAAAGCAGATTTACACAACAGGCCAGTAATAAAAACAGAAACAGTAGAGAAAAAAATTACCTTTAACCAATCTGCCCCTCTGATCTCTTTGGGGTGAGCTGATGCACGCTTCATTTATTTTAATGCTTTGTTACATATATACTGTAAAAATATACAGTATAAAGCCACTGATAATTTGATGCTGCTTTTCCAGCAGCCTTAATATTCTGTGGCCCCTTTCTGCCATTACATTTACACATTTTTATATGTGTGCATTTCCTATGGTTCTTTTATGGGCAAGGCTGTACAGATGAGCCATTGGAACTGCTCGAGTTACCCTATACTCGTCAGAGTAAAAGAGCTTCTTAGGCTTGTCCAGCTTTGTGTGAAATGGAAACCATGTGCCTTGTGTATTATCCTTAATGTAAAGGTGGCCATACACGGGCCGATAAAAGCTGCAGACAGACCGTGTCGCCAGCTTATTGGCCCGTGTATGGGGCCCCGCGACGGGCTTCACCGATCGAGATCTGGCCGAAAGTCGGGCAGATCTCAATCGGATGGGACAGAAAATCCCGTCGGATCGCGGCCGCATCTATTCGTTGATGCGGTCCCGCGATCCGACCGCCCGTTTGGGCATCGTTAGGATCTGATCGTTGGGCCCTAGGGCCCACGATCGGATCAGCTGATATTGCCCACCTCAAGGTGGGCATATCGGAGGGAGATCCACTCGTTTTGCAACATCGCCAAACGAGCGGATCTCTCCATGTATGGGCACCATAACTCTTGCAGATTCTGCTGTGCTTTACAGAGATTATTTATCATTCACATCAGTCCCTGCCCCAGTGGAGCTTACAATCTAATGTGCTTATCTTTATAAGGAGCCAATTAACCTGCTTGTATGTTTTTGGAGGGTAGGAGGAAATTGGTGAACCTGGAGGAAACCCACGCAGACACTGGGAGAACATGCCAACTCCTTGCACATAGTGCACTTGCTGTTATAGGTGCTGCGCAAGGATTGCAATGACTTACCTGATACCCTGGGCCGTTGCTTCTGTTAGCAGAAAACTGCACCAGCCCAGGACACTTGCAAGTGATTGATCCTTTTCCTCTCTTCACCTTTCTTCAAAATCCAGAGGACAATGCACATGCAGTAGAGCAAAAAAGCCAAGAAGGAAGGAAGAGGATTGCTCCCTAACAAGTGCCCCGAGGATGGCTCCTGTTAGCAAAAAAACTGCACCAGGCCGGGGCACTTGCGAGCAATAGATCCTCTTCCTTCCTTGTCTCTTCGCGTGGGCATGCATGTGCGTTAGAGTTAAAGGCCAGACTTTAGCAGAAAGTTTTTTGGCTGCTGAATTTTGAAGAAAGATGAAGGTCGGAAGAGGATTTCTCACTCGCCAGTGCCCTGGGCTGTTGCCGTTTTCTGCTAACAGGAGCATTGGCCCAGGGTATGTGGTAAATCATTGTAATCCTTGGGGGGCAGTGATGTAACTAGGTATTACGGGGCCCTACAGCAAATAACTTTTCAGGCCCCGAAAATGTTTAGAGGTTGACTTGTTTTACCAAGATTTATTAAAACTGTATATGATTTAGGGCCTCATGGGGTCCCTATACCTCCTGGGCCCCCATGGATTGGAGTTTTCATTCGCCTTTGATCCTACATCCCCATCAGGGCAAGTACCCCATTTGGTAAGTCGTAACCACTTGATATATGCAACTCTCTGCATCTGTCTTCATGCTTGACTGCAACTAGAGTGTAATGCCTTCAGCATTAATCCTGAGAGTAGAAGGGCATCAACTTATAAGATCATTTGGGCATTTAATGATGTCACGGAGGGATATTGATATGAAGGGAAAGTGTATGATATACAGATAGTGGAGTGAGGAGTCAATGAAGTTTTAACCCGTTGTTTCAGACCATCCACCGTGTGATAGCAGTCCACAAGAATTAAAAGTACATACGAGGCATCCACAGTGCTTAGTCTGCAATCACCCTTTATTGGTGTGCACCACTTGAAAAAGAGATTAGTTCCCGAAACATGTCGTGATATAAACACCAATAAAGGGTGTTTGCAGACTAAGCACTGCAGATTCCTCATATGTTTCTACCTTTACTTCTTGTGGAAAGTGTATGATTCTGTTAGCATGTAATGAAACTATGCAATGTTCAATACGTAGGAGAGCAGTCACCCATGATAGTGCTCCACCAAATGGGCAGACCCCTATGTGACCCTCTGTGATTTTTTTTTTTTGGACACATCACTATAACCCGCACTTGCCCAGTTACAAATATCATCTATATACTTACTGCACTCTGTGTGTACATCATTTACATGAACATATCTCTAAATTAGTGGTCTCCTATGAACTGGCATGAAAAGATGATTACAGCCTGTTAACTCGGTTAACTTCTCCATTGCAATGAAAACTGAATGCTGCTTGTATGCAACACTGAGTTTAGCGCTGGCTTTATTCATCCTGACTAAGCAGCCAGGCCTCTATGGGTTTTCTCGTTAACTGATGTATCTCTAGGGCGTGAGGTTTATTTATGCCACAGCCTATAGCTTGATATACTTAAGCTCAATCACTGCACAGATGGCTGCAATAAATGCAATTTCATAGAAAATCAGGGATTATTTCTGCATCTTCTATTTGCTGTTTGAGTTTCAAAGCTCCCTGTTCTTTATACAGACTTTATACAACCCAAATACAGATCAAACTTCAACACTGATTATAGTGCGACACTAAGGATTTTTTGTGTTGAAAGAAATGCTATTGGGAGAATTTTAATCTAAAGTGTGGGATATACCACAGCACATTTTTATTTTTTCGAATCTTTTGTTTTTTTGTATAAATCTATTTTTTCCCTTTTTTTTATATTTTTGATTTTTTTGTTAATTTTTTCACGGTTTATTTTTTAAAAAATGGAAGGCATCCACATTAAAGGAAAACTATACTCCTGAACAATGAAAGTCTTGCTCTCCTCTCTCTCCTTGTTGGAATTTGACATAACCCCATACAAGGGTATTCGTAAATAATGATTGGGAGATTCCATTTCATTGCTGCATACCTGTATATCACGAGGGTCTTAAAGTTACAGCTACTGGAATAGATGGAACACAGAAACATGAAATGTAGATAGAAATAGGTTTACTCTATCAGAAACCAAATTATAAGTGAAACTTTGTATCCTTGGGGACTGAATTGATGCTGATTGATTGATATTGGAGATAAATGCTCAGCCATTTTTATCTTCAGGAGGGGATGATGAAAAGCAGTAGAGACTGTCAGCATAGCCTGTAAGATCTCTACCCCATTTACATTGAGTCTTGGTGAGTTGGCATGATCCTCTAAACTAGTGATCCCCAACGAGTAGCTCGTGAGCAACATGTTTCTCTGCAACCCCTTGGATGTTGCTCTCTGTGTCCTCAAAACAGGTGCTAATTTTTGAATGCCAGGCTTGGAAGCAAGTTTTGGTTGTATAAAAACGAAGTATAGTGCCACATAGAGCCTCTTGTAGGCTGCCAGTTCACATAGGGGCTACCAAGTAGACAATCACAGCCCTTATTTGGCACCCCAAGGGACTTTTTCATGCTTGTGTTGCTCCCCAAATCTTTTTACATTTGAATGTGGCTTATGGGTAAAAAAGGTTGGGGACCCCTGCTTTAAACTATAAACCATCTGGAGTGGATTGCATCAGTGAGCTGATGCCGTACATGCCAATTGAATTTTCTAACATGCCCAATAGGTATCTGTAGATTTCCAGCCAGATATCAATCGGGCAGGCTGTCAGAGATTCCCCTGTACATTGGCCAATAATCTGCTGGTTTGTGGGGACCCAGTGGGCAGCTTTAATCTTTAAATACCTCAATAGTTTTCACAAGCAAATTTTTTAGTTGTCACTTACTCTTCTGGCTACAAGCATCGATGCTGCGGAGCATTTTTTTCAATCTTTGCATACTAAAGGGGAAGGAAAAATATAATAACTCAATGGTGTCAGATTGTTAGGTACCCCCTATTCAAGTGGTGCACCTGTTTGCTGAAAAGTTCACCCAACCTGCAGGCGTACATGTGCAGTAGAGTGAAAACCTGAACTTGGAAGCAAAAAAATGTCTTATCGCTTTTTTGCACATGTGCAGTGGGCCGAAGAGAAGTTTTAAGAAGTCAGAACAGATTCGCAACATGGTGTGTCTACAGAAGTACCCCAGAACGGGGCAGCTTTCAGTGAACTGCTCCATGGTATATGGTAGGGGAGTGAATAACATTTGTCAGCACTAGTGATTGTACATTTCCTTCTCCTTTAAACAGTATGAGAGAATCACTTCCAGCCTCTAGTAATGACTTTTGATTGCAATAAGGTGTGAAAATCCGTAGCAATTAAGATGATAATTTGTTCTGTTCTTTGGAGCTGCTTCTGTAATTTGTAGCCAGGGAACAGTAAATCCTGCAAAGAAATCTGATTATAGAACTAGTCATCCAAAACGAAGAGTCTACCTTTTGGACGACTAGAACATTGGACTAGTCCTGTCCCTACTGACTATGCCTTACCTTGAGCACTTTTTTAGCTCCAATTTGTACCTGTATGTTAGCCTCCCATCCACTTAAGACTGTAAGCTCTACGGGGCAGGGACCTCCTTCCCACTATGGCGCAAATTCACTAAGCGCCGAACGCTAGCGTTTGGCATTTTTCGTTACTGCGCAAATTCACTAACGAACGCTGGCGTAGTTTCGCTAGTGTTACTTCGCACCCTTACGCCAGGCGAATTTTCGCTAGTGACGTAACTACGCAAATTTACTAACTTGCGCAGTGTACTGAACGCTACCTTTTACACTAGACTTCCTTCGCCACCTCAGACCTGGCGAAGCGCAATAGAGTAGATAGGGATTGTTTCAAAAAAAGTCAAATTTTTTTCTAAGTCCCAAAAAACGCTGGCGTGTTTTCTACATGATGGGTGATAGGCTGAAAAAGATCGAAAATTTTTTGGGGCTCCCCTCCTTCCCCCCTACATTTCCTGACTCATGGCAACTTACCTAGACAGTGGGCACATGTGTAGGGCAAAATTTTATTTGCTGATTTTAAGTTTTTTTAGGCATTTGTAGTGCTGATACGTGTTCCTCCATTGAAATTTGAATTTCGCGCCGTATGCAAATTAGCCTTCGCTAGCGTAGCTTCGCTATACATAGCGAATCAACGCTAGCACAACTTCGCAACCTTGCGCTACCCCTGTGTGCAACTTCAGATTTTAGTGAATTTGCGGAGCGCTGGCGAAACTACGCCTGGCGAAGTGCGGCGAAGTTGCGCCTGGCGCAACTTCGCACCTTAGTGAATTTGCCCCAAAGTCTCTGACCACATAGCACTTCAGCTCTTTGTCCTATGATTTTGTATATATCTATTATGTGATTTGTCTCCCCCATGTATACTTTTATATACATTGTAATGCACTGTACAGCGCTGCGGCTCCTTAACAGCTCTTTACAAATAAAGTTATACATACATACATACATATATACATACATACATACATAGAACATAGAAATCTTGTGTTGAAAGGATTAAGTGTGTTAGTGCCACACGCAAACCTGGCCAGCGCACATCTTCATTTGCACAGCGTTCTAGAAGCTCATGCCATTAAGCATGCCAATGATGGGGATTGATTTTAAGGAGAGCAGGGTTATGCAGAAAGCTGCAAATTATGGGAAAGCAATTTCTCAATATAGACTCAATTTTACCAAATAATTTCCCTTTTCTCTGTAATAATAAAACAGTAGCTTGTACTTTATCCAAACTAAGAAATAATTAATCCTCATTGGAAGCAAAACAACCCTATTAACTTTATTTAATGTCTAAATTCTTTCTAGTAGACTTATGGTATGAAGATCCAAATTACATAAAGATCCATAATCCCGAAAACCCCAGGTGCCCAACATGCTATGTAACAGGTGTCATGCCTGTACTAGATAACACAAACCCTGTCACGTTTAAAGGGAATACCCAATGCTTGATATGTTTCCAGTAGATTAATTTCCCTATCACATTGCAAACATAACCTGTGTACTATCCAAACAGTTGTAAAACCAAGATACAAGTAGAGTTGTGGTAACATTTACAGTATGTCTCGTATTTAAGATTATGACAGCTCAGTCACCTAGACTATGGTTGTTCAACTGGAAGCCAGTGGGACAGGTGCACCCTCTGAGAAATTTTAATGCCCCCCAAACTATTTAGGAGCTCCATTGACCTCTTTGATGAGGTGTGAACAATTGCCCCACTACTTGGAAACTGTTGGGACAGTACTGGCTTAGATAGCTATTGCAATACCCATTCTTTGTTGTGTATCTTTTTCCCAGTTTTCCAGTAATTATTTGATTATTTACATACATACATACCCAAAATCCATTTTAAATCCACAAGTATGGGATCTGTTATCTTAAATTCTTAAAAATTATCTCCTTTTTCTCTGTAATAATAAAACAATACCTTGTACTTGATCCCAACTAAGATATAATGAATCCTCATTGGAACAAAACCAGGGTTTTTTAATGTTTACATGATTTTCTAGTAGACTTAAGGTATGAAGAGCCAAATTACGGAAAGATCCATTATCCTGAAACCCCTTAGGTCCCAAGCATTCTGGATAACAGGTCCAATGCCTGTAATAATAATAATCATGAAGGCATACAAACAAGTATGTGAAGTTTTTGAGCAGGCCAAGGGCTACAAAATCCTCGGGGCCTCCTGTCCAAAAAGAGCTATGTGTATAGGAAGACTGTTATGCAATTAAAAGAGCTGTATTTTACCAGCACTAAAATATCGGAACCACTAGCATCAATGCCCAATTACAAGACAGTGTTAATAAATGGTAAACAAACCTGTAAGAGCTTGGGAACATTCACCAGGCAAGAATGTGCTTAGTATGCATGCATGTGTCTACAGCCTTAGTGCCAGAAGATGACTTCTGCTAATACAAGTGTTGCCATTTTATTTCATTCCCTCTGTATTAAACTGATACCTAGAAACTCTGAGTTCACAGTTCATAGCAAAGGGTAAAGTTACAAACTGGTACCATTAAGAAGCGCTTGTGCCTCTTCTTAATACTCTGGACCAGTTGGGTAATTCTAGAGCTATAAAAGGGTTAGAGATATCCGCACACCTTACATACCCAAAAGTCTTATCCTGGTGCTCAATGATAGAGGAATCGACACACAAGATGTGCAAGATGCTCATTAGCAGGGCAAGCCCATGCAATTTTAAAAATGCAGTTGGGCAACGTTTCGGGGACACACCCCTTTGTCAAACATGCCAACCCACGTCTTGTGTGCCAGTGAATTTCTTCATAATTCCAGAGCACCACAATTTCAGTCTGTTCAGCCATCAGAGACTTCAAATGAAATTGAATTTCTAGAAATAATATAATCACACCAGCCATTCAGCCTTCTGCTTTGTCTCTATCATTACATTTTTTCTTTTGAAGAACTCTGACACGGATCAGGTTAACCTGGTTTGGGTGAGCGTGGCAGTCCCCATACGTATTTTAATGTTACTTAGCTGCATTCAGGTATATGGCTCAAACCCTGATAGATACAATAATGAGAGTCATTTGCTAAATAACATTTGTAATGGTAAATCTAATTATAATGCATTTAGTTCAATGTCACCCACAGTGATTGTTGGCTGTTCACCTCAATGGCAATCGCTCCAGACCAAGGTGATGCTCTTGCAGATTAGGGAACTGGCACTTGAAAATGTGGCAGACAGCATTTTGAAGTGACCTGACCTCTGATTATATTATAATTATGTGTATGCATGAATCTCTTTATGAAAAGGCAATGCCAATAATATGGCCGTTTCATACATAGCTGCGGTTGAAAAATGCCTCTCCATTATAGGAGAAGGAAACATAAAGTCACTGAGAAGAGTAATTTTATTATGCACCCCCAGTAACTCTTTTCACTAACCTCTTACACAGAGTTTGGTGCACTTCTACTTTTTTTAAAAAAAAATACAAATTCGCATAGGAGGTGAGTGTTTAAAGTTTCTGGGGGGGGGGGGGAAATTGTTTGGCACCCTTCGCACTTCAGACGACTTCGAAAAACGAATCGCTCCGAGTGCCATCCCGCCCTCGATTTTCATTTTAGCCAGTGGGAAGGCAGTTTGGGGAGATTAAACTCCCCGAATCTGCCTGTGTGCCTCGACCCTTAAGTTCGTGTTTTGCTCAGATATTTCTTATTTAGCTTCCCAAAGAAGTTAACCCCACCACCACTCAATTTGTCTTCATTTTGCCGTGAAATGGTGATGGTTCAGTCCTTGGATCTGTCCTGCTATAGATCAAGCTGTAACCTTGCTAAGATGAAGTTGGTAATTAATTTTTCCCCCTCTCAGCACGGGGTTTCACAGGAGGATTTCATCAGAGGCAGCCTGGAGAAAAATGTCAGAGATGTCATATTTGATATAGCCGGCCAAGCCCATGTTCACCTAGAACACGTAAGTATTTCTGTTTCCCTCATGCCTATGCACTTTATATATACTGTATGTCCTATTTTAGGGATACAAGTGTCTACGGATATGTAAGTACGAAAGGGGAGAGAATGTGGTTGTACAAGTATATGACGAGATGCATCTTGCTGAATATGTCTATGCATTTTTGTTATTGTATTCCTGACACATTTTTAGACTTTGGCACTAGGGATGGGTGAATCTGACCTGTTTCTCTTTGCCGAAAATTCGTGTAACCGACGAAACCAATAAGGAGCAGGCACTCAATAAGGCAAACTTCCACCAGGCAAATGTTCAAAAGTGAAAAAGGTTTATTGTGTCCACAGCCTGACGCGCTTCGTGTCTCAAACACTTAATCATAGGAAAATTTGTGTAACAGTGCAAATATGCCAAAATGCATTGGTCTATGGGTGACAAAAATCTTTTTGATGCACGACAACATTTTTCACCTATTCGAGTCTATGGGCATCATTTTCGCTGCAAAAATTGGCACTGTACATTTTTCTATACTTTTCTTTTCATATCATAATGGTTGTTTTGCAGTCCAATATATGGTCTGGCACCCCTTAAAAAAATTATATAATCATATAAAAAATTATAAAATTATGGCCATACTAGCCTCTCCCTGAGTTGTAGAGCAGGAGTCCCAAATGTTTTTTTTTTTTTTTTACCATAAGCTATATTCAATTACAAATAGAGTTGGAGAGCAACAAAAGTATGAAAAAGTTCCTGTGGGTGCCAAATAAGTCATGTGATTGGCTATTTGGTAGCCCCTATGTGGACAGGTAGCCCCTATGTGGACTGCCAGCCTACAGGAGGCTCTGTTTGGCCGACACCTGGTTTTTATGTAACCAAAACTTTCCTCCAAGCCTGGAATTCAAATATAAGCAGCTGCTTTGAGGCCACCTGGAGCAACACCCAAGAGGTTGGTGAGCAACATGTTGCTCAAGAGCCACTAGTTGGGGATCTCTATTCTAAAGTAATTAAAGACTTTATGTATATCTAAATCTCACTGTAGTCGTCTTTCAGGCTTGTCTAACTCTGCTGGTTTGGTTCTTCCTAAGGGGCCCAGTTCTACAGAATAGGAACCTTTGATTTAGAGGTTAATGTCTTGGCCCATGTGCATTGGCACAGAAAACTTGAAAAAGGAATGTTATTTTGTTTGCATAACCACATAGCCGATAGTCTTGGCTTTCTAACTTGTCAGACCCAGAAATGGACAACCCATTGCTGTTGGATCTCCGTTCTCGGCTTCCCTAGTCCTGTACAAGTAGTGCTTTCTTAGTAAATGCATTAAGAGCTGTATTTAGCTTAGTAGGGTTGCATCATTCATTCATTAAAGGCTGTTCACTTGTTCCTGGCTTTTACAAGCATTATTGTGGAAATGAAGGACAAATGCTTAGTATAGGGTAGAGAAGAATGATGTTTTTTCTGAATGGTTCAATGTAATTCAGAGAGAGTAATTAGGGACTGTAAAAGAAACAGAATGGAGGCAGAAGATAAACAATATCGTAACTGCGTTTGCAAAGTACAGGTTCATAGCTGTAAATCTGTGTTTTTGTTTTGCTAATTCCTGATGATGCCTGTATCATTAATTGAACTATAGGTACCACCATGTGCCTCTTTCCTGGAAAATAATATTTCTCTTGGTGCTTTTGTTGGTAGAGTCACATAACAAACACATGTGGTTTGATACATTGAGTTGTGCAATGTATTTACTAGAATCAAAAAAATAGTCTGCGCCACTACCCCCCTAGTAGTCTTATATTACCATTTACCTTTTCAGTTTTTAATAACGAAAGCCAACTAAAGAAGGGAAGGTTTAAATACAGAAGGCAGCAGAACTCTGTGAGGATAAAATTGTATTTTTACTCCTACTTCATCTCCCAAACTCTCACTCGCCTGGTTGTTAGGTTAAATTGGCCCGTAGCAACCAGATAGCTGCTTAAATTACAAATTAGAGAGATGATGAACAAAAAATCTAAATAATTTAAAACAACAAAGAAAATGAAAAACAATTGACTACTCACTGTCTACATCATACAAAGAGTTAATTCAATGGAATGTACCCATATACATAGGCCAGGGCAGCATCAAGGCACCATCATAATAAATACAATAAAGGAAACATCAGAAGTAAACTGTATACTATATACTGAGGCCCAGACCCAGAACAAGTGTAACCAGAATTAAAGGAATGGTCTGATGATTTATAGCTAAGGCACAGCAAATTATTAACAACATTTTTTTATTGCTGAACAAAGCTAACTTTTTTGCATTTTAAAGGATTTTATTTTTTAAAATATATCAGACAAAACAGTTACATGCAGCACGTTAGTCCTTGCACTTGCACCCTAGGCAAGCACCTACTCTGCCTACCCCTAGTTCTGGCTCTGCTTTAGTGAGACATGATTATTTTTCAGCCCCTGAGCATTGGGTATATGGGATATCTGACTCCCTATGGGAGAGATACTAGTTGTAAAATGTAAGTGCCCCATGTAAACTTTTTTTTAACATACATGGACATATCAATATTTAATCTTCATTCAAGTAGCATATAAAGATATAGGTAACTGAGCTAAAAAAATGTAAATTTGCAAATATTTATTCAACAGAAAAGTACTAGATATGCCATTTCCTTCAGTGGCAGGAGAACACCTACATTTTTCACCTGCTCAATTACCTGAAAGAGCTCTCTGAGACATTGTAAAGGAAGGTGATCGATTCCTATGCGTCTGTTAATGGATTTCAAACAATTGTCAGCCAACTGGGCAATCATTCCACCGTTATTCCACTATCCAAAATATCATCTGCAAGCAGAGATTTCATGCAACTGCCAACTTGTCTAGGCCAGGCTGTCCCAGCAAGTTCAGCCCAACGGCTGAACCCAAGATGCTGAAGGAAGCTCTTGCCATAATTTTTTAAATAAGAAGGAAACTTTTGCTGTACAGAAAGAACATTACGGCAAGAATAAAGTTTATCCATAGACACAATGGGGCTCATTTATCAACACTGGGCAAATCTGCCCATGGGCAGTTACCTATAGCAACCAATCAGTGATTAGCTTTTTGAAGCCAGCTGCAAGTAGAACAAAGAGTGCAGCAATCTGATTGGTTGCAATGGGTTACTGCCCATGGGCAAATTTGCCCAGTGTTGTTAAATGAGCCCCAATGTGTTCTGGACAGACTAGGCAAAGAGAATAGAATTATTTGGCCACAGTGCCAGAAGACATATTGACAAAAAGGCAGTATTTCATCTGAAGGACTTAATAATAGATAGAGACCTGGAGCTGTTTGGGTAACTGTGGAATACCTGCAAAGAGGTCGGGTTTGGGGTAAAAAGTTCCTGATTCACCAACCATACGGTTGGCTGACCTGCCTGGGTATGCTGTTCAGCTGCGGGTCTAGCCCTCCCTCCTACCCTCATCCATCTAGCAATTTTTTTCCTGTACCTGGTTGATCCGCCTCCGGAGAGACATGTCTTCCAGTATCGCGGGTCCCTGGTTCAGATGGTGAGTAAATCCTTGCGGGTGCAGGTCAGGTAGCAGGTATGTGTAGAGGGTGTAACAGGGTGGTGGGTGCCGGTTGGGTTGCAGGTCAATGGGTCTGCGTTGGGCATCAGTTTGAGCAACCAGACCTGTGCAGGACTGGTGGATTATTTATATATATATATATATATATATATATATAGATAGATAGATAGATAGATAGATAGATAGATAGATAGATAGATAGATAGATAGATAGATAGATAGATAGATAGATAGATAGATAGATAGATAGATAGATAGATAGATAGATAGATAGATAGATAGATCTATCTATCTCTTGGGCAGCTTAACATCATAGAATCTTCTATGAAAAGACAATTGAAACTCAACTGTAATTGGACCTTTCAACATGACAATGACCCTAAACATTCCAATAATGAATGGCTGAAAATATTAAATGGAGGGTTTTGGAATGGCCAAGTCAAAGACTGGTAGACCATTATAAAATATGCCTACTTGAGATTATTTCTGCCTAAGGGGCAATACCAGGTATAAGAGGTAAGGTTGTACATTTTCTGTACCTTTTGTGTTTGTATGTCATTGTTTTTATGTTTAGTTACATCACCTATATTTTTGCATACCCCTTGTTTGTTACTACTAATTTATTGTTTTGTTGTACAGTGCTTTGCCCTCAAGGAGCGCTATACAAATGAAAAATATATATCCATCCATGCACTGCTTGAATGAAGATCTGATGTTGATGTGTCCATATATGTCCAGAAAGAAAAAAGTTTTAATGGCATTACAATTGCATAGCACTGCAGGATAGTATGCCCACTGACCTAATCTCAATATAAGTTCTAACACTTTAGTCCCTCTAATTGTTATGTAGAGTACATACATTTTTGTTGAATGTAACCAACGCTTTCTGCCAGTGATTCATAATAGTTTCCGAATGACATTTGCTGCGTTGTTTCGAATGAACAAAGCAATAAGATTAGATGGCCTTTTTGAAGAACAGATGTTGAGTTGTATTTGGTTCTATACACCTGTGTGTGTTCTGTAAAGAAATATGTAACTAATAAGGGTAAGTACTGATTCTATCCTTATCAGTGAGCTATTTGCGGTGTGTGGGTGTACATATATTTATACAATGTACCAAGAATCAGCATTCAGGTGTACATTATGATTCAAATGATTGATAACTGCAGCAATATACACATAAACCTGCAATATATAGAGTTAGAGAACTGATCAGCAGCTCAATAAAAAGCATAATTATTAGGGTTGTTGTGTGCTCCTATAGACAAGATTGGCTAGCAACCTGTGCTCCCTGGTGGCTCTGGCCTACAAACCCATTGGGCTGTAGCCCTTAATATAGGGTGATTTGTTGTACGAAGATACACCTACAGGACACCAGGTTTCGGGCTCCTATAAATATTTACTGTAGGTACCTTTTGCCCTACATCTCACATTTAGTGGGCTACAAGACATATCTATGTAAACAAATAAGTATTCTTGCAACATGGTATGCTAATTGGCAATCATGTAGCACCCGCACATGGTGTTTTTGCCCACTTAAGGGGCAGTTAAGAACCATTATCCAGAAACCCGTCATCCAGAAAGCTCAAAATTACGGAAATGCCATCTTTGATGGACTCCATTTTATCCAAATTATCAAATATTTTTAAATATGATTTGCTTTTTCCTCTGTAATAATAAAACAGTAGCTTGTACTTGATCCCAACTAAGACATAATTATTCCTTATTGGAAGCAAAAGCAGCCTATTGGGTTTATTTAATACTTACATGATATTCTAGTAGACTTAAGGTATAAAGCTCCAAATTAAGAAGAGTTCCTTTATCCGGAAAACCCCAGGTCCGAAGCATTCTGGATAACAGGTCCCATGTTCTGCAGGTTCAGATAATAATTCGATGAGCAGATATCAATTTTGAGATCATTTCTCCTGATGAGATAACAGATAAACTCTGCAGAATACAATGGGATTCTACAGGCATTTTCTGTTATCTAATATGTCACTTGTGCCTTTTCTACTTTTTATAGACTAAATGGCTTTTTTTATATAAACTATAGTGGAGTTTCTGAATCAAACATGTCCGTTTTACTAGTTTTTCTTATCTTTAAAACTCCAGGTCCCAGACATTCTGGATAGCAAGTCCCATACCTGTAATATAAACTCATATTTGCACAGTATGAGCTGCTACAGGGATAGGAATGTTATAATCGGCTACTTATGAGGTTACAGCTAATCCATTATAACATTATTTTGTGCACAGTTCTGCATACACACTCTCTACTATGTCTTGGAATCAAATGAGCATTTTCTAATAAACATTTTTCTTTTCATTGTTATCCTATAATTTGTTGTTCGGTTACACCAGTCGATTTGTCAATTAGTTTCCAGCTTTGGGAGTTTAATACAAACACTTTTAGTTGAGGTACATGGTGAGCTCTTTCATTTTTTTTCTCTCTCCATGAAATCTATGTGGGCTGTGATATAACCTACCTCCTAATATGATTTATAGAACAGTTCCCGTTTCCCTGGTAACAGAGTAGCATGATGCTGTTATTTAAAGCCCTGTCACTGGAGAGTACTGGTTTCTATGTACAAAGAACTTTAGGGTTGTAAGGAATAATATAGGTCAATAATGGACATCTACCGACATACAGGTGTTCTTATACACACAGCCTAAAAATTTAAATTTCTTAATTACACAAAATTCATATTGAAACCTAATTTTACAAAAATCCATGATTGAAGCAATGTGAATGAGATACCAATTAATATTAATTATAGCTTTATTGTAGTGCAAGGAGCACCTTTTTACTCAAGTACCTATAACGATTGCACGTGACTTTATACAACTGCACTTAGACAGAAATGACTCGTATATTTTTCTTTACCCACCAGGAAAGGCTTCTAAAGGGAAAGATCACAAAATGCAAATAAAGTGCAAAATGTGGTTGGAACGAGAGGGTTCTAGTTTACTGTTGCTTGATGTGTGACTTGGGGGGGCACTATTGAGCTTATAATTGTTCCCTGTGCTGTATTGCTGAAGCTGAACCCTGATGTATTTTTATTTATTACTCATTAGGGATTATTTATGACAGCAAGTGCAGTGAGCATAGTGCAATTTCAAGCACAATCACCATATTTTCTCCCCGTAATGCATTGTTTTCCCAAGAAATCCAGCACTTTTGCCCTCACCATTGCACCTGAATGAACCTACAGTGCATCAGAAAGAACCTAATTGTGGTTGATGTGTCAAAATTAACACAATTGTGCTCATGCCTCAATATAAATCGGACGTGTTTGTGCTGAAAGTTTTCCATGTCCATTTGGCGTCAGAGTGACGCATGCACCTGATTACGTAGACGCTGCATATACTGACGCAGAGCTCTAAGGGAACCTCACACCTGGTTTCTTAGACACAAGCACGCTGCATATACTGACGCAGAGCGCTGAGGGAACCTCGCACCTGATTTCTTAGACGCAAACATGATGAATATACTGATGCACAGTGCTGAGGGAACCCTGGAGCTGCCCCCTGCTCCAGAGGTGGCAGTTGCTCCAGGGTTGTCCTGTGTCAATAGAGACACCTGAACACATTATGGAACGGGAGGCAGGAACAGCAGAGCGGCATGCAAATAATGAGTATCCCAGCTCACTCGTTATGTCCAGGGACTAGCTCATTATGTGCATGTGTCTGACCAAACATGGCCGTGCACAATGGGAACTCCCTCCTGGTGTAGGTGGCATAAGGCTTGCTAGGAGCATTTCCTAGCCCAAACAGTATTGTTTCCCCTACAGTGCAGACTGTATTGGCACACACCTCCAGTAGGAGAAACATTTTTAACTATGATAGGTACCCTTTAAGTTGCATTCTTCATATGATTATTGCACGCTGCTTCATGTTAATGGCAACTCTCTTGTTTTTTCATGTATCTTTCAGGCTCGTTCTTTTAAGAAAAGAGTTCAGAAATCAGCCTTCCCTGCTTTTAATATCACAGTAAGGATTTCCATTATTCCTTCCTATATTTAACTTTCTTTGTGCCAAATATCTTTTATTGTGTGTGTCATAATCTGCAATAGTCAAGGTGCTCTACAGTCTAAATCTCAAGGATGGATTTCTCTGTGAATAGATATAATAGTATTTTGGCAGGTGCAGAAGCATAGATGGTTAACCGCCAAAATAAAGGAAACACTAAAGGAAACAAGGCATTGAAAATATATTGACTGCAGCTGCATCCAAGGTCTGGTTCTTAAGATAATACAGCTGTTCCCATACATTCATGGAAAGGTTCATATAAGTATTATTCTATTCCTTAGGCATTACTAAAAAATAAACAAAAAAAAAATTTCATTTTGAATTTTAATTATTTTAAAGCATTTAAATTATTTTTTAAATATTTATATCTATTCAAAGTCACCCCATATAGATAAGGCACCCTTGGGGATATTCTTTGAGAGTGTGGCTTCCTTTGAAGCATATATTTTCTGGTTTTATGAGAAAGAAAAGTGTTAAATAAAATAAAGTAAATATTATGAGTTTCTGTAGCATTTATTTTCCCTTGTAGCTTCAGCCTTCAGATCTTCTGTAGCCCCACCCTCACCTGTTATCCAGACTGCTTGGGACCTGGGGTTTTCCAGATGAGGGATCTTTCTATAATTTGGATCTCCATGCCTTAAGTCTACTAAATATATTTTAAACATTAAATAAACCCAATATATTTGTTTATCTTCCAATAAAGATTAATTATAGATTAGTTGGGATAAATTACAAGCTACTGTTTTATTAAGCAGAGAAAAAGGAAATCTTTTAAAAATTTGATATATTTGATTAAAATGGAGTCTATAGGAACTGCCCTTCCCATAACTTTCTGTATAATTTGATTCCGGATAACAGATCTCATACTTGTATATGGCTGTCCCATGCCAATATGCGATCAAAGAAGGCTTAGAATTCAGTATTGTTCCTACTCCATGTAAGGCAAACTCCACCCTACTGTTTTCACCTGTGCTGACTATATTTTTTCAATAGCAAGGTCCAATTTGATTCATTTTGGTGAGTTTCCCCTAGACTTAAAGGCACACAGTCAACTGATGCCCATCTATGCATTGAGAGAGACTCCTAGCAGGAGATGGGAACCATCATAGGCTCAAATAATAATCCCTAAAATAACCAACCATCCTGTTATCCTAAATTTGGAAACCTGGTATCTGCCACTATGGTACCAAATATATGTATCTCTAATCTCTACCAATGAGTAATGCTTAGCAACAATAGAAATCCCCAAACAAAATAGTTCCAAGATAAATTCTGCATCAGTGTTATGTCCCCTAAGTGTAATGGTCTTTAACACAAGTTTTTGACTTTTTCCAGGTCGCCCTGGATTGGCACTTAAAAACCCTTCGAAAGGCTGACTTCAATATATTCCATCCAAGCGTACAGAGGAGAAATACCTTGCTTCCGTTATCTTTGTATGCTCGATCATGGAAACAATCCTACTGAAATAAATGCAAAGTATTTAATTTTTAAAAACTCTTGTCAGGGCCATATTTATATTAAGGCACTGCTTATAAATAATTTTTATATCTCCCAGCCTCCTCCACGGATTTCCATTGACATTTTGATGAAGCTGAAGATTTCTACAGAAATGGATAATTTAGTGCTCAAGGCATTATCTCCATCGGTGCATATGGATCTTAATTTACAGCTGAGAAGAGATAAATGGTAAAGCATTTAGATATATGAAATGACTTAAAGGAGAAGGAAAGGTACCGAAGTAGTTTATCGTTAAAAGATTAGCCACAATAGTGCAAGCTATAACACTAGTTATTCTGCAGAATGCTTTACCATACCTGAGTAAATGGCTCTAGACACTGTCTCTGTTTGTTTAGGATAGCGGGTGCCATATTCACTTCGTGTGACATCACTTCCTGCCTGAGTTTCCCTGCTCAGTCATAGCTCTGGGCTCAGATTACAGCAGAGAGGGGAGGAGGGAGGGGGAGAGAGGAGCAAACTGAGCATGCTCAAGCCCTTCCCTGGAGGTTTAAGCTGAACACAGGAAGTCTGATACAGAAGCCCATGTGTACACAATAGAAGGAAAGAAATGCTGTGTTTCTTTTGACAGAGGACTCAGAGCAGCATTACTTTAAGTGTAAGTGTACTGGTGTATTTTTATATAGACCTTTCTGATAAAGCTTACTTAATTTTAGCCTTTCCTTCTCCTTTAAAGGAGATCTAACCCCTCTGCAAAGTTTTTAACTCTTACCACCATAGTAGATGACTGCATTTAAATTACACATACCTACAGAGATTCCCAGGTAGTAGGTTTCATTTGCTTCTTGTAAGACTAAGGGGGAAGTTACTTGCATAAAGTGGAAAAAGGGTCACTAATGTGTATGCTTCGTGGGGAAATTTAATACGCATGTATGTGTCACATAGATATTTTGTATATCTCAATGCAGAAGAACGGCAGTCACAGGACTTGGTAAATCAATCTTCCAAAGGTTTATTTTAGTCAACATTACGGTCCCCCACAGGGAACTTCGTCAGGAGTCAAACAGTGCAATATATATATATATATATATATATATATATATATATATATATATATATATATATATATATCAAGAACAATTACTTTGAATCCTAATATACTTTGAAGGGCAGAGGGGAGTGACACCACATATACAGTGAGGCAATGGTTCCCTGACACCACAGATCCCCTTCCAAAAAGCAAGTTATCAGAAGGCTGAAGATGGTTTTTTCATTGTATAGATTAAAATTAATTTAGAAATAATTTGCATTGCTAAAATGTTCCCATGCCCCTAGTGGCACATGTGAGAATAGCAGCCAAGTCATTTTATGGAATTGGGAGATTGCATTGAGTAGGAGAAACAATAGTTTATCTGAAAGCCATTGCATTGTGAAGTGCTGGCTGTTTCTGAAGAACAGGATCAGACACAATGACCTGAGATGACATGCCAGTATAACAGTTAAAAATATACATTTCTTGGTTCATAAAAACTAATTTTAAATTGTAGAATTAATTTGTAACGTGAACAATGAAGTAAAAAAAAAAAAAGACACTTTTGAAATTGTGACAGAATCCCTATAAGGACTTCCACAAGTTTTCCCTCATTTGTGGTCCCACCAAAATATAATGCATTACACATTCCCTGTGTTTTTACCATTTATTATGGTCTCCTGAAAAATGTAAAATGGGGGTTCTACTGTAATTCTTGATAACTCAACAAGTGTAGCCATAGATTTTTACTGAAACGCATTCACTTGTGTTCACATGGTGGTTTCAATGGACCTTTGCAGATTTGACCTTGGCTGCATTTGGGTGGTCCAAAAAAATCAAGTGCCTGATATGAGAGATTTACCCACACCTAAAATTCTGTGTAATAAAAGTCTTTTTCAAATTAAAAGGGAACTCTGGCTTCCAAACCAAAATTTGATAAACACGCCACATAACACAGAAACCCCTAATATACCCATCACAGTTACCTTTTTCTTCAAAAGTATAAATAAATGCAATTTTCTATGCTGAAATCCAGCTGTTTAACAGTTCTTCTCTTTTTGCATCATTTGAAATCCTGGCAGGGAAGGAGGGACTAAAACACAGATGATACAAATTGTAACAACTTCTCCACAGCTTACAGACAGCATGCAGGAACTACATAACCCACAATGCATTGCACTGTGATGTTCTGTTCCTTATTGAACCTGTGCAAGGAATTGTGGGGTTTGGAGGATGAAGTAACAGTAGTCAGGCAGCTCAGCAAATTAGTCCAACACATCAGCAGGAGGGGTTTAGGCTTAGGGAACTGACAGAACCCATTAAAAATCATGGTCTGCATAATTTTAAATTGATGTATATTGCAAAGTTGCTTGAAATTATGTTTACTTTTCAAAAAGCTTAAGTTATGGTTTTGTGGAGTTCCCCTTTAAAGGAAAACTATACCCCCCAAACAATGTAGGTCTCTATTAAAAGATACTGAGTAAAACAGCTCATGTGTAAAACCCTGCTTCATGTAAATGAACCATTATCATAATAATATCCTTTTTTAGTAGTATGTGCCATTGGGTAATCATAAATAGAAAATTGCCATTTTAAAAAATAAGGGCCGCCCCCTGAGATCGTAAGATTCGCTGTGCACACATACAAACCACATGTAAGGTCACATGAGCCAATTAACAGACCGAGTTCTGCCTTTTGCTTCCTCACTTCTTCCTGTTACAGTTAGTGTTGTAGTATTTCTGGTCAGGTGATCTCTGAGGCAGCACAGATAGAGTCACGAAATGGTGGTTCAAGGCAAGAGATGTAAAAGGGCAATATTTATGTAAATATATATTCCAGTTTGGTAAGATTCTTTAATATGTCATTCAATTTGATATACACTATCTGTTGCTTAAGTATTCATTTTGGGGGTATAGTTGTCCTTTAAGCATGAAACCCAAATTCAAGAAGGTTGGAAATGCTGTCAAAATACATCTGGACTGTGGGTGTGGTCCTCTGTCTATGGGTCTTGATAGGACCCCATGTTAAATAATTGTTGGCTTGGGAGTCAAATGATTGAATCAGTCTGATTGGAATGGACAAAACATTCGTTTTCAAACCTTAGGACAAAAAAACATAATCAAGCCCCAACATGTTCCATAGCACATGATATAGTTGGGAGATCTAGTGTTAGCCATTTCATCTTCAGCATATTTCTCAGAATCCGGAAATGTATTTTCCCTTTGACTTATTTTTTTGCAGCTTGAGTCATTCAGCCAAGTTATTAAAGGGCCTTTTCCTGAAATTTGCCATGAAGGACAAGCAGGGGCTGATATTATTCTGCTATGTCTATACTGGAAGCACTTATTGCTTTTGTTTAATAAATTCCAAGCATCTATTTCTGGCCTTAAATAATACCCCATTGAATAATGCATGCATGTAACAATTGTGTTAAAGTTCATGGACTCATCCATAGTATCTTCATAGTATCTTCAATTCTGACATGCCATAATTATTGTGGAAGAAAAGATCTGGTGCCAATAGCCAATCTTATTGTCCTCTCTTGTGCATCCCCTAAAAGGGGGGTCAGTTGTGGGTCTTTTGTGTGTTAATGTTTTGGGTTGAGGTCAAGGCTCTGGGCAACTCCCATCTCTGCAAACCAGTTTGGTATTGACCTTGCTTTGTGTGCTAAAAATGAGATGTTTTTTGAGGCGTCTGGATAAAGGCACAGAACCTATATTTAGATGTGTTCTGTGCAGAGCCGGGCCAAGTCGGACAGGCGCCCTAGGCAGCCTGCCCGACTGCTGCGCCGTCTGGTTGCGCGCAAACTAGATGTTTGTGTGCGTGCAAATAGGCGATTGTGCACATGCACGAAAAACAAGCTTCAGCGCATGCGAGAAAAGAAGCTTCAGCGCATGCGAGAAAAGAAGCTTCAGCGCATGCGCAAATACGCTCAAATGAAAACGAGTGGGCGGTAGGCAGAAAAGGGACCGGACTAGGAGTAAGAGTAAGAACGTGCCTGGCGCCCCTCCACCTTTGCGCCCTAAGCAAGTGCCTACTCTGCCTACCCCTAGTTCTGGCCCTGGTTCTGTGTCTTTTGGCCATAGAGTGTATTTTTCCTACCTTACTTCCTACCATATCTTAAAGGGGTGGTTCACATTTAAGTTAACTTTTAGTATGTTATAGAATGGCTAACTCTTAGCAACTTTTCAATTGGCCTTCAATATCTATTTTTTTTATAGTTTTTGAATTACTTGCCTTGTGACGCTGACCCTTTCCAGCTTTAACTAACAAATGCTCTGTAAGGCTACAAATGTATTGTTATTGCTACTTTTTATTACTCATCTCTCTGTTCAGACCGTCCCCTATTCATATTCATGTATTTTATTCAAATCGATGCATAGTCCAAAGTACCCTAGCAACCAGATTGCTTAAACTGGAGAGCTGCTGAATAAAAAGCTTAACTCAAACACCATAAATAATAAAAAAATGAAAACTAAAGCTGGCCATAGATGTTGAGATTTTTAAAAGATCCGATTGTCATTGTGAGACCACGATTATCTCGAAACGATCGTACGAATTGTCCATCAACTAAAAAGACCAATTTGCCAGGAAAACAAAGGGGAGCTGCCTGCTTGTCCCTGCAAACATAGATTGCACTGGGAACAACAAAGATTTTTTTAACCTGGCCAATCAATTTCCTGACAGATGTCGGCCGAAAAATTGTAAGATGTTCGAATCCCACTAACCGCACGATAATTTCGAAGGATTGGTCTGACTTCGCTAAAATCGGTCGTTTGGCAAGAGAAATCTTTGCGTCTATAGGGACCTTAATTCTACATCATACTAAAAGTTAATTTAAAGGAAAAGCCGAAATGATCGGCTTTTCGGGCGAAACCCAGCAAAGACCATAATAACTTTCAATAAGGATAGGGACCTATGCCCTCGGCAGGTCTGAGATGACAGATTTTCGGATTCATGCTTTTTGCAGCATCAGGCTTTAATAAATCTCGTTTTTTTTTAAAAAAAAATTGAGTTTTGCCCCACAAAACCCAATCAGATAAATTTGAGGTTAAGCAAATAACCCCCTAAAAGCAGATTTACTGAAGGGCATTCATGAAACCATGAATGGATGGCAATAGCACTTACCAACTGGCCTTAAGCTGTCTAGCTATATGAAGAATAAAACCAATGTTTAATATATATCAGAACATTTCTGATCCTTTAAAAATAGATTCATCACTGAGTATGCTTACTGGATATCAAGAAGTGCGGATGAATAGTGTGATTTAACAGGATAAAAGCATCTAAAAATGTCTCTAACATCTTTTCTTACACTCTGTCTGGTTCAGTTGTACTAAATTGTTCTTAAAAGTGAAGGTTATTGTGTATTAAGCCTTTGCTGAGAATGCCACATGATTGCTACACAGCAGAGCTTTCTGCACATCCACTCTCTATTGTGCTGTGACAATATTGAATTTGGGTGGCAATATATTCCCATCTTCTTCACTCACTGAGCAGTACTTTTGCCTTCTGGGTTTGTCCTTACAAAAAACCTTGCTGTCGAACTTCCCAAATTGCTCCCCCATAGCTCAATACAGGTATGGGGATATGTTATCCGGAAGGCTCCAAATTACAGAAAGTCAGTCTCCAATTATTTTATTAAAATATTCCAAATTTTTAAAAATTATTTCCTTTTTCTCTGTAATAATAAAACAGTACTTTGTACTTGATCCCAACTAAGATATACTTGATCCTTATTGGAAGCAAAACCAGACTATTGGGTTTATTTAATGTTATAACAAACAAGGGAAAGTTGTGCTCACCCACAAAATATAAATAGACAAATACAAGAGTCCTCTGCAATCAACCCATTATCAATATATTTAAGACAGAGACATTTTGTGCATACTGCTACTGAAAAATGCCTTACCCTTTAAACAAAACAGGGATTGTTTGTCCATATATTGCAATATATTTAAGCTGGCCAACTACGTCAAAGTCATCCCTTATCTGGCCAGTCAATGTTAACAGGATTTTTTTATAGACTTAAGGAATGAAGATCCAAAGTACGGAAAGATCCTTTATCAGGAAAACCCCAGGTCCCGAGTATTCTGGATAACTGGTCCCATACCTGTACATGTTCTGCAGGTTCAGATAATAATTAGAAGAACATGTGAAAAGCACCTGATGGTAAAGCCCCGATGGGCCTGGACCCTTACAGTCCGACACTGCATAGGAGATAACAGAAACTTTGTAGAATACAATGGGATTCTGTTTTTTATATACTCGAGTATAAGCCAAGTTTTTCAGCATCCAAAATGTGCTGGAAAAGTCTACCTCAGCTTATACTCGAGTCAGTGGGCAGTAGCTGAGATTGCAGTCACTTTTAATCATTCCTATACCAACAGTTCGCTTGGCGAGAGACTGCAATATCACACAGCGCCCTCTGTTGGGTATATGAAAGAATAACAGTGCGCCCTCTGTTGGTTATATGAAAGATATGACTGCAATATCACACAGTGCCATCTGTTGGTTATATGAAAGAATAACAGTGACTGCAATATCACACAGCACCCTCTGTTGGTTATATGAAAGAATAACAGTGACTGCAATATCACGCAGCGCCATCTGTTGGTTATATGAAAGAATAACAGTGCACCCTCTGTTGGGTATATGAAAGAATAACAGTGACTGCAATATCACGCAGCACCCTCTGTTGGTTATATGAAAGAATAACAGTGACTGCAATATCACACAGCACCCTCTGTTGGTTATATGAAAGAATAACAGTGACTGCAATATCATGCAGTGCCATCTGTTGGTTATATGAAAGAATAACAGTGCACCCTCTGTTGGGTATATGAAAGAATAACAGTGACTGCAATATCACGCAGCACCCTCTGTTGGTTATATGAAAGAATAACAGTGCACCCTCTGTTGGGTATATGAAAGAATAACAGTGACTGCAATATCACACAGCACCCTCTGTTGGTTATATGAAAGAATAACAGTGACTGCAATATCACACAGCACCCTCTGTTGGTTATATGAAAGAATAACAGTGACTGCAATAACACACAGCACTCTCTGTTGGTTATATGAAAGAATAACAGTGCACTCTCTGTTGGTTATATGAAAGAATAACAGTGACTGCAATAACACACCGCACCATCTGTTGGTTATATGAAAGAATAAAAGTGCGCCCTCTGTTGGTTATATGAAAGATTAACAGTGACTGCAATATCACGCAGCACCCTCTGTTGGTTATATGAAAGAATAACAGTGCACCCTCTGTTGGGTATATGAAAGAATAACAGTGACTGCAATATCACACAGCACCCTCTGTTTGTTATATGAAAGAATAACAGTGACTGCAATATCACACAGCACCCTCTGTTGGTTATATGAAAGAATAACAGTGACTGCAATAACACACAGCACTCTCTGTTGGTTATATGAAAGAATAACAGTGCGCTCTCTGTTGGTTATATGAAAGAATAACAGTGACTGCAATAACACACAGCACCATCTGTTGGTTATATGAAAGAATAAAAGTGCGCCCTCTGTTGGTTATATGAAAGATTAACAGTGACTGCAATATCACACAGCGCCCACTGTTGGTTATATGAAAGAATAACAGTGACTGCAATATCACACAGCGCCCTCTGTTGGTTATATGAAGGATTAACAGTGATGGCAATATCACACAGCGCCCTCTGTTGGTTATACGAAAGATTAACAGTAATGGCAATATCACACAGCGCCCTCTGTTGGTTATATGAAGGATTAACAGTGATGGCAATATCACACAGCACCCTCTGCACATGGTAGTGGGACAGTGGGACAATGCACACAGTAATCCGTTTGGCAATTCTCTGTCACAATCAACTTTGCAAAGAAGTCCGGTTGATCGCTGGGGGGTCGCTTTGGTGGAATGTGCGCTGCTGGGAGACAGGGCTGTAGTTGTGTCTAGGCTTATACTTGAGTCAATACGTTTTCCCAGTTTTTGTAGGTAAAATTAGGTACCTCGGCTTATATTTGGGTCAGCTTATACTCAAGTATATATGGTATCGAATATGTCACGTGCGCCTTTTCTACTTTTTATAAATCGAATGGCTTGTTTGTATAAACTATAGTAAAGTTTCTGAATCAAACACGTCAGTTTTACTATTTTAGGGCGACAGTACATTATATTTCAATTACTTTGAAACACTTATATTTTTTGCTGTTACGGTTCCTTTAAGTACATCCTTTCCCCTTAGAATATGCACGTGTGTGAGTGCTAAAATAATACATAAGCGTCTAAATTACAGATTGTTAAATCTAAAGAACTCTGTAGCTCAATTTACATCCATCTTTTAAAGTGGCACTGCACAAGCAGAAATACGAATGCATTTAAGTCGAAATTCTATAAACTATAACACGTTTCTCAAATTGCAGGAAAAAGCAAACTTTCTGTTACGGGTAAGTCAGTTGACAGCCTGGCAGTTGAATGAATTCAAGCAAAATTATGAGAGAGATCATTATGCTGTTGCACTGATATGAGCAATGTAATGAGGATTCAATTAACTGTTATATAGCATTTAAATCTGCATTGTAAAGACATTTAGAAACCATTTCCGTTTGGGTTGGATAAAATACTGGGTAGGAATGACAAAAATGTGCGAATGAAATGAATGCTGCCCGCTGCGTTTTCATCCAACAGTCGGATAAATGTAGTTTTTACCTGCGATTTCTCCTTCACTTCCTGTATCTTCAGAACATCCGGCACGACGCATGCGTTTCGCCGCATGGCGACACGTCGGCTCGAGCTGCACCGTGGAATTCCTCCCTTAATGTTGATAAATGCAGGTTATGCACTTAATAAACAATAAAAAATAATAAAAATTCAAGTTATACACTAAATGGCAGTGTTGGGGGTTTCCTTAATTAAGAAGCATTGGGGGTTTTTGTGAATGACGAACTGTGTAACTGTAGGCAGTGTCATTCTGTGGCTACTAAAGCAAATAAAGTTCTGTCTTGCATAAAACAGACATTAACTCAAGAGATTAAAACATAATGTTGCCTCTTATAGGTCCCTGGTAAGACCTCGTCGGGAGTACCCAATGGAGTTTTGGGCTCCAGTCCTTAAAGTGATAATGTCACTAAAAACCTACTTTTTAAAATATGAATGTACATTAAAAGTTACCTATAGGTCATTTTGATCGTTTTTTGCGGAGAGGTTTATTTTTATAAGTAATTGTTAGTTGAAGTTTCTAAACCTGACTGTTTTGCCAACCTGACTGTCCCATCTCAGTCTGTCAGTTAAAGTCTCTAATGCTAACGGGCTACAGAAGCTCAAATATGGCAGCCCCCTCATACAGGAACATGGGGCATCAGACAGGTAATGTAAAAGCATTGTGGCAAAGTTATACGTTGCTTTCAAAAGCAATATTATGATAGATGTAAAAAAAGAGTTTAATTTCTGCTGTCAGTATCTCTTTAAGAAGGATATAAATGGAGAGTGTGCAGAGATACTAAACTAGTAAATTGGATAAAAAACGCATGAGAAAAGGCTATCAAGTTTGGAGTTGTCTTTCTGGTGAAAAGGTATGTGTGAGGAGACATGATTAGTCTAAATTACAGGATATTATAGATTTGTGCGATCAATTTTTTACATACTAAAAGACAAAAAGTGGCCTTTCTGAATTGAGGATAGGAACTTTCATTTGAAACACCGCAAATGGTTCTTCAGTGAGACAGTGAGGTTGGGGCGATGCTGTGATGTTGGGACTTCTTGAACAAGCATAATATCCAAAGCTATTGTTATCTTAAAGGGGGCCTGTCACCCTAAAAAATAATTCCAAATCCTATTTTATGGTGTTAGTCAAGCAATATTATCCACTTTCATTACATAAATTATTTCAATCTTTTCTTATTTTAGTCGTGGAATTTACAATTATAGCAAGCAGGCAGATGTCATTTTGTGGGCCCTGTTATTAAGGCAAGCCTTGCATCATTCCAAGATTTTGTTTATGTGCCAGAATGGAGCACCTGATGCCCATACATACAGTAGCTTCACAACTAGATGGTGAAAAGGGAGGGGGAATTTGGAGAGTGCAGTGACATTTAGGAGGTGCAGAATGGAAAGTGTAACTAATTAGCTGCACCATGCTTAAGACACAGAGGAGGGGGATGCAATACGTGATTGACAGTTAAGACGTTTAAACATGTTTATAACAGTTATGGATGCGTTAATACAAAAAATCATTTGGGCTTCATGTTTAATTTGAAAAGGACTTTTATTATACAGCCTTTAATGTCTGGGAGACAGGTTGTTCACCTACAAACTAGTTGTTTTCAGATAGTTCACCAGAAATAACTACTTTTTCCAATTACTTTCTGTTTTCTATGTGTGACCATTTTTCTAATATTGAAGTGTAAAGTGTAATTTTTCACCTTTTAAAGCACCTCTGGGAGGGGGGGTCGCCGACCCTGTAAACTGTTCTAAATTGATTAATTTAATTGATACATTTCTTATTTTTGTTGCTGAGCATTATCTCTGGGTTTCATTAAAGGCAGCTGTTAGAATTGATACAATAGTTGCTAATACTCCAGAGATGCAGCTGAGAAATGTATCAACTCAATGTTGCAAAATTGTAACAGTTTAGAGTCTGCACCTGAATTACTGAGCTGCCAGACATACACAGGGACATTAAACTTTAAACTTAGATTTTGGAAAAACAATAAAAAATAAACAATGGAAAGTAATTGAAAAAAAATCTTTATTTCTGGGAAAAATCTGAAAACAACTGAACTGAAAAAAGTGTTTGAAAGGTGAAAAACCCCTTTACGATCTACAATTTAGTGTAGATTAGTGATGTCTGGGCAAAACCTTGTGCAGCGCCGACTCCTGCACAAAATCTTCGGGTCACAACCTAGTACTGCCGGCTTCCGGTGCCTGAATTTATAGACTGCCCCCGTCCTGCCCCTTTTGTGACATCACTGCTGGGCGGGCGCTGGTCTTTAAAAAAAGGGCAGCAGCTGGCCCGAGCCGGACGGTTCGGGTGGGGACGGGTTAGGGTTGGGTGCGGGCCGAGATACTCTAGACCTGCACATCACTAGTGTGTAAATATATATATATATATATATATATATATATAATATATATGGACCAGGGTCAAACTTATAGACTGCTTAAACTTGAAGAATTTTGTCTTTCTTCAACCCAATTTCCTTGGTCTACAACTAGAAACTAGTAGCACGTTGCCTGTTTTTTTAAATCTATTATTTGTTTATTTTTTTTACATTTCAATAGCTGTTTTTGGTGTAATATAGGAATTGATTAGATCAACAAATCCTTGCAGATGCCGCTCAGGCTCCAGAGAACAGTTTGAGCAGCACTATCCTAAAGGTGCAGACAGCATAATTCTCTTTGCTTCACTTGCTTTATAAATCACCAAATGAGAAAATACTTCAATGAAGATGAAAATGTGCGTGGGTTTGCTAAAAATTGTAACGCTTGAATTAAACCCCATGACTACACTGGACTGTGTGTGATAGATCAGTAAAATACTCTTCCTTGCCACTTAAACTTGAAGAGATTCACTGCATAAAATGCATGGATGATAATTATTAAAGGAACAGTTCAATGTAAAAATAAAAACTGGGTAAATAGGCTGTGCAAAATAAAAAATGTTTATAGTATAGTTAGTTAGGCAAAAATGTAATGTATAAAGGCTGGAGTGACTGGATGTGTAACATAATAGCCAGGACACTTCTTCCTGCTTTTCAGCTCTCTAACTCTGGCCACAAGGGACATAACTGTTCAGTGAGTTTGCAATTGATCCTCAGCATTCAGCTCAGATTCAAAAGCAACAGTTATGTCCCTTGTGGCCCCCCTCAAGTCGCTGATTGGTTACTGCCTGGTAACCAATCAGTGGAAACCAAGAGAGCTGAAAAGTAGAATGTAGTGTTCTGGTTATTATGTTACACATCCAGTCACTCCAGCCTTTATACATTACATTTTTGCTTACTATATTAGAAAAACATTTTATTTGCACAGCCTATCCATTTACCCAGTTTTTATTTTTTTACTGAACAATTCCTTTAATATATTACCATTGCTCTTTATGGAGTTTCGTACCCCAACGACAAAAGGGCAGATTTAGTAAAGGTGAAGTGGTCATTGCTAGCGAAAATTCCCCAGAAATCTCATCCGCAGAGATCGGCAATTTACTAACAGGTGAGGAGGACAATTTGCTAGTGAAAGAGGCCATCTCTGGCGAAGCGAAGTGTCAATTTTACAGAACATTACCTCTTTCGCTAGAGTTTCCTTCATCAGCTTAGACCAGACGAAGGAAAAAACGCTGGCATTTTTCCATATTTTGAAGTGGGATTGCCTAAAAGTGCTAACTATTAAAGATATGTGTTCATTTTTTTAAACAATTTAGGGGGAATCCCACTTTTGTGTTAGGGTGGGCTCATGTCTAGGGCATTTTTTTTTTTTTTTTGCTTCCTTGGACATTTGTTATAATAAGTGGCTACTTCAAGAATTTGCACCAACATCTCTAATAAAGACGTCTATACGATCTATATGTGCCAACCCTATTCAAACTGACCTAAGCGTAAGATTACTAACAAAGTTTCACTTGGCAGAATTAAACGCTAGTGAAAGATCGCTATGAAATGGTCACACTGACAAAATAACACAACTCAAAGAGGCAAATTCACTAAGCGCCAAAGCGCCTAACGCTAGCGTTGGTCATTTTTGTTACTTTGCAAATTCACTAACGAACGCTGGTGTAAATTCGCTAGTGTTACTTCACACCCTTACGCCTGTCGAATTTTCTCAACGGACATAACTACGCAAATTCAAAACGCGCGCATTGTACTGAACGCTACCTTTTACGCTAGACTTCCTTCGCCACCTCAGACCAGGTGAAGCGCAATAGAGTAGATAGGGATTGCTTCAAAAAAAGTTCAAAAAACAAGTCCCAAAAAACACTGGCGTTTTTTCTATATTATGGCTGAAAAAGATCGAAAAATTTCTACATTTCCTAACTCATGGCAACTTAACTATACAGTGGGCACATGTGTAGGGCAAAAAAAAAAATTATTTGATGTTTTGAAGGTTTCCCAGGCATTTGTAGTGATTGTACGTATTCCTCCATTGAAATTTGAATTTGGCACCGTATGCAAATTAACCATCGCTAGCGTAACTTCGCAGCCTTACGCTACCCCTGAGAGCAACTTCGTATTTTAGTGAATTTACGGAGCGCTGGCGAAACTACGCCTGGCGAAGTGTGGTGAAATGTGGCAAAGTTACGCCTGGCGCAACTACGAATCTTAGTGAATTTGCCCCAAAGACTTCTTCATAAATCTGTCAAACCTGTACACTACCCTTAGCATAACTCTACAGTTCACCTGTCCTTGAACTACTGCTGAAGGGTAGCTTCCCAGAGGAGAAGACAATGAATATTTAACTAGAAAGGGCTATCTTATAAATAGTGATGTAAAAGCAATGTAAAGGGAGGCAAGGTTCTTGAATATTTATAATGAAAAAATAGACCTTGCTAAGCAGTCATTGCCCAATTACAATGCAATTATGTTTCTGCTGAGGAGACGTGGCATCCCATCTGAAGATCTTACCAATTTTTTTATTTGAGGGGGAAAATTGATTTTGTTTCCTAGATGGACGTTTAAAGGACATCTTGATCCTGGAATGAAACAGAGCATAACAAATGTACAGTGAACTGCTTTTGTAGATATCTGAATTTACAGGAGACCAGTAGAAAGTAATGTACACGTTTTTTGGAGTGCAACCTGTACCTGATGTGATGAATCGAGAGTATGGTCGAAAGTAAAGGATCTCATATGAGTTGAGCCAGTGCAGTGGGACTGGATGCATCTGAATCCTTGTTTGATGGTCAATTTGGGTGAAAACTGAAGATATTGTCTTAGATATTCTTGAAACTATGGTTTCTGGACAAAGGTTCCCAGTGCTGCTCCTGCCATGAGGCAAGATAAGAACCTTGCCTTAGGTGGCAGTGAGTGGCCAATCAGGGGTAGCAAAAAGAAAAAGAAACATACAAATGTTTATAAAACTGAAATTTGCCTCTTATTGAGCTCTCTGCAGTAGCAATGTGTCTCCCCTTGACCCAATCAGATGATAAATGGGTGAGGGGGCACAGGAGGTCCTGACCAAAGGTTGGACCTCCAAACAGAGCTTGGACTGAAAATAGTCCTTCAACTACTGAGCTAATGGGCGCTTCGCTTAACTGTTACCTCTCTTTTGCAGAACTTTTTCTTGCAGCTATTCTTTTGTTCCCGGAGGATATAGGGTGGGCACAGTGTTGAAGCTGAAATTCCAATGATAACACTTTTTTAGAAATTGGTTCCACACTTTAAATAGCAATTTTGAAGAAGTGAATGAAAAACAAATGTAATTAGCAGCAAAGTCTTATTTCTACCATATGATGTAAAATATAGCTCAGAAAATATTCTATTTCCTTTTGGCAATATCACACAGATTTCTGTTTAGGTTTAAAGGAGAAGGAAAGTCGTCTTGCACCTGGGGGTGCCAAATGTTAGGCACCCCCAAGTGATTATATTTACTTACCTAAAACCCCGGGTTGGTGCTCCTATGAGCAGAAAACTGCACCAGCCCTGGATTCTTCCACTATAATTGGGGCCTTTTTCATTGTTTTTGCAGCTATTATAGACTGCAGCTGGGACCAGAGGAGGCCCAGTTTGGCACAGCCCAGCGGTTGGGGACCCCTGCTGTAGACCATATCTCTGTATAACCAGCCCAGGGGACTGGCAAATGAAATAGATACATTATCTATATTCTTGTTTTATAACCCCAAAAGTTTCCTATTGCACAATGTTCACGATCAAATACGTAAACAGTGTTGAATGCATGGCGTATGCCCGGGTCAAGCAAGAAATAAAAGACTATACACTACTCTAGTAAGACATAAAAAGAGGAGACATTTGTACATGAAACACAAACACATGGCATCGATGCGTCGCGCACAGTTCAAACAGCTTGTTTGAGAACAGAACTCATTAAAAGCAGCTTGAAAGTCATTATAGGCAATAAGAATGGCTAAGAGGCAGCCGAAATGTGATTAGATGATGATCAATGCAAAATCCTCAGATGAACGGTTTTATATTCATATAGAAATAGTAATATGTGAATGAAACAAGAGTTTGATGCTACTTATTCCTAATAATAAAAAACCTTGACATTGTTTGCATTTGATCTTACAGCACTGTGTGTACAAGTGCAGAGATTTTCAATCAAAATCTATTGCCTTGACAGACACAGCCAAATCTTAAACTTAAATGACCTAACCTGGCCTAAACCCAGCTGAGACTTTTAGTGCATTATATCATATAGAGATCAGGGGGCTTTAGCCTGAATTCACAGGCTCAGGTTTCTGAACTTTCTAGTAATTGGTGGTGTATTAAAAAGCTTATTTGCCTCCCTTTATTCTCATTTGATATTGAATTATAAGCCTCTTATCTGCGGGTTGCTTTTCATCCATGATCCATGATTTTGCAGAATACAAGGGAATACGGCTGTTCTTGTGTATGTCACTTAGCCCAAGAAGACCCAAGGGGATGTAGATCAGCGGAGAGGCAGAGCTGGGTTTCAATTCCAAAGATATTTTGTTTTCCATGACAAGATAAACATGAACTCAGCCTGCTACTGACTGCAAGGGGTTGTTCACCTGTTAAAATAACTTTTAGTATGATGTAGAGAGTGATATTCTGGATATTTTGGTTTTTGAGTTATTTCACTTTTTATTCAGCAGCTCCCTAGTTTGCAATTTCAGCAGTCTGGTTGCTAGGGCCCAAATTACACTAGCAACCATGCATTGATTTGAATAAGTGACTGGAATAGAAAGAGGAGTAATTAAAAGTAGCAATAACAATACATTTATAGCCTTACAGAGTATTTGTTTTTAGATGGGGGTCAGTGACCCCCACTTGAAAGCTGGAAAGAGTCAAAAGAAGACTAAAAGAGAATTATTCAAAGACTACAAAAAATAAATAATGAAGAACAGTTAAAATGGTGCTTAAAATTAGCCAGTCTGTATCAGTTAACTGTATGAGTTAATATTATGAATGATGTCAGCAAAATCTATGAGGGAGTGGCCAATGTGCGAATAGCAAAGTCATTGGTGCCCCTTCTTATTGAATAAAGATGATGCTCTACACAGCCGAATCTATATAATAGATGGGAAACAAGAGACTTACCTTAGAGACCGAGACAGCAAGAAAGTAACTAACCAGGTCATTGTTAAACTGCTTCTCCTGTTTGTGATGTACAGTCCGTGTGTATAATGTTGGCTGAGAAGGAGCGACTTGTCATGGAGAATTGAGTGCTCTTACAATTACTATAAAGAAATATCTCACACATGTGACAGAATACACTTTAATTAAAGTAAGTGTCTAACAGTTCCCAGTGCAGCTGTGTCATTACTGCTACTAAATCTTTTGAAGTATAACTATTTGCAGGTATCTTGTTAGCAAATTCGACCCTGAATAAAAGAAGATGAAAAAAACCACTATTTCTGCATTTTCTGTCAAAGGCAGAAAAAGACCCGCTGTATAAATTAAAGGGGTCGTTCACCTTTAAATTAATTTTAATATGATGTAGAGAGGGTCTGACTGGAGTAATGGGGGCCCACTGGGACTGTCACATGAAGGCCCCTCCAGGCAGTCACAGGGGGCCCCCTCCTGGCTTACCTCTGCGAGCCTCCCAATCTTCATCTGCACGCTCCTGCGCGAATGCTGGTGTGGTGTGCACCTGCACGAACACCTGTGCAGTGGCGCCTGTGCAAAGTCTCTCGCGCAGCAGCACAGCAGACACTTTTTTAGGGGAAGCCCGATCGGGAAACATGGCTGGGCCGGCAGGGACCCATGAGGGCTGAGGCCCACCGGGTTCTTCCCGGTGTCCCGTCAGCCCAAGCCGACACTGGATGTAGAGAGGGATATTCTGAGACAATATTATTAATAGGAGACGGTCTGAATAGCAATCTGAGTAATAAAAAGTAGCAATAACAATACATTTGTAGCCTTGATGCCCATTTGTTTTTTATATGGGGTCCGTTAAAAAGCTGGAAAGAGCCAGAATAATTAAAAAACTATAAAAAATAAATAATGAAGGCCAATTGAAGGCCATTTTATAGCATACTTAAAGTTATGTGAGCCACCTTTTTAAACCCCTATAACCGGACAATAATGGAGTTTGTATAACATACAGAAGCCAAACAACTAACAAACTGGAGGCTTATCCAGTCAGTAACAACTTAATCAACTTGAAAGATGTAAATAAGGAAACTAAAAGGCATTTAGTGACGGTTTCTGACTAAAGGTGCCTAAACATAAATATTGGCTAAACATAAATACTGGCTGCCAATGCGAACAAAAAAGTTCCTTTTGTGGCCATTTTTTTTAAAGAACTGTGGTGCTATAGCATGTGGTTATTAGTGTATGTAATTTGTTACGAATAAAATATGAAATAAATATTTGTGTGTGCACATACAAGCACAGTAATGACCTGCGGGTCGACAAAAATACAGCACGGCACCCGAACTTAACCGGATCCCTCCCAACCCAAACCCTACCCGGCATGGCAACTCTATTTATAGACCTGTGCCCAATCGACCAATCTCTGACATCATGAAAGGTGGTGGGGCAGAGTTTGTTGCCATCAGAAGCCAGCAGTGGAAGGCTGCTGGTGGGAAGAGTGGAATGAAGAGCTCAACCTGTGCCTCAACCAGCACCCAACCTCTCCCAACCTGCTCCTTCTCAACCTGCACCCGGCCCACCGTTCTCCCTCTGTTTATAGATCCAGGCTCCTCCGCAGTGACATCACAAAAAGGGCGGGGCAGGCACAAGTCTATACATTTAGATCACAGGCAGGGAGAGCAGGAGAAGAGGTCAACCTGGATTTTGTGTAGGAGCCGGCCCAAACCTGGGCTGGCCCGCACATCACTACGACCCACATCACTACGACCCACATCACTAGAGAGCATTGCTTAGTGGAAAAATTGTGGGCTACTGCTGAAGCTAACCTTTTAGCCCCTGTATAGAACCAAAACCCCTTGATGGATATATGATCTGGACTGGGTCGAATACTGATGAGGCCAGTTGGAAACTCCATTTGCTGTAGATGAAACACATGTATGTATATACTACTAGGATACTCAGCACTATACAATCTTGCAATATGGAAAAGTACACAAAGGGAATATAAGCATTATAATAAATAAATGATATTCATTGTACAGACATTAAGTGCCATGTGGTAAGAGACATAGTAGGAAGTCCTTGCCCCGTAGAGCTTACAATCTAAGTACATGGCCAATGGTTCTGCATGGCTGTCCTCTGTGATCTGATTATTGTTCCAGGAGTCCAACCATAATATCAACCCCATCTGAACACCTAAATGCCCAAACATTGCTTGTTTTGTGCATAATTAGCTTACCTTTCCATGTCTCTCCTGAGTAGCTTATAATACATTCAGTGTTTTGTGGTGTTGCTAACAGAATCACCCTCTGACTCCCCAACAAAAAATATTTCATTACCCCACTGCCATTACCAGGGAAAGAAATCTGCTCAGAGCTGCAGCAGGCAATTCTCCAATGGGCACCACTTCACTTTGACAGCCAAGAGTGGGGAAAGGAGAGAATGAAATCGATTTTCGCAGCCTTTCAGAAATGCCTTTGCAACATAAATTTTAATAAAAGGATCAGAGCCTCTGAGCACTGGACCAGCCACATGTTTCTATGTTTTTCTTTTCATTTTTTTTTTTAAACCAAATGAATTTAGTTTATGCTGCGGCTTTAAATGGTTTTGAAGATTAATCTACACATTTGATTTAGCAATAAGCCACAACTTTATTAGTATTGTATTATCCATAATGTTCTCCAGGAAAAAAAGTAATGAAATGTTGTGCAAATAACACAAAGATAAGACTCCCATTATCCTTGCAGCTAAGTAAATAAGAAGGAAAGAGAGCAGCAGCTGTAGGGCCATTAAGACTGACGGAGTGCAAGCAATTTTCAGCCCAGATCAGTGCATTTTTGGGCTGGAAACACCTCTACTTGCGCTATTAGGTATTTCTAATAAAGCCATTTCCCAATTTGAAGACATTGGGGGCAGGGCAAATCCCTAGTAATATGGACACCTTAGTGGGTCCTTATGGGGACCTTGTGCTTATGTAACCCCTGCAGTTCACACAGTGTACACCAGATGGCACTGTGCCAGAGGGTCCATTGCTTTAGCCCAACCAAGCAGCCCAACCAAGCAGGGTAGTGCTGACCCTAGGCGCCTTGGCCCTAGTAATTAGACAGCTATACTCGTTTTATAGATCGCTCTAGGAGTGATAGAGAGGTTATTTAGTTGAGCAGCTCAAGGCTCCGCCGAGGAGATTAGAGGGATTAAGATCCCAGGGTATTACTGACCCAGAGTAAGGAACCAAGTGTTGAGATAGGGATGTCAGGAGTTCCCCTAGTCTGCCACTGGAAGATATCCTGAAAACTGGGCAATACCCATCGCATGCTGTCAACTTACTCTCTGCTGTATATTCCCTAGCCTGTGGGGATTCAGCCTATACGTGCTGTGAGTATATGCTTCCTTTATGATGCTGTGTATGTTCTATACTCCATTGTGGATCAATGTGCTAAATGATCTATGTGCTATTGTTCAATAAATACTGTTCTTTGTTCTACTGTTAAAGAATTACTGGCACCCATCATTGTGCTATCGCACCAGGTTACAGTTACACTACAACCTTGCCTCCACACCGCTGTGAGGGCTTACCCCTGAGAAAGAGAGCTCATCCGTGGTTTACAGCCCACCAAGGAAAGTAGCTTAAACTGCCCTAGCACAAGTCAGTTTACTATGGCACTACATTTTTAGCGCCCAACTTGGGGCTCTTAAAGGGTTAAACTGTAACACCGCACGCGGCCTAGTGTGACAGGCGCTGCATGTGCGGACTCAGTAGGAAAAAGGCACCTAGGCGTGGAAAGTCTGCAGTTCTTATTCCCCGAGCGGTGTGCCTACTGATTATATTGTGAGCGTGTATCCCTCACACATTTCGGTCACAGCAAAAGCATAATGGCTCCCCTGTCTGAAGCAGCATTGTGGGACTGGTCCTTAGAAATGAGAGCGGATCCTGACTACACGTTTGTAGTGGATAATGTCCCAGAGGGTTGCCCCATAGATATTGTGAATCACTCCTTAAGGGGCAACCCCATATTTAATGCTTTTGAGTATGTTGCACAAGAACTTTCTGATGAGAAAGGATTTGCCCGGTTCTTGTATTGGGTCCTTGCCGTATCTAGCAGTGATACATGGCCTTCCAAGGTATACCCTATGGGAGTCTCTGAAGAGGGGTGTCCGTGCCGGTATCAGAGCCTGACTAAGTCTGCCCAGCTCATATGCAGTCCCCCTCCTATATCATTGCTTAGTCTGACTTCTGAGTGTGAGGATCCACTGATAGATGAATCCTATTATAGCTCCAGCCTGTGGAAAGAGAAAAAGGGCTGTAGCATCAAGGATTCAGGCTACGCTGAAATTAAAATGTCTACCCCTGGGCTAAATCCATTCCTAGCTGCTGATGCCATAGACTTTAATGACTTTTTGCTAGCTGAGGAACCTGGTTGTTTGGCCCTGGGAACAGAACCATTGGTGGACAGTTGCCCTGCAACACCACCACCTTCACTGCCACCTATACCACCTTATGTAGGAAAAGTTGCTGTGAAGGAATTTTGTGTTGTGCAACCTCCAGTGCCAACGCCCTGCCCTGCATGGGTTAAGAAGGGAAACAGGCAAAAAGTAGAAAAGGGCATACTAGTTTATCCCAAGGGGGTGTTACCCGAGCCATGGCGCGACGTCCCACCCTGGAGGATAGTACCGCTGCCATATTGAGTTTGGTTTCCATGCTGTTGGACTCGGCTGAGTCAGAGAGGTGTGGTGACGAACCTATAGTTGAACTTGTTGGCGAACCTATTGCTGAGTCTGTTGCCGAACCAATTGCTGAACCGGTGGCTGAATTTGTTGCTGAACCGGAGGTTCCGAAGCCTACTATGGAGCCTTTGCCCTGTGCTACTACCCGGGTGGAGCCTGAACGGCAGTATGTGTACCAGGGTACCTTTACCCCGAGCGAAAGGGGAATGATGATTCCAGCTGTGGCGTGTGTGATATGGAAGCGACCAACGCCTTGGAGGACCCGGATGGCGTGTGTTCGCAATGTGAGACCCGTTTATGGATGGGACCATTCAACCGGGCTGATCAACCTCCATTGGTGGAGAAGACACGGGACAAGGTGAGCGGCAAAACTATTCTTGTCTACCAAGAAATAGAGTAGGCCCCGGGGGTGTTAGCGGCTGCGGCCCCCGCACCAGAACTTGTCCCAGAGAAGGTCCTAGAGCCCGTGCTAGAGCTGGCCTTTGTACCCGTACCCGTACTAGATGAGTCACCCAGTGAGTCTTCACTCAATTCAGAATGTGCCTCCCTAACCGAAGTGGTTCCGCAAGAGGGAGATGTGCCCGTGACCGCGGTTGCGGCCAGTGAAACAACCCCGTCCGGCTGGACGGCAGATGTGTGTTCCACTACCCCTTCGTTGAAGCCTGAGGGCTTGTGTGATGTTTTGGTGGCCGTGTTGCCTACACCTTTGGTTGTGTCTACAGCAGTGTCGGATGCACCAGGGGGAGAAGTGTGTACCCCTTCTGCTATAGGGGCCCCCGTTGTTGTGTTCCTGCTACAGAACCACCACCCGAAGAACGTATGGAAATGGTGTGGCACGCGCTTCAAGTTGATGCGGCCTGACACTGTTCTTGTATCCTTGGAGGAGGAATACTTTCAGCATGTTTCGAATTCTGGAACAGAGAACCCTCTTGGTGAATCTCAAGTTTCCACTACTCCTATAGTTGTTACAGGAGCTGCCGCTTCTCATGTGAGGTCTAATTCTTCTTAGTCAAAGTCTTTATCCCGCAAAGTGTTGCTCAGTGATTCGAAGCCTTGTGGGGATTTCACTGTCACCATCTATACAGCCCTTACTGTTCCTACTCCAACTCCAGTCATAGGCCATGACGTGGACTGGAGAAAGTTTTCCTTTAACCGATTGGGCCCATAGCCCCCTCCATTCGAGACCCTCCAATATTGGAGGATGATGAGGATCTGCTGGATAAGTTGATGTCCTCCAGAGTGAACAGTGCTGATGAATCTATACTGGAAGTTCCTGCACAGATTCGGTGCCAAACTAAAAGGTCTGTGGTGAGTTAGCCAACCAAATCTGTATGCCCCATAGTGATTATGCCTCAAACTCCTAGTGAGCCAGGAGAGAGCACTAAAGTGGCTGAGTTGTACCACTATGAGTGGGGAAAGATATCCCTGGAGAGGGAAACGAATTTGCTTGCTGCTATTCCCAAGCCTAAGGAAGATAATCCCTTAGGACCAGCTCCGGGATGGGAAGAATATGAGGAGACTCCAGAAGCTGAGCATGGTCCAGGTCCTCCCACAGAAGTGCCTCGTAGCTTCATTGCTCCTCCTATCATAGGCCCCGAGGAGGAAAAAGATTTCTGGGTGCTGCCAGGACGGGCAGATCCCAACGTTTTCACTTCTGTGTCCAGAGTACAGAGAGTGATAAATTTCCATGTGCACCGGACATGGGGTTACTTTATGCCCTATGCTCCTCTGTGGGTGTACGAAAAGGTGGCTGCATCTTACGAGAACTGGCTGATCGATGAGATCCTACGAAAGGAGAAGATGCACCACAACTGTCAAGAGCTGTGGGAAGTACAACCCTACCAAGTACTTTAATTTGGAAGTCTATTTGGGAGATGGACAATGGGTGGACAAACCCCATCCCAAACACTACATTCCCTATGAAGACACCAAGGCCAGGTTTCTTCACATGATCTGAGTCTACTGCCTCGTGGCAGCAGCAGCTCATTCAGTTTGAGCTGTACTTTATCACAGAGATAAAAAAAAAATTCATTTTCCAGTGAGTGTATATGTCTATCTATATCTCTGTCTACACTATTCCCATTGACAGCTTCTGGAACTCTGTATATTCCCAGACCTTGTCTTTCATGCTGCTCTATACTAGAGGTCTTCATAAGCACCACCAGCCATTCTCTTCTCTTAAAGGAGAACTAAAGCGTAACTAAGGAAGTGGCTAGAAATGTTGTACATTATGTTTTGGGCTTCTGTACCAGCCCAAGGCAACCACAGCCCTAGCCCTAGCAGTAAAGATCTGTGTCTCCAAAGATGCCCCAGTAGCTCCTCATGTTCTTTTCTGCTGATTCACTGCACATGCTCAGTGTCACTTACTGAGCTTAGGGACCCACTCACAATATACAGTACACATAGAATAGAAATGTCATAATATAAGGCTGATTAGTAATCTGACTAATCTCTGTAAGCTGACTGGGAGATCGGTATTTCTGCCCATGCACAGTTGCAGCAGTTAGCGACAACTCCACATGTTCGGAATTACACAGAAATTGTTGATTGCTGCATAGTCTGGTTTCTTATAAAAAGGTACAGATTGTTTAATTGAAGTATATTGGGGATAGGTTTCTTTTTCAGTTAATGAAGTAAAATGGGATTTTATTTTTGCCTTTACATCTCCCTTTAATGTTTCCAACTCCAGCTGCAGGGACAAAGATCATGGAACCAGATTTAAACAGATAAACTGGGATTCTATTTGGAGGATTATTTTGCTGCAGCCACTGCTTCTGCAGAGTTGGAGAACGTTTGTATTAAACAATACAAAAACTATAAAATCCACATTAGATTACATGATAACACCGGACTCAGTGCAGTCTGTATATTCTGATTATTCATCAATCCTGCTGTATCGGCTTCTGGCAGAAATGATTTAACTTGAGCTGTTGTGATAATTTATAATGATCCTCAAGCAGCCCAGACCACACTGAGCATGTGCACAGTCTTGGTCTTGCAAAGATGTTTAACAAAGTAGCAAGATGGTGACCCCCTGTGGCCAACTTTGAAAGCATAAATCATTTCTTTTATTAGGCTTGTGGAGCAGTAAGTTCATGTTTATGTTTAGTATACAAAATACAGCATTTCTAACCTTATTCTATTTTAGACTTTAGTTTCCCTTTAAACTTAGATTTTGGAAAAACTAAAAAATAAATAATGCAATGTGAATGAAAAAAAGTCTTTATTTCTGGGGAACAATCTGAAAACAACTGAACTGAAAAAAGTGTTTGGAAGGTGAACAACCCTTTAAGTTAACTTTTAGTATGTTATGGAATGGCCGGTTTTAAGCAACTTTTCATTTGGCCTTCATTTCTTTTCTTTGATAGTTTTTGAATTATTTTTCTTCATCTTCTGACTCTTTCCAGCTTTCAAATGGGGGTTACTGACCCCATCTAAAAAACAAATGCTCTGTAAGGCTATAAATGTATTGTTATTGCTACTTTTTATTACAAATTTTTCTATTCAGGTCTCTCCTATTCATATTCCAGTCTCTTTTTTAAATAAATCAATGGTTACTAGGGTAATTTGGACCCTAGAACCAGACTGCAAACTGGAGAGCTGCTGAATAAAAAGCTAAATAACTCAAAACACAAATAATAAAAGAAAAAACCCAATTGCAAATTGTCTCAGAATATCACTTTCTACATCATACTAAAAATTAACTTAAAGGTGAACATGTCCTTTGAAATGATTCTGTCTTGACTTTTATGGTATAGGTTTTTATGACTAAATTACATAGTGTACTTAATTTAATTGAAATTTTTATTCTTGAACCAATAAATGTATTTTTTTAATTGTAATATTGCTGCGTAGGCGCCATCTCAGGTCATTTTGCCTGATCCTGTGTTTTTAGAAAGAGCCAGCACTTCACAATGGAACTGCTTTCATTTAAACTATTCTTTCTCCAACTCAATGTAATTAAATGAGTTATGACTTACGTTAGCAGGACTTGGATTTTTACTACTGAGTGCTGTTCTCATTTCTAACACTAGGTGGGAAGCATTTTTAGCAATGCAGGTATAAGGGAACTGTTATCTGGTTACCTTCCCATTGTTCTCCTGATGGGTTACTAGGGGTAAATGGAGGGACTGAAGTTTATCAAAGCACAAGTGACATGACTGGGGGCACCTGAGAAATAACATGTCTTGAAAAACGTGTTTCAATACAGGATTCTGCTGGAGAAATGAAATAAACATTTGTAAAAAAAACTTGTTTTCCCATAACACTTGCTCCTGTTAGCTTTCTACAAACCCACAATGCACTGTATCAAGTCTTTCATGCTCTCTTTGTTTGTATCTATTCTTTTTCTTACAAGTTTCCTATCTACTCGTGGGTTCAAAAGGACAGTTATTATTGGCGAGGGGAAATACTGGAGATACTGAATATCTGGTAACAAAAAGAGCACAAAGCAAACTAAAATAAATGAATTTCCTTTGGTGATAGACCATACTATAGTAGCACAAATGGGCACCTCAGATCATCAAAGAATTGAGTTCTGTACGCCTGCAGTCAACTGAGGGATCACAGATTTCTGAGAAAAGATGCTGGGAAAGGAAACCTCACACACAGACACACAGTGGAGCTTTTAAAACTCATTTGTTCTGCTTCAGCTTTAAAGCTACTCTTCCCAGATCCCCTTAGGAAATACTCATCCGTGTCCTGTGTTTTAATGATCATTTACTATGCTTGCCAGAATATATTATTTAAAATAAGATCCACTGACAGCTGTCAGGCAAATCATTCAGATTCATGGGAAGTCGTTTCCTTCTTTGCATTAGATATATTTCCCTCACGATGAGATACAGAAAGAAAATCTGTTGACAGTAGCCAAATATCCATCATATGTGAGAACATCTAAGTCATATGTAAATAATGTCTGATACCTATTATACTAGTACCTTCTAAAAAAACATACAAAAACGACTGAAAAGAGACTGGAACTCTGGGTAATTAGATCTGATCTGTCAAGATCCAAAATAATAATTTAAGTGAATCTCTGATTAGTTGCTATTCATTACTCTTCTGGGGAGTGTGATGATGCATAGTAGTGACCAGGTCCATCATACACAGTATCTGCCCATTAGAGCCTTGGGCCTAGCAACTGGATAGTGTACAAAGGCCCTTGTATGGTCAACTTCCTATTTTTCTACCATCTATTATTCTACCAGTCCAAACATTCTGAAAAGCTGAAAGAGTGGCAGTTCCTCTTCACTTTCTAATGTGCCAATGCACCAGCGGATGTGCATCTGCAGATTAATTTTTCAAACCTTCCAAGTTGATCAACCAACCAATATCCATGGCACACAGACATCGATTGGGATTGTCAGGCCAGCATCCGGACACCGAAAATCATATGAAACATCAGTATATGGCCATCTTAACCAATACTGAGCTTCAAACTCCAATTTTGATAATACCCTCAGCCAAGGATAGTTACATAGTTCATTTGGGTTGAAAAACTTCCATCCAATTGCCCAACGATGTGGAGAAGATTTTTTTCAAATCTTATATACATATAGTTGCAGAATATGAGAAATGAACGAATATAAAACATCCTCAAAACCACGCATCATAAAGTTTATAATATTTGTTTCCTACATAGGCTGGATATTTTGTTCTTCACCATTTTTCCACCTTGTGCCACAGTTTACCGTTGATACGAAATTTGGTGCAGGGCCAAAGGGAGCCCTGAAATTACCATCCTCGTGTATTTTGCACCCATAAGTGTTCAGTTCTGCTGAGACTATTACTATTAAACTCATAGATTATCTTATTAACATCCTGGTGAGACTGATACTAATACTATAAAACTCGTTGATTGGCTCATTGCCATCCTGGTGATCATGGGTCACTGTCAGCTGAATCCCATCTTGTTTCGCTTGCTGTGTATAAAGTCCCCATATCTGTTGGCTGTATCTGAATGAGCAGATGATTGAGTTCCCTTTGGCATGGTTACACATTCTCATTGCTTTCTTTCTCTCATCACACTGATGGTTGTGCGCATTCCAATTGCACATTTAAAAGTACGGTGTGAAACAAATCATGTGTGAACCAATGATATAATTGGATCTAAAGCTTAAACAGTCTGTTTGCAGCTTTTAACTCACTGAATTCATTTATTCTTCTTTATTGTATTAAATCACAGAACATGAACAGGGGCAATCCTGCCCATATTGTCTCCCAAGGTGGCTTTTGTTCCCCTGGCGCCCTCCCTCCCAGCACTCACCTTGTCGGCGCTGAAGGAAGTCCTGAGGGGGGGGTGGTCCATGTCTCTCGTGCACAGAGCACAATTACAGACCAATAATCATAATATAAAAAAAGTGCTGCAAATATAAATGCAAATATACCAGATGCTGCAAACTACAATTCACAACATTCAACAGCTAAGAATTACATCCAACGAAATTTTAAACATATGTCTTGCCGAGCCCAGTAGGGTGCCTTACCTCAGCGGGAAGGTTGCAGTGCAGCCAGGCTTTTTGGAGAGTGGGAGACCACTGGGTCATTTCTAATTTTTCCAAGGAATGGACCCACTACAAATTCCTTGGATATGCTTATGACCATAGCCCATTGTGGATTGATCGTTCTCATTCAGCCACTTTTCTGGCAAAGAACATTTAGTTTAGTGCTAGCACCCTGACATATTACACTCAGCTGTTAGATGGAACGTTATCAAGGCATTTAATAATCCTCCAACATAAACCCTTTTAGCCAGGTCTGAAATGTTACTTACTGCCTTTTGGTAACAAATCTAGCATGTTTTGCATTATCAGGCATCATCTTTTGAGCTCTGAGAGATTTGTTGCAGATAGTTTTCCTGACAGCCATTGTAAGTCTCTTCTAATCTACAGCTGATTCCCCATGACCTAACTTTGTTGCATTCCACTAGCTGAAAGGCATTAAAACCCACGCCTCAGAAGATACTTGAGCCTTAATCCAGCGCCTTAGACCACTTGATGACGTTTCCCGGATCGCATGCCAAGCTGTTAGATGGAAAGCTATGAAGGAATTTAGCATAACCCTGAGATATCCACACTTTTGCCTGGCTCTGGCTATTACTTGCTTTCTCCAGGAAGCAAATCTATTGTGTATTCCATTACTTGCAGCCAATTTCTACATTACTTTCCTAAAAGCTTTAGCTTGTTGCATACCAAAATTTCCTGTGGTATAACCTAAATCTATATTTCTGAAAAGACTGGAGTCCTGAGCCTTGCACATTAGACTGCTCATCCATGCTACCTAGCCTCACTCCATGGAACAAGCAGTGACAACAATTGTGGCGTTTTCTGTCTGCAAACTATAGAAAACATCTGAAAAGCTACAATGATAAAAAACACTCCTCCAATAAGACTGGAACCTAAACCTAGAGCATTCAGCCACACTGGCTACTGTATGCCATGCTACTGGCAAGTGTAATCTGGTTACTGACAAATGAGGTGCACAGTGCTGTTTTTAGAAGATTTTCAGGTAATTCCTTCTTCCAAGAAGTGCTTACTAAGCAAGCAATGCCACATGATCCCTAAAAGGAACAAGTGGCTGCCTGTCTTGATATTCTCTCTATCTCTTCTCATAGACAGATTTTATTCAGTTAAAACTTTTGCAGAAGTTATAGAAATATTTTACGTTGAACTGAAATGAAAAAATCTAGTCATTAATGAGAAAAAACTGATACAATGATACAAATTGATACAAAAAGGGCACATGGAGCGTTGGCTCCACTGCTCTCATTTCCACGGGGCATTGCTTTGCCTTGCTCAGGATAAACATGAGAGGAGTTTGCAAAAGTGGACCTTCAATGACTTCTCTCAACCTCACTTGCTAGGCTATGTCATATCTAGTAATGGATAGTGGTAGTGTCATAAATTAAAGGCCCCAAATGCATACTAAAAACGTTTGCCTGAATCAGCGTGATAACTTTTGCATTATCAGGCATTATATTTTTAGCTCTGAGAGATTTGTTGCAACTGGTTTTCCTGACAGCCGCAGCAAGTCTTTCTGTGAGCACTATCGGTCAAGTATCAGCGAAAGTCTGAAAAACACCCAATGGCAGCAGTGGGATTCAAAACCGCACCTCTGAAAAGACTGCATTATTAATCCAGCACCTTAGACTGCTCGGCCATGTTCCCCATCCACTTGCTGCTTACGAGGCAGTGACAGGAAGTGCCCAATGGCAGCAGTGGGACTCAGACAAACTCCTCCGAAGAGACTGGAGTCTTAATCCAATGCCTAAAACAGCTCATCCATACTACCCATCCACTTCCTGCATATGAGGTGGTGACAGGAAGTGCAGTACTTTCTTTGAAGTTTCAGCGAATGTCTGAAAAATTGCAGATGGTAGCAGTGGGATTCAAACGCACACCTCCAAAGAGACTGGAGCTTTAAGTCAGTGCCTTCGATCGTTCGGCAATGCTACCTGCCCACTTACTGGCCTAAAGGCAGTGACATGAAGTTCAGTATTTTCTATTAAGTGTCAGCAAATGGCAGGGACCCAATGGCAGCAGTGGGATTCGAATACACACCTCCAAGGAGAACGCACAACCCATCCGCTTGCTTGTAAGGCAGTGACAGGAAGTGTAGTACTTTCTTTGAAGTGTCAACAAATGTCTTAGGAAATGACTTAAAGAAATCCAATGGCAGCAGTTGGATTCAACCCCATGCTTCCAAAGAGACTAGAGCCTTAATACAATGCCTTAAACTGCTCTGTCATGATACCCATCTGCTTTCTGTCAATCAGCAAATGACTGAAAGAAATCCGATGGCAGCAGTGGGGTTCGAACACACGTCTCCGAAGAGACTGGAGCCTTAATCGGCCATGTTACTCATTCACTTGTCGTGAGGCAGTGTCAGAAAGTACAGTAATACCCATCCGCTTGTCTGTTGCAAGGCAGTTTCAAGAAGTACAGTACTTTCTGTCAGCAAATGACTGAAAGAAATCCAATGGCAGCAGTGGGATTTGAACCCACGCATTAGACCACTCGACCATGCTACCCATTCACTTGTCTGTTGCGAGGCAGTGTCAGGAAGTACAGTACTTTATGACAAGCGTCAGGAAAGGACTGAAAGAAATCCAATGGCAGCAGTGAGATTCGAACCAAAGCCTCCGAAGAGACCGGGGCCTTAATCCAGTGCCTTAGACCACTCGGCCATGCTACCCATCCGATTGATTTTTTCGAGGCAGTGTCGGGAAGAACAGTACTTTCTGTCAAGCATCAGCAAATGCCTGAAAGAAACCCAATGGCAGCAGTGAGATTTGAACCCATGCCTGCAAAGAGACTGGAGCCTTAGACCGCTCAGCCATGCTACAGTGCTACATTCTTGTCGGTCCCTGTAACTGTACTGTCAGAGAGACAGGAGATTGATACATTCAGAAAGAAAACAAAGAACTGTGGTTCTGCTCAGGAAAGATGGGAAATGTCATCTAAGGTTTTCCTGAGCAGAGCAACATCCAAACAGTTCTCTGTTTTCTTTCTGAAGCTATCGCTCTCCTGTCTCACCAACCATACAGTTATAGAAACTGACCAGCAGGTGGCGGTGTTGTTACAAAATTTATTATATTAGCAGTTAATAAGTTAAATAGCTGTGAAACAAAAAAAATGTAAGTTATAAACAGGCTTAGAAAAGCAGCCTGAGCAGTTCTACATTTATTTTATCTTTAATTAGCTTCCCAAAACACAACATTCCCTCTCCTCCCCTGCTTATATAATTCAAATAAACTTAAAGGCTGAAAGACTCAATCAGGCCCAGCTGGTACATCACTTGGACGGGTAAATCAAGCAAAAGTCGACTTGTTTGGAAATTTTCCTGAGACAGAGGACCCAGAGCAAAACAAAACGCCTGTTCTACAACTCCCAAATTCCCTTGACAGCCATTAGCAGTTTACCAGCATAAAAAAGCCAACATTAAATTTGCGTACTACTCCTGCAGGAATAAAACCGTAAAGCAAAAGAAACATTTAAACACCTTCAGGCTCAGCCCTACCCAGGTATAATCTTTGATGCATTTTTTACAAAGGCAAATTGCAGGTTCATAGGGAATATTTCTGAAGGTTTAGAAATATCTTTATGAAAATTCATCACAGGCTTATCAAATATGACAGTGAAAAAGGTTATTTGTACCTCTATTCAGCTAGTGACAGAGAACAGACGGGTGTATGGGGATAGCATTGTTTGCTTGGCAATGGCACAGTGCAACACTAATCTGCCTGTTCCTGTTCTTTGGCTGGAGATTAATAGTTTCATCATAGACGGAGCCATTCTCTATTGAATAACAGGAACACCAATAATAAGAAAGAGAAGGAAGCGCCGGCGTCCTGCATTGCATGTATTCAGCTTTCATAGCCGGCTGGCTTATCCTCACAGACGCTTTCAGACAAAACATTTAGAGTGAATCTTTCCAATGACTCCATCCCTCTCCATTAATAAAGAACATAGATAAACAGTTGGCAACTAGCAGGTTTGCTCTAGTCATAGAAGACCATGTTATACCGTGCAAATCTGATGCCCAAAGGAATCCTCCCTTAGGTCTTGTTCATAACTATGTACAAAGGCAGTGTCGGATTGGCCCACCGGGATACCACGGGGCCACGGGGCCCAGGTGTCAGTGGGCCTATTGCTTCTAACCATTTAGCCTATTTCATGGTCAATCCCTATTTCTTAATGGGAACAAAAAGGTAATGGAAGAATAGAGTTCAGTATGTAGAGATAAGAGACTAGAAAAATAAAAAGGTTGAGTGAGGAAAGGAGGTATAATAGTTTGGAAAGTGGGCCCTCAGCCTAAGATTTTCTGGTGGGCCCCTGGCATCCCAGTCTGACGCTGTACAGAGATCAAGGCTTACTTTGCTATACTTACTTGTGACAACTACATTCGATTGTAGGCGAGAAAATTTATACAAAATTTTAAATTCCTTCTTCTCTGGGGGTTTACGTCAAGGTCCTTGGGCCCCATCACCAGTAGGGCTGCCATCAGGGAGGCACAGGGGGTACTCCTGTACCAGGCCTGGGCCTAAAGGTGGGCCCGGATGTGCTGCACTTTTTGAAATAGCCTGGCCCCCATTGACAGGGTCAAAGACGTGCCGCCTCTACCGAAGTCAGTACTAGAGAGCACTGAAACTGTGGTCAGTGTAAGTGATTCTGAAACTGAAAAGGGAGAAAGTGAAACCTCCACAACTTCAATAAGAAAGTTTGCAAGAAGCAATAAGGGCATCCCAGCTAAACGTTTGTCCTATGGTTCGTCCAGCGCCACAGCCTGAACCAGCATCATGGGAGGACAAGCAAAAGTTGCCTATCCCTAAAAAGCAAAAGTGGATTCAAGCAACTGATGAAGAAATGGCTTCACTCAACCAGCTCCAAAATTGGAAACTTACTGAGTTACCTCAAGGTAAACCTGCAATTGGATGTAAATGGGTTGTTAAAGCTAAATGTGATTCTGAAGGTAAAGTCCATAGATACAAGGCAAGTTTGGTTGCAAAGGGATTTTCACAAAAGTATGGAGACGATTATGATTCTACATTTGCTCCTGTTGCCAAAAAAAGTACTTTTAGAATGTTAATGGCTATTGCAGCTGTAAAGAATATGATTGTGAGACATCATGACATCAAAACAGCCTTTCTCAATGGTGACATAGTAGAGGAACTATACATGACACAACCAAAAGGTTATGTGAAAGAAGGAGAGGAACATCTTGTGTGTAAGTTAAGCAAATCACTCTATGGGCTGAAGCAATCAGCTAGGCAGGGCATGGAACTCAAAGATGAATAACGTCTTGTTAGATGAAGGCTTCACAAGAAGTAAAGGAGATCCGTTTATATTGCAAACACACAGGTGAGGAGTGGATGTATTTACTACTATATGTTGATGATTTGATAGTTGCTTACAAAGAGTATGAGGAAATTTCAAAGCTCAACAGAACTCTCAACAAGCACTTTGAGATGTAACCTACTACCTAAGAATCCATATACAAAGAGAGGATGATGGAAGTTTTCTGTTAAATCAAAGTACCAAATTTTGTGTTATCCTCAATCAGTTTGGCATGACAGAATGCAAAGGTGTGAGCACACCAATGGACACAGCCTACTTAAAGTTGGAAGGAGAAGAAGATCTTCTGCCAAACAATGAAAAATACACACAAGCAGTGGGGGCACTCTTGTACATTGCAACCACTACAAATCCAGATATATGTTCTGACATGTCAATTCTTTGCCGATGTGTTAGTAAACCTTGTCAAAGAGACTGGAATGCAATTAAAAGAGTCATGCAATACCTCAGTCAGACCAAAGACTTAAGTTTAAAAATATCTTCAAGCGGTGACTCAGAACTCACAGGATATGTGGACTCAGTCTGGGCAGGTGACCCCAGTACTCACAAATCTACAAGTGGCTACTTGTTCAAGTTAGGTAACAGCCCAATATCCTGGTCTAGCAAAAAGCAAATCTCTATGGCATTATCTTCTACAGAAGCAGAATACATCTCAGCAGCTCATGCTAGTCAAGAAGTAATTTGGTTGCGCCAACATCTAGAAGACCTTGGTGAAAGCACATTGATGTTAGACATCACTACCTACGGGATCTACTGGAAAAAAATGTGATTGAGCTTGTCTACTGTGAGACTGACAATATGATAGCAGATGCCATGACAAAGCCACTACCAAGATCCAAATTTGAGAAGCTCAGAACAAGAATGGGACTAATGTGAGAAGTATTTGTTGAGTGCTAAAATGCACTTTGCCAATAAACTCCCATATACTCCATCTACCATTGCAGGGAACAAAAGGTTTTTCTTTGGGTAATTAATTGTATTATGGTAGCCAAATAGGAACAGTCAGTGCTTTCTGCAATCCTCCCAAGTTTTAAAACCAGAAATTGTGTTGCAAACTCTTTAACATAAAGGATGACATACCAGAGTTCCTTGGTATCTGATTCTGGCACAGAATGGTGTAGTTCCACACTTCACTCTGCGCTGGGCCTGATTTCAAATCGGGTGATCAGTGAAGAGCACAGCATCAGGCAGTGCAGCTCAGACCTGTCTTTAACGCCTGCCTCTAGAGCATCATTAGAATTAAATGGGATATGAGTCTTATTGCTATAAAAGATCCCAACTCTCAGGCCAAAGGATTTAGACAGGTCATGGAACTCCAATGAATGGGGTACCTATTATACAGTATATGGTAGTGAACTTGAGTGATAAAAGTCCATTTACTCAAAGAGAGCATAAAACATTGCAACATGCTCTTTTTTCCCCCACACCGAAACAATCTTTCAAAAAACTATACAAAAAACTACTATAAAGCTGAATAAGTGTGGTGCAAACAGAATTGCTAATTTTTTTTCACAATGCGAATGTCTAGAAGAGCTTTTTAAATATGTCAGAAATCGCAAATTGCTCATTTTTATTGTGCGCACTTTCCGAATTATGCCACAACTTTGGTGGCGGATAAAATACACGCAAAACATTTTTGCAAATTGCGAATTTAAGTTACTGTGAATGCTATTTTTGCGCATAACAACCTCGCACAGTGGGTGCACTCATGCAAACACCCATTTCATTTGCAAGCCATTTGCAAAAATGTATTCTCAATGTGAATTCGCAAAAAATGGGAAGACGGGCACAGCAGTGCAATTTTTTAGCGTTCAGGAAAAAACATGGACAATACAAACATTTGCGAATAAATATGGGCTGGGCAAACTTTATAAATTACCCCCAGTATGTCTTCCGTGAAGCCTTCAGGTCTCCTGAAAGGGATCCTGTCATCGGAAAACAGGTTTTTTTCAAAACGCATCAGTTAATAGTGCTACTCCAGCAGAATTCTTCACTGAAATCCATTTCTCAAAAGAGCAAACAAATTTTTTTATCTTCAATTATGAAATCTGACATGGGGCTAGATATTTTGTCAATTTCCCAGCTGCCCCCAGTCATGTGACTTGTGCCTGCACTTTAGGAGAGAAATGCTTTCTGGCAGGCTGCTGTTTTTCTTTCTCAATGTAACTGAATGTGTCTCAGTGGGACATGGGTTTTTACTATTGAGTGTTGTTCTTAGATCTACCAGGCAGCTGTTATCTTGTGTTAGGGAGCTGCTATCTGGTTACCTTCCCATTGTTCTTTTGTTTGGCTGCTGGGGGGGGAAGGGAGGGGATGATATCACTCTAACTTGCAGTGCAGCAGTAAAGAGTGATTGAAGTTTATCAGAGCACAAGTCACATGACTTGGGGCAGCTGGGAAATTGACAATACGTCTAGCCCCATGTCAGATTTCAAAATTGAATATAAAAAATCCGTTTGCTCTTTTGAGAAATGGATTTCAGTGCAGAATTCTGCTGGAGCAGCACTATTAACTGATTTAAACTGAAATTTTTTTTTTCCCCATGACGGTATCCCTTTAAACTGTCCCGTTTCTCTGCAGTGTCCAAGCTTCTCCACTAGGATGCCACTAACCTAGTCCTGCATGCTCTCAATACCTAACTGGTGCACAATTGTCAGGGCCCCTCCCTTACTACTCACTCCTGGTGGGGACTCTGGCTGTCCTTGCTAACAACCCTAACTCTCTCTCACTCCTAGAGTGGGCTAGTCACAATCCACTACCTCTCTATCTAATCTTTGCAAGGATCCAGTACCCAACTGGTCTGACTTGGTATTTTCTGTCTCAATTAGGCCAAAAAGGAAATACACAGCTTCTGCACTTCTTTACATAGAGGAATTCCCCAACAGGCCAATCTTATGGGTTGGTGCCCTTTCCTGGTTGCTCTGAATATTGCCAAATATTTACACTATGAAAAATAAAAAATATTTTTCACCTCGTTACAAGCTCAATGGGCAAGTTTCAGTACAGTGTAAGTATAGGTGTGAATGAGTAAGTGCAAACATATTTTATATCCAGCAATTTGATGCTGAGCTTGGAGTTCTATGACCTGTATAATAACCTTTGCCTGTGTATAGATCAAGAGAAATCAAGGTGAATATTTTTATATTTTCAGTTGAGAGTAAATTTTCCTTTTTATGCATTAGTGAAGCCACAGCTAACATCCCAGCTAGTATTCAGAGGGTTTTACCTTTACATTGCTGGAGGCGAGGTCTGGGAAAGCTTTTTATTTCACTTATGCACATATGCAGCTTGACATAAGAAGGTATGTCTGCCAGATAACAACTGGGTTTTTTTTTTCTGGAATATTTTCAGTAAAGCTAAAAATATAATGAACAAATACATAAAGAAAAAGCTGTGATGCACTCTGCTTAAATTAATGGGAGTTCCATTTCCAGTCCACTTAAGAAATCTACTCAACTGGGGGCAATGTAGGAGATTTCCAAGGGGTTTCTCAGACTAAAAGAGCAACGAGCACGCAAAGCTTTCAAACGCTGATCAGTCCACTGGAAACAAATGAGTTCAGCGGTGGAATACGACAAGGTCAATGTTTGCTCCCATTGTAACCCTGGCTAATGTGTCTGCTATTTTTATTTGCCCCAACAGAATCTCAAAGTCTGAACTATTTTAAGAGCCAGCTATTTTATTTACCTTTGAAAAAATATTTTTCCAGGTCATATGCACTGAAATGTTAACTTTTATAAAACACTAAGGGGTTATTTATTAAAGTACGAATGCCAAAAACTTGGAGAATTTGAAGTTTTTTTAATATAAAATCTGAATTTATACTCCAAGGATGGAAAAAGTCAGAATGCGAAAATCTAGCAGCAAAACTGCTGAGGTTGTATATAAGTCAATGGGAGAGGTCCCTATCCTATTTGGAAGTTTCTGTGGTCTGTGCTGGAATTAGCCAGAAAATCTGACTATTGCTAATTTTTTGGGCCAAAATCCAAAAAATTCTGACTTGACGTGAAAAAATAATGATATTTGGAAAAAAAAAAACCCCAAAAAAATTGTACAATTCGGGTTTTTGCTTGATTTTATCGAGTTTGTCCCTGATCCGATTAAATTGTGATTTTTTTAATAATAGATAAGTTCACATCATGGATTCTAGTTTGGTTGTACTTTTCTATTTAAAAAAATCGGATTTTGATAAATAACCCTCTTACAGTAGTGGATATTTTTAAGTAGGACATTTTATGTATCTATACATATCTATAAAACTACTCACAGAGAATGAGATCCAGTACGGTGCACTCAGTAAACAATCATTCACATGCCTGTGTGCAGGTCAAAGAAGCCATATTTCCCACAATGAAAAGACCAATCAGGTCTCGAAAAAAAGTGAAAACATTTTTATTCAACGTTTCGGCTCCTCACTTGAGCCGTCTCCAACACTGGCTGCAGTTTGCACCCATTCATGTGCACATGTTTGTGTTACTGGTATGTCACAGATGTAATTACTCTGGAATTCTGGGAAAAAAACCTCAGTGTTGTGACTAGCACCAATCATTTTAAACTTTGGATTTTAGGCTAGGACTTCACGGGCGATTTCGCAGGGCTCCGACGCGCTGCGCAAAATTGCAGGAGTCAGGTCGGATGTGATGGAAACAAGGTAAGTAATTCAATTGTTTATGCGACACTACTGTCGGATGCAAACGCTGCACGCTGCGTCTGCATCTGACAGTCGTGTCGCATCAACAATGCAACACGATGCGACAATTGAATTACTTACCTTGTTTCCGTCACATCCCACATGATGCCTACGATTTTGCGCATCGCGTCAGATCGCTACGAAATTGCTCGTGAAGTCCTAGCCTTAGTAAATAAGCACTTAGATCTCAGTTTGGTCCCAATAAGAGCTGCATCAGAGAACAAAACTATGTGCTGGTATTGGAACTCCTTAAAGGAGAAGGAAAGCCCCAGGGCGCAAACCCCTCCCCCCCTCCCCTCCGTTGCCCCCCCTCCCTCCTCCCCCCTGGCCTACCTGTCCCCCTGGGCAAATGCCCCTAACTTGTTACTCACCCCTCTGCGCAGGTCCTGTCCACGGAGTTCGCAGTCGCCATCTTCTTCCACGCGCGTCTTCTTCCTCCTCTGACCGGCGTTTTCTGGCGCATGCGCAGTAGGAACAGTTACCGGTACGGCTCTACTGCGCATGCGCCGAATGTCACGAAGTTTTCCGATTTCACTTCGTGACATTCGACGTTATACTGAATGGAAATAAATACACTTAGTAAGTAATATTTTTGGTGATTTTTGTAATGCTGGGTAAAATGTGGAGAGCATAGTTTATTACTTTGTCTGCAGAGGAAAAAAATGGGCAGAAAAAGAGGTTTGCTGGCCAGCAATAGCAAAGGGGTAAAAACATTTATACAGGTATTGGACCTGTTATCCAGAATGCTCGGGACCTGGGGTTTTCCAGATAAGGGATGCTTCTGTAATTTGGATTTCCATACCTTAAATCTACTAGAAAATAATTTAAACATTAAATAAACCCAATAGGCTGATTTAGCTTCCAAAAAGGATTAATTATATCTTAGTTTGGATCAAGTACAATATGCTGTTTTATTATTACAGAAAAAAAGGAAATAATTTTTAAACATTTTAAATATTTGCTCATAATAAAGTCTATGGAAGAGGACCTTTCTGTAATTCCGAGCTTTCTGGATAACGGTTTTCCGGATAACGGATCCCATACCTGTACCACACATACAGGCAGACAAAATAAATCATAGTGTATATCCTAACAGTGTCAAAGTTTTTATTTTGTTAAAAAAGCCAATTTGCCCAGACTTATGAAGATTGCAGAGCTTTTTTCGTCATGCGGGATTTCATTAAAAATTGCTTGTGCCGAAAACCGTAAGCAATCATAAAAAGGCCCAATGGTTAAAGGGATAAATATTACCAAGATTTTAGGATTTTAAAATGTATTTATTCTGCTGGAATAATTTGTTCTCCTTCTGAATTCCACTGATGATAATGCTTAGTATGAATAGAGAGATTTGCCATCCATATAATAATGCACTTACTTATTCCCATAGTCCCCAAAGAACAGGGATAGGAAGCCACAAATATAGTATCATTAAGAAAACTCTAGTTTTATCCAGAGATCAAACAAGATATACTGTACTTTATTCTTTCTTGAGAAGAGGTGGAGAGAACACTGAATGATCCAGACCTAAAGATGATCTACAGAGATTCTTAATCTAGTAATTTGTAATTCATTTAATAATAGTTCTGTAAGATCTGCGACCATTCCAGTTATGCCCAGGAGGGTATACAGACAGGTATGCAGATGGTGTTGGATTTACAGAATGTTCTGCCAGACCCATGACACTAATAGATGAATACAGTTAGGTCCATAAATCTTTGGACAGACAACTTTTTTCTAATTCTGGTTCTGTACATTACCACAATGAATTTTAAATGAAACAACTCAGATGCAGTTGAACTGCAAACTTTCAGCTTTAATTCAGTGGGTTGAACAAAAAGATTGCATAAAAATGTGAGGAACGAAAGCCTTTTTTTCAACACAATCACTTCATTTCAGGGGCTCAAAAGTAATTGGACGATTGACTCAAAGGCTATTTCATGGGCAGGCGTGGGCAATTCCTTTGTTATGTCATTATCAATGAAGCAGATAAAAGCCCTGGAGTTGATTTGAGGGGGGGGGGTGCTTGTATGTGGAAGATTTTGCTATGAACAGACAACATGCGGTCAAAGGAGATCTCCATGCAGGTGAAACAAGCCATCCTTAAGCTGCAAAAACAGAAAAACCCATCCGAGAAATTGCTACAATATTAGGAGTGGCAAAATCTACAGTTTGATACATCCTGAGAAAGAAAGAAAGCTCTGGTGAACTCAGCAACGCTATAAGACTGGGACGTCCACGGAAGACAACAGTGGTGGATGATGACAGAATCATTTCCATGGTGAAGAGAAAACGCTTCACAACAGCCAAACAAGTGAACAACACTCTCCAGGAGGCAGGTGTATCGATATTGAAGTCTACCATAAAGAGAAGACTGCATGAAAGTAAATACAGAGGGTGCACTGCAAGGTACAAGCCACTCATAAGCATCAAGACTAGAAAGGATAGATTGGACTTTGCTAAAAAAAAAAACATCTAAAAATGCCAGCACAGTTCTGGAGAAACATTCTTTGGACAGATGAAACCAAGACCAACCTCTACCAGAATGATGGCAAGAATAAAGTATGGAGAAGGTCGTGGAACAGCTCATGATCCAAAGCATAGCACATCATGTATAAAACATGGGGGAGGCAGTGTGATGGCTTGGGCGTGCATGGCTGCCAGTGACACTGGGACACTAGTGTTTATCCATGATGTGACACAGGACAGAAGCAGCAGAATGAATTCTGAGGTGTTCAGAGACACTGTCTGCTCAAATCCAGCTAAATGCAGTCAAATTGATTGGGAGCTTCATAATACAGATGGACAATGACCAAAAACATACAGCCAAAGCAACCCAGGAGTTTATTAAAGCAAAGAAGTCAGTCACCTGATCTGAACCCAATTGAGCTGCATTTCACTTGTTGAAGACTAAACTTGGGACAGAAAGGCCCACAAACAAACAGCAAGTGAAAGTCGCTGCAGTAAAGGCCTGGCAGAGAATTAAAAAGGAGGAAACCCAGAATCTGGTGATGTCCATGAGTTCAAGTCTTCAGGCTGTCACTGCCAGCAAAGGGTTTTCAACCGAGTATTAGAAATGAACATTTTAGTTTTTTAATTTGTCCAATTACTTTTGAGCCCATGAAATGAAGTGATTGTGTTAAAAAAAAGGCTTTAGGTATGCAATCTTTTTGTTCATCTCACTGAATTAAAGCTGAAAGTCTGAGTGGTTTCATTTAAAATTCATTGTGGTAATGTACAGAACCAAAATAAGAAAAAAATTGTCTCTGTCCAAAGATTTATGGACCTAACTGTATGTCACTCCTGATGCCCAAGTAAGGAAGTCATATCCATAAATATTCATCTGCAGTTTGTACATTAAGTATAGGGGGTTATGTGGAGTTACTTTTACTGAGGGCTTGATACCTTGCTGGAATGGCAGGATATCAAGCCCCCAGCATGAAAACAAGATGATTATGTTGGTTGATTGTAGTTACTAGTAAAGCCTATCACTTTGCCGGAGGCCTCAGGCAACTATCTGTCATTGTGACCCAGAAGCCTACTGTCTCTCTAGGGTGGAATCTCAACTACAATTCTCGGGTTAATATGTCAGTTAATACCTTAAGCCTTTTGTATTCCGAGATCCCCAACTCCATAGGTTTGCAGTGAGGCACACTGGCAGATGATAAGGGGCGGTGGTAGTTGTGCTGTGCTTGATATTTCTAGAACTATACAAGGGACACTGACATTTCTGGGATTTAGTGGAGTGGAAGTTACAAGGAGCGGCAAGAGCCGAACTTCCGGGTTTTAACCCGGAAATTTGGCTCCGCTAGTGCAGAGAGCGCCATTGCGCTCAATGCACAAGCGATGTTTCCCCCTTTGAGCGGGAGGGGTGTGGCAGCAGTCCCAGAATCGGTGCTGAGGGCAACACTGCATTATATTTTTATTACTTTAAAACAATTTCATTTTTTTGATGTTACTGGTCCTTTAAATCATAATTCCACCACCTCTGTGACATCACAGGTAGCCCAGAGACGTAAAAGTGACCGAAAACATTTTTCTTTTTTTTTAGGTTAAAGTCTAGCTAGGTTTTCTGCTGAGATGTATTTTTGAATGACCGTCACCTGCTCATGACTAATTAGCGACTTTTCTTTAACTAATTATAACAAAATCCCCTTTATTTTAAAATATAAGAAGATTGTGGTGAAAATGGTTTTAAAAGAATGTTGCCTTTAAGAAATAATGTAGCATTTTGTGTTCTTCAAGGTGTTAGAATTCCTTTAGAAAATGTAGACATTAAATTGTAAGCTCTACAGGGCAGGGTGATCCTTCCCCTTGTCTCAATACCTAGAACTTAATTAAAATGTGTTTTTGTAGTTATTTATATATATTTATATATATTGTATCTGATGCCTGTCTGTTCTATTAATTGTTGTTTTAATGTACAGAGCTGTGTACACAAGTAGCAATATATAGATATATATAGTCATACATGCAACATGAAAAAGCACTAATAGTATTATTGGCGTTTCATAGAAACCATTCTCATGTTATTTTGGGAAAAATTCCCCAAAGTCAAACCTATCAGTGTGGGTAAAATGGACAGAATCTGGTAGTTTGTCCCATGGATCTGTGTTGTCACATGGAACCCCAGGTAGGAAATTAACTTTTCATATATTTATCATAAAATTGAGAAAAACGAATGCATGTAATTCAGCTTTATTGTGTTCTTTTTATTGCATTAAAATATCTAACAGTTTAGCTAAAAATGCATGCAGGCCTTTTTACATTTCCCCTTACCTCTATATGTTAGAGACGTGTAAAGATTAAAGAGGAAGAAACAAATACTCAAATGCTGCTCTTTGCATAAAGAATCCCAGGAAGATTTTCTGCTTCATTAAAACAAAGCAGGGCACAGCATGTGTACAAAGTGGTGGCCTGCTTTTCCCGGTGGCAAGGCATTCTCATCAGCCTCATCTCAGTAGTTAATAAGCTTCACTGAGCGAGAAGCCGCCTGAGGTTTCAGAAACAAAAAGAGTGTGTCTGACAGTCCAGATCTAGAGCAGCGTTCAACAGTTAGGCCCCAAGGGTGTGTCAGTTGTTGTAGTGTTGCCGGGGCGCTGCCTGAGATGCACCAATAAAATAATGAAAACACATTTAAAATAATGGAAAAAGTCTAGACGGACATGGCTTACATGACATAATACTTATCAGCATATTACATTTTACATATTTCATCTAACAGAAATTAAAGATTCATAGAGTTGTAATGCTATTTTGGGCTATATTAAAGGGGACCTGTCACTGAAACAAATTATTCCAAATCCTATTTTATCACAATAGTCAAGCAAAATGAACTTTAATTACGCTGTAAAAATTATTTGAATCTTGTTTCCATCATTCTGGGAATTCATAATTATAGCAAGCAGGCAGGAGTCATTTTGCGGACACTGTTATTAAGGCAAGTCTTGTATCAGCTCAGAATCTTGTTTGTGCTCCAGAATGGGGGACCTGATGTTCATCCCCATGCCCTGGCTACACAATTAAATGGTAAAGAGAGAGGAATATGGGGAGAGCAGTGAAATCTAGGAAGTGCTGAATGGAAAGTTAAAGTGATTGACTGCCCCACCTCTATGCCTAAGGCAATAGAGGAGGGGAAGGCAATATTTGATTAACAGCTGAGATTTTTATTGAGTTTACAATAGCTATGAATGCTTAAATAAAAAAATTATTTGGATTTCTTGTTTAATTTGAAAAGGACTTTTATTATACAGCTTTTTATGTCTGGATGACTGGTCCGCTGTAAGCTATAAAAGCCTTGTCCAACTGAAACAATAGAGCACGCGTTACATTTGACTATAAAACACCAGGCTGGTGGGTGGCGGGTGTGGGTTGAGCTCTTCTCCTGCTCTCCCAGCCACCTTCAAATGCCAGCATCCAACTACGGGTTCCGTTTTTTTAGTCTCGCGTCTGCTTGCCCCACCCCTTTTGTGACATCATTGTGACGTCATTGGCGGGGCGGGGCGGCGCGGGTCTAAAAAAAGACCCCCTGAAGCGGGTGCAGGCATGTGCGGGTTGGAGCAGGGCAGGTTATGGTTGGGTGCGGGTCAGGGAAACCCTGACCCTCACATCACTATTGAACATGCAGCTCTCTTAGGCTACCGTGCTGAAAAATAAAATAAGGACGCCAGGAGGTTCTTGCAGCAAACAAACAGAACAAGGTTTATTGTCCAAGACAATGATCCACAGGGTTAAGTATTTACAGATCCACAGAGTCAATATAGCACAAGATGCAGGACAGTCAAGCAGAGACATCAAACTTTCCTAGAAAGTGCTATGACAATATTTAATCTGTCACTGGCTAAGCCTAGTTCATGGGGTCCATGCTCCCTAACTTTCACTAGAGGTAAAGGTCCCTCTAGGGCAGTACAGCTTTACTGAGGACTTGTTTATTGCAGGTTCTCTGGAACACATCCAGCTGGGTCAGCAACTGAAGGCCAAAAACAGCGATACACCCCTAACTAATAACTATTTTAAAGTGTGGCAGGATGTGATCATAATCCTAAGGGCCAATGATAGAAATATTTATCTATCCGTACCAGTAAAATGCTCCTACTGCGCATGCGCCAAAAACGCCGGTCAAAGCAGGAGGAAGATCGCTTGGGAGAAGATGTCGCCTGTGAACTCAGTGGACTGGACCTGCGCAGAGGGGTGAGTAACAAGTTAGGGGCATTTGCCCGGTGGGACAGGTAGGCCAGAGGGAAGGAGGAGGGGTGCAACACAGGGGAGGGATTTTTGCGCCCAGGGGGTTTCCTTCTCCTTTAAGTCACCTTTGTCCAGTGTGTCTCCCTGTCTAGTTGGTGCATCTTAGCAGTTAGGTAGGTTAAAAGGTTGAACTTGATGGACGTGTGTCTTTTTTCAACCTACTATATTACATGGCCCCACACCTGGCTGTGCATTGGGGCTTTGGTGCTGTAGGACCCATGGCTTATTGAGTTAGGTGGTTCAGTAAATATAATGGATATTTAATAATTTAATAATTATTAAATTATTTAATAATAGAAGGGATACAGCAAAAAAATTGTGGAGAAGCCTTGTTGTATTATAAACGGAGGACCCAATGTGTAGGTTTCAAAAGAGGCCTGGATAAATAGATAGGCCCTATCCTAAATTAGGTTTAGGGAGAGGATTTGACCAAGTTGCTATCTGTTTTAATTAGTAAATTATTAAGAAGTAGGCTTTGGTGAAGATGAGAGAATGTTAGTATATATATATATATAAGTTACTCTCTCTCTCTCTCTCTCTCTCTCTCTCTCTCTCTCTCTCTCTCTCTCTCTCTCTCTCTCTCTCTCTCTCTCTCTCTATATATATATAGTATAACATTTTGCACCAATATGGGAAGTTCCATGCAAGTTGATAACTGGGCCACACCCAGCCTCCACAGGCGAGATTTTCTTGTCAGTGTAATACTAAGTCATTAAATCAGTGAATAGTTTGCATTACAATGTTCCCAGAAGCAGTATGACCCTGACTCTCTGAATTTTGACAATACAACTAACTAACATTGAGGATGAAATGAAGACCTTGGAGAACAATCTGAAGAGAAGTATTATGCAAGCTGAAGGACATTGCTACTCATGAATAATGCGTTTCTTAATAAAAAGATCTGAAAGATCCATTCAACCATCATGTACTGTAAAGAGGGTCAGCCAATGGCAGCAGCCCCAACAGTAACAGACACCAATAAGTAGTGAGGAGTATTACTTGTTGGTTCAGCTTAGATTTGCTTTTTAACACATATCCCATTAGCTTTTGGGGTACATGGGCTAAATGTCCTAAATTAACATTTTTTTATGATCAGCGGGATATTGATATATTTGGGAAGCAGAGGTCTCGAATAACTGAATTCTTCAGTATTTCTGCTTTCCAAGTATATACAGTATGGCATTAGCACCTTAGTGTTAGAGACATTGATGAGTTTTTTCCCGGGGCCAAGTTAAAAACTGCAGCTACGTTTTTGGGTACCCTATAAATATGAGGTGATAAGGATACCTGCCATTGAACACAAAACTAGCATAATTCTTTGCTAAATGTTACAGTTTCACAAAAGGTTTAGAAATGAACACACAATTTGCCATGTATTTAGAATTTTTCTGCTACTAGCTCTTGGGAGCAAAGTGGCTTCTAGGGACCCGCAATTCTATTGGAATCACCATATAAATTTCACTACATAATGACAGACAGGGCACATTTTATGTGTAATACATGCCCCATAACAGTAAGTTAACCCTAGAATGCCATATAGATTTGGAGCATACACATTTTAAAATGGGCAAATCATTGCTAAAGTAAAATCAGTTTCTGCACCTTAATTTGCTTCTTGTTGATAATGGGGTATCGTACATACCCTCATTTTAGAAAAGACAGGGTAATAAGAATGACCTCAAAACAGACCTGTAACAGCATCTACTGACTGACTGAACATATGAATGTGTTGAAAACTAGATCTGTGCTAATTATTATTATGATTATTAACATGAATTTATATAGGGCCAACATATTGCATAGCACTGTAAAGTAAATGTGATTATACAACTAAATCACATGAATTATATACATAGAACATATGGAGTTACATACATCACAATCAATACAGGTACAAAAAGGTGAGGAAGGCCCTATGCATAGGCATACAGTCTAAAGGGAAGGGAGTAATACACAAGGTGTAGGATTGGGCAAGATTGAATTAAGTGGGTGAGAAATGTGGTATTGTATGTGGTGTTGTGTTTGGAAGTCAAGCAGAGTGAGGGTAGGCTTCTCCAAAGAAGTGCGTTTTAAGAGATTTCTTGAAAGCAGAAAGGTTGGGAGAAAGTCAGACAGACCGTGGGAGAGAATTCCAGAGGAGAGGTGCAGCCCTTGCAAAGTTTTGAATGCGAGTGTGTGAGGAGGTAATGAGAGAAAAGTTGAGTAGCAGGTCAGTAGAGGAGCATAGTAAGCGATTGGGTGAGTATATAGAGATGAGTTCAGAGATGTAGGGTGGGGCAGAGTTATGAAGTGCTTTGAAAGTCAATGTCATTAATTTGAATTTGATTCTGAAAGGTAACGGAAGCCAGTGTAGGGACTGACAGAATGGCGAGGCAGAGGAGGAGCAGTTGCTGAGGTGTATGAGCCTCACAGCAGTGTTCATTATGGACTGGAGAGGTGACAGTCTCTGGGGGAAGGGGAAGGCCAATTAAAAGAGAGTTACAGTAGTCTAGACGCGATATGATGAGAGAGTGAATAAGAATATTGGCAGCATCTTGGGTGATAAATGATCGTATTTTGGATACGTTCCTTAGGTGGAAGTGACATGATTTAATAATGGAAGTCAATGTTATGGTGGGAGTGAACAATAGTTACATGTCTTAAGGATCCGCTGGCATACCAAATCTGTAATTCAAACAAAAAGTGGTAATGGGAGCACTTACCGGTCGCCTCAAGATCATCCAATGTGCCTCACGTCTACTGCGATCCCAGCAGTCATCCTTGATTAGTAAAACAGTCCAATGATGGAGCACCAGAGAGACCGGAAAATATTTTAAAAAATGAAGTTTTATTCCGTCATCATTAAAAATAGAAAAATTACAAACAGCATGCCCCTATGGTCTCGACACGTTTCATGGCCACCTGCCATTTCCTCTCTCTGGTGCTCCATCATTGGACTGTTTTACATACCAAATCAGTACTTATGGCTACAGAGTATTTGTAGACACAAAAGGGTTCAGGTTTCAGTTTGTAATTGTCAGTCTCTTTAAATTGTATTTAGTTTTTAATCACATTATGCCATTCTATTGAATACATGTCTTTCTTCATCTGCATAATATTTGCTGTCATAATGTTATTACTTGTTTAAAATGAAAATCAAATAAAATATTTTCAAAATAAAATAAAAGGATTCAGGTTTGTTAAGGAAGGAAAAGGAGAACATTTGCTTACTTTTCAAAAATGAAAATTTTTAAAAAGTCAAAATTGCTTCAAATTCTAAAGAGAATAGGAAATGCAAGATGCATCTGAATCTAATGCTGTGTAAATGCAATTCCTTTTAGCTCCATGTTTTATTGATATTCCTGGGACTAGCATTTCAATATATATAAAGAATAACACATGGGATCACTGCATGGTAAGAAATAACATATTGCTATATTGGTATTATGTGTTTATAGGGCACTACATTGAAAGCTGTGTATTATAATCACCACTGACGTGCCAAGATGCATCTGCACCTTTAAATAAGTAGCCTGCCATGTTTGTAGCTGATCATGTTTCAGGCATGGCTTGGCAACCTCAGGCTCTCCAGATGTTGCTGAGCATCAGTTCACATTATTCTTAGAATCTAATGTTTAAATTTAGCAGGGAAAAGAAGGATTCTTCTTGGTCTGGAGAAGCACAGGTATTCTACACCAGCTGTGGTTTGCTCAACTGGAGTATATGGAGATGAAACCAAATCATCTTGAGTAATTGGTTGAGCTCAAGTCTAAACTGGTAATCTTTAGATTTTGGCAAATGCCAGAGGGGCTGCTGTGAGATGCCATAAACAGTCACAATTTATTAGGCTTGTGGGGTCCTGTTTGTCAGGGCCTAGTGGCTCAAGTATGTTGGAGTAACTAACTACCTGGTTAGCAGGAATTAGTCCAGTATGTGGTACAAAAGGATTAAGCAGATCACAATTGGTATCCAGGCAAGAAAGTCAGGGCAGAAGGGCCAGGAACCAAGGATCAGTGTATAGAGCAAACAAAGCACACCCAGGAGCTCATTCAACAAGAACTTATATTCAGGCTTTGAACTCATGTCCTTGGCGTCCTTCTTTTAAAAATCTTCCATCACTCACCGACTCGATTACATGACTACGCCAGCACTGCAACATGCGTGAGAGATATGGGTGCCACCATCTTGGAGGCCACAAAGGCCAGGGCCTAGGACTGCAATATTTTAGGGGCTGCATGCTGCCCAGCCACATCCTTAGGAGCACAGGGGACTTAATGCTCCCCAGTGCTTCAGTGCCGGAGAGCGCCTCAGTGGCACTAAGACCCTGCAGGCAAGGGGGGGGGGCAGGGGTGGGCAAGATGAAGTGGCGGCACAAGTACGATGTGGCCTTGGGGCACCAATTCGTCAAATCCGGCCCTGAGGACCAGATCTTGGATGCAGCACCATCAGGCACTCCATACATTGCCTGGGAAATACCGGGGCCTATTTTGAATCTCAGTCCAGACCCTGGTTGAGCTGTGTTGCAGTTCTCTTGACTCTAGCCATTTAATGGAATCTCTGGAAATAACCTTAGAAGTAGTTTAAATGGCAACTACCACCCCATATCCTTGCCCTACTGGAGTTGCACTTTGACACAGCTCTCTCTCCTGGTATTGAGTGCTCAATTCTTATAACATTATAGGAAAACTGCATGTATGGGTCCTATATAGGCATGCATATAAAATGGTGTGACTGTGTACAGAGGCTCCAGTGGTGTCTCCATCATTATCAGTATAATTTCTGTCAATTGGAGACAATGTGAGCCCAAAACTCTGACGAAGCCTTTAGGGTGACAGGTGTCCTTAAAATTATATTTTAATCGTTTGTTGACAGAGATCGGGGACAAACAGTGCAACAGCACAGAAACGTCAAGAAGAAGATGAACTTTTAACTCCTCATTTTCTCCCATACTTCGATATCCTGTAACATAAGAAATGAAAGCCATTTACCAAGCTGCTTAAATTGATTCTATATGCAGAATGGTTTTGTGCTCAGCAGGCCTTAATATGACATGCCATGACGAGGTGCCTGCTGAGCACAAAAACATGTAGAGCTTCTTGAGATGTCTATATTAAACAAGTAGGGCCTCTGGAGATGTCTATATCTATATACAGTTTTCCACTCCCTAAGCTGAGGGGCTGGGACACCAGGACCACTGATTCAACTTGGTGAGTTATCTACATTGGTTACTTGTTGCACCAGTTTGTTATTTTGAGACATAAGGCTTCCCTCAGCCAGCATCTGATATCTTAAAGCCCCCTTGCTAGCAAAAACATACACTTCAGGGTTTATCCTTAGCTTCCTATCTCTAATATCTTCTGGACTTATCATGTATCTATGATGCCTATGGGACACATGGTAGCTGAAGAGCATGTGAGGGTACCCTGTGCTTCAATGGGGCTCACCACCCATGCATTTAGCTTCTGAAGCTCAGAAGGTGGAACCCAGAAGGTTAGTCTTGCTCTTATGGGTGCATTGTATCTCATTTGGTTGACACTAATGTCAGCCAACATATCGGCATCATTATAAAAGGTTAACTGTTAAAGTGACTTATGGTATTTAAAACTTGAATTGTTCTGAGTTCTGCCTGATAATGAGAATAAGATTAGCCCTTGCCCCCATAGTAAAGCCCATAAAGCTCTTCTTGGTAAAACCTGGAGAGAATTCTTTTCTGAGTCTGTGAATTATATTATACAGTAGCTTGCCCAAAGAGGCAATAGAGCAGATCCAATGTAACTGAACTTGTACAGAAATGCAGATGAATAATCTGCGCAAGTGAAATGATATAGGAATAGGATATGTTTTGGTAAGAAATACACAAAGACATAGCTGGTCAGGCTGTGTTGTGTATATACATTCAATAGACTGTGGGCAGTAATATATTCCTAACATATTAATTACATGCTTTAATGAACATGATTGAACTGCAGTGGCCTTCTCCCTGCTTATTAACATACTATTATCATTTCCACCCATTAAAAGCTCTTTTAATTTGTCCCTTTTAAAGTTCTCTTTTGTCGATTGAAAGCAGGTCAGAGACGGGTGAATCAACCAAATTGCATTGGGAATAATGGGGCAAATTCTCTAAAGTTGGCTCAGATATGAGATCAATTAAGCAAGGAGCTTCCACTGTTATTCTCCTGTAGGTACTGAATAATTAATTGTGCACCTGTAGCTCCCGTATAGAGTGTAATTCTATGCATTCATATTTTATAGATTAATGTAACAAAACGTAATTTCACTCCTTCTTTAGTTGCTTGGTTAGTATATTAATGGGGGATGAGCTGTCTATAACAGAGAAAGAATAATAATTGGTGTAAAAAGCCTAATGGTAAAGGCACAAAGGACATTTTGTGCACCAACGTTTTGCACTGGATGGCAGCGGCAGCAGACAAATTGCCCTGTGTGCCATGACTGCAGCCCGGGAAGTGAAGAGGAATAGTAGCTCCTTTTTAATTGCTGCTGTTCCAAATGTTAAGGCTGTAGACCCAAACGACTAGAACTACAGAAAGAATTAGGATAAAAGGATTAGGAATTTGGACTGCCAGTGGGCAGCGCTGTTCAAAATGCCCATGTGCTACTAGGCCTCTTTTTTTACTCTTTGCACCTTGCCCAGCAGGTTGAACCCTAAAGCCCAGCTCTTTGTGCTGAATGGAGTACAAAGCGCTGCACCTTGATCTAAACTAAGAGTTGCCTGCATTCAGCAATTCTCTATTCAGAGGTGGTCAACAACATGTGGACGTGTCCTGCATAGCTGGGGGCATCAATCTCTGAACAGTACAGAAGAGCCCAGTGGCAGATTACTATAAGGGCAATCAGGGGGGTCATACGGGGAACTTTGGCTCCAGGGGCTTTTGCAGCATGAACAGAAGCTGATTGGAGGAAAGGCAAAAAAAGTGCAGAGCGAAGGCATTGCCTAGATGCAAATGTGTGTATGAGCACTAAGGTACACAAATTTGTGCATGCTCCGTAATGCTCTTGTACCTGCATTCAGGAGCTACCAGAAGCTCTCCCATTAAGTCAACCCCAGAGGGACACACTGACCATAGTGAATATGATATTACAGATACTGGGCAGGGACTGACGTGAGGTTATTGTGATACTATAATCTACAATTAGTATAGCTATTGGTACATAAAGTTGTTAGTGTGTAAGTGTACAAATATAGGCCGGTATGAGTGAGTGTATATATATTCTGTGTGTATGTATATATATATATATATATATATATATATATATATATAGACACAATGGAAGTTGGTTTAGGTCTCCGATGAAGTATGTTTATACGAAACGCGTCAGACCATACGCTGATGTAATTCTTTTTTAACAATGTATGAATAAAAGTGATTTTTTAAGAAACTAAAGCCACCTTTTTGTGGCCTTGGAAGTGCGCTTCCACACCTTTGGACTGTATTGCAGTGGACTGTCTCCTTAGCGACGGACTCTGGGCGGCAGCACCCGGGTCACATTACCGAAAGGGTAAGCCTATCCGTATTTGTATATATATATATATATATATATATATATATATATGTATATATATATATATATGAGGAAAACAAATGCTTTTTTGGATATGAGTGTATTCCCCGTCTTGGGATATTTATAAGAGCAGGGTTTGGGGCATATCGCACCCGGACCACTACATCTGAACGGTGAGCGAACTAAAAGCATATGGAATACTTAATAAACTAAGCGGATAAAGCTTATAGAGAAAACTTCATAATCCCTCGGAACTGATGCTTGATGGAATATTGTCTGAAAAGGTTGTTGAATTGTGCTAAGGAGCCAGCATCAGGAGGATTGATTAACTGTATTTAATAAAGAGTTTTCCAATCTTATATACAAAATGTGGCAAACATATACTGAATTGATGAAAGAGAGGCGAAGGAAAGCAGATGCAATGTTTAACCTTGATATATCAAATCTCACTCACCGCCCAGATATGAACTCATATTGGAAATTAGGCAAACTTATTATAAAGGAACTAATAATTTGGTGGGATACCATAACATTGGAGAAATATTTAACTTTAAGAATGGTGCCGAGAGGCCTGCGAATTAGAAAGTTTCCAGCATATGAAGTAACTGACATGGATTTTTTGAAACGGTGGAATGAGGTGTTGTCAGAGTGTTCAATTAAATTGATGCAGCTGCTTGTGGAAAGAAATCAAAAAGTTATGGAGAAGATTAACACAAATATATATGAGCTAGAGGAACAATTTAAGGCTCCACAGGCAGGTGCGAATAGAGAAAGCAGTGAATATGATAGATGGGAAATAAGTATTAAACAGAAATTAGCTGAGATTGAAACGGAACTGATTAACACCAAAACATCCAAATTTAACCGTGATAGTGCTGATTACGAACAGTATCGGGTGTATGTGAAAATAGATAGGAAGTATAAAGGAAAGCGGCCTAAGTCTATACTAAAGGGAGGTAACAGGAAAAAACATGTGAGCTTTAATAATGATGACATGGAATGTACCGAAGTATTTGAGCAGTCCAGCTCAAATCCTCGTTGTCCTCTTCTTCCTCCCGTAGCGTACAAGATTGTCGGAATGAAAGAGCGATGGAGGTTTTTTCTCGGGTAAAACAGAGTACACCAGAAAGCGACTGTCAGGTATCAAGGCGAGTCTGTAGGTAGGAGCCTCCCCCACGCTTCCCACTGAGCTGCGCCCTGGAAGTTGGTACAGGACGGTCCCAGATAAGGAATAGCAGGAGTGCCAGGTGAGCCCGCAGAAATAACAGTTCGTAATAAGGACTCAGCACTTATCTGCAGTTGAAGAGACGAAGTCAGGGACAGGCCGGGTCATACACAGAGAGCGATCAGGAAGCAGGTGCCAATTGAGGAAAATCCAGCAAAGTAGTCAGGGAAGCCGAGGTCGAGATCAGGAATAACAAACACAGGAATCCAGAGATAATCAGAAGAATAGTGAGGAACAAGCCGTAGTCGTAATCAGAATAATCATCAGTAGTAAATACACTTAGTGTCAGTAGAGACGATCACCTCGCATTGAGCCTAGGCCTGAGTGACCTTTTAACCCCAGGGGGCCCGTTTGCGTCAGAACACGCGCCTGCGTCAGAACGCGCGCCTGCGCAAGAACGCATGTGCCCGTGCTAAAACGCGCGCATTGGAACATGCGCCCGCGCTAGTAACAGGCGCTGGCATGGGGACGTTGGCTAGAGGGAACGTCGGTTCAACCCGAACCTGACCTGCTGGGACCTGACATTGCCCCCCCTCAATATGCAACCTCCGGGTGCATGTGGGAGTCGGCTTTTCAGGGTGAGACTTATGAAACAACTCAATAAGTTGAGGAGCATGTAAATTACTCACGGGTTCCCAGGAATTTTCTTCTGGAGGAAAACCTTTCCACTGGATCAAATATTGAAGCGGACCTCGCCGGAATCTAGAGTCCAAAACAGCCTCCACTTCAAATTCCTCTACACCTTCAATAGACACCGGAGCTGGAGGATCGTGATTTCTCCCCGAAAAAGTGTTCTTCACCACCAGTTTTAGCAAGGCTACATGGAAAACAGGATGAATTCTGTAAGTGGCAGGTAATTTGAGTTTAAAGGTTACCTCGTTCACCCGTTGAATAATGGTGAAAGGACCCAGAAATCGTTGACCCAACTTCTTCGACGGACACGGAAGTTTGATGTGCCGAGTAGACAACCATACCAGGTCTCCAACTTGAAACTCAGAACCCTTCCTCCTCTTGCGATCAGCAAAAACTTTAAAATTGTTCTGTGCTTGAGACATCGCTTGTTGAATTCTCTGAGTATTATCGAGAAGAAAGGAAAGTCTCTCCTGTACTGCTGGCACCTCTATTCCCTTAGGAAGGTTAGGAAGCACGTGAGGATGGAAACCATAGTTGGCGAAGAAAGGAGTTTGCTTGGTAGAGGAATGAAGAGCATTATTGTAGGAGAACTCCGCCAATGGTAAAAGTTCACTCCAATTGTCCTGATGGAAGGACGAGAAACAACGGAGGTACTGTTCCAACGTCTGGTTAGTCCTCTCCGTCTGCCCATTGGATTGAGGATGAAAAGCCGTGGAAAAGGCCAACTTGATCTTTAGAGCCTTGCACAATGCTCTCCAAAATTTGGACGTAAACTGAACTCCCTGATCCGACACAATCTCGTCTGGAACCCCATGGAGCCTGACAATTTCTCTAATAAACACCTCAGCCGTAGAAGATGCAGAGGGCACTCCGGAGAGGGGAACAAAATGTGCCATCTTGGAGAGTCGATCCACAATTACAAAAATTGTATTGTAACCTTGTGAGGGAGGAAGCTCTACAATGAAATCAACAGAAATGGAACCCCACAATCGAGTAGGGACTGGTAAAGGACGCAGCAAACCCAGAGGCTTAACACGTGAATCCTTAAACCGAGCACATGGCTCACAAGAGGATACGTAATCTTTGCAGTCTTTAGCCATGTGAGGCCAACAGAAAAATCTCTGAGCGAGATCCAAAGTCTTGACATATCCCATATGACCTGCCAACGGGTGATCATGAAGTAACTTTAGAGTCTCCAAACGAAGAGCTTCTGGAATGAAGAATTTATCTTTCAAAAAATATAACCCGTCACAAATTTGTAAATCCCCGTGTGGAGATAAAGAAGAGCACGCCTCCTTCGACAAAAGTTCACTCTGCAAAAGAAAGAAATTTTGAGGACGTAGTATCGTATCCGGAGGCAAAGGATCCTCTTCCTGGCCGTGTAACCGAGAAAGGACATCAGCTTTCTTGTTCTTAGAACCAGGTCTATAAGTTATATGGAAATTAAAACGGGAAAAAAATTATGCCCATCTGGCTTGTCTTGGCTTAAGACGTTTGGCGGTCCGTAAATATTCCAAATTCTTATGGTCTGAAAAAATAATGATCGGATGCAACGCTATAAGCTATATGGGAAAGTTGAATGAACTGCTTTTTGCAAATTTTTTACCAGTTTTTACCAGTTTTTACTATTTTGTAACATTGTTGACCATACCGATTTAGATAAGGAAACAAAGTATTAATATATTTATCATAGTATTGAATGAACTAGTATAAACATCGTTCAGATATGGATTCACCAAGGATTAACTATTAATATATGAACATAGTAAATGTTGTAACATTTCATATTAAACATAGGAATATTTACGCAGAAGGAAACATCAGTAATTTGTGCTCGAGAGTGAGCGTAGTAATGTTTTTAACCTGTTAATTATTAAGACTTTTGTGTGTAGGTGATACTAATCAGTGAATTAACTGGTGTGTTGCATTATGGGGGGTTGGTTACTAATGTGGGTATAAATGGAAGACACAATGGAAGTTGGTTTAGGTCTCCGATGAAGTATGTTTATACGAAACGCGTCAGACCATACGCTGATGTAATTCTTTTTTAACAATGTATGAAAAAAAGTGATTTTTTAAGAAACTAAAGCGACCTTTTTGTGGCCTTGGAAGTGCTCTCCCACACCTTTGGACTGTATCTATCTATCTATCTATCTATCTATCTATCTATCTATCTATCTATCTATCTATCTATACATATATATATATATATATATATATATATATATATATATCAAACAAGGGAAAGTTGTACTCACTACAAATTTTTAAAAACGTTAAGCGGGGGTGCAATGAGATTGTGACCACAAAATTCACATAGACAAATACAAGAGGTCCTCTGCACTCAATATATTTAAGACATTGAAACATTTTGTGCCTTAAGCTACTAAAAATGCCTTTCCCTTTAAACAGAACAGGGATTGTTTGTCCATATGTTGCAATATATTTAAGCTGACCAACTACGTCAAAGTCATCCCCGGTATGGCACAAAATGTTTAAATTGTCATTAATATATTGATAATGGGTTGAGTGCAGAGGTCCTATTGTAAGAGTGTATATGGAACTCTCTGTTTTACTAGATCATGTAAATCAGAACCATGAACAAACAAAGTATAATATCAGTAAAGTAATACAGTTATTCACCATTTATTAACCCCTGTGGCATCAGGGCCGGATTTACATAGTGGGCGCCCCTAGGCCCACTACCGTTCGTCGCCCCTGTACCCTCCAGGGGGACATGAGCAATGGGGATTGGCATACGGGAAATTTAAAAAAATATTGTATCTCCAACGCATCCTCAGTGTTTTTGAACCAATGTGGGTGTGGTTGGGCAGCATGCCGCCCCCCTAAAATCCTGCCGCCCTAGGCCCGGGCCTAGGTGGCCTTTCCACAAATCCGGGCCTGTGTGGCATACCTCTCAATATTTTTTTTTACCATGCACATTTTTATGGTCACACACCCTAATTACCATGTTCTTTTTACAAAATTTGCAGGTTATGAAAGTTTGAACATATTTCTGTGTTTTTTTTCCAGTTATTACAGTTTTACTAATGAAGGTGAATTGCCCTTTAAGCTGTGAGTCTAACTTTTCCCAAGGGACCTCCTTATCTTAATTGCTACAATTACTTATTTGCTTATCTAGAAATTGTTACAAAGTATCTTCGTTGCACCTGGTGGCTGTTCTGGGCTCTCTGCCAAAAGCCAATTAAGTTAGCGGTTTGCTGTGGTGCACCACATATAATTAACAATTCAGGCCTGCTTGTTGTGTACACTTTGCGTGTTGCATCCATGACTTCTAGTACATTGGTAATCTGTTCATGTGTAGCAAAACTGTAATTGAAAAAAACCACAGAAATATATTCAAACTTGCAAAACCTGCCAAATTTAGTAAAATGAACATGGTAATTAAGGGGTGTGGCCCCAAAAATGGGCGTGGCCATTGCAGCCAACTTTTTTGTCGCTCTTTTAATTTCCAAAATGTTGGGAAGTAAGATTCTGCCTACTACAATACATTCAAATAAGTAAAACAAAAGCTGCAGAACAATAGCTGTCATACTGTGTGGGCATAACACCCCATATACTATATATAACGATGGTATAGCAAATAAACCTATTAATCCTAATTCATTGTGTAATAATATTGTAAGGAAAGAAAGCAACTTGCTTCTACCAGATATTTACTGTACATGCTTTACAGTTCATACACCTTCTGTTCCCCATTCCTATTAAAGATCTTAAAGGAGAAGGAAAGTCGTTACACACTTGGGGTAGGGATGCAGCATATCCAGGATTCGGTTTGGGATTCGGCCTTTTTCAGCAAGATTCGGCCGAATCCTTCTGCCTGGCCAAACTGAATCCAAATCCTAATTTACATATGCAAATTAGGAGTAGGGAGGGAAATCACGTGACTTTATGTCACAAAATAAGGAAGTAAAAAATGTTTTCGCCTTCCCACCCCGAACATGCGTGGTAGAATGAAATAGCCGACTTTTTAGTTAAAGTTCTGCTTTTCACTCTAATGCGCAGCCGCGAGAAGAAAGAAGAAGCCGGAAAAGAATCACTCCGTGGTGCTCACTGGTATAACCCCGGGCCGGTGCAGTTTTCTGCTGATAGGAGCACCAGCCCGAGGCTTCAGGTAAGTACATACAATAACTTGAGGGTGTCTAACATTTGGCACCCCCAAATGTGAAACAACTTTCCTTCTCCTTTAAAGGGGTTGTTCACCTTCAAACAACTAGTTGGTTTCTGATCGATCACCAAAAATAATGACTTTTTCCAATTACTTTCTAGTTTCTATGTGTCATTGTTTCTCTAATATTGAAGTGTAAAGTGTCATTTTCACCTTCTAAAGCAGCTCTGGAAGGGGGGGTCGTCGACCCTGTAAACTGTTCTAAATTGATACATTTAGTTGCTACATTTCTTATCTTTGTCCCTGCTGAGCAGAATCTCTGGGTTTCATTACAGGCAGCTGTTAGAATTAATACAATAGTTGCTAATACTCCAGAGATGCTGCTGAGAAATGTATCAACTAAATGTTGTAAAATTGTAACAGTTCAAAATCTGCACCTGAATTACTGAGCTGCCAGACTCAAACACTAGAGACAAACATTCAACTTTAAACTTAGATTTTGGAAAAAGAGTATAAAATAAATAGTGGAATGTAAATGAAAACAGTCTTTATTTTTGGGGAACTATGTGAAAACAATGGAACTGAAAAGTGTTTGGAAGGTGAACAACCCCTTTAAGGACCCAAGCTCTTTAAGAATTTTCAAGCGGTTGGTCACCTTTGAGTTAACTTTTAGGGTCAGATTTACTAAAGTGCGAAGTGACTAACGTTATTGAAAATTAACCAGAGTGACGTCATTTCGTTACTTCACTGATTTATTAACGGGGGCAGGCGTAACTAGTGAAGGAGACAGACTCTAGCGGTAATTCATTTCCTTACGCCTCGCGAAGTTGCACTCTGGCGAAGGGACGTAACTACGCAAATTCAGTAAGATGCAGATTTTACTGAACGTTATCTCTTGTGCCAGATTTACCTTCACCACCTCAGACCAGGCGAAGTGCAATAGAGTAGATAGGAGTTCATCAAAAAATTGTTGAAAAAAAACACTGGCGACTTTTCATTTTTCTGGGGTACCCAGCTTCCCCCCTACATTTCCTTACATATGGCACATAAACTATACACTGGGCTCATGTGTAGGGCAATATAACAACTTTATTTTATTTATTAAGGTTCCCTGGACTTGTGTAATATAATGTATTTGCTGCAACATATACGTCCATTCAACTTTAAGTTCCCTACGTATGCAAATTAGCCAACGCTACTTGCCCCAGTAATGTATTACTAAAATACATTACTTGCCCCAGTAATGTATCACTAAAATCCGAAGTGTCGTCCAGGGCGCGGAATGCTGGCGAAGTTGCACTTTCGCCAGCATTCCGCGCCCTGGACGACGCTTCAGATTTTAGTGAATTAGCGTTGTCCTGGCGAATTTACACCTGGTGAAGTGTTGCGATGTGAGTGTAGCGGACGCTAGCGCAAATTCGGTGCTTAGTGATTCTGCCCCATAGAATGATGTAAAGAGTAATAGTCTGGGACAAGTTGGTTTTCATTTTTTTATTACTTATAAATTTTGAGTTATTTAGCTTTTTATTCAGCAGCTCTCAGGGCCCAAATTACCCTAGCAACCATGCATTGATTTGAATAAGAGCATAAAATATGAATAGGAGAGACCTGTATAGAAAGATGAGAAATACAAAATAGCAATAAAACTATATATGTAGCCTTACAGAGCATTTGTTTTTTAGATGGGGTCAGTGACCCCCGTTTGAAAGCTAGAAAGAGTCAGAAGCATAAGGCAAATAATTCAAAAACTATACAAATTAAACAATAAAGACCAATGAAAAATTTGCCTAGAATTGGACATTCTATAACATACTAAACATTAACCTAAAGGTGAACCACCCCTTTAATACAACATACATATGATTTTATTTTTTGCTCCTCTAATTTGCAACAGTGGGACCTTTGCATTAATTCCACATGGATAACTCCCAGTATTCTGCCTTTTACAGATAACCTGATAATATCATATCCACAAATGTATATTTTATTCCAGTTATAATTTATATAATATGACTAATCAAGTTTTAATTGATCCATTTTGTACAGACACAAGTCACATCTTGTAGTCTGGTTATTCAACAGCGCTACGCAATATACAGCGCTACGCAATATGTTGGTGCTATATAAATACATGTTAATAATAATACACCCTTATTATAATTAGCAGAACTTTCAGTTGTGTCTCACTGAGTAGGAGCAAGTTTTAGAAGAAAATGCAAATTAACAGGTAGGAGGACAAACACAGCTAAAATCAGTTTGAGTGAATGCATGGGTTTATAAAGGAGAGAGCTCAATTGGACTGTGGGTAGGACACATTTACTGAAAGTGAGTTAATGGAAAGGGAAGCTGACGATGTAATATACCTGATGCATTTAGGGATATGAAAAAAACCTGGATTTTATGTCTTTTACAGCAACACCCTAGAGCTGCTTTTAAAAGAGAACTAAAGAAGTAGCTAGAAATGTTGTACATTATGGTTTGTGATTCTGTACCAGCCCAAGGCAACCACAGCCCTTTAGCAGTAAATATCTGTGTCTCCAAAGATGCCCCAGTAGCTCCCCATCTTCTTTTCTGTTGATTCACTGCACATGCTCTGTGCTGCTGTCACTTACTGAGCTTAGGGACCCACTCACAATATACAGTACACATAGAATAGAATAGAAATGTCACAATATAAGGCTAATTAGTAATTAATACAGATAAGTATTACATGGCAGCACAGAAACCAGTGCAATTAGCATCAGAATTAAATAATCAGTCCTGTAGCATCAGCTTATATTACAGACCAACCTCATTTTCTGCTGGATAATTTGCAGCGACCCCTAAGCTTAGCTTCTCAACAGCTGCTCAGAGCCCACTGAGCATGTGAGTGTCACAGACACTTTCCAAGATGGTGACCCCCTGTGAGAAGTTTAAAGTCCTGGATCATTGCTGCTATTGACAAGCTGAAACTTTAGGCTGGTGCAATAAGTTCAGTATATAAATAATGGCATTTTTAGCCACATTCATCTTTAGGGTTTACTTCTTCTTTAAGTATATCTATAGAAATAAGTCAAATCAACTGGACTTGCTGTTTTTTTCTTTAAGGTCCCCTTCATGATCAATGGTTTGGGTTGGCTGTGTCAACCAATAGTTCAAGGGTGATTAAGTAAAAGGGTGGAGAATGGTAAATGAAAAGCATGTGGACCAGTGATCCCCAACCAGTGGCTTGCGAGCAACATGTTGCTCACCAACCGCTTGGATGTTGCTCCCAGTGGCCTCAAAGCAGGTGATTATTTTTGAATTCCAGGCTTGGAGGCAAGTTTTAGTTGTATAAAAATCAGTTGTACTGCCAAACAGAGTCTCCTGTAGGCTGCCAGTCCACATAGGGGCCACCATTAGTCAATCACAACCCATAATTGGCACCCTGGAACCTTTTTTTTCCCGCTTGTGTTGCTCTCCAACTTTTTTTTAACATTTGAATGTGGCTCACTGGGTTTAGGTGCCAAGCCCCAAATGGTCAGCCATATATATAATCGATCACTGTAAAGTACTATAGTGGACTGGTGTTCCAAAAACTGCAATGGACAAACCACAGTGTAAAAATAATAGTGTAAAACTCTTTGTTAAGCATGTCCTTAAAAAGCCTTACACGTTTCATGCCCAGGGGCATAGTTATAAAAGGAAAGCAAGAATCTGATTGTTATAGGTAACTGTCCTGTTGCAATTTAGCACCTAATGGAATACTGGAACGTTCCCTAACCATACCTATTGATATATTCCTAACAGGAGGCATTGCAACATACATCCACTTTGTGGAACTTCAAGAATTCCATTGCAACCTAAATCAATGCACTTCATATGTGAACTGCAAGGATTTTTAGCAGAACCCAGTAGGGTTTTAAAAACTACTTTATATCAAGTGGTAAAATAGAATATACTCTGTAAAAATGCCAGGGTTTCATCAGTGGAGTAACTAGATATTACTGGGCCCCACAGCAAATTATTTTTCAGGCCTCCAAAATGTTTAGAGGTTGACCGGTTTTATCAATATTTATTGAAACTGTATAAGAATTAGGGCCCCATATACATCCTGGGCCCCCTGTAGCTGCTTCCTCTGTAGTTACGCCCCTGGGTTTCATCATTATCTCCCTCATGATGAAATTGTTTGGCATCTCTCTGTATTGGTCAGAAGACAAATCCCCTGGGGGTTCTAGAGATGTCAGCGCAGCCCTATACAATGTAAGATTACATAAGCATAGAGTATATGGGGGGGTTGTATCCCTAGCATTACATAATATACCATTTATTGACATAAATAACAAGTAGAATCACAAAGGAGACCACCATTTATATTTTCATGGGGACTGGTGAACATAATCTTCATTACGTCATTGCAGAATATATAACTTGACTTGAAAAGACACCAGCTGTGTTGTGCTGCAGGGAGGGTATAGGTGCAGCTTATATTCTGGCTACAGCAGAGAATCAATTACTGGGCAGCTGAAATGCACATATTTTGACTCTTTACATTGCTCATGTCAACGGAGCAGCTGCTTTTGTGCATTATCTTAAAATTAGGCGCTAACAAGCAGTAACCATGGAGCTTAATTGGCCAACAGCTTTCACTTCTCCACTCTTACGTGCCGACATTAACAGCAAGAGAAATGCGAATGTGTTACACTTGACTATCTTTAATTAACAGTCTGTAATTAATTGCTGCTCTCTTGGTTTGCCAGTTTTGTTGATGCTATCTATGTATTGTTACCTTGTTCTTCAGTCCTTTTCAAGCAGCTTCCGCCATGTTCATCCTTCATTGTCACAAAGACTTATGCTACTATTTTACGTAATGCCAGCATATGTCTTTAAATTGCATTTCATGTGTGTATCCAGGAATGGGATTCATTATCTGGAAACCCGTTATCCAGAAAGCTTGGAATTTTATCCAAATTAAATTTTTTAAAAAAATATTTCCTTTTACTCTGTAATAATAAAACAGTAACTTGTACTTTATCCCAACTTTAATCCTTACTGGAAGCAAAAGCAGCCCATTGGGTTTATTTAATGTTTACATGATTTTCTAGTAGACTTAAGATATGAAGATCCAAATTACTCTTTTCAAATTAACCTTGCCCATCCTGGCTACCAACTCGTGGAGGCACATGTATTAAAAGTCTAATTTAAGTGGAAAGGGATTGTTCAGATCCGGCTACTTTGGTCCACCAAGGGTGAGGAGCTCTTTATCAGGTCACTTTGTATTAATATATGCAGTGGAGACAACCAATGAACTCTGTATATGCTTATTCACTGTTAGATCTGAGACAGATGAAAATTTGTCTAGTGTGAACAGTAGGCTTGGAATAATAGGATTGGTCTGAGCATCAAGCGAGGAAGGGAATAGTTATGTGCTTATCAGGAAAACTCAACCCACACCCAACCCTAACCTGCAAAATCTTAAAGGGATACTATCATGGGAAAAAACATTTTTTTCAAAATGAATCAGTTAATAGTGCTGCTCCAGCAGAATTCTGCACTGAAATCCATTTCTCAAAAGAGCAAACAGATTTTTTTATATTCAATTTTGAAATCTGACATGGGGCTAGACATATTGTCAATTTCCCAGCTGCCCCAAGTCATGTGACTTGTGCTCTGATAAACTTCAATCACTCTTTACTGCTGTACTGCCAGTTAGAGTGATATTACCCCCCTTCCTTTTTCACCCCAGCAGCCAAACAAAAGAACAATTGGAAGGTAACCAGATTGCAGCTCCCTAACACAAGATAACAGCTGCCTGGTAGATCTGAGAACAGCACTCAATAGTAAAAACCCATGTCCCACTGAGACACATTCAGTTACATTGAGAAGGAAAAACAGCAGCCTGCCAGAAAGCATTTCTCTCCTAAAGTGCAGGCACACGTCACATGACCAGGGGCAGCTGGGAAATTGACAAAATGTCTAGCCCCATGTCAGATTTTAAAATTGAATATAAAAAAATCTGTTTGCTTTTTTGAGAAATGGATTTCAGTGAAGAATTCTGCTGGAGCAGCACTATTAACTGATTCATTTTGAAAACATTTTTTTTTCCCATGACAGTATCCCTTTAACCCTCAACCTTCCCAAAATGTTGCTCGCACCCAACTTGTACCTACCCTTTCCAGCTGAATCTGCTACTTCTGCACATGCCTTGGGATGCAAGACAGGAAATCTTTAGGAGCAGAGGAGGAGGAGTGTACTTTCCCAATCTGACCTGCATCCAAACCAGACTCCTAATTGTCTCCCATGTTTCAGTCTGTACCCACAGGTAAAACTTCCAGGTCCTGCAGGTTTCAGGTCAACTTGCACTAGTAGGTGATATTGCCAAAATCTCTAAATTACATATTCGTTTTCTGAAGTTGGTTAAAGGGGTGGTTCATCTTTAAGATAACCTTTAGTAAGTTATAGAATAGAAAACAACTTTTCAATTGGCCTTAATTTTTTTCTTTTATATGGTTTTTTAATTATTTGCCTTATTCTCCAGGCACTTTTTAGCTTTCAAATGGGGTCACTGACCCCCTCATCTAAAAACAAATGCTCCACAAGCTACATCTACATTGCTCATCTTTCTATTCAGGCCCTCTCCTCAGGGCTGGATTTGGATCGCGGGTGCCCCTAGGCCGATCCTATCACCCATCCACGGCACGACCGCGCGGCCCTAGCACCTGCCACCTATACCGCCCTCGCGAGTGCACATGTCGAAGCACCGGGGAGTAGTGATGGGTGAATTTGTCTGCTTTGCCACGAAAGCGAAACGGGCAGAAAATTTGCGAAACGCAAATTTTGACGTTGAAATTGTCGTCGGCATCAAAAAACTTTGAAGCGGGTGAATTTTCGCAGCAAATTAATTTGCCAGCAGCAAAACACAGAAATTTGCGCATCCCCAGAGTTCATCAGCAAGCCCCCCGGAGGAGCATGCCGCCCCTAATAATTTGCCACCCTAGGCCCGGGCCTTTGTATCCTCACCACATATCCGGGCCTGCCTCTCCTATTCATATTCCAGTCTCTTATTTAAATCAATGCATGGTTTCTAGGGTAATTTGGACCCTAGCAACTGGACTGCTGAAATTGCAAATTGGATGGCTGCTGAATAAAAAGTGAAATAACACAAATAATAAAAAATTAAAACCAATTGCAAATTGTCTTGGAATATCACTCTCTATATCATAATAAAAACGGGTGAATGCTGCGAGATCCTAGAAATAACCAGATGAATTATAGAGAAAGTTTAGAGCCATATTTTAATTGAATTACCCGTTTGGAATTCCTTCAAATGGCACTTGAATGATTCCTCCCCAGCATCAAATAGTTTAGAAAACCTTTCTGAAGGGAAAAACACCCACATGTAATTGTACAAATGAGTAAATAATACGAAATGCTTTGACAAGTAATTCAGACACACACACATTTGTATGGATCCGTGCAACAGCTGCTTCTACAAGAAGAAGGTTATTTGTTGCTAATAGGACTTATTCCTCCTACAGATGTGCTAGTGTGGCTAGTAGTCTGTATGTCTGTATATCAACTCCATGATCCACAGCAGAATTTCTATGCAAAAACAACAACTTTTCATTAGCAAAAGCCAAAAAGTTAATAGTCACAAAACAATCGCATAGTTGTAGAGGAATTAATTTTTATTGGGAAGATTAGCCAGCTCAATTTACTATGCTGGGCTCTATTATTTCTTATCCAACTTGCAGATTTCCAGCATACCCTTCCAGACTGAATGCAATGATTTCAAATGCTTATGACCGCTCTTTCTTGCTTTTGTGCCCCCTGTACTTTGTACCTTAAAGTGAAAGAAATTGGAGCATGTGTATTCACAGTTATCTTTATGCGTGATGTTCAAATGCAATGCAGTTTTGCACTTTGTGGTCAAGTTCATGTGTTTAAAATGAAAGGGACTTGTCCCATTAAAAAAAAGAGTGCATCAATGTTTTAGGGGGTATATTCTCCCCTCATTATCCTGAGCCGAGTCTTTGATATTTTCCAGTTATAATGCAGTTACACAATATAGTTCCATTTGCAGAAATGGACTCCTTACTTCCTAGGTCATCTACAGTGTACAATGGGTGATCTATGCCATCCTCTCTGCATCCACAGCTGTGGGGTCTGTGCCTCCTATAGTTATACCCTTGAATATATTCAATTTATAACATGCTCCTTGCAAGGTTGGACAGGGTCGGTGGGACACTTCTCTGTTGCTCCCACTGCCCTACCTCCCCTGATTAAGGGACACAAGTAAGTATAGGGGGTGTACAGGGCTGCCAGTGGACGGGCGGCAGGAGGAGAAGGTGTGGGGGGCCCTTAGGGTTGCCACCTCTTCTGGAACAAAATACCGGCCTTCCTATATATCTATCTTTTTTCCCTATTAATAACATTGAGATCCCTTGAGACATGGCACCATGGATAGGGAGGGTGGGCAATGAATCTGCCCTCAGTGTTGTACATAGTTTAGTTATTGTCATGTCTGTAGAATTCTCTTCTGCCCACTCTTCTGAAGTCAAAACATTTTCATTTCTAAATCCTCCTTATTAGATAAACAGGCATCCTTGGGGTTTTTTCCAGGTTTAAATTGATGTATTTAACATCATTGCTTGTCATTGCATGGGATAATAATTATTCTAACTGAAATACTGAATACTGCTACATAAAGTGACCCAGATATATGTTTAGATGAGCTGATTAAGCTTGTACAGGCTATCTCCGAAGGAGGATGGAAATCTAAATCAATCGTTCAAGCAGTAGAAATTTCCGTCCTACTGAGAGAGAGTTTAGCTGTTGGGAAAACAGTGACAAATGGACACACAAATATCTGCCTGGAATGTATATAGCCGTATATATTTTATTACTTTGCATTCTGTAGAGAAGATCTACTCTAATGCTGATCCCAGTCTCATGGAAAAAGTGGAGTCAGTTAGGGCCCGCATTCAGCAGTTACCAGGGCAAGGGGACCTCTTTACATTGGAATGCCTGGGAGATATAGTATATTGAAGGGAAAGGGTCCACTGCTGAGAAAGGAAAGTTTCTTGTGAGCGGAAGACTCAAAATCCTGTCAAACTTGTGGGTCTCTCATGAAGGTGGAGATTCTCTGAGGAAGGGATAGTACTCTAATTATAAGTGCATGCACAGCATCAACAGTCTTCTGGTTATTAAAAAGTAACATTTGTTCAGGCCTGGATTTGTGGGCAGGCCACAATGGCCAAGGCCTAGTATGGCAAATACCTGGGTGCTCTATGACACTCACTGGGTGCATCTCCACAAGGGACTGGGTGGAAGATTTTGTCGTTTGAATCTCTTACCAGTCCAGATCCCAATGAAGGTGATCATGTAGAAGGACTAGCAGCGAGGGTGGCAGGGGTGAGAGGGGGATTGAGATGGTGTGCCAGGAGGTGGTCAGGGGGAGATGGGGAAGCAGCATAGGATTGGGGGTCCAGGGCCCACCCCCCCTCAGGGGCCCCACACCTCCTCCCTGCCACCTGCCCCAACTGCAATCCCCCTCCACCAGCCCCCCTTGAATACCTTGTTTTTTCTTCCTGATGCGACAGTGAGGGCCAGTAGCGAAAGTCAGGGAGTAGCGCAGGGAGCTGGTCTGGTTCATCAGGGCCCACCAGGTTGTTTTGCGGTGCACAGTCTGACCCCAAGGGGAAGCTCGCAGAAGATGACTCTGCACCATGTATTTCCTTCCAGCCCCCAAATATGACACCTATGCAACTGAGAGAATTCCTCATCTAAAGAAATTACTCACCATGTGACTGATCTGTTATGCCTGGCCCTGGGTACTAGGGCGCTATTCCAAGGGTATTGGGGAGAGGTATTGGTTTATAGGCAGGGCCGGATTTACATAGTGGGCGCCCCTAGGCCCACTACCGTTCGTCGCCCCTGTACCCTCCAGGGGGACATGAGCAATGGGGATTGGCATACGGGAAATTTAAAAAAATATTGTATCTCCAACGCATCCTCAGTGTTTTTGAACCAATGTGGGTGTGGTTGGGCAGCATGCCGCCCCCCTAAAATCCTGCCGCCCTAGGCCCGGGCCTAGGTGGCCTTTCCACAAATCCGGGCCTGTTTATAGGGCAAACAATGAGGCATTATTATTGATTGTCTGTAGGAGAATTTGTTAATGGGACAATGGGTTATTTTATAATAGTACAACTGAATACCATTGGTGAGGCAGGTCCCCATGCCCGTAAATACCTATAGCTGCCTGGCAGTTAGTACTCAGAATAGGCTTCTGCACACACTGTCAAAGAGAGCGAGCCATACCACAAGATCACATCAGTGTTAACCAGACATGTAACTCTCTGACATGCTTCCATGAAAGCGTTGTACCATTTAGATATGTGCTCGTGTTCTTCCATCTTCCTGCTGCTACTGCTGTGATTGGTAACTGGACTGTGAATAATGTTGTTATTTATAGAGTTCTTTTTATGATTCAGAATGAGTTGACTATAAAATTAATATTTACATGGCAATTTTTGTATAATTGTTATTCCACTATTAACATTGGAAGGTAGAAATCGAACTGTTGGCCAAATTGCTCCTATACAAGCAGCTAACAGTCTCACTTCCATCGCTCTAAAGGGGGGGATTGGTCTTTATAATCAAGCAACTGTAAAAGTAAGGTTTTTTTAAACACAATTAAGTACCCTTACGGGAAGTTTGGGTCCTGTGGAGGACACAGGAATATTTTTTTTTTAGAAGGTTCCAGCATACCTTTAAGAAGCCAAGGTAATTCTTGTGTGTTTAATCCAATAATTAGCCGTAATACTGAAAGTATGGTGGATCTCCAGAGCATAAGACCAATGTCACTAATTATTTTGCCAATGTTATGCCATTGCTTATTGACTTTGAAGCCAATCCCAGTATTTGTTAAAAGGGTTGTTCACCTTTAAACTTTAGTATGATGTAGAGAGCGATATTCTGAGACAATTTGCCATTGGTTTTCATTATTTATCATTTGTGTTTTTTGAGTTTTTATTCAGAAGCTTCCCTGTGCAATTTCAGCAATCTATTGCTGGGGTCCAAATTATACTAGCAACCATGCATTGGTTACGACTAGGATATAAATAGGAGAGGCCTGAATAGAAAGACGAGTAATAAAAAGTAGCAATAACAATACATGTGTAATGTTACAGAGCATGTGCGTTTTAGATGGGGGTCAGTGTCCCACATTTGAAAGCTGGAAAGAGGCAGAAGAAAAAGGCAAATAATTAAAAAAAAACTATAAAAAAAAGAAATAATAAAGACAACTGAAGGATTGCTTAGAATTGGCCAATCTATAATACTGTATACTAAAATTTATGTTAAAGGTGGACTACCCCTTTAAACATTTAGGGGCATATGTATTAAGGGTCGAATATCGAGGGTTAATTAACCCTCGATATTCGACTGGCGAATTAAAATCCTTCGACTTCGAATATCGAAGTCGAAGGATTTTGCGAAATTCATTCGATCGAATGATCAAAGGAATAATCAAACGATTCGAAGGATTTTAATCCATCGATCGAAGGATTATCCTTCGATCAGAAAAAACTTGGAAAGCCTATGGGGACCTTCCCCATAGGCTAACATTGACTTCGGTAATTTTTAGGTGGCGAACTAGGGGGTCGAAGTATTTTCTTAAAGAAACAGTACTTTGACTATCGAATGGTCGAATAGTCGAACGATTTTTAGTTCGAATCATTCGATTTGAAGTCGTAGTTGAAGGTCGAAGTAGCCCATTCAACGGTCGAAGTAGCCAAAAAAAACCACTTCGAAATTCGAAGTATTTTTTATTCTATTCCTTCACTCGAACTTAGTGAATGGGCCCCTTAATCTAGGCCTAAAGGAACCTGCCTTCTTGTGATGACATGAATGGGCCCATCTACCATGGTGCATGACCCCACTCATGTGTATTCACTCATACATATGTCCTCTGGCTTTAGTCAGTCCTGTCAATCCATGATATTGAGTCCTCATGACTCATCTCTGCTCTAATTAGATGCCTAGAAAAGCCATGTTTGCAATCTCTGAATTGTTTACCCGCTTCCATAGCAGCAGAAAGAATCGAGGGATACTCCATGGGCTACAATGGGTTCACTAATGAGTAGCCACAGCTGGTTCATGCATGTGTAGACATTATCCAATGATAATCATGGTCATTACCTGGATGGGGCCACTAACAAGTGATTTTCATTGTGTTTCATGTAAGGTGACACAAGGCAATTGGATGGGAGCTTTGTAGGGCAGAAGTATACATTAGTTGCATTAATATTTGATCTGGCTTACCTGATCATTGCAAAATATATGGACACTTTATAAATACTTGTCAATAATATATGTATGCAATGTTCATCACAATTACAATATATTCTCTCATTGGTGGTCATTTATCAACACTGGGCAAATTTGCCCATGGGCAGTAACCCATGGCAACCAATCAAATTGCTGTACTCGTTGTTCTACTTGCAGCTGACTTTTAAAAGCTAATCACTGATTGGTTACTATAGGTAACTGCCCATGGGAAAATTTGCCCAGTGTTGATAAATGAGCCCCAGTGTGTGATATGCTGACTGCTTCAACTCTCTACTCAGTGGCCTTCCCCTCCACTTCAGTCCATAATAAGTGCAGCTGCCAGGTACAGTATATACACCTCACCAACCTCTCTACCATGCCATTCCTACTATGGCTTCCACTGTCATTATGGATATAATGGATATTTCAATTACTGACCCTGATGCTCAGCTCGCCCAACCTTATGGACAAGGCCAGGCGTGGCGTTTTTGCAACGTTTTTACGTTGCGTTTTTAAAAAAGAACAGCCAGGCGTGAATACACCACTGAAACCACATGCGACCAGCAACATGCACTTCTCCCAACATGCACTTCTCATTGTTCTCATTGAGAATTTGGACACCATATTTAAAATACGCTGCGTATTTACGCAAAGTGTGGTTTCAAACGTGCAGATCCCTTAGAGTCTATTGATTTGGAAGTTTCTTGACGTATTGGCGTTTCTGCTAATAAAACGCCAATACTGGTGTCCTGTGGCGGATTTCAGCTTGCAAGCACCCTGTGTGAATTGCCATAGTGCATTTTCCATTAGTTTCAGTGGTAGTGCAGTTTATGTGTATTTACGCCCGGCTGTTCTTTTTTAAAAACACAAGTAAAAACGCAGCAAAAACGCCACGTCTGGCCTTTCCCTATATCTCTGATCTCCAAGTACTTAACCAACTCATTATGCTCTTTTAATGATCTACTCATCAGTTCTCTGATAAGCTCTCCACATACAATATCCCCTTCCCTGGAATTATATCACACTATCAACCTCAGCTTTTAAAAAAACATATTTAAACACACTTAGAGAAGCTTATCGTTCCATTGTGATACGATATGTTTGTGAAGATTCTCATTCATCCAGGTCATGGTATATCTATAGAAATAAACACAGCAAGTCCAGTTGATTTGACTTATTTCTATAGATACACTATACGCTACTTCCCCCTGCTAAGTGCAATATTTAGTAACAAATTTTGGTGTCTCCTGATCTTGCCCATCTTGCCCACACCTTAAATGCCAATGTTCCAGGGCCGAAAGCTGGTCCCTTGGCTAGAATTCCTCCCACTTGCCCAGTACTCTTACTACCCCAGTAAATCCCTTAGGGGCAGGTGGGTAGAATGCTGATCACAAGAGGATGACCCTGGAAGACCAAGGTATATGATCAATTACTTGACATGGAAGCTGCAGAAATCTATTTACCTGCAACCTCTGCCTGTTTGTACCTCTATGTATCTAGTAGAACTCTCTTTAGCAGATTTGACCGCTGTGGGTCACCACAGAGCAGCAGGGAGCTGTACTCTGAAGAGGAGTTGAGGGCTATATAGGGGTATATAGCAATTACATTTATGAAAGACAAGGTTTTATAGCAGGGCTTTCCAACCTGCCGCCTTTAGCTGTGGAGCTACAACTCCCAGCATCCACTAGGCTAGGCAACCATTCTTTGTATAAGTAAAGGTCCTTGAAGACTTTTTTGTTTGGTACTGCTCTGGTTTATAACCAGGCAATACCACAATGGCATGAATGTTTTAATAATGCCTGAACAAACCTCTAAATTGGATTATAACACCCTGTTATCAAACAAATTGCTGAAAGATCTTAACAATGAGAATGAAACCATAGCAGTGTTAGGAGAGGGAATAAATGATAAGGTTCTACAGCACCGGCACTGCCTTCTGCAGGAGATAGTGTTGTTTTTGTTAATTATATATTACGATAAATATCTCCTCTATTCCGTGTACTCTATAATAAATGTTCTGTGTCACATTTAATTCTACATTTTGCCAATGAAACCAAAAAGTACACAGTGTAATTCTGAGCAGAGCCAAGCACAGGGCATGGGAATCACATCAGCCAGTTATTAGCAGTCTACCTGCTCAGCCGTACATGGCACTGCATAGTTGCACCCTGGGTCATTCTATCTTCTGGCTCTTAAATTGAGACGATGATGTGCCACCTAACACTAACACAGCCTTGAATGCAGATGATCTGCCATTCACTGTGCAGCACACACACACACACAGAGTCAAGTGCTTGCATTTAATCAGTACACTCCACCCCAGCATGTTCTGTGAGCAGGGGAGGGAAATGTGAATCTCAGTCTCTGCCTGGAACTAGAAGGAGAAGAATTTGCTGGACGAGAGGATCATCGCTTGGAGGCAGGAGACTCACAAAGACTGGGGGATTGTCCCTAAGGCACACGCTGCAGTCCTGCAGCTTGGAAAGGCAAAGGAGAATAGAATGACCTTACTGCTATTTGTAGCTGATGCCCTACAGAGACCTAGGAGAAATACACATAAATGACTGCCTATTCTTAGGAGAAAGGTGATGGACCCAGAAGGAAATGGGGGGATAAACTGGGGCACTTAGGAAAAAGTAACCGATGGGTCATGCAGAAGAGAGGAATAGGGCACTGAGAGAGTGCAATGGAATGGATTGGGGGCTGTCTGTATTCAGGGGATGTCGGGCATGGAGTGGAAATGACACACTAAGTAACATTGTTCTACAAGCAATGTAGGGTTTGAAGAGACAAGAATGCTCTGAGTCTTTGGTTAAGGCATGAGAAGAGCCCAAGAAAATAGTATATACAGGAACTTTAAAAATCGCAAGAATGTTTGCAGATCTCAACCAGACAAACTGTAGTAGCTGCACCTGCTCTTCTGGAAACCGGATATTCAGGGTCAGTTTTATGATCACCCTGATCCTGGCCATCCTGCTGGGCAACTCAGTCATCCTGGCAGTGTTCCTAGGCACCAAGCAGCTGCGCACCCCACAAGGTTACCTGAAGGCTTCCCTGGCAGTGGCAGATCTGGCACTGGGTATCTTGGTAGTTCCCTTCTCTGTTTATGGTGAGATGACCCTGCTCTTCACTAATTACTCCAGCCCACAAGGTGCCAGTGAGGTGCTTGCTGTGGGCTCATGGCACCCTTGTTATCTGGTTGGTCCAGTGTTTGCTGGCTGTACCCTGGTATCCATCAGCACCATCTTCCTACTCACCTTGGAGAGAAGCATCGCTATCCTGAAGCCTCTTCACAAGGAGTCAGTGATCACCAGGAGAAGGACATTACTCCTCATCCTCCTATCCTGGGTATCAAGCTTCTTCTTGGCCATAAGCCCCATAATCTTCAGCAACGGGGGGATAGTAGTGGAATATAATTACTGCAGTCGCATGTGCAACTATGCTCTTGCACCTGCCTCTCCATCCCATGTATGGCAAATACTCTTGCTTTTCCCTGCATTTGACTTCAGCCTTCTTGGGGGCACCCTGATTATAAACGCCTTGTCCCTCACCACTATACATCAGTACACCCGCAGAAGGAAACTCTTATCTGGAGCAGACCAGGAGAACCTCAGTTTCTCTGACATCAAAGCTGCCAAGACAATAGGGACCCTGACTATTGCTTTCACTGCCTCCTTTACCCCCATCGCTGTGTTTGTGGTTGGAGACGTGCTGGGGTACAAGTGGTGCACCTTCTCATTCTTTGCCTTTTGGATCCTGACCAGCAATAGCTGCTGTAACGTGCTCATCTACAGTGTGTGTGACCAACGCTTTCGTGAGGGTGCGCGCCAGCTCTATGTGACACTGCACAGCTGGTGTTGCTGCAGAAGTTCTTCTAGATGAAAAGTAGAAGATATACTTGTCCTGAAGAGCTGCTGTTCCTTGGGTTTGGAGACTGTGCTTGTTGGATAACTAAAGGGCAGGTTAGAGGGGCACACCTTTGAATACATGCCAAGACCAAGAGAGATTGCTTGTGTTCACCCCATCTGCCTGCAGTGTTGACTCACACCACTGTTCCATATACTAGTCCTTGGATTTAAACTGATACCAAGGAGAGATTCGGGATCACAAGGGCTTCAGAGCAGAGGGCTTCATCCTAGGGGGGGACTTATATCGAAAGGACATATTATCTTATATGTAGTATATACATCAGGGATGTCCAACAGCCCTCCAGCTGGTCTTAAATTGCCATTTATTATAAAGACTCTAGTTGAAGGTGCTTAAAGGGTAGATTTCCTCTTGGACATCCTATGCCCTGGATGTATGATTGATTGTATCAGGCATGCTGGATTCTATCTACATGGTTTATGTTTTGTTAAGGGGATCTGCAAATTGTGTGCTGATTCCTGTAGAGCAAGCAGTACTGTATATGTCACAGAGCATGACTGGTATATATTTATTTTTTTGTATTTTATATATATATGCCATTTTTTAGTTAAGCTCTGCATTTTGCAAAGGGTTTAATTTTTGATCACCTCTGCCTTTAGGCATTACGTAAAATGTTTCATTTGGCCATCCCAAAATTGTCTTTAGAGAGGTGTATGCACAGTTGCCTTCTCTAAAATTGGACACATGCAACACAGCATGGTTAATTAATAAGTCATTTAGATACATGCCTCTCTCTTTGCTGTTTTCTGTGCAACCATGCAGTGTTTGTTTCAATTAATTGTTAATTAGCCATTCAGCATGAAACTCTCATGGGTATCCCATTTTGTGAGTGAGCTAACAGTCAAGCAGGGGCCACACATCTGAGCGGCAGCTGCACCTCCAGCAAAGTCGTTTAAAGGGGATGTAAACACCAAAATAAAACTTTACCTAATAAAAGAAAATTCATTTCTAAACACTTTTCCAATATATATTCATTACATGAATGGTTTTAAAATTTTTGGTAAATGTAATTGCTATTAAAAGCAGGATCGGTCTCTCCATTTCTACTCTCTGGGCTGTTTGTTTTTTTTAAACAATGTTGCAAAAGCCAGCTTCGGCACAGGCAGGTCTGTTAATCAGCTGGCTTCTGATACAGTGTTGCAAAATTCATATCCTCCAGGGCACAGAAATGGACAGGCAGATACTGCTTTCAATAGCAATAACATTTACAAATAACACTGAAAGCACTGACAATTGTTAGTGAATGCATATTGGAAAGTTGCTTAGAATTACAGTTTCTTTCATTAGACATTCTTTTTATTTTTGGTTTGAGAAACCCTTTAACTGCATCCTCCAGTGTTGCCTGAAAGGGGCTATTTTTGTGGGATGGTAGGTATACTACAGTATGGTGCAGCCACTAACCATTTGTATAAGACACCAGCTACTACCAGTGTACTGTATCTCAAAATTACAGTTCAGCAACATCTGGAGGTTTAGAAGCTGGACAGTGCCTTGCAATCTGTAGTACCACTGGACCTGTTATCCTTACACAGAGGCATTCAACCCAAGCGAATATATATATGTCCTCTTTATAAGTAGGCTATACATTTACTTCATTTTCCTAGCAGTGTTCCTGAAGGATATTGACATAGACATTTATACTGAGGAAGTCCTGTTTATCAACACATCTGTTCATACTGCTGAATGTAAACTTCTGTCCATAGACTGTAATCAAACATTGCCCCCTATTGGCTAGATTGTGGCTAAACATTTTGGGGTTTAATTTTTATCTTTTCTCGCTGTGGAAAAAACATTTTGGTGGGATTTACTATTAATGCAAGACTAATGAAGCTACCATAAATAGCCAGCAGTAAAAACAGCGGTGGCAAAATGCCAGTGATATCACAAAATTAACATGGACAAACCCAATGATGCCAAGGAATGGATGTGACTACACACACAGGAACACAACCAACTGGTCAGGTTTCAAATAATTGTATACAGTCACTTATAATACTTGCAAATTCTTGCAAATTTAATGGATCTGCATTTATTTTTCCTTGTGTGGGTACTGAATTACAGTATAAAAGAACAGCTTACTGTTTGGTCCTTTTCTGCATATTTGCATGAATATCTATGAGTGGGAGCTGCCACATTGCTTGTCTCAGATGAGTTATTTCCTTATACACAGTGTACAGTTTGATACAGTTTATGGAAACTGCCTCAGTAGGGACTAGAAACATGGCTGCACCTACTCATATAAAGAAACTGCAGTGCTCTTTTATTAATGGATAAAAAAAAAAAACGAAGAACAATCACAGAATAAAATGGTGTAGTACTTAATATTTGTTGCTAGGTGGCACCAATCCCATGAATCAGCACATTGAACTATGATGCATTTGCTCCAAATTTTGGGAAATAAATGATCAATAATACAACATAACTGTTGTTCTTTGTCATAATAATTTATCTCTAAGGCAGTGCATTCCCCCCCACTGCCCTTTTGATATTGTTAAACTGCAACTTCCACCAGGCTGCCCACCCCAGCTCTGGGGATATGTCTCAGTGCCATTCCCAGTGATGAAGAATCAGTACAGAGGCTGCTCTGTTTGTCAGCACTTAATCATGTTTCATTTGTCATTTTCCCTCCAATCCAAAGCAATTGCCTTAAATCCAGTGCAGTAATCCTTATTAAACTGACGTTTTGTTTCCCCCTCTGAAAGCCTTTCTACGCTCCTCTGCGCTTATTCACATGGAAATGAGCACACTCTGTACCCTGCACACACTGCAGCCAGACCTCTCGGAGAAAGGCATCACAGAATTCAGCCTGCCTCGTCGTTAAACCATGCCCATTACCAACCCAAAATATTAAAAATCCACAAATATCAAGCAGGATTACAAACTGGTTTCTCCTTAAACAGCATCTAAACCCTGATCTGTAGCTACAAGAGCTATACCAATTTATACATAGACATACAAGATACAGACTGCACCCCATTTAGTCACAATAGAAAAGACGGGACTCCTCACCTTGATGGCACTGGCATTGTTAAACCTGTTTTTTGCATGGGCTGTCTGGTTCAAAACTGCCTGCCCATATTTCAGAAGTCTGAACTGCTTGACACGGCAGTCAGTCAATTACTTGCTGCCATTGCATAGTCCCATAACATCACAAGCCCCCCAAACATCACCCTGCCCCCCAATGTCATCTGCTCTACTCCTGATGTCACCTGCTACACACCCCTGCCTTGGAGGAAAGGTGCCAACCCTATTACCAGGACCCTGAGAGTGCACCTCCGTGAAGTATGTTCATCACAATATGGTGACAGCGGTGGGATTCAAACCCACACCCCCCCCCCCGAATAGAATGGGCTACTCCATATGCAAAGATAACATATAAAATGAAATGTCCATCCAAAAATCTTTTTGAAAAAAAGAGATTGTAATTCTAAGCAACGTTCCAATATACATTCATTGTTTGTAAATAAAATGACAATTGAAAGTATTATCTGGCTGTCCTTTGCTATTCCCTCACAATAGGACTGAATTCAGTTACTTCTGAGCCTACTACAAGCTGGATAATGAAAGGAACAACATGACTGGCAGCTACTGATGACTGCAGATTGCAGTTTATCACTCATGTTTGTAAATCAGCCCTAATATATCAGAAATGATCTCTTCTTCAGCCAGGAATCCAGTTCCCACAATGCCTTTCACACATCTTTTCTTCTTCTTCTCTGGTCTGTTAATCCCAGAACAAGCAAGGCATTGTGGGAACTGGAGTCTTGGCTGGAGGACATAGACATAGTCAGAGGAGAGAGGACGGGATTGTATGGCACAGATAGAAACTGATTTAACAATTACATTTCCAAATCAATTGAAAAAAAATTGAAAAGGTGTAATCAGTGTCAGACTGGAATGCCAGGGGCCCACCAGAAAACCTTAGACCATGGGGCCACTTTCCAGACTTATCCCTCCTCTCCTAACTCAACTTCTTTATTCTCCTAGTCTTTTATATCTACTTACTATACTCTATTTTTCCATTAAAGAAATAGGGATTGACCATGATATAGGCTAAATGGTTAAAAGCAAGAGGGCCCACTGACATCTGGGCCCATCCACAACTTTCTTGGTATCCTGGTGGGCCAGTCCGACACTGGGTGTAATTAATGTTCATTGGAAACTCGCTTTGAATTACATTATGCAAAACAGTTATTCTGGTTGAGATGCCCTTTAAGATATATTATAGGAACATATAATTATGAAGACTATTAGTTGAAACATCAACTAAAAAGTGGTAGTTTATATGTATATTGCAACAAGGGTTCCACTGTAAGGATTAGTTTTCCTTTAATATATATACATGCATATTCTCATTTAAAATGGTAATGGTAAAGGATACATGAGCCGGGCACCCACCTAAGCCTTTCCATATCCTAGGGCAGTGATCCCCAACCAGTAGCTTGTGAGCAACATGTTGCTCTCCAACCCCATGGATGTTGCTCACAATATCCTCAAAGCAGGTGATTATTTTTGAATTCCAGGCAAATTTTAATTGTATAAAACTAAGTATAGTGCCAAGCAGAGCCTCTTGTAGGCTGCCAGTCCACATAGGGGCTACCAAATAGCCAATCATAGCCCTTATCTGGCACCCCAAGCGACTTGTACATGCTTATTTTGCTCCCCAACTCTTTTTACATTTGAATGTGGCTCATGGGTAAAAAAGGTTGGGTACCCCTTTTCTATGGTGACACAATACTGTCAGACAGGTTTATAAGCTGTATCAATGTGTATCAATGTGTACACCAATACGGCAACATTTTCATTGGATGTGCCGGTACCATGAGTCCTTTATTTCTGAGCTCCAATACTTTATATACAGTGGGGACAGGTTGAATGTGCCAGTTTTATCTGATGTGATCAGGGAAAAGGGATGTGTTGAGATGGAATGTTAATAGCCACCTGTTTCTCTGCAAATGTGATTAGTGAGATTAAATCACAAATGAATGTGGTTTATGTATGCAAACATGGCAAGGCTTATCTAATTATACAGGCTTCAGTACTGCCCCCTGCAGGCAGTCACCTCATTGCAGTCAAGTCATGCAGCGGCACACAGCTAGCAGTTCAATACTTTGTTTTTAATAAAATGCACCTGGTTTGGCATCATTGAAACACAGCAAGAGAATGTATTGGTTTTATACGCCAAAAGTCATGTGTTTAGCATCCGTGGAGGCTGCGATGGAATGAGCTGCTATATGTGTGGGGCTGGATGTGTGAATGAACGGGTTGATTGGACCTGGCCCTGCACCATAGCAGGAGGTTGCTGCTGACTTTAGACAGAGGGTTCTCTGAGCTGCTGTTTGTTAGCTGTTTCGAAACAATTTCATTAGCCCAAGGGAAGACTGATCTGGGAGATTAGAAGGAACTGGAACCGCATATGAGAAATTCACAACTAGCAGTTTAGCTGGCTCACAAATAAAGGGATACACTGAACTTCAAATATCTACGACACACTTAAGCACACGGTCCAGGTCAGTTTTCCCATTTCTTTATAATCGGTGGGTAATCAGAGATGTCTACTAAACCCATGTCATTATCAGTGGTAGTCAGACTTTTTCAGCTCAAGCTCAAGTGGAATTTTAACCTTTGATTGGGCTCCCCCTGAGCTAATAAAAAGGTTACAGATCTAGGCTTTAGATCTATTCAGCCCAATTCCTAGAGTATGTCGAACATCATGTAGGTTCTCACACTTCAGCCCCAGGGAGGGTCAGTCCCACAGTTTTGGAACCTCTACATAAGGGTGATAATGATCCACCCCTGCAATTTTTTGCAACCTAATTCCTATGCACACAAAATGGAAACATGGAATAAGGTATGAAAAATGCCCAGGGGATCATTACTCAACACTGATAGCACAATGTAGCCATGCACAGCCCTAAATTTACAATAAGTGCGCCCATAGGCTGGAGTTCAGGACTGCATTTTAACAAGCACCCAAATTAAAGGGCATTGTAGAAATTAATTGTTGGATCATCTGACTTGATTCAACATAAATCAGTAGAAATTCATTCCAGCATGGCCTTGATCAGAATTTTTTATTTATCTAAGGGCGACTATCACCTACTGTAACTGCTCACTTACCCTAATTT